>CP092866.1:75660472-76270985 GCA_030710605.1 Cordylochernes scorpioides | reverse complement strand
ATACATTGTTGAAGGACTCACACCTAACTTTGACACGATCACAGCAGCACTGTCGATAAACAGAGAAATCTCCTTACCAGACTTGAGACAAACTCTACTGGATTTTGAGAAGAAAAGACAGGACAGAAGCAAAAATCATGAAAATGCTTTCAGATCATCAGGCAACCAATTCAAAGAAAAGTCATGCTACATTTGCAAAAGAAAAGGACATTTCAAGAAAGACTGTTGGTTCAACCCTAACAACAAAGGAAATCAAAAGAATACAACAAACAAAAATAACATGGCCAGTACAAGGAACTACCATAAAGGACCAAAACAAAGACACGGCCAGATCAGCAATCCAAGAACGAACGGAGGAACCATCCCAACGAAGAAACTCCACTTCAGAATACGCACTACATGTAATCACAAGGGAGGAACGCCCGACGACTCAGGACGTGTGGATAATTGATTCTGCGTGCACAAGCCACATGACTTCCCATGGTGAATGGATCGAGCACAAGACGGAGGAGAGAAGAAGCATACAAGTGGCGGAAGAAGGGAGACACATCGAATCTGCCTCATCAGGATCAATCCGAGCTACTGTACAAGGTAAGGACAAACTTAACAACGCTGTAACCCTGCATAATGTCCTCCATGTACCACACCTGAAAGGAAATCTAATGTCCATTCCAAGCGTGGTAAGAAGAGGGAACTCTGTTCTTTTGAACTCTGAAGGAGCATACATATACTCTTCTGATGACAAGCTAATAGGAACAGGCAACTTTGATGGTAACATGTACACATTGAACCTATCACGTTTACCTGAAGCAACTCATGTTCCAAACGAACATTGCTTGATTTCAAAGGACAATTCTAGGACTGCATGGCACAGAAGGTTAGGACATCCTATTGACAACAAATTAGACCTGATTTTGAAGAACAATCTTCTAAAAGGCTTGAACTCTATAAATGGTACCCTTGATCAATGTGATGCTTGCTCCTTGGAAAAATGACCAAAGTACCCTATGTTCACACAGATAGCAATCAGGAAAGCTACCCCTTTGAAACCATTTATGTCGATCTCTGTGGTCCAATGAGAATAAACTCCTTGGGCGGAAGTAAATATTTCTTGACCATCGTAGATGGATTCTCTAGGAGAATATTTGTAGAATTTCTCAAAGATAAACTCTCAGCAGCAGAAGTTTTGTAGAACTTTATTGTAAAGAGAGAAAACGAGCTAAACTCAAAACTAAAACGACTTAGAACAGATAACGGAACAGAATCTACTTATATATTTGCCTTATTCTGTCTGTTTGTTTGTCTGTTTGTCTGAAGCTCACGGATAGAATGCGCGCTCATTGGCTGCAAGGGAACACGTGTCCTCCCTGCCCCCCTCTAGACAACCCTGTTATTCAAAAACCATACATCCAATCGCCATGAAATTCTGGGATATTATTAGGTATATCCCCGGAAAGGTTTTCGAAAAATAATATCTTGAATATCTTGAATATCCTTAGAGTTATTTGCAGAATTGTAGATATAACTCGCAAGCAGCGCCGCCAGACGGTGATAGGCTTAAGCTTGCTGCTCCACCCCTGTTGACCTTGGGTCGTCGTGTGAGTCACAGCATGATGCAACAAAAAACACTCTCTCTGGGGATTGCGGCGTCAACAACCTGTAAGTTTGTGCCTCTCTCATAAACCTGTCTATACAGACCACCCTGTCTATAGCGACCACTCTAGACAACCCTGTTATCAGCTGTGTGATACATCCACCTGTCTATACGGACCACCCTGTTAATAGCGACCACCCAAGTCAACGTTTTTAGAATATATTCGCACTCGGGTAAACCCCGGGCGTTGCCCGGGCCATTCGCCTAGTTTATCAATAAAAACCTTGAAACCTTCATAGAATCCAAAGGAATTAAACATGAACTAACTACACCGTACACCCCAAGAAGCAATGGGAGAGTTGAAAGAGCTAACAGAACACTATTAGACAAATCCGAACACTTCTGGCAGACTCCCAATTACCCCTACACTTCTAGGCAGAAGCTGTAAATACAGCTGCATATCTGTACAATCTAACTCCCACAACCAATGACCCAGACACTACCCCTATGGAAAAATGGAAAGGTAAAAAGCCATCGTCTCTCACATCATGAGGTTTGGTTGTGAAGTCTTCTATAAACTCGAGAATCATCAAAGACACAAACTAGAAGCTAAATCTAAGAGAGGAATATTTGTGGGCTATTCAAGATGCAGAAGAGCTTATCGAGTATTTGATATCACAGCGATAGTCATTCTTGAAACCGCAGACATTCACTTCAGAGAGAACAATAATGTCATCTCGGAAGAAAAACAAAGTGATAATAATATGGACACTAACACATATTTCTTCATTCAGGAGGATGAACAACTGGACAATCATGTTCTATCAGATGTTGATATTGAAGAGCCAGCACCAGATACCATGATCAACAGACAGACAGAGTCAAGTGGATCAGACAGACCACAAAGAACTCGAACAATACCTAAAAGATTCGATGACTACGTTCTGGCAACTACGAATGAAACCATTCTGAAAGACTATGATGAAGCCATCGCGTGCGAAGACAAGAAACATTGGGAGAACGCAATGCTTGAGGAAATACAGAACATGTACTCGCATCAAGTATGGTAACTGGTACCTAGACCTGTAAACGCTAAAGTTGTCAAAAGTAAATGGGTGTTCAAAATATCTAAAGACCAAGAAAACAAAACTTACAAAGCTAGACTTGTTGCAATGGGATACAACCAAATCCCAGGAAGAGATTACAACGAAATTTCAGCCCTGTAATTAAAAATGCCACCCTCAGGACTATTTTGTCAATGGCAGCAACAAAAGATTCAGTCATTAAATTATTTGATGTGAAAGCAGCCTATCTAAATGGAAACATTGAAAACACAATATATTCATGGAAAAACCTGCTGGATTTGTCCAAGACAGAAACAAAGTTTGCAAACTCAAAAAAAGTATTTACGGTCTACCTCAATCCAGAAGATCGTGGTATGAGAAATTCAGTCAAGTACTTCATGACTGTGGACTGGAAAAACTTAAATCTGATCCTTGCCTATTTAAATGGAAGAATGAAGACAAATACTTCTATGTAGGGATATATATTGATGACTTTATCACTGTCTCAGATTCTGAAGATACCTCAAACAGATTCATCAATAAATTGAGACATCACTTGGAAATAAAGGAGGTAACATGTAAAGGCATGTTTTTGGGAATCAAGATCATACAAGACAAGGAGGGAATTTCGCTACAGCAAAGCCACTATGTACAACAAATATTGCAGAAATATGGAATGGAAACTTGTAAGGAAGTTCCAACACCAGGTCCCAAAGAAATCAATTTGGACAATCATATTGAAGATGACAATTGTGATCAGCACACTTACTAAGAAGCCCTTGGAATGCTAATGTTTCTAGCTGTTAACACCAGACCCGACATCACTTACATCACTAGCAAACTTTCACAGTACTCCAGACAACCAAAACAGATGCACTGGACAGCAATCAAAAGAGTGATGAGATACCTACGAGGAACAATTGACCTAGGAGTGAAATTTGAAAGAGGGAAGACTGGAATCCTTAAGTCCTACACCGATGCCAGCTGGTCGACCACTCATGATGGAAAATCCTATGGCGGATATGTATTGAAGCTCGGCGAAGCAACTATAGACTGGAAAAGTAGTAAACAACCACTCGTCGCCCTCTCTACAATGGAAGCGGAAATGATAGCTGCTTGTGGAAGCTGCTGTCAAATCAAGTGGATAATAAACCTGCTACGAGAGCTGGAAGAATGGGATTTCATGGAAAAACCAACTGCGATCTATACAGACAGTCAGTCATTGATCAACTGGATCTCCAGCCCTAAACAAAGCAGTCGCTGTAGACATATCAACAGAAAGTACCACTTCTTGAGAGACTGTTATGAATCCAGAGACATCTGCCTTCTGTATAAGCCATCTCAGGACCTGGAGGCGGATATCTTCACAAAGGACCTATCCCGAGACCAGATGGAGAAACACCTGGAGAACCTCAGTATCGTGGGAATAAAGACAAAGTAAGGAGGGAATTGTTACGCAAACTTTGACTTTTATCATCATCGATGCTGACGTCACTTCCAACTTCTACCTTCAACCTTTATGTTATGTTTTATCGCTAGCTTGTTTTAACAATATTTGTATTGGAACAAGTCGTTCCTTAAATAAATATATATTTGTTTTTATTGGAGGATCGACCAATCAACGGCCGCGGCGGCGTTGCGGTCGACGTCAAGATTTTTAGTCTTTGTCCCTCGCCTTCCTATATATACTTGCCTTTAAAATGTTGCTACTTTAACATCTTGTTTTAAGTTACTTTGTTTGATAAATAATCCTTTTATTCCTTGATTCATTCTCAAACTTCAACAGGTTATGGGCCCAGCACGCTTCCACTGCGCCTAAAAGGATTAACCGCCAGCAGTGAGTAAGCCTTTGTTTTGCTCGAAGTTTAGGCGTCAACCGCCAACCATAACCCTAGTTTCTTTTTGTCGTTGGCCGATTCCAAGACAAAGAAGATGAGCGAAGATTGTCTTTCAAGGATTAAAGTTTTTAATGGTGAAAACTTTTCACTATGGAAATTCCAATTCAGGCTTCTTATGGAACAACAAAAATTACTAGAATTATTGGAAGGCTTAGAAATAAAGCCGAATGTTGTTTCCTCCGACAGTAGCTCTGAAAGTTCACTACAGAATTGGAAATCAAAGGACGTTAAGGCAAGGATGTTATTATCACAGGCAATCGAATTAAAGTTTCTTCAGCCCCTGATGAACTGTAATTCCGCTTCACAAATGTGGCAGAAATTACTTGCTATTCATGAACAAAAATCCGAATTTACTATTGGCCTACTTTGGCAACAATTCTTCGATGCACGATTGACATCGGAAACAATAAGTGATTACATAGCAAAAATTGAAAATATTTCTGCACAAATTTCACAAATGGGCGGAACCATAACGGAAGATCAAAAGGTAGCAAAAATTTTAAATACTTTGCCTTCGAGTATGCGCTACTTTGTTGCAGCGTGGGAATCGTTAGATCCGAAAGCTCAAACTCTTAACAATTTAACTGCAAGACTTTTGATTGAAGAAACAAGGAATCAACAAAGCGGTTCTTCTAAACAAGATGAGGCCTTATTACACAGGCAAGCACGAACGAAGCCTAAAGATACACAACGTTCTTTTCAAGATGCCAAGAAGAACACTAAATGCCACTATTGTCACAAAATTGGACATTGGAGCCGCGAATGTAGAAAAAGATTAGCTAATGAGAAAAATGAATCCAAAAATCTTCATGATTCAAAAGGAAGTTCAAGTGATTATGGACTTATTTTGTGCGATAATCAAGTAGAGCCCAATGATATTTGGTATGCTGACAGCGGTGCAAGCTGCAGCATGACATTTCGACGAGAGTGGTTCAAGACCTACACGCCGTTCACCAGTGATCATCCAATCTACTTGGGAGACAACTCGACACTACTTGCAGAAGGCATGGGAGACATCGAGATTCAAGCCTACGTCGACGGTGGATGGTACAATACGTACATAAGAAATGTGCTCTACTCGCCGCAACTAAAGAAAAATTTGTATAGCCTTTCTACGTCCACAAGAAGAGGATTCAACGTCATTATCAAACATGACAAGCTACAGATCTTCATGGATAATGACCTAAAAGCCGTAGGAGTGCGTCATGACGGCCTCTACAGGATGCTCTTCAAGGTTACGTCATCATCACAAGGATACATCACCAGCGAGAACAAGCTTCAGTTGTGGCACGAGAGACTTGCGCATCTTCCAGTTGCTACACTTCGAGAGATGGCGACCAAAGGATTGGTGGATGGTCTGCAGCCTCAAGATTTAGAGGGAGAATTTTTCTTCTGTGAAGGATGCCAACTTGGAAAAGCCCATAGAAAGTCGTGCTATCCCTCAGATGGCAAAAACTACCAGCTAGGTGAGTTTATTTATGCTGATATTTGTGGCCCAATGCAGACTCAATCATTAAGTAAATATCTGTATTTCTGCTTATTTAAAGATTACTTTAGTGGTTATCGCCATATTTATTTTTATTAAAAACAAATCAGATGTGCTAGATATATTCAAAGAATATGCTACTCTGGTCTATACTCAAACTGGAAATAAGATAAGGGTTCTTAGGACTGATAATGCGCTAGAATTCAAAAGCGATAATTTTGCAGATTTATGTAAAAGATTTGGGATAATTCACGAGTTCACTGCACCTTATGTGCACGAACAGATAGGACGTATAGAAAGAGACAATCGTACGATTGTGGAAGCAGCCAGGTCCATGCTAAATTCACGAAATCTTCCAGGATTTTTTTGGGCTGAGGCATGTAACACAGCCACTAATATTCTAAATAGAAGTGCGACTAAGCAAACCCCTGGAACGACACCTTATGAACTTTTCTTTGGCACAAAGCCTAATGTAGCTAACTATAAAATATTTGGCTGTAATGCTTATATGCATATTCCCAAAGAAAACCGTAAAAAGTGGGATAATAAATCGATAAAACTTATGTTTTTAGGTAATGAGAATACAAGCAAAAATTTTAGATTATGGGATTGGAAAACTAGAAAAATAAGAATTTCTAAAGATGTCACATTCGAGGAGAAAGCTACTACACATTCAGATAGAGAATCTACCAAACCCAAAGAAATAATATTTCAGATTAACAGAGCTCCGGATGAATCACCAGTTGCGACAACAAACATCCCAGTGCAGGAAATGCTGCCAGTATCCGATATCAGTTCGCATCCAATGATAACACGCTCTAAAGTTTCGAATAGCCAATGTAACTTTGCGCTCGCTGATGAACCCAGTAACTATATAGATGCAATAACGAGTTCAGATTCAGAAAGATGGAAATTAGCCATGGATGAAGAGATTGATGCATTAAATAAAAATAAAACATGGACTTTAGAACGTTTGGCAGATGGTCATAAACCTATCGGTTGTAAATGGGTTTATAAAATTAAAACGGAGTCCGATGGTACAATTCAACGGTTCAAAGCCAGATTAGTTGCAAAAGGCTATTCTCAAATCAAAAATGTTGACTATTTCGATACGTTTAGCCCAGTAGTCAGGTATGATTCGTTACGCATTCTTTTATCACACGCTGCTTCTGAAAGGATGTTTCTTAAGCAATTCGATGTAAAGACAGCTTTTCTCAATGGCGAATTAGAGGAACTTGTTTATCTTGAACAACCAGAAGGCTACAAGAGAGATGATAATAGCTGCTATAGATTACATAAAAGTCTGTATGGTCTTAAACAATCTTCTAGAAATTGGAATAAGAAATTTACCAATTTTTTGTATAGCCATAATTTCAAAACATCAGACGCCGACCCGTGCATTTTCATTGGAACACACAATGATTCAAATGTTATCTTAGCTCTCTATGTTGATGATGGAATTATTCTATCTAAAGATAAAGAGGCAATAGCTATTATAATGGATGAGTTAGAACACGCATTTGAAATTACATCTGGAAGTGTTAACTTTTTTGTTGGGCTACAAATAGAGCAGTCAGAAGATAGGGCAAGTATTTTCATTCACCAGTCATCATATATTGACAAAATTTTGAGTAAATTTAATATGGCTGACTGTATTCCTGCTTCGGTGCCTATGGATCCTTCTGTCATCTTAACAAAACAGGACTGTCCTACTCCAGAACAAAAGGAAAAGATGCCTAAATTCCCTTTTCGAGAAGCTGTTGGATCCCTTATGTTTGCATCATGTGTTTCACGTCCAGATATCACTTATGCAGTTTCACAAGTGAGTAAATTCCTAGAATATCCAGGACCTGCACATTGTACAACAGTGAAGAATATTTTCCGTTATCTGAAAGGCACTCCACACATGGGAATTCTCTTCACTGGACAAGACCAACTTGTTGGCTACTCTGATAGTGATTTTGCTCGTGATGTTGACTCCAGAAAAAGTACGACTGGTTATGCCTTCATGATGAACGGAGGAACTGTTTCTTGGGCAAGCCAACGACAACTAATTATCGCACTTTCCACCGCCGAAAGTGAATACATCGCTGCCTGCGGTGCTGCTAAGGAATTGATTTGGATCAGAAGACTTCTACAGGGCATCGGCTGTGATATTACTAAAGAAACTGAACTTTATATCGACAACCAAGCAGCAATAAAACTTGTTGAAAATCCAGTATTCCACAAACGAACGAAACATATTGATGTTCGCTACCACTTCATTAGATCCAAACATGAAGAAGGTGAACTTAAAGTGCATCATGTTTGCAGCTCAGAACAGCTAGCTGATATAATGACTAAACCTCTTCCACGAAACAAATTCCACTACTTAAGAGGTCTACTGAACATTTTGGATCGAGAGGGAGTGTTGGAATAGCGATCCAAAGATTGGCGTGGAGTATTGGAGGATCGACCAATCAACGGCCGCGGCGGCGTTGCGGTCGACGTCAAGATTTTTAGTCTTTGTCCCTCGCCTTCCTATATATACTTGCCTTTAAAATGTTGCTACTTTAACATCTTGTTTTAAGTTACTTTGTTTAATAAATAATCCTTTTATTCCTTGATTCAATCTCAAACTTCAACAGTTTTTTTTATCTAAAGGGATGTCCTCGTAACTACAACATACGTGATTACAAAAACAACTAGATATCCTTAAAAAAAAGAAACATTGTATTTTTTGCTAAGCCTATATCAAAATTGAAATGAAAAATGTCTAAATTGAAATGAAAAATGTCTAAATTAAAATTGAAAATCTCTAAATTAAAATGAAAAATGTATAAATTGAAATGAAAAATGTCCAAATATAAATTAAAATGTCTAATTAAAAGTTAAAACTTATATAAAGACATTGCCTTATCACATTGGAGATAGCAAATTGTTTTTGATATAAAAATAGAATAATTTCTAACGCTTTGCCTAATGTTTTAATTTTTGTTCGCTCCTGACGAGGACAAAAGATTTTTGTCGAAAGAATAATTTCTAACGCTTTGCCTAATGTTTTAATTTTTGTTCGCTCCTGACGAGGACAAAAGATTTTTGTCGAAAGAATAATTTCTAACGCTTTGCCTAATGTTTTAATTTTTGTTCGCTCCTGACGAGGACAAAAGATTTTTGTCGAAACGTCGAGACAATAAAAAGATTCACTGGCCGAAGTGTCTTTTATTTCAAGAAATAAAAATAGAGATAAAAGAATAGAATGGCTTTTTTTACAACATTATCAGAGTGATTAATATAATTTGTAAGGTAAATCTTTGTAAAATACAACATAAAAAAGATTTACATTAGGAAATTATTAAAAACTTTAGCATATACTCTTATTGAAGTTTACTTTTAACGATTGTATTACTTTAAATGTGAATTTTACTATGTTATAGGGGAGATTAAAAATATTACAGCACTATTTAGTCCTCACTTTCATTTCTGAGTAATTTGCGGATTTACGGTAAAATTCTATATACTGTGGGTGCTAAACCTTCCATTAACCCTTTAAAATTTTTATCAATAGTTTCCTTGAAGCCTTTTAATTCTAAGGCTTGATTTTCGCTTGCTCCAAAAGAAATATGATTTTTCAACAAACCTAAAATTATGAAATTAAATTTAAAAAGATAGCTCTAAATACTATATATTATTTAAAAAAAAAAATACTTATAAAATATATCATTAACTAAGAAAAATAAAAAAATAAAAATAAATACTGCAAAACTTATAAGAATTGATTATTTCCAAGCCCATAATATATTTAAAATATAATAATAAATAAATAAATTCACACACCACACACACACACACACACACAAAAAAAAAAAAAAAATTTCGGCGCCACTGTACAAAGTTAACTTCTTTTCCTCCTAACGCTTATAAAATTCTCTAATTTTTTTTTCTCATTCTTTTTATTTATCTAAATTTTTTCTTTTCCTCATCTATTTTGTTTCTTTTCAAAATTTATCACCAATATAAAGAAAGGCATATACATTATTATTGCTAGTAATTATATATATTTATATAAAAAGAAACTTCCTTCCAATAAATATAAAATTCCAAGCTCAAAATGAACGGGTGAGTATAAACTCTTATATTTATATATTCATATATTTTAAATGTTACTCGCATTTTTTAATCATTTAAGAATATTTAAATGGTTGTAAATACAAAAACATTTTAAAAGCGCGATTTTGAATAACCCTCAAAGCAGCTAATTTGGCATCATACAGCAATGTGAACGATTTTAGAGATAAGGAAGTCCCGGTGTTTGGTCTCTTGTGTTTATTTAAAAAAAAATAAAATTTTATAGACTTAATATACATTTTTTCCATTTTCTGCTTTCCAATATTTGATTAACCATATTAAAATATTTTTCACATTTCTAAATATTCAGCTATATAAAAAATTAGGCAAATAATAGCTAACTCCATTTCAATATATAACTCCATTTCAATATATACAGGCCAAACATTGGAATAAAATTTATTATTAATAGATAAAATTATGGAAAATTTATAATTGAATGTTTCACAAAATCCCCCCCCCCCCCCCCTTTTTTTTTTTAATTGCAAAAGAAATCTTTGAAACTATCAAAAATGAAAAATTTTGCTTAGGATTTTGTGCATATAGAATGTGGTGCAGATGCAATATCATATCACAATTGTTATCATGGTGCATTGTTGTTTGCTTGGTTAGATAATTCAAGAAGAAAGTGCTGGTCCATTTACCTAATGATAAGGCAAAAATAAAAGGAAAATCTTTGCTGACAAATTGTGAATTTTGATAAATAGGCTGTTTACATTAAATTTCTATATATTAAGCATCTTTTTTATCTCCACTCACAATTATATTAGATTATTAAGCGGGATTAGAAAAAAAAAAGACTATTAAGCCTGTATAGCCTGACACTATCGTTGATGAATGGACCTCGTCAAGGGAGATTTGACATCCATCATGACTGGGTGAGGTAGAATGTGCCTACTTTTGTCATTATGATTGGGAGCAATAGCAGTCCAACTTAACTCTAATATGAAATGGCTACCTTTGACATGAGACAACAGATGCCATGTACAGCCGCTCCTAACATGGAGTACAAATGCTGCTCATCCTGTATCCCTGGATCAGGAGCCCTTACAGGGTACTATCAGCTGAGCCCAGGTTTTTAAGCAAGATTTTTACCATTCCCCCTCCTCCTTTTTTGTCTGGGCTTGGGACCGGCAAAAGCATTGTTTTAAGACATCTATTGTGTAGAGTTCTCTTCCAACACATAGGTTGTAAAGCTTTCGTCAATCTCTTTATAAACTCTTCCTCAAGAAGCAATGTTCCCTTGGATTTATGGGAAGGATTAGATGCTACAAGCTTTCACATGCAATATATAGTGAGATCTTAAAAATTCTTTGAAGAATGCTTCTACGAGTGGTAAACTTTTTAAAACTAAATGATTTGTTCTGACAATATCCAACCTTGGAAGGTCTGAAATTGCCATTTTATTTAATTAATATACAAATGCTTCCATCAAGTAGAGGGGTGAGGGAGAAACATGACATCCCCTTAATGGAGACACTACATCTTGCATTGTTTAGGCTTAGATCCACACTAACAATGCATTTACACTTGTGGGTAACTGCCGCAGTTTAGGTAAATGCCATAAAGTGATTCTTACCGGCACAGCACAGAATAAAGCTGGTCTTCTCAGCATTCCCTCATCTATGGGCAACTCACAATATCCCATTGTATATGGAGAAATTCAAAGAAATCCACAAATCAAAAATTTTCAACACTTGAAAAAATCTAGTTTCTTACTAAACAGTTCTGTGTGAAACAGAAGGAATACATATGAAAAAAAAAAAAAAATTGACATGATATATGCCAATTCAACTACAATTTTAATTATATGTGAAAATCACAAAGTAACCTAGACCAAATAAGTAATTTTCATGTGATGTTTTATAAACTATACACTAGAGGCTAGCATTTTTCCAAGGCCCGTTGAAGAGCTTAGCTTGGTCCATTAAAGTCACTTTCAAATGTGAATTTTATTTGTATTATAAATCTTGCCCCTTCTACTGGCAATGGTCTAGCTTTACCGATGCTTCTTTCTGAAGTCTGTTACATTACATACCCCAGCTGTCTGTCATTTACTCTGGGGGCTCCCCATTACTGGGTGAAATGGTGTTCCTCTGTAATCCCAGATGACACTACCTGTGATGAAGGCTACAGAAAAATTGAAAAATATCTCACACCCAAATGTAATAAGTGCCTTTGTTCTGATGGAAACTAGACATTTAAATTGGTGTTAATTAAATTTTTGTTTTGTTTCAGTGATTACAAAGCAAATAAGGTAAGTTTTAATCCCTTTTATTACAGTAGCACTTCTGTTAACATCTTTTATGATTTAAAAAAAAAAATTGAATGTAGCCTTAGTTTGGTGCTGCCACTGTTGTTGTCTCGTCTTCTGCTAATTTGTGCCGTTATCAAATGGATTTTTGGTAGATGCGAGAAGCAAGTTTGTAAATAGGTCTTGGTAAATCGATGTTTAATTTAAAAAGAGCAAGGTATAATTTTCATTAAAGGCAGAAATTATACTGCAAAATGGACTTGCCTGCTCAATTTTACAAGGTATAATTTTCATTAAAGGCAGAAATTATACTGCAAAATGGACTTGCCTGCTCAATTTTACCCTTTATTTCTTAAACAAGTTTTAAAACATGACATTCTAAGAAAAAAAAGGCATCTGGCCATGCAACTAAAAGTTAATATGTCTGCATAAATATTAACTAATTATTGATTTTGATTATTCAAAATTCAAGAAAAGCCAACCAAGTATGTATTTTGGGCTGTTGGCGCTCATCAGCATAGTGCAAGCTGTACCCCAACAACCAAAAAAAAAGCTGGTCTCTGGAGTATCCTGAAAAATCATGAAACAGGTATTCAGGCCGGAAAGGCGTGAGAGTGCCAAACAATGTGAAAATAGTACAAAGTGTAATTGTACTAGGATCAGTGGATTAATTAAAAAAAAAGGGCATCTTTTGATTGTACAACTAAAAGTTGCTAATGGCTTGCGCCATCTGTCAAAATAAATATTTGGTGAATTCTAGAATAATTAAAAATTGACGATTAGTTGATATTTATTCTGACAGAGATTGCTCAAGTCATCAGCAACTTTTAGTTGCACAATCGGGAGATGCCTTTTTTTCTCAATTTATCCATCTGATCCCAGTACAATTTCACTTTTGTACTATTTTCACCGACAATCTAAGTCTCTGGAAAACAGATGCATATATTTCATTGAAGAGTTTTAGCAGCATTGAAGAAGTAAGCCATAACAAGTTGGTGAGCCAGTGTCTCCATTCAGCTACAATTTGTTCTCCTTTAATTTCTCTCAACTTGGAGCTGACAGCCAAACAACACTCTTGTGGAGGAAGAAGATAAGGAATCTCAATTTGTTTTTATCTGGAGCTTATCCCCTGTGTAAGGGGGGGCTCCACCTTTTTCACAGAATCCAACAGATAAAACCTGGTCAAACAGCAGCTTCTATCTGTTGACATTCTTTATCTCTCTGTCCATATTGGACTCGCTCCTCCCTGGTCCAATTGTTGGTTTCCAGAGTCCATTGGAGGGGGATAAACACTCCCAATTCTCTTAAGGATATTAGAAGGGAATTTCTTAATAAGGTTTCTCTAGGAAGGTGGCAGTTGCCAGAAGATTTCTCCCTCTACTTTTCTAATGCTGTAAAGTCTGCATGCTAGGTAGAGAAAAAAAATAGTTACACATTCCCCAAAATTTCCTCAAATAATTTCTCAGATAAAAAATTATACCTTTATGATTATGTCAAATTTTTCTATGTTGTAAAAAAAATTGTTCAAGAATATATTTTAAAATAAGTCAGAAAAGGTGTTATGTTTAAATGTAATGATGCTAGATGACCAGAGAAAGTGATTACACCACAAGTGTTATATATACAGTAAAACCCCGCTAATACGAACCCTGGATATAACGAACCTTCCCTTATAACGAACCCACGCCGATTCCCAATTCCATTCCATTGAAAATACCATCGTTATAACGAACTTTGCGATTTTTAGAATAACGAACTACCCCTATAACGAACCTATTTTCGGTCCCAAAATAATAAAATCTATTTAAAATACTATGCTTATAACGAACTTAGAATTGTAATTTAAAAAAAAAATTAAAACAACCAAATTTTGAGCATGTTTCAATTCGCGGATCGCGATTTCAAAACAATAAATTTAGCGGCATTGTTTGTTTTGAATTTTGCACTTTATTTTTGCTGTATGTTGTATAAATTTTAACACATTATACTTTTTATTAAATAGAATATATTTTCATCCATTAAATTTGAAATATAAAAATACAAATGGCTTCTAAAATGAAGAAAACAAAGGCATTTTAAAAACAAAAGCGTTATTTCTTTAAAAAAAAAAAGGCCATTTTCAGAACTTTTCAAAGTGAAACAACACAGGCAAAATGTTAAGAACATATTAAAATAAGATAATATAACTTTTCTATTATAAAAGATAAAATATAAAGCTATTAAAAATTGTTACAAAGAGGAATCAACCTCAACTTTTGCCGCGATCGCGATAGTACGTTTTAGGGCTAAAAAAAAAAAATCCAAATAAATGGTCCCGTGATCAAACAAAAACTATTTTTATGCCATTAACTATGGTGATTTTAAAGTCAGCAATGTTTTGCATGACAGGTTTAAAAAAAAAACGAAATCTAGACCAAGAAGAATATGTGGGAAAATGAAATGGAAGAAAAACACCAACTTTATTTGAATGGTGCAATACTTGAAGAATGCTTTGAAGCAACAAGGTGTTAGAGCCATTTTTCCAAGTAAACAATGTATTATATAATGTGATAATGATGTTTTAAAATCATTTTATATCTTTGAATATATATTTAATAAAACTTTGCCTAGGATATGTCTTGATTTTTAAGTTAGACATAGAGGTACATGTATGTTAATGATAAGAAGAACCTATCATCTAATGATTTCTATTATTATTCAGTATTAATGTAAGGAAATTGGTCAATTAAGGGAATTAAAACAAAGTGACCACTATTAAGAGGAAGCTTCTTCCAGTGTGTATGGCTGTCCTTTAATTATACGGTCTAAAAATTTTGAAAAGTAAAAAAATGGCCAAACCGTGGCTATAGTGAACCGTGGCTATAGTGAACCAAAAGCTCTGTCCCATTGGGGTTCACTATAGAGGGGTTTTACTGTATTATCTTTCATAAGATCTGATTAGAGCCACAACCTCCCTGAAATTTCACTTTTGTATAGTCAAAAATGTTCTGAATAATACAACCCCCTATAGGGGAGTATCTCCTTGGGAGGGCCATGTATGTGGAATGGGCCAGAACAAAATTTTTTATTTTTTAAATACTGCTACATCTTGTTGTGAAAGATAAGTTCACAAGAAGGATTTTGGGAAAGTTTACCTCACTGGGGCTAGGCCTTCCCACTATTTTATCTTTTTGGTCAGTTTTTTTTTAAATTATCCATTTGTACAATGGTACAGGCCATGATTATCATGGTGGGTAGTTAGCGACTGCTTTTACTGTAAGCGCACCACATGTCTACACATGTGAAAAGCAGTTCGACTTTGCACTTACAAATGTGCCAGAGCCCCGTTTGGTTACTTGCACTCGCTGATGGGGTTGGACTTTTGCAAGAATCAGGGACCATTGGAGCATTTTTTTTTTAAATCTGAAAAAACTGCCCAATGCGGGAATTGAACCCGGGTCGTAGTGGTCGAAAACCAAACGGTTTACCCATCCTTCCACCGACCCCCCCTTTTTGTTCAGTGATTGTGTAGAAATTTGGCTCTTATATTAACATCATGGTCAATTATATTGAATCCAAATATCAGTGGTGGGTTTAAATAGCTCTCATATAAAGACTAATTAAGGATATGGGGGTGGGGGGGATGTTTTCCATGGAGTGTTGAGGTTTGACAGCATTTGAATTTTTAAATACTTCTTTGGTAGTGAGCATTCTGTGCCACATGTGGTCAGTTGAACAACTAACTCCTCTGTGTAAACATCTTTGCAGAATGGTTGTTTGTTTCCATAGCATCTTAACCCATTGACAAAGTTTTTACTGTACTTGATTGTCCTGTTGAAATGTTAAATAATTATAGTTTCTACACCCCCTGTACTAGTTACAGACTAACATGTTCCATCATGTGTCCAGAGAGATCTGGAGGAGATGGCGGGGGAGTCTGCCCCCAGCTCCAACAAGAAGGTAACTGTTCAACTATCCAGAGGACAGCTGTTGACTCCATCTCTGTGCAGGCCAAGTTGGATGAGGCAGAGCCGTCTAAGGTTCTCCACCTTCGCAACCTCGCTACCAACCTCATTTCTGCGGAGCTCATTGCCCTTGGCGCATCCTTTGGCCGTGTGGACAAGCATATCTTCATCAAAGACAGAACCCAGGTATATCCTTTCTGCCCATCCATGTAGGCATGTATCTGCCCAGTCCTGTAGTTGGGGGCACTTGTGTACATCATCCCTGGAATGTTATCTCACCCAAGAGTGACATGGCATTCCGTGTTGGCACTTTTGTTTCCTCAAATATCATCTGTAAAAGAGGGTTGCGATGCTAGCTAGCACATGTGACAGTGAACTTCAAGGATATCTAAAATACATCAGTAAAATTTATTTATGTAATTAATCCAAAAAATATCAGTTAAACATAAGTAAGGTAACAGGGCCAAATCAATAAATTGTGCATGATTTGGTCTTGTTACCCTTTGTTTCTAATCTTTAGTCTAAATTGTGCCCTATCCTTTTGATAACTTCAAATTGTAATTTAGTAATGACACTTGGCTTCAGATGGGATAAAATTTTATTTTGACTCGTAAAAATTGTTAAACAAACTTTGTTCAATGGTGCCACTTGTACACCTGTCACCTAGATGGGAAGCAGGATCAGCAGGGTGATATGAACTGTCAACCCTGGGTAGCATTAAACTGACTGTTAGCATGTTTGGGTATTCTACAGTTATTTTATTCTTATTCAAATCAGCTCCTTTTTTGGTTCAGTCTTGTGGTATCTTTCTGATTTATTTGAGTTTTACCTCAACTTATTTTCCTTGTGCTCTATTTTTACTCTTAATATTTTGTTCCTAAGGTGGGGAGGTCATTTCATAAATGTGTGGATGGCAATCAAAAAGTAACCAAAGCTGGTATCACCAATTTTGTCATTATCTCAACACAGTACAGTTAAACCTGTCTATAGCGCCCCCTCTGGGACTCACCAAGTAATTTATTTACCAAATACATTACTCACAAGTAATGTAAATCGCATCGTACTACGTATTTAAAATCGGGCGCTCTAGAGAGGGAGGCGCTATTTAGAGGGGGCGCTATAGACAAGTTTAACTATATATATTCTACTGTTACTACAGGAATCTGGGGTGCTGAATTAAAGATTTGGATTTGGTCTGGTGTTCTTTTGTAAATGCTGTTCTACATTCATAGGATTTCTTAAAAAAAAAAACAACCTAATTTTCACTAATTAAGGCCATCCTAACTGGGCAACCTATAAGGTACAATATTAGCACTGTTGTTACTTATTTGTTACTTGATGAAATATTTGAAACTCTCTTTGATTGAAGTCTTTGAAGCTCTCTAAACTTGGTTTTAGTACGGATGAATGTGTGTGACTCAGGATTTGTATAATTTTAATGCAGTTGCTAATTTTTGTGTTGATCAATTTCCTGATGTATTTGTTTCCATTTAGGCCCTGCTTCAACTGGGATCCATCGAGGAGGCCCAGGCCATGGTGGACCACTACAATGCCAACAAGTACCAACTCAAGGGGAAAGACGTCTATGTGCAGTTCTCACGCAGGGCAGAGATCACCATCAAAAATGGTGTACACCAGGTATGCTGCTTTGGCAACCAATAACCCAGTGACTTAAGAGGTTGTTTGTTCAGGCTGATGGCTCAGTAACAAGCACGGAATCGACCTCCTACTCTCCGTACAGCACGGCGACTCCTGCCAAGATAGAGGGTGGAGAGAACCCCATCACCACCACCTACAACACTGTGATCAGAGTCATCCTGGAAAGTGGCAACTACCCCTTGGAACTGGATTTTCTATACAAGGTTGTATAGTGGATCTCACGCTATAATTTAGGAGTCAATTGTTGTGTTTTGTTTATTCTAATTCCCATGGGGTGTGAGCTACTAGCAGCTTCTCAATTCAAACTTCCCACAAAACTTTTGAAATTTTATAGTTTATATATATTAATGAAATTTGTGAGAAATATATAAAATTTGGAAATATATATCACAAATAAATAATAAATATATATATAACATAAAGTTGCAGAAGGATGTATTGAATCATGTACTGAAAGAGGCTCCTTTCCCTTTAATTATGCATAAGAATGATGCATCATGATAGAACCCTAGTAAAAACCTTTGCTAGCAATGATAAATAATGAACCACAACACTAGTTGTGGCAAATTCAGACAGAGCCAACCTGTATATCATGGTTTCAGGCTTTAGCTCTCATCAGTACAGGGGTGACCTCGAGTTCATGACATCCAATGAGAGTGGTTATGAAATTGGTCGTTGAATGTACAAAAAAGGTGTTTAAGTTGGGGAAGTGGCAAGGGCCTATTTTTGGGTTAGAATACAACATAAAGTTGTGGGAGGATGATAGCTATGCTATGCAGGTTTTTGGATTTTTGTCTGAATTTGCCAAAACTGGTGTTGTGGGTCATTCTTTATCACCACTAGTAAAGGTTTTCACTAGGGTGATGACATAATGCATTATTCTGATGTATAATTAAAAGGGGAGGTGCCTCTTTTGGTACATGCACATATATATAATTTCTATATCACACATGTGGGCTAATGTTGTATGCCCCACCCAGAGCAGCAAGTCTAGAATCACTGATGTTTGTAATGCTGCTATTGAGACCTATATTATATAGTTTTATTTCTTAAAAATGGTGCTGAATTGTTTTTCAAATCCTCATCTACAAGTGCCTTCTAGTATAATACCCCCTTTATATAATATTCAGCTGGTCTTTGAATTTCATTTGGAAATCAAATTTTGGCATTTTTAAACCTTGGTTACACATACTGGTGACCTGTTGTTGCCACTTTCTCTAACTCTCTTCTGTCCAGGTCTTCTCCAAGTTTGGTAAAATTATCAAGATGGTCAACTTCATCAAAAACAGTAAGTGTTTATCACATTGTTGGTCTAGATTTTATATATCCATTGTCTGTCTGTAACCATTTTTTAAAGACTCCTATGATAATATGTGTGCAAAATTATAGAAAATTGCATGGCACTTTAAGATATATTGTACAGTTATAAGTTGAATAGAATCTGCTCCAACACATGGCTGGCACAGTAGCGGGAACAGCACTCCTTGATTTCCTAGACTTGAGTCAACTGCAGACCTTCCAGAGCATTTTCAAGGTTTCCTACTAGGTGCCAACTCCCAACTTGCAATCCCCATCTAACACCATCATTGACAATTTCTTAAGGTCCATAGACTTGGCATCTTTATATGATTGAGTGGTGGTATTTGGTTTGTACCATAGATGTCTATGCTTTGTTTCACTTGAGTAAATTTGACATCAAATTGTGCAAACTAATTCTTTGTTTTTCATGATGTAAATAATTGTGAATGCAGTATTATGTGATGACCTAACACAAGGTGTCTTGTTGTTTAGATCAGTATGGTTGCCTCATCCAGTACACCTCTAACAAGGAGGCTTCAATGGCCATTGCAGTAAGTTCTATTTCCAACTCTATATCTCGAAGCCATAAGTGGGAATACTGTCTATATGGCCAGAATACCTTCCTATATATGAAAATATTGGATTGCATGATCTAGGAAAGTGTTTTCCCATTGCCAAAGAGATTTACATTTATAGCTAGGTATATTTTAAAATATTGGAGAATATTTGTCCATATAGTCACCAAAACTCAACTTGATGAACATTAACATCTTCAAATATTAATCTATATGATGTTTTTTAAAAGATTACCACATTTATAAGAACAGCCCTGTTGTGAAACTGTTATGGAAAAGTTATTCAGACTCATAGCCTTAAATTAATAAGTTGGTACCCCATCCTCCATTTGACTCGCAGCCAGAAGAAAAAAGTAGCCTCTATATTTTTTATATTTTTTCCTTGATCGAGCAGTTAAAAAATGTGTTTGAGCATAATGTAGCTGGAGGCTGTTGGGTAACTGGAAGTCTCCTGTGGTGCAGACCCTCAACCAAAAGGCTCTATTTGCTGATGGATCCTACCTGCGGGTGGAGCTCTCTAAGCTGAACAACTTGGAGGTGAAGGAAAAGCGTGGCTGGGATTTGACCAAGGACCCCAACCTACCAACAACAGTTCAGCAGCCAGTTGCGCCGCCACAAGCCGCCCTTACCATGCCCTACCCCACACTGGGAATGTTCCCCTCCTTCCACCCCCTGCTGGCTGCAGCTTGTGCCGCTTCACCATATGGTCTCCCGCCAGCCGCCTCCGCCATGATGTCCACCACTCCTGCAGCCCTGGTGGGTGCTCAGGGCTCCCCCGTGGCCATCGTCTCCAATCTTCACGAACAGGTGAGGTGTTGGTGAAAGGTATATTCTCTCCAGGTAGTGTACAGCCTGGGTGGATGGCAACCAATTGTCCAAAGCGCTTCCTCTAATGACAGAAGGGATTTATAGAGAGGCAGTTCTCCTGGGCCTTCCTCTTTACCAACATGTGTTCACTCTACTCCACATTCTGTTGTTGTTGTTTCTTATCCCCTTGTGTAAAGATTACACGAATTCCATGAGTTCATGCTCCTCGAGCTGTTTTATGATGAGCAGCGGCCTCTCCCAAAGGTCCTGTTTAGTGCATCTAATGCAAGCCAAAATGTGTTCTGGAGCTGCAGGTGACAAGCTACATTTTGGGCAAGTGGGGTAGATTTTGTTATTATTTTCTATCTTCAATGGCTTGAGATGGCCTGTTCTAAATCTTGTTAGTGTTGTTTGATGCTGTCTATTTCTGATGTTTAGAGCTCCTCCTGGTTTCACTCCACTGTACCAACTGTGCTTAGGTGGGATCCTCCAGTTCTTGTTTATTTTTGTTTTGGCTACTGTTTCTATTTCTTTAAAAGTAAGTTTATTTTTCTGTGGCAAGGGTTCTTTTGTGCCTTTTTTCGCTAGACCATCAGCAGCTTCATTGCCTTCAATTCCAACATGTGAGGGTATCCATTGAAGGTGAATTTTTGAGGTTTTTGAGAGTTTTTGGAGATAACCAATTATGTTCCTGCTTACTTT
This sequence comes from Cordylochernes scorpioides, assembly GCA_030710605.1. Lineage (NCBI taxonomy): Eukaryota > Metazoa > Arthropoda > Arachnida > Pseudoscorpiones > Chernetidae > Cordylochernes > Cordylochernes scorpioides. The sequence goes on along the minus strand of CP092866.1, from coordinate 76,249,596 downwards.
GTCTCTGAGTTCCCCTGTGTGACTCAAGTGTTGTATGGCACTTCTACTATCAGTAAGAATCCAGATATCTTGATAATTAGTATTTCTGATGGATTTTAAGGCTTCATAGATGGCTATAAGTTCTGATCTGAAGACTGAGCAAAAATCTGGGTTTCTTCTGTTCATTTTCTCAATGCCATTTGTAGTTTTGATGAGACAGCCACTGCCAGTGTGTCCCAACTCATCTCTGCTACCATCGGTATAAATAGTTATTGCATTTTTAGGAATGTTATTAATTATTTCTAATGATAATTGTTTTAAGTATTCTGGATTTTGGTATTGTTTGTTGGTGGGTTCATTTAAAGTGTCATTAAAAATAACATTTTGTAGTGGTTCGCATGGAGAAATTTTTTCTGCTAAATAATTTTTTTCTACTTTATATTTTAAAAATCCATTTCTTTTGGCCAGGTGGAGAGGACCTTCTTTTTTGAGTCTTAGATTGGATTCCCAATTAAGTATGTAATTGGAAGTTCTGTGTTTGTTTCCATAACTCTTGATTTTGTTTATATATTTTGGCAGATTGTAGCTTCTTCTATCCTTTAAGGGCATAATGTCTGCCTCGTAAAGTACAATATCGTTAGGGCAGGTATTTCGAAGACCTGTAATAATTCTAGCTGCACTTAGTTGTATCCTTTCCAGTGATTTTAGATTTGTTTCAGATGCTGTACCATAGATTTGATATCCATATTCCAGGATAGGTCTAATTAGAGACGTGTAAGTTAATTTTAGTGTGGTTGCATCGGCTCCCCACTCTCTTCCTGAAATATATTTCAGGATTTTTAGTCGGTCTCTTCCTTTTCTAATAACTTCTTCAATATGTTTACTGGAGTTAATTTCTGGATCCAGGGTGTAGCCAAGATATTTAGGATGTTTATTATATTGTAATTGTTGTTCTTTCAGAATAATTTTTGGCCTTATTTTGTATAGTTTCTTATCGGTAGTAAAAAGACAGGTTTCAGATTTTTGGGGGTTAAATTCTAATTTATGTTTATTAGCAAATTTTTCTAGGTGGAGAAGAGTCTTGTTCAAATCCCTTTCAGCTTTTTTCCAGTTAGTGTTACTGCTCCATAGAATAATGTCATCAGCGAAAAGTCCAATATTGGTTTTATGTGAAATTTTTTCTTCTATGCCTGCAATAAATAGGGTGAAGAGAGTTGGGCTAAGGACTGATCCTTGTGGTAATCCTTGGTACAATTTGAAGGTTTTAGATAGAGTTCCATTATATTTGACCCTGATGTATCTATTTTTAAGGAAATCATTTATCCAAGTGATAGCTTTTCCATCAATTTTGAAATGCTTGTATAATTTTGTAATCAACTTGTTTTTCCATACTTTATCAAAAGCTTGTGTAAGGTCTAAAAAAGCAGCTATGGTGTGGCTAGTTGGTTTTCTGTTTTGTGCATCTTTTACCTTTTGTGTGAAAAATAAGAGTTGGTCTATTGTCCCATGTCCTTTCCTAAATCCATATTGTTCTTCTGGTAAGAGATTTCTTGTGTCAAGGTGGTAGGTAAGTCGTCTGAGTATAATTTTTTCCATTAATTTGCAGCAAATACTTGTGAGGGAGATAGGTCGGTAGTTTTTTGGGTCATCAGCAGATTTGTCAAGTTTTTTAATAGGAATTATTGTTGCAGTTTTCCAGTCTTGAGGCAATTTTCCAGTTTTCCAGGAGTTATTGAAAATATCAAGAAGTATTTCTTTGCCATTTTTGCCCAAGTTTGATATCATTTGGCCATGGATTCCATCTGGCCCAGGAGTCTTGTTTAGGTCAGTGTTTTCTAATGCATAATCTAGCTCTTTCATATTGATTTTTTCATGGAAAATATTATGAGTGCTGGTGAAATTTTTACAGTCATGAATAATCTTTCGGGCCTTTTTTTCAACTTTCTTATCTTTTATTTCGAATTTGATTTTACTACTTATTTGATATGAATTACCTAAAAGATTAGCAGCATTTTTGTCATTAGTTGCTGGGGTACCATCCGTATTCTTAATCATATTTGTGTTTTCAGTTTGTGGCTGGGCTCTGTCAATTTGTTTTGCCAAATGCCAAAGTTTTGTATTCGGGTTTCTTGGGTTCAGGTTTTCACAAGTTTGTTTCCATTTTTCCCTTTTCATATTTACGTATAACCTTTTTATTTTTGCATTCACAATGTTCAGTTCAGTTCTACAATTTGTTTGGTTTTGGGTGCACTTTTTTTGTAGTTCATTTCTTTTAGTTATAAGTGTTTGAATATCTTTTGCCTGGTGTGTATAATTTGGAATCCATTTCTTAATATTACCTCTTGGTATTGAAACTTTGGCTGCTTTAATAATGGTGTTTTTGAAAGATATCCAATTTTGTTCCAGATCTTTTATTCTAGTGGGTGCTTTTCTAAAGTCTTCATTGGTGTTTTTCTGGTAAAGATTCCAATTAGCCTTTTTGAAGTTCCAGAATTTTTCTTTAATTGAGCTGGTTTTGGTCTTGGTGCTAATTTCTATCAAAATAGGCAAATGATCACTTCCAATACTTTTTAATATTTGCCATTTGCATTTGTGGAAAATGTCAGGACTGGAGAAACTTATATCAAGTGCTTGTGCAGTATTATAGCTGTAGGAATGGTGGGTGGGATTCCCATCATTTAAGCACATGAAGGCATTGTCGTCAAATATGTTTGAAAGTATTTTGCCTCTTGGGTTTGGCATGGAACATCCCCATAGTTGATGTTTGGCATTAAGGTCACCTACAATAATTGTGTTGTCTGTAAGAAATTGAGCCATTGTTCCATCGTCAATAAGTTTATTGTTTGGTGGGTGATACATATTGAATATGTTGATGGTTTTGTTTTGACTGAGGTAGACTTTGATACCTTGGGCTTCGAGGTCTGATGTGTTTGGAATATTAATGGCTATGTCTTCATAGTACAAATTCTTGATTAAAAATGCAAGGCCACCCCCTTCTTTATTTCTGTCTTTTCTGAGGATATTATAGTTTTTATATTTGAGATTGTACTTTTCATTTAATTTGGTTTCCTGTAAGGCTATAATTTGTATCTTTTGTTTTTCAGCTATTTCCATTATTTCTTCTAATTTTATTTTTGTTGCTGTTGAGCACAATCCATTTATGTTGCACTGCAAAATTCTCAATTGCTTGGAAGCTGCAAAGTTAGAAGTTTGTGGAGACTGTATTATACTTATCGGACAGAACCCTCTACCTAAGTCCTGACCGCGCCCCTGTTTATTCTGCGCGACGGGCGATGCAGCATGCAAATCAACATCTGATCTCATGGAATGGGGTATAGGGGTGCAGCTTTCGTTGATCATGGCACCATGATCCAGGCACACTTTGGTGAAAGTCTGACTTTGCCTGTAGTTTGAGGCCATTCCTAACATGGAAGCAGACGCCTTTGCTGCCGACTCTAACATGAGTACAGACGCAGCTCCTCCGTATCCCTGGAGTGGGACCCTTGCTGAGGTTTATCAACTGGGTCAGTTGAAGTCAGGATTTTAAAGAGGTCTACTCCTCTTCTAACAATGCTGCTGTTGGTCCGCGACTGCTTATTCGTCAGAGTTATTCTGCTCGTTTCGCAGCTGGCCTTCATATCTGAAGGTCGTTCCCCTATCCGCCACCTGGGGACGCGCCCTATAGCAGTCAGCTCTGCCAAGGGACTCCACATTCTTCTTTGTTCAAGGCTCTTCAACTCCTCAGAACATTTCCTTTCTGCCGCCGTTCTTGAGGCTACTTCAGTTGACCGTCCTTGTTACTGTATCTACCTGGCTTTGTTGTTCATTATTAAGGGGAGGGGGGCTAAAAGATTTGTTTCAGAGAAATATTATATCTACTTTGACTCTGGAATTTCTATCTTCATGTAATACTTTGTTTCAGGCCTTCCTGCTGTGTTAATGGTTTTATGATAATATCATTTTCTGCATCTACTTTGAATGTTCCTTTATGAAATAATTGTACTGCTCCAACCCCCACAACTATTTGTTAGATTTCAAAAGGTATATATACATAAATTTTAATAGCAGATGGCCTGCTAATGCATCAATCAATAGATATTTGTTGTTAATTATTCAATATAATATTTAACATATTTTTATTAAAAATAAAAACTATTATTAGCTGCACATAATTTATATATATCTTATATTATTTTTTTACGACTATAATGAGCTATTATTAAACATAAAATTTTAGTTGCTATGCTGATTTTTCAGTTTCTTTATTTGCCATTATTGACAAAGCCAAGGTTGATGCTACATTTCTTGATTTAGATTGAACTATTCTCATTTAAAAAATTCTTCTTGTCCTCCCTCCACATTGAAGGTCTGTGTATGTCATGTGAAAACAGAATTGCTTGAGTTTATTTTTTGCATATCCACTGTCCATTTGTTAAAAAAACATTTGATCTCACTTGCTTTCCTTCTGGGATTTCCCAATGTAAATAAAAGGGATATAAACTCTTTTAAATTTACATAGTACTTTGCACATCTTTATTTTCTAAGTTCCAGCTTACTATTACTAGATTTACATGTTTATTACTTCCCAACTTTGTTTTTATTGACCAATAAGCCTATGTAAACTTAACAAGAGTTTATTCCCTCACTTTATGTTATTGGTTCTTGTCTGATATGTTTGGTCTTATATAACAACATTTTCTTTGGTTTTTGTCACTACTACTCCACACTTTTGGTTGCTGGTTATTTCCATTAATTTTTTTTTTTGCTAAATGGTATACTGTGATATTTTATTTCCTCTTGGGGTATTCAAATGTGTATTCTTACTTTTTGCTGTCACAAAGCATTCTTCAATAGTTGATGGTACTCTTTGTTTTTTTTTAATGCTCTTTTATCATTATTTTTTATCAAATGGATTGATCTTCTGGCTGTTTGCCCTCAGCAGGGAGATAATAGCCTCCCTAGAATGCTTACCTATAACAGTTATTCCACATCCCGAGCTGCTGGTTGAGAGATAGGTAGCACCTGCAGAAATCAGTGAATGTTGTCCATGTATTCACCTATGAACACGCTTTGATCTTTCTCTAGCTTCCACATTTAGTTGGTGCGTATATTAACTATTATAAACTTTTCTACTTCATTAAGAAAAATCCATTTTGAGATTTTCAACTTTTAATAAACATTTTTTTTCCTTCTTAAATCTTTTACTCCAAATAGCACAATACCATCAGGTGTAAGAAGAATGCTCTGTGACCATCTAACCATTCTAACTGGCTGATAGTCCTAGAACTTGACTCTGAATTGTTGTTGTTTCCTCTCCTCCCCCCCCTACCTTTCATTCTCCCGTGGCTTGCTCCTCCTGTGCTCCTAAACTAAAAGATCATTACCCCAGATGCTCTGTTTACCCTCTTCGGTAGGTGTTATCCCTTTATTTATTTATTTATTTTTATTCTCCATTTAAATACAAGCTTGTTAATTTTTATTAACTTGATTTGATCTCTTTTTCTTCCATTTTTTTTGTTTGGGTTTCTATTCTCTTCTTGCCATTAATTGTAGGAGTGTTCAATTTCTTTCCATTTTAATTCTTTTTGCCTTTCTTTCACATACTGGTTTTCTCTTCCAATATTTAATATTGTTTAGGAATGTGGTCATTATTCTTGTTCTTCTTTTAAAAATAATCTGGTTGTTTCTTGGGTGTTCACTTATTTACCTATCATTTTGGTATATTCATTTTCTCAGTAATATTTCTTTGTTCCAGCTCTTTAAAAATTCCTTTTTGAATTGGTACATACATCTGGGACTGTGCACCTCTCCCCACATTATTTTCTCTCTAGGAGTTGACTATGGAACACAGGTTTGTTGTGGCTGAAAAAGTTGGAATAAAAGTTCCTCTGACACTATAGCTAGGCTTAAAGACATTTATAAATGAGTGCATACTTGGTGTTCAGTTCTCTTGACTTCCAATTGACCCATGACATTGCCTTGTGAACCCCCACTTACCAATTTCTTTTCAGTGGCGGCACTTCAAATTTTTAATGATACGTAGGTATTGGAGATTTTGGGCCAAATTCTCACACAAGCATCTATATTCAGGAGCACCTTTATAAAGCGATTTTGAATTTGCAGCATTATAAAATATTTGCAATTTGTGAAATAGCGGTGCCCAAGTTTTGTGACTTGGGGAAACACTTATATTAGGTCTATGAGATCGTGTGGGGTGCAGTTATCTGTAGGGACTGCTGAGTACAGAAGCTGAGCTACCCTATTCCCTGAAGAGGGAGGCACTCCAGGCTAGTCAAGTTTTATAAGATCTCCCTTTTGTCACAACCCTGGGACTAGCAGAAGTGGTAATTCGAGAACTGTTGTAATAAAAAACACTTGATTGGGATTATTCAACTCAAGCTCATAGGACTATTGATAATCTAGCCTTTCATCTCTATTCAAGATATAGGTAAAGGTAAAAACAAGTAATTTATATGGTTTTCTGCCTTGTTTACTCTCCTCAGACACTATAGTGATAATGTCTTGCTTTTGTCCGAGGAGACAGAAAATGCTAATTATATAGGTGCCATTATTGAAGATTAGTTGGAGAAATATATTGCAGTGCTCCTGGCATTTGAGGGTTGAGACTTATGGAATTAACAACCTGAATCTGTTTAACTCTTAATTGTCCAGTTCTCTTTGTCTGCTTGTGTTCTTGCTGCCCAAGCACACACCAGCACCATTGCAACATTGGCCAGAAACTTCCCCCAACTAGGAATATACAAAGGTGTAGAGTTGAGCCCTAAAAACCCTGTTTAAACAGATGTTGCACTCTACGTGGAGATGGACTTACAGGTGAAGGTCATGGAATCTTTTATCTTCTTTTTTTTTTCTTCTTCTCTTCTACTAAAACAAGTTAATAGTTAATTAGTTTTTATTGATATATATCAGTGTTGGATTGGAGTGAAGTGGCTGATTGGGCGGCAGGTGTGTACGGCAATGTGCTGAGAGTCAAGATCCTCTACAATAAGAAAGGAACAGCACTCATCCAGATGGCTGATCCTGGCCAGGTCCGACTTGGTAAGTACTCCAACTGCCCTGAGTAAGAAGTTTGTTGGGGTTGTCATTTATTACATATTGGTCCTCCAAGAGAAAGTGTGTTTATTGAAAGGAAAAATGGATAGGCTGGGCCTATTGGTAGAAGGGGAGACTGATTAGGCGATATGGAGATGTGAAACTGGTTCAAGTAACAACTAGAGAAGGAAAACTGCAAATCTTGACCTTTGTCCAGCAGTGATGACATGGCTGTAACAGAAGCTCTATCATCACATATATACAGCCCTATCTGTCACTGAAAATTAAAAATAATTTTTAATACTACTTTTTGGAAATTTATTAAAATTAAAATCTGTTTTAATACAGAGCTTATGCTGCAATGCTGTCCCACTTTGAATTTTTATTCAGTGCATTCATAGGTTTTCAATTTTATATTTATATTCAAAAAGAAAAGTAGCATTATAAATTATTTCTAATTTTCAATAAAGAAAAAGGAGAAGATACAAATCTATATATGAATAAATGGAAGTTATATTTTAGTTTGCTGAAAACTTTTTGAGATTTACATGGCTAACAACATGTTGAAAAAGTAGTAAAATCCTCCAGTTTAATATCTACCAGAACTAAACTATTACGTTGGATACTTTGCTACTTGAATGAGGTAACCTTGGTAGATTAGGGACACAATGGAGTGTCGGAATATTTTGCCTCCAAGCCAGCCTTTCAGGTTTGAGCACATTGTCAGTTCCTCCCTTCAGTTTAGTGTGCCATTGGGAGCTGTTAAGTGGAGTGTCTGTGGTACCTGTCCAGCGATCCAGTACCTAGACCGGCTGCCCCTGTACGGCCTACAGATGAGAGTGAATGAGTCCAAGAACACCCAGGTCCACCTGCCCAGACCGGGAGACAGTCCTGAGGCCTCCAAGCTCACCAAGGACTACACCACATCTCCCCTGCATCGCTTCAAGAAGCCCGGCTCCAAGAACTACCAGAACATCTTCCCTCCCTCTGCAGTGCTCCACCTCTCCAACATCCCGCCAGACTGTACAGAGGAGACCCTGCGTGAGGCCCTGCACACTGTAGCCGGGGTGCAGACCATCATAGCCTTCAAGTTCCTCTTGAGTGACAAGAAGATGGCCCTGGTGCAGCTGGAGAATGTTCAGGAGGCTGCACAAGCTCTCATTGTAAGTCTAACCTGTTTCAAGATCCTATCTGTTGAATGTCCTGTGGTTTACCCGAATGTGATTACAACACAGTTTGTGATCTAGATATTGTATTCCGTGTATTAGGGTTTGTGCATCATGTGCTGAGTTTCCACTCTCACTGCTTCTCTTAAAATTATATTTTTTCAATTTGAGAGGAAGGGATACATGTGGCTGAAATTTTTTTCAAGAAGTTAGCATTTTGAGCCTTTTTTTCTCTCAAAGGAAGTACTGTAATCCAGGGTTGGGTGTATGTGACTTCCCTGTGTTATTAAATATTGAATTACTTCAATCCCTCATTCTTATTCAACCCCACCAGTGAGTAGAAGTAAACAAACAGGCTCTGGCACCTTGTAGATGTAAAATTGTATACATTTGTATACATGTGGTGTATATATGTAAGCAATTGGAAACTACCCTAACTCCCTTTAATTATCCTGACCTGTACTGTACATTATACTTGGATTTTCTTATTCATTAAAGACAGGTTCTTTGATGACCTGCTTTGGATTATGTTGTAAAATTATCTGTATGGATTGGTTAGCAGCTGTTATCCTGTCCATTTATTGCCTGTATGTGACGAAGGCTGTGGTTGTGTTCCAGAAACTCCACAACCACAAGCTGAGTGATAGCAACCACCTGAGAGTGTCTTTCTCCAAAGCAGTCATCTAACAACCATCATCTGGCAGACTTGATTGGCCACATCACCCAATCCTTCCCATTGAAGTTGCCTAAATGCCCTATTTACACCACATGCAACAACAAAATTTATTGCCCATACAACTTTTATCATTTATATCTTATCAACTTTTTTTTATACTCTATATATTCTTTTTTTTTTTTACTTGTGCAGCTAATTCTTTTTACTATGATTTCCCCCCCACTCTTAATAAATGATTTCCCCCTCTCTTTGTCTCTTTCTTTTTTTTTTTAAATGTGTTTTTCTTGCCTTTTTTTTTTTTCATTTTTTCATTTACTATTGATTATATGATATCAAAGTGGCCATATCACACCTATTTATTTCATTTAATCTGTGATCGAAGCCATTTCTTCCTCTTATTATTTCTTTCATATGTTGAGCTCATTAATACTATTTTCTTAGTTTTTATTTAAAGCCTATTTCTTGAACACTTAAGCTTATTTGGCTTATCCTTTATTAAAATATACTTTTATTGAAAAAGGAAAAGAAATATATTTATAATCAACAGCTCTTGACAGTCAATGTTCTATGACCAAGAGACCAGAAATTCTTGAATCCAGTCATTCAATATAATAATTTTTTAAGTTTTAACTTCCATTTTTTAATGAAATGATTATTAACTAATACCAATTGGGTTTATAATCCAGTTATCATATAGAACTGGATACAAAGTGCGAGTGTGTGCTCTCAACAAAGGACAATTTTTCCCCACCAAAATTACCAATTATAGTATGTGTTCTATGGTATAAGAACATCTCTCTAAAGAACACTTTGTTGTGATAAGTCTTGATATTTCCTGATTAGTTTCCCTACATTTGGGACTCAGTAGTGTCTCAAATTAGGGTTTGTTTGAGAATCAACTGTGTGCATATATATATTAGGTGTTCATTCACTTATAAAATTGAAAGTATTTGACAAAATTTTCAAGTTGTCGAATAAAAATCTTATATAGTTTGAATGAAAATGTGGCATATATACATGTGTGTGTGTGTGTGTGTTCAGGTGTTCTACCATTAAAGTTCTACAAATTTATAACTCATTGTAACATATCTAATTCCATTTTCTTATAATTTTTGTTATACTTTTTAATCGAGAAATGTGGTTTTTGTTTAATATACAAGGTTTTGGAAAAATCCACAATCACACATATATATTTACAATTTGCTCTATTATTATTATTATATATATTTTTTTAAAAACCTTGTGAGCTTCCTTCAGCTCAGGGCTAGCTTGAAAGCTTCCTGTATGCAAATAAAAAGAAGTAATATATTCTAGTTTAGTGATCTTCCTCATTACACTGTTACTAATAAGAATTTTAGTTGCAAATGAAATAAGTGCCTTAACCTTGCAACATGCTAAGTTATTCAGCCTGTTTTTTTCCCTCATACTCTGATATTTGTTATCAAAATTCTTATTCTAAGAAAAAAAGCATCAAAAAAATCAATTTTTTAATCATTTTAGTAAATCTAAAATTAATCTAGGTTTTTATTTATTCCACAATATACTATTCCAATCTTAATTATTTTTTTTATTTGGTATATTCTTTCTTGTTCTCATTTCAACTTCCCATTCTCCAGGTACAAGACCAAATAGGTAGGCTCTACACACAGCATTGAGTAGCCACTGTAGTGAATATTGCTGTTCAAAACATGTGCTACTCTGCAAATTTTAATGTATACAACATTGTGTGCATCATCTAGATTCGTCTTCACAACTAATAAATATATATCTTGTTATATTCTAATTATGCATATATTGTGCATATTAAAAATTCATTGTTAGAAATGTTATATTTACATATCTCTCTGTCCATCCTGTAAATAAATTTGCATAAGTAGAGTTTAAAAGGCCATCATACAGTGAATTCTCTTGTTAAGGTCTTCAAGGAGACTATAGTAAGTTAATAAAGAAGTTGTTTTCAATTAATAATAATGAAGGTTGACCTCAATAAAGGGAAAGTAATAAACACAAGAGAGAAGACTTATTTAAAGCATGTTTTCTCCCATATTTCCTTTCCTCTCTGTGGGAGATATATTTATATATTAAAAACAATGAAGGCATATCCTGACCAGGAGTACATGTGCTTATTAGATGGCAGAGTGCCATCTAGTGGAACAGATATCAACTAAACATTGATTTAGTTTGTTGGGTTAGCCAAATATCAGGGAGCAGGCTAAATCAGCATTTAATTGATTTCTGTTCCACTAGATGGCGCTGTGCCATCTAAAAAGAACATGTGCTCCTGGTCAGGATATGTCATTGTTTTTAATATCAACACCTGACCTTTTCATTTTTAATTTTCATCTATTATTTTTTCACATATTTATATATATATATAGTGCAATATATGATATTTATCTATGTCATTACAATAAAATAAATAAAAATACCAATTCACCTCTCCTTTATGACTATTTCAGACATTACATATTTCAGTACTACATCTATTTGAATTTGCTTATCGTCTATATTTAGGTGGATCAGCTCTGGTGTGGATTCAACTGGTGGAATGGTTTTATTTCCATCTTCAGTGGGTCCATCAAATATAGCAAGCTTTTTATCTGGTCACTTCAATTCCAGCTAGTAAATACATTTTGACTAATTATTATTTTTTTTTTACATTTTATTCTCTTTTAAGATTAGTGTATTTTCAACTTGGTAAATTTAATTTGGTATTGCAATTAGTGATCGCACTGAATTGTATTATGGACTGGAAAACCTTAAATGCTTCGGTGGATTTAATTCAATAGGTCGGAGATTTACAGATTTTTTTTATAATTAAAAAAAGTAACTTTTTACAATTTTCAACGAGAGAAATATATGGTAAAACCCCTCTATAGTGAACCCCCAATGGGACAGAGCTTTTGGTTCACTATAGCCACGGTTTGGCAATTTTTTTTTACTTTTCAAAATTTTTAGACCGTATAATTAAAGGACAGCCATACACAGGAAGAGACTACCTCTTAATAGTGGTCACTTTGTTTTAATTCCCTTAATTGACCAATTTCCTTACATTAATACTGAATAATAATAGAAATCATTAGATGATAGGTTCTTCTTATCATTAACATACATGTACCTCTATGTCTAATTTCAAAATCAAGACAAATCCTAGGCAAAGTTTTATTAAGTTTATATTCAAAGATATAAAATGATTTTAAAACATCATTATCACATTATATAATACAATTTTTACTTGAAAAAATGGCTCTATTACCTTGTTGCTTCAAAGCACTCTATAAGCATTGCACCTTTCAAATAAAGTTAATGTGTTTTTCTTCCATTTCATGTTTCCACATATTCTTCTTAAGTCTAGATTTCGTTTTGAACCTGTCATGTAAATCATTTCTGGCTTTAAAATCACCATAGTTCAGGGCATAAAAATAATTTTTGTTGCATCACAGGCCCATTTATTTGATGTTTTTTTTTTTTTTTAGCCCTGACATGTACGATCACGATTGCGGCAAAAATTGAGGTTGATTCCTCTTTGTAACAACTTTTAATAGCCTTTTATTTTATCTCTTTTAATAGAAAAGTTATATTTTCTTATTTTAACATGTTCTGAAATTTTGCCTATATTGTTTACCTTTCAAAAGGTTAGAAAATGGCCTTTTTTAAAAAATAATAATGTTTTTGTTTTTAGAATGCCTTTGTTTTCGTTATTTTGGAAGCCATTTGCATTTTTTCTATTTCAAATTTGATGGTTGCAAAGATATTCTATTTAATAAAATGTATAATGTGTAAAAATTTATACAGCATACAACAAAAATAGACTGTAAATTAAAACTAACAATGCCGCTAAATATATTGTTTTGAAATTGCGACCTGTGAGCTGAAACATGCTCAAAATTTTGTTGTTTTAAAATTACAATTTCAAGTTCGTTATAAGCATAGTATTTTAAATAGATTTTATTATTTTGGGACCTAAAATAGGTTTGTTATAAGGATAGTTCGTTATTTTAAAAATCTCAAAGTTCGTTATAAAGATGGTATTTTCAATGGAATAGAATTGGGTTGGAATTGCCTTAGGTTCGTTATAAGGGAAGGTTCACTATATCCGGGGTTAGTATTAGCGGGGTTTTACTGTATAGGGGGTGAGATGGCTATCTTTTGTGAACCTTTTTTTTTTGCCATCTTCAGACAATTTGTCTGATGCTTATTGCCCTGTCCAATACTTCTCTTAAACTCAACAGCCAATTAAACTTACATTTTCCATGTTCTGTCCTATCAAATATATATAACCAACATTTTTTGAAATGAAAAAAAAATAATTTTAAATATATATTTTTTTATCATTAAAATCTCAAAAACAGATGAGTAAAAAAATATATTTGAGGGCTTGACAGGGCTGTACCCAGTTTTAACGTTGAACGCATTATAGAGTTTCTGATACCCACCGCTCTATATTAAAACTGGTATATTTCCAGCTAAACTCATCCTATCATCAGCATGTTACTATGCAGGATCTTCTCTCTGTCCCTTGGCTGAGATCTATCTACCTCCTCTTCAGCTCCCACAATTAAAGCTTCTCACTGATATTTCTGCACTCATTAATTAGCCAATACACGTTCATACCTTGGACATAGCGAATTAGAGGGTTTCAAGCTACCCAACACTTTCCTGAGGAATGATTGGGATTGACTAGGATTTTATGCTTCATCAATCTTTAATTGTAAGAACTTGGCTTCTTGAGTAGAAGCAACAATCATCTTACTCTAATATTATTTACTTACACTAGGAACCTTAAAAAAAATACCGTTGAACTCACTTCAATCTTAAATCATATCTTAACACTAAAACAAAAAATATAACTTAAAAAAAAAAAAAATTGAAAACTCTGAAAAAAAAAAGTTTTGAATTCCCAAAAAAAAAACTGCGGCGGACTAGGAGACTATAAAATTGTCATTTAATATAACCCAAAGACTTAATAATTCAGATAGACTGGTACATGTTTCACTGCATACACATCATTTACACAAGTTAGTGCATGCAATCACTACAGAGTCGACACCTCGTAGGATTTCTTACCCTTGTCGATCTGCGTAGTCCATGCTCTTCGTCACCCATATTCGTTGTCTTTCCACCTCTCATTTGGTGGATTGACTGTGGTTGTCTCCCTGTGTGGTCCCGTCACTTCTATGCTCGTATGTGGGAGGTAAACTGGTCCCATTGGTTTGATCCAGTGGTCTTCAATGTCACCGGAATGGTCATTCTTGGTATCACTATCCTCGTTATTATCCCCTAGAGGGTAGATTTTAGTCGGCGAATGGTATTGTTTTAATCGGTCTATATGGTATTTATCCTTCAGGTCTATGGTATGTCATCTATATGGTATTTATCTCCTTCAAGAGATACACAGTGTCGCCAGTCCTTTTTAGTACCTCATATGGTCCTCTGTACCTTGGCTCGAATTTGTGACGCCCCTTTGTCTCATATATTGAGAGTTCTCAATTTTGCAGCTTCGAACTTTGTTCTGGCCTCCTCCTGTTCTCTCAAGTAAGTTTGCCTTACCGCCTCTCTAATCTCGGCTACCTCATCCGTTAATTCTCGCTCATAGAATGCCGCCATTTCGTTAATTGAATCTTTGCTAATGGGATAACATTCCTTTTCCTGAAAAGGTTGTGGGAGTCTCAGCTCATGTCCGAAGATTAGTTTTGCTGGCGTAAAACCTGTGCTAGAATGTTCAGTGGTCCTGATAGCAAAAGCAATCATGGGCAAGATGTTATCCCAATTAGAGCCAGCTGCACATATACGCAAAGACTCAATTATTGTTCTATTCAGCCTCTCTACGGCACCATTACTCTGAGGTCGCCACGCCGTGGTATTCACAGCGTCCACTCCCATGGCTTTGCAAACTCCTTTAAAGACACTACTCATGAATGCCGTGCCTCGATCTGAGAGTTTTGTTTTTGGCACTCCAAATACTGTAATCACCCTGTCCAAGAGAGCCTTCACTACAGTCCTGGCGCACTGATCTCTGGTAGGAATCAAGATAGGAAATTTGGTAAATAGGTCGACTATTGCTAGGATGCTAGAATGACCATTTGGGGTCTTTCTCAACGGTCCTATGAAGTCCAAAGCCCGGTTTTAAAGGGTTTCTCTGGCTTGAAGTAAGGAGCATTAGCGGCCTTGGTAACGCCTTGGTTCGAGAGCTGGCAACCCTGGCACCTGCGTATATAGTTTCGGACATAAGCCCTCATACCTGACCAATAATACTCTCCCTTCAGCCTTCCTAGCACCTTCCTGACTCCAAAATGACCTCCTGTTGGAATGTTATGGTTGTATTTCATTACTTCCTCTTTCAATTTCTTGGGGACCACCTTCACCCAGATACCTCTATTGTCCTTGGAAACAAGGTAGCCCTTGTCTATCTTAAATTCCCTGTCCTTATATTTAATAGTTTTTGTACACTGTCCCTGAATATTTCTATTAAGGGAGCCCATCTCTTTTCCTCCTGTAGGGCACTCCATACCCGATCACTATCTAATAAGGGAGGCCTCTGGTCTTTAACCACTGTGGCCACTACTTTCTCATCTAATGATGTCTCAGGATCATCCTCACACGGGAACCTACTAAGGAAGTCGGCCACCATATTTTCCTTCCCCGGAACATAAATAAACGTAACGTTGAAATCTTGGATGATCTCTGCCCACCTAGACAATCGAGCGTTCTTGGAATCAGACCCCTTATTATAAGTGATCGGTTTATGGTCTGTATGCACTTCTACTCTACTGCCCGCCAGGAGGTGTTTAAAGTGTTGTAGGGATAACACCACAGCATAAGCTTCCTTTTCTATTGTAGAATAGCGGATCTCAGGACCTGTCAGTCGTTTGCTATAATAAGCAATTGGCCTCACTGCCCCATTAACCTCCTGTTAGAGGCAAGGGCCTACCGCTATCCCACTGGCGTCAGTGTTCAGGATGAAAGGTCTCCCTATGGTCGGATGAATCAATAATGGCTCACTGGTCAGTACCCCCTTCACCGTCTTAAAGGCTGTCTGCTCTACTATACCCCAGGTAAATCTCCGTCCCTTCCTTAACAAGTTGCTCAGTGGAGCCAGGACTCCACCTGCGTTGGGTATAAAGCGTCGGTAGTAGTTAACAGTAGCCAATAGACTTCTGACTGCCTTGATGTTATGAGGCCGTTTCAAATCCCTGAGAGCGGTGACATTATCCCACGTGGGTTTGATCCCATTCTGGTCAATTACATGACCTAGATATTCTACCGAGTCCCTGAAGAAATAGCTATTCCCACACTTGGCCTTTAAGGCAAGTTGGCCTATTTAATCCCTCAGCGCAAATTTCCATAGAATCAATATTTACAATATTGGCTCAGAGGCCAATCCGCTTAGGGGCTTTCCGCTCAGAGACCTCCCTTTATTGAGTATGTGGCGACCGCACTTTGCTTCAGCGAACTGGGATAAAGCTTCAAAACACATACGGGCAGAAGCTTGGCGAGCACGTGTTGGGAGAACACTTCACTACGCATGCGCGGACGTCATCCAGAACTTTCTAGCGGCTGGCTTCTTCCGACACTTGATCTGGCTACTCAGCGGTAAACAACAAGGCTAAAGCAGACGGCCGTTACTTCAACCGTTGCTTCTTTTCTCTTTATAATTTCTTGCTTTAAATAAATTAATTTTAATTATAATTTTATCAGCAGCCTTTCCACAAGCCACACCAGCACTTCACGCAACAACCATCCTACAAATTGGTGAGCCGGACGACTCGAATGAAGAATTAACGGCCAACGTCAAGGGCAAATCAAGGTAGCTCAAACATTCACGATGGAACTCACCCCATCTCAAATATCAAAATTGATTTTTCGAGCTCCACCCTTCTTGCCCAACGACATTCCATTGTGGCTCAACCAACTGGAAGCTGCCTTTAATTTTGCAAACATCGCCAGTGACGACGATTTCAAGTATAACACAATAATCGTTAATTTGGATAGACTGGCTCTCATCTGCGTCGACATCGACATTGTAGAGAACCCACCAGTTTCGGGAAAATATGCGGCGCTCAAAGAACGACTTCTCCTGCGATTTGGCCGGTCACGCCAGGTAAGAACAGCTCAAGTCTCAGAAACTAAGCCCATTGCTGATCAGAGACCCTCGATTATCCTGGTTGATTTGCCCAAGCCACCTCCATCTCAGCACTGTGATCCCTGTACTCCCTCCTCCAATAGCCTCCAACACCTGGAGCAGACGGCTTTTCCCCGTGACATGAATGTCACAACAACTGCCCCGGTGACTACAGTCCAGAACGTTGAAGACACCAACTCAAGCTCCGCCTTGCTTTCTCTCTCCAGCTCTCTGAGTGACTCTTCATCCCTGGACTCCTCATCGTTCTGCTCCAACCCTCCTTCAAACACCATCTCGTGTCCCCCTGAAACTGTTTTCTCCACCCCAGTGCACAGTGACAATCCCTTGCCCCAACAGCCGCCGTCTCATGAAGAGCCCTTGCCCCAGCAGCCGCCGTCTCATGAAGAGCACTTGCCCCAGCAGCCGCCGTCTCACGAAGAGCCCTTGCCTCCATCCTGCGAGCAGAAACATCCACTCTTCCTAGAAGAAACCAATAACGCTGCTGCAACGACTCCTCTCCACTTGCAGCCCGCCCAAACTTCGGTACCACAACCTCTTCAACCTCAAAACACTCTCCAACAGTCATTACCTCCTATTGAATCAAGAGTCACTACTTCCCCAATACCAATAGCTCCTCAGGTACTCTCGGCGACTACACCCATCGCTGAGCAACCCATCGTGTCCCTGCAAGCTAACAAGATGGTCGCCACCCATTACATCCAGACAACATTTGAAAAGGACAGGTGCCTCCCTCAAACCCCCAAGACCAGATCCCAACCCAACAAGGCACCCTACCAAGAGTTCCCTCTACGACTACATAGGATCTTTAAGGATCCTACTGGAGGGGGAGTAGTGTGGCGACCGCACTTTGCTTCAGCGAACTGGGATAAAGCTTCAAAACACATACGGGCAGAAGCTTGGCGAGCACGTGTTGGGAGAACACTTCACTACGCATGCGCGGGCGTCATCCAGAACTTTCTAGCGGCTGGCTTCTTCCGACACTTGATCTGGCTACTCAGCGGTAAACAACAAGGCTAAAGCAGACGGCCGTTACTTCAACCGTTGCTTCTTTTCTCTTTATAATTTCTTGCTTTAAATAAATTAATTTTAATTATAATTTTATCAGCAGCCTTTCCACAAGCCACACCAGCACTTCACGCAACAACCATCCTACAAGTATATACATATTTATGGCAGGTAAACTGACTGCAAACCCGCCTTGAGGCAAGCCGGACCTAGTTTTTTGGATTGCTGGTGCAGTTCCTGGCTATGTGTACGTGTTCATTGCAGTTGTAGCACCTGAAGGGAGGTCTGGTAGCCTCGGTCCTACCAGTGGCATTGTCCTTGACTCCTTTGTCTCGTGTATCTTGACTATTGTTCTCCTTCTGGTTCTTGGAGGGCCCTTGTTGCGGCCTTTCTCTGTTGTTATTCTGGTGGGGTCTTCTTAGCTCATTCCTGGCCGGGGTACCTCGATTGTAGTTCCTCCTGTAATTCGGCGTGTTGGGCCATCTCTCGTAGTTGTTTTCCACTGCATTATTTTCTCTTCCTTGCTTCAGAGCCAAATTTTCTGTCTCGAGGGCCCTCAGCTTTTCTTCCATCCTGACCATCTGGGCCGTCAATTCACCTAGCCTCTGGCCGTTTTCATCTTGACTGGCTTGTGCAGGCCCTCTCTATATTCTATGTCTCTCTCCTCCAACCACTGTAACTTATTTACTAAGTTCTCCCAGGGCTCATCCTGGTACAAGTGAGCCTTGCCCCAAAGGCTGGGGCAGAGTCAGGTGACGAAGACGTCGGCGACCTCGGAGATGTCTATCCTCAGGCCTCCTGACTCTGCTCCTGCGGCGAGGCCTCTCACTCGGTCAGCATACTCCCTGACCTTTTCCCCTACCCTCTGTCTGCAAGAGAAGAATTGGCTTCTCATTTCTCTTGTAGAAGTCTTCCTTTTAAATCTTCTCTCCAGACTCTCCTTGAGCTCCTGATAGCCCATCTTTATCTGCTGGGACTGTAGGGCGAACTCCCTGGCTGAGCCCCTGAGGTTGTTGTCTAGGAGTATACGTTTCCGGGCGTCGTCTAGGGGCCTCAGGTCATAGACTTTCTCAAAATCCCTTATAAACTTATCAAAGGGGACCAGGCCTTCCCCTTCGAACTTCTCGAGATGGAATAGGGTGGAGGGCAACGATGCCTGGCTGGGGTGGGGATACTCGCTTTCTGAGGGCATGATTCAGTAGTTTTTGGTTCCTTTAATATTCCCGATTAAAAGTGGGTTTAGGGATGGATAACGGAAGGATGAAAATTTCAGGGCGGAAGGATGGAAGATGGGAGAAAATATTTGTAAAAAAAGAAAAAGGGGGGGGGGGTGTCTCAAAACAGACGGCACGAAAGTGCTCATGAAAGCAACTAATTGGAAGTTGGAAACTACCTCTCCTTCAACATTAATTTATATTCTCATTCTATCATCTTTCTCTAATCTTACTATCATTTATCATCATCTTCCTATAACCTCTCTATTATTTCTCGATCATCTTTTATAACACCTTTGTACCTCAAGAGTTGCTAACAAGAAACCCTTCATCGGGAATCTCGATCCATTATTACTAGTTATTTAAAGTTATCCTGGGAGGCTAACCTCCCCTGCCAGCTTAGTGCTAAATGCCAGAAAAAAAGATCGTTCAGGGTGAAAGATTAGGGGGGCTGCCATGAAATATTCGAGGATAATCCTTCAGGTCGTGTTTTCTCCCCCTAGTCTCTCCCTTGAGGAGATAGGCTTATCCCGGGGGGGGGGGGGGGGGGGGGGGCATTGAAACCATGGCTAACCATGGTAATCTATATCTATAAATAGAGTTTATATTGTTGCTGTTTCTACTGCATATCAGGATGAGATATCAAATAGTGCTATTATTATACTATTCTGGCAGCCTATGATCTTTAAACTTTCAGACATACTCGGCGAGATAGTCACCTTGTCAAAAAAATCCATAGCATCAGTTAAAACTCAATAAAATCGGATAAAATAATTTGCTTCAACTACTACTTGTAGCCCTATTAAACTAGTTCCCCTTGGGTTGGCTCGCTCATTAGTCTTCGATTTTCGTTCATCAGTCTTATTGAATTCATATAGATGCTAGATGTAAACTATATCAAAATAGTGTAGTCCTCTCGTTTTCGAATTATATGAAAAAAAATTATTCGAAAAAAAAACTTGCACCAGCTACCCTTGAAAAAAAAATTGTATGGGGTACACAACTCTGATTTTAAGGGATAACGGCTCATAGAATTGGATCGCTCCTTTCTTATGGAATATTCACACAGGGTATGGAAGTTTCCAGAGGTTTTACAGCTATTGGTCTGCTAAGTTGATGGCAGGAATAGAAGTTAGATTTAAGGCTTATGTGCTGTTTTGCCATGCGTCTTTATGTCATCTACTAAGGAAAGTGTCACCTCAAAGGACTTAACTCTGGGACTAACACCCGCTGCACATTTCAGGAAGAAATGGCTGTCCATACAATAGCAAAATCTCATTTTGCTACCAATGCACTTTGTTGTGCCCCTTTCATGTCGTCATCTTGTCGAACCCCAATCTTCTAGGGTGTTTCTTTAATTAGTTATCATTTCTTGACGACATTGAATATTTCATGCGCGATTCCGCCCGGCAATCTATAAGTAATATATGATCGTACCACTTCCAGGAGACCTTCCCTTGCGTGGCCGAATCAACTTTCACCCAACTTATAACGCCGTCCATATCGCGTAATTGAAACTAGTATAAAATTCAAAGAATAAGATCTCGATTTATTAATTCTACACTAATTTCAATTGGCTCAACGTAAAATTTCTCAATTATATCTTAGTACACTGGCGTGACATGTTACACTTCTCCTAGTTCTTTGCAAGCTCGATTAATCCCAACGAAAGCCACTTCAGGCGTCAATCCCGTGATAAACTCGTCATGTATGACTTCAAATTTGAAAAATTATTGGACTGAATATTTTCAGTGGCATCTGCTTCCACTGAAAGAACTTAAAACATAAGATTGCCTCTTATCTTGTTTAAAATAGCTGCCTTACCCCCATCAGTGTTGGGCAAATATTAATTAAAATGATTTATTAAAGATTAACAATTGATTAATTGTTAATTGTAATTTTCACAATTAACAATTAATCAATGTTAATTGTATTTTTACAATTAACAATTAATTAATTGTTAATTGTATTCATGTTGAAAAGTGACTCGCACCTCGGCTGTCGCTTAGCAACGGCCACTTCCCCCAGACATTACGTAACTGTATATAGGTTTCAGTTTTTGCTTGTTGACTCATGCTGGGCTTACCTTCCTTCTTCTTTTAACTCTCTAATGTTTGTCATCTAAATATAATCTTTTGATAATTAAACGATACTTTCTGAGATCCAACCTCTGTTTTTTATTCTTACATGGCAGCAGAGCTTGGTTGGTATCAAATATTTTTGTTTATCTAAGCTGAAATTCGTTTGCTTGCTCAAGATGACAACTGAACTTCCACAAATTCAAAAATTCAACGGCGATAATTTTCATCTATGGAAATTTCAAATGAAGATTATTCTAGAAGCAAAAGATCTTCTCAGTATAACTGATGGCTCTGAGGTAAAACCTGAAATAGAGGATATTGCAAAATTCTCTAACTGGAAAAAGAAAGATGCAAAATCCAAAATGCTGATCACTACTGCTCTAGAGTTTAAATATCTTCAACAGATTGTTAATTGCCAGACTTCAGCAGAAATGTGGAAGAAATTATCAACAATATATGAACTGAAATCTGAAACAAACAAATATTTGCTGCAACAAAGATTTTTCGAATATAAAATGAATCCAAATGATAACATTGCTACTCATATTTCCAAAGTTGAAACTCTGGCACAACAAATGAAAGATCTAGGTGAGCCAATCTCTGATGTTGCCCTAATTACAAAGATAATTTGCAGCTTGCCTGATAAATACAAGAATTTCATAACAGCATGGGATTCAGTTTCATCAGAAGAAAAGACACTAGAAAACTTGACGGCAAGATTACTGAAAGAAGAAAGCTTACAGGATCATTGGGATTCTTCAGGAAATTCTAAACCAGATAATGCCTTGATGACTTTTTCAAAGTTCAACAGAAATTCAACAGCTTCCAACAAACAGCAGCAGCATCAACAATCCATTAAAGATAAAAAGAAGAACACACACTGTGGATATTGCAAGAAAAAAGGACATTGGTGGAAAGAATGCTATAAAAGAAAGGAAGAACAAAAAGGACAACAGCCAAGTTCTTCATCCAGAGATGATAGCTGTGCTTTTTCAGCTGAGACAAGTGCCTTCCTCGCTGAAACAAAGGATTCCTGGATTGCAGATTCTGGAGCAACGGATCACATGACTTTCAGAAGAGAATGGTTCTCTACGTTCGAAGAAATACCAGAAGGTGTTCATCCTGTGTGCCTTGGAGATGGAAAGCAGATCTATGCAAAAGGTAAGGGAAATATTGATATTCTCTCTTATGTTGATAGTCAGAAAATTAATGCAACTCTTTTGGATGTTCTCTATGTACCTGAATTGGAGACTAATCTTTTCTCAATATCTACTGCAACAAAACATGGTTTGACGCTCATTTGTAAAGGAAATCAGATAAAATTGACTAAAAATTCGAAAGTGCTAGTTACTGGAATAAAGGACAATTCAAATCTTTATGGAATTTTTATTAAAGCAAAGCAATCTTCACAAACTCATGTTGCTCAGTTAAGTCTAGATATATGGCATCAAAGAATGGGTCATGTAAATCCTATAAAATTAACCCAAATGTTTGAAAATAATGTTTTTGAAGACGACATTAAAATTAGAGAAAAGCCTGATTCTTTACTATGTGAAGCATGCATCTATGGAAAACAAAATAGAAAGGTTTTTCACGCGTCAACAAGTCCAAATTCGACCTATCCAGGAGAGCTGATCTATTCAGATGTTTGTGGACCAATGAGTAAAAGATCACCAGGTGGATCATTATATTTTGTATCATTCAAGGGGATGATTTTTCAAGATTTAGAGAGGCCTACTTCATTAGGCATAAATCAGATGTTCTTGAGAAATTTAAAGAATTTGTAAAAAGAGTTAGGACTGAAACTGGAAATAAAATAAAAAGATTCAGAACAGATAATGGCACAGAATTCTTAAATAAGAATTTTTCTGATTATCTAAAATCTCTAGGAATTGTTCATGAACTCACTGCTCCATATACCCTAGAACAGAATGGAATTGCTGAAAGAGATAACAGAACAATAGTTGAATCAGCTAGATGCTTGTTACATGGAAGAAAAATGCCGCTTGAACTGTGGGCTGAAGCCGTAAACACAGCAGTCTATCTCTTAAATAGATGTACTACTAAAGTATTGGGAAATTCTACACCTTATGAAATATGGTACAAGAGAAAACCCTCCATCTTACATTTGAAAACTTTTGGATGTAACGCTTATGTGCATATACCAAAAGATAACAGAAAGAAATTAGACAAAAAGAGTATTCGTACATTTTTTGTTGGATATACTGAAACTAACAAAAATTATAGAATGTGGGATCCTATTGCTAGAAAAATTATCATAAGCAGAGATGTAATATTTACTGAAGCTAATACATCAGAAAATATTCAGGATAACCAACAAGAGCAGGTAACTATATACAGTGAAGAAAGTGTTGATAACACAAATACCAGTTCCAAACCAGAAGAATCATGTCGATACCCTCTCAGGAATAGAATCAGAGAAAATGAACAAACATCAACCAGCTGTACAAGAGCTATTTCATATGCTTGTTATGTCCATGACCAAGAACCATTGAACTATGAAGATGCAATTGTAGGACAAAACTCAAAACAGTGGAAACTAGCTATGGACGATGAATTCAATTCCTTGATGAAAAATCAAACATGGACGTATGTGACACTACCATCAGACAGAAAAGCTATTGCATGCAAGTGGGTATACAAAATAAAGCAAAATGCAGATGGATCAAATAAAATGTTTAAGGCTAGACTAGTTGCGAAAGGTTATTCACAAAAACCAGGACTTGATTATGGTGAAACTTTTTCTCCAGTAGTAAAATTCGATTCAATTAGAACAATCTTATCACTTTGTGCATCACTTGATATGGAAATGATTCAGTTAGATGTAAAATCTGCCTTCTTGAATGGTGATTTGGAAGAAGAACTTTACATGGAACAACCCCAAGGTTATGAAAACCCAGATTTTCCTAATCATGTTTGCTCTCTTCAGAAAAGCATCTATGGTCTTAAGCAATCCCCCAGAATGTGGAACAAGAAATTTCATGAGTTTTTAATTAAGTTTGATCTCAAACCTAGCATATCAGATTCATGTGTCTATACAATGAAATGTAAACAGGCTTACATATTACTTGCAATATATGTAGATGATTGCTTAATCTGCAGTGTAAATAAACAACATTTAGATGATATAGTACAGTACTTAAATTCCAATTTTGAAATAAAAACTTTTACTGCCGATTATTTCCTTGGCCTACAAATATATCGAGATAGAACAACTAAAATGTTATTTCTGCATCAAGCCTCATACATTGAAAGAACACTTGAACATTACAACCTTCTTGATATTAAGTTACAATCTGTACCTTCTGATCCTTACTCAAAACTAACAAAAGAGATGTGCCCAAAGGATGATCAGGAAATTGAAGAAATGAACAAGATTCCATACAGACAGACAATTGGTAGTTTAATGTACCTCATGACTGGAACTAGACCTGATATTGCCTACGCAGTCAGCAGGGTTAATCAATTTATGAACAACCCAGGACTTTCACATTGGACCGCAGTAAAGAAAATATTTGGATACTTAAAAGCTACAAAAAACATCGGTATTCGTTTTGGTGGGAGTTCCTGCACTACATCTCTGATAGGTTTTTCCGATGCTGATTTTGCTGGAGACCTAGACACAAGAAAATCAACCACCGGATATGTGTTCATGTTGAATAATGGACCTATTTCTTGGTGCAGTCAAAAACATGCAATTGACCTTCTTTATGTCTGCTCCAATGATCAAGCTGCAGACATATTTACGAAAGCTCTACCTCCAGAAAGGTATAGAAGACTAAGGAGCCAACTTGTACTGTTTGAAACAACGGAGTGCTCGTCAGGTGGGAGTGTTGAAAAGTGACTCGCACCTCGGCTGTCGCTTAGCAACGGCCACTTCCCCCAGACATTACGTAACTGTATATAGGTTTCAGTTTTTGCTTGTTGACTCATGCTGGGCTTACCTTCCTTCTTCTTTTAACTCTCTATTGTTTGTCATCTAAATATAATCTTTTGATAATTAAACGATACTTTCTGAGATCCAACCTCTGTTTTTTATTCTTACAATTCATACAATTAACAATTAATTAATTGTTAATTGCACTTTTCTAATTAACAATTAATTAATTGTTAATTGCACTTCAATTTAATTGAAAAATATTTTTTTAATGCCCAACACTGCATTTCAGTACCACTCTCTTCTCAAACATGCTGTCCGACAATTTGTGACTCTTTGGCAGATTTGTCATTGTCGCAAAAGAAAAAAGGCGTTCAACTGCAGCTGACGATGGTAAAGGTGTGTTGTATTTAATAAAAACACTTTTTATCTCAGGCAAGGTTGGGCAAATATTAATTAAAATGATTTATTAAAGATTAACAATTGATTAATTGTTAATTGTAATTTTCACAATTAACAATTAATCAATTGTTAATTGTATTCATACAATTGACAATTAATTAATTGTTAATTGCACTTTTCTAATTAACAATTAATCAATTGTTAATTGCACTTCAATTTAATTGAAAAATATTTTTTAATGCCCAACACCGACCCCCATATACCTGTGTAAATATTACCCTCGGCTCTTACAATTCTTGAAAGTTCTGCCTCTCGCATATCCTGAGAGTCAAAGTTCTTCCTTCCTACAGTAAGCTAACACTACAATTATTCACTGGAGTTATTTGCGTCGAGTGGCTAAAGTCCTTGCATCCTAATCCTCCACTCTAACTCCAGGATTTCTATCTACTCGAAGCTGTTCAATTTTTTCGAAACAGTTGTTCAAATTCCCAAAGATAATTTGCTAATATTCAATTATTATTGGAATTCTCATTAAACGGAATAACTACACCTTTCGATATAGATACACATCCAGCTATCCGGATATAGCTTCACCTTTCTTTACTTTATAACGGT
The DNA here is from genome assembly GCA_030710605.1 of Cordylochernes scorpioides. Taxonomy (NCBI): domain Eukaryota; kingdom Metazoa; phylum Arthropoda; class Arachnida; order Pseudoscorpiones; family Chernetidae; genus Cordylochernes; species Cordylochernes scorpioides. Next base: position 76,223,364 of record CP092866.1, on the reverse strand, counting down.
TCAAAATTATGAAAGGAAAAAAAAGGCTAAACATATGACTGGCTTAAAATTTCTATGGAACCTCATCATGCCTTCTGCTGGCAATTATTTACTGTAATTAATGCTATCGAGGAGTTGTTTTTACTTTTCTTGCCCTCACCCAAGGAAAAAAATGTTTCAGAAAAACTGAATTGTTTGAAATTTCACCTAGAAAATATACATGTTAAAAGAAAAAAAAAAACTAATCCTTTCACATTTACAGCACGTCAAGATGCCAGTGTCTTTAGGTTATTTGTAGATTGCAAAAAGGAAAAGGCATTCTAGAACATTTATAATCATAGACATATCTGGAAGTAATATGGATCGAAATCGATATCGACGGACGCGCCCTACCAGCTGCCATCTTGGAAACTTGTTGTGTTTGTATTGTCGCGCGACTATTCATATTAAATATTATATAAGGAAGAGAAAATGGAAAGGCGGTAAAACCAACACTCGAAAGATTATATTTAAAAATAAAAACAAAATTCGGGATATCATGACACATGATATGCAAAATATTTGTAATAAAAACTTAATGTTGCAATAATCTAAAATATATAATTAAAAATATTTTATGCGGGTAACAAATGTTAAAAAATAAAAGCCCAGTAAATAATAAATATAAATTCAGTTGTCCTATTTTACAACCTAAATATTTTAAAAGAAAGCGAACAGAGAGGCAACGAAATTAAACACTCGTTCTGGGAAGGTACACACTTTCGCGTTAACATAAAATAAAAAAATTGAAATAAGTGGATTATAAAAAAAATGAGATAAATAAAACCCTGTGGATAGGTAGACGCTATATGAATATAATTATTAATCTAAAATAGACCCTTATTCAAGATAATTATATTCCTATAGTTGTATGAATCAATTAATACTGACTAAATCTAAAGAGAAAAAAAAAAAGGAAAAGGCTCTGAAAAGTTTTAAAGTAGTTAGAGGATGAAACATGCTATGAGGAAAGCCTCATAGCATGCCCGCGAGGAAAGCTAAGCTAGCAACTCACCTTCTCGGTTCAAGTCTCCGTCGTCGACTGCCTTGTTTTCCTTCATAGCTTACCTCCACCCTCGAAAACATCTTGCACGCACATCTGTTGTTTTTCACGTCCATCTATTTCCACCCCTCTACAGATGTGGCCCTTGCCCCAGCATGTCAATCAAAGATGTCTCTAGGGGCTCTAAATTTAGGTTTTGTGGGAAGCTCTGAAGTGTGGGAAAACACTGTTTTAAGCCTAACTTCGTTTTTTGTTCAGTTGTACATATCCTAAAATTTCAAGATTCTATATTAAGAAGAAAAAAAAAGGTCTATTAACACGTGAAATTTAAGTTTGGAAAATTTGAAATTCCAAAGTTTTTTTTTTAAGCCTAAATTATCATAAAATGTTTATCACTGGTATAAAATTAAGCTAGTTATATAAAATATTTTAGGATCATTATAGTTTTATTAATATTGCACAATTATTATTGATTTAAAAATTTCAATTAACAAATGCATTATATATATTTCAAAGTCAGATAATCGTTAAATTTTCAGGTAGAGACATGGGTTTCTCACTCAGAGGTTGTAGGCCTACTTCTTACAAATTTTTACTAATTTGATATTTTCGGTAGTTTCGGCCCCACGTTGGAAAGCGCTAATGTAGAGTTCAGTTTTCTGGCCCGACGATATATACTCTGCTCTATTTACAATGAGATCTAACTCTCCATATCAGAGTATAATATTAAGAGTGACTCCTAAAGTTTATTAAATTTAAAAAGAAAAATGGGTAATGAGATATACATGTCATAATTTGTACATAACTGGATGTAATCCCACCACAATATGTATGCATGTATGATCTAAAGATTTTAAATAAAGACAAGGCTTAGCGAAATTTGGGAGAAAGACCATCAAAGAGGAAACAATCATTAGTAGGTTTTATTACCCAGGAACTCATAAAAACTGAGTTCAAGAACCTTCGTTTCCGGGAGCATGTTAAAACAAGACAAGGACAAAGGATTAGCAAAGATCCAATCAGTGTCCAGGAGGATTAGCTAGGAACCAATGGAAAACGTACACGAGTCGAGAATCAGCCAATCAGAGCCCCGAGAAGTTTTCGTGTTAAAGCTCGGACTCAGTTTAGTCAGTTAGGAGCTCGGCACCATCGCAACAAGTTGGGACCTGGACAACAGCAGGACCTGTCAGAGCCAGGACCTAGCCACCATCTTCCTCATCACGCAGATAAGTCCAATGTTCACTATGTGACAGCCTAGCCTTAGTCAAGAACCCCATAGTCACCCCCTTTCTCCCTTGATCGCTGGCCTTTTTCAATCCAATCCTGTGTCCTCGTTATTTTCCCCTGTGTGAATACCTTACTACTTCAGCAAACGACTGCGCCCACCACAATCATCAATCAACTCAATGAATCTCAGAAAAGGTAACATTAAATATTACAGCGAGTCGACAGGATACGGCAGTGAGTCGACAGGATAAAATGGAAAACGAACGAGACCAACAGAACGGCAGCGAGATAGGGGAGAAAAGAAAAGAGATCGCACGACACACCCTAGCGGCGGTTTTACTTCAGTTGACGGCTGCCCTGCAGGGAGTAAAGATGACCCGACGCGAGGGGACGTACCGGACCCCCGCCGGCGGGACACAAGCCGCCCACCAACTCCCCCGAACGACCGGCCGGGAGATGGACGGAGCTATCGCCGACATGTGGCCAAGCGACCTGACGCGCAACCCCGAGGAGCCATCACCCACCAGGCCGGATCCATACACCAGTGTCCAGAAAAAACCAAGTATGTGGACTGAACCATCCCAACAAGCTCAACACTTGAACGCACGGGCAGTGCAATCAGCCCCAAATCAACACGCGAGAGCACGGGCAGTGCAATCAGCCCCAAATAAACACGCAAACGCACGGGCAGTGCAAACAGCCCCAACTCAGCACGCGAGCGCACGGGCCGTGCAAGCAGCCCCAACTCAACAGCACGCCAGGCGTCCCACACCTCCACCACACGCCCGAGACGTACGAGCCGCCCGAGCCTTTTGGTCCTAAGGTAGGAAGGCATCAACCTTTTGTCGTCAACCAATTGACGATGAAACTGTTCCTAACCCCTGAACTGTCACCCCCCCATTTCTAATTGATACAGGCGCAAGTTTGAATATAGTGCCCCATAATCTCTATAAAATGTTAAAAACTAACCTCCCTAATTTAAAATTAAAAGAACAGTCTATAGACCTACAGGCTATAAATGGTCTTGTAACAACAATAGGTAAAATAGTACTCCCCCTAACAATAGGAAAACTAACTAGAAAGGAGAATTTCCATGTGGTGGAAGCACCTCTGCCATTTGGAATTCTCAGTATAAATACCCTCCGTAATTTTAAAATAGCAATAGACTTCAACCAAGGCACTATATTCCAGCTTGGCGCTCCATTGTCTACCCCTACCTACCATTTCAATCTTGTACCCAATGAATGCACGTATTGGGAGTGCCAAGCGATGTCACAAAAGACTCACCATGCACACAAACCTTCCGCACATGGCACCCAATGCGCGCATCCATTGGTCAAAACCCAATCACCCACCTGCCAATCTAGTCACGCGCACGCACAACACAACTTTTTCACTGAGGCCAATTGCCTTTACTATATGCCCGCAATTCACAAGGCCACAACGGCTTCAAATCACAACGACAATGCACAAAATGTGTCCATCCAACGGGACAACTCACACATAAGGCCCACACGTGACCACACGTCGTCACGCAACAATCACACACGTGTACACCGCAACAACCGCGACATTCACAACAACAATACACAGACAGTAGCCATCCAACAGGACAGCTCACACACAGAGCACACACGTGACCACACGTCGTCACACAACAATCACACGCACAACCAGCGCAACAAGCGCGACACTCGCACCAAAAGACGACAACATCACGCAAACACATGCACAACAACCACCAAAACAACCACCCCATCTACACGAAACATAGAGACAATCCACGCCACCCAACAACCACACAATCGCAAAACATTGCGATCTTTCTTAAGCGCTGTGAACGCTTACAAAAAGTTCATTCCGGACCACGCCCTCTTGCGGACGCCCCTTGTCAACCTTCTAAAAAGGGATGTCATGTGGGTCTGGGATGACGAATGCCAGAAAGCGTTCACTAGCCTGAAAGAAAGCCTTACAACACACCCCACGTTACACCTTTACCAGGAAGGTCTGCCATGCCAGGTGTATTGTAACGCCTCAACACTCGGCATCGCAGGCGTCCTCAAACAGGTCTACCCTGATGGGAAGATCTACACAGTCCAAAATTTCAGTCGCGCTCCGCGTGCACACGAACGAAATTATTCCATATCTGAACTACAATGCCTAGCAATTGTGGAGAGTGTGGATAATTTCCGCGTCTGTTTGATGGACAGAAAATTTACTTTATTTTCTGACCATCACGCATTGCAATGGCTGAAAAAGATCAAAAACCCGCCAGGCAGATTATTTCGATGGAGATTAAGACTACCGAGATACGAATATGAGGTTCGTTGCATAAATGGAGTACAACAATATGAAACGGACGTCATAACTCGTAACCCGTTCTGTGGCTTCTTAGACGCCTCCCTCATTAAGAGCCATCAGCCTTCCCCATCGGGAAATTCTAGCTTGACCATTGATCACAATGGACTGCATACCGTTTCCCGAAAAGGTGTAACTAAAATTATAGTTCCAAAACCACTCACAAACAAACTACTTAAATCAGTACACACACAGCACGACCATCCAAACATCTCAAAGATGACGAGACTCATCTCTGCTCAATATTATTGGCAGAACATGACACAAGACATTGCACAACAGGTAAAAACCTGTCCCACCTGCCAATTCGCCAAAAGTATTGATGAATCCAACCAACCTCTCCAAAGAGACACCGATGCAGCCCACAGAAACAAACTAAATCCGTACACAAAACATACCACACACACAATACAAACAATAACAAATTTACACCATCTACGACAGAGGAACGATTATACGTTTCCACTTAAAACTCCTACACACAGCATTTCTTCAACAGAACCATTGACCACAAAACTGGCGAACAGCGAACCTGACAGTCATTTAGATCCTACCATTTTGTCCAAAAAACGATTTACGCAACTCACACATAGTAGCAAGGAACGCGACATAGCTCAGCCGCAAAAACATCCAATTTCAAATCCGCCACAATCAATAGAAGTCCAACCCGATAATCAAAAACCCCAATTCATGGCGAAAACATGGGAGAAAATGTACCAATATCCCATATTTCACCTCATATATGTTATCTGTCTTCTAAATATACCATACAAACTCGCCCCATATACAATAATAATTTACATGAGAATTTATACCCTATCATCCCATCGGCTTTACCAGCTACAGGAAGCAGTCTTCCAATAGGAAGTTCCGTCCCAAAAGCCATCTTCCATATAGGAAGTTTCGTCTATAAAGCCATCTTCCATATAGGCAATGCCATTTTAGAATTTCTAAATCTCGTGTGGGAGATGCTAGAAGAAAACTTAGAGCAATTAAAGGGACCTCAGCCAGAAAACCATTAGGACACCCCAAGACGGCGTGCAGAAAGTAATTAAAGGACAGGAAGTACCAAATTACACCAACGGAGGGCGGACATGGGTCATATTCCCCCCGCGCGCGCCGAAAATAAAATTGAGGTCACCGCGTCCTCCCGATGTGGACAATCTTTAACGGTCACCATCTTGGATCCCAGTTACAACGAGCCTACATATCGACTTTTACAAAAAAAAACACAATTTAATTATATTAATAGCATTATATTAATACATTTTTAGTCTCCCAATGAATTTTACATTTCTATTCTTATATTTCTTTTTCTAAAGACTTCCAAAAAAAAAAAAAAACTTTTACCTTTTTCCACATTAGGTACATATCCAACTTACACCCAGACACAACAGACCTTAGACTTTTAACAACACATAAAACTCATTTTTACATTTCTCACAAAAGACTTAATACATTTCCAGACATCCTCAAATAATTTGCCGACCAAATTCGACTTTAAATAACATTTTTAAAACAATATCACATATTAACATAATACACTCGGCCTTGAGATCTCGAAAAACAACACAAACACAAAAACAAAATACACACGTAAGGTTAATTAGATTCCCATGTCTCCTGTATACATAATATAAAGCACAATTGGGAAAGATCATGTTTCTACCCATGAGTCGCACGGGAAAGACAAAAAATCTACGAGGCAAATAAAGAAAGTTGATTGCGCGGCGTGACATAGATTTTGGCATGTAATTTGATTACGAAGAGAGTTTGCGAACCTCGCTATACATTTTTCTTATATCCCATTCATTTACATTATTTTCTTATGTTTAAAATCAAAATTCTTAATCAAATTTACCATTTATCCTAATTCAAATACTTATCATTTATTTTAATCAAATATTTACCAGTTATATAACAACTTTTTATTTTGTTCATAAATCAACAACTAGACAAATTTTTATCAACGAAAACTCACTGGTTTTCTTTTTAAAATTATATATTTTATATTGAGACGTTACAAAAACAATTTTCAATTGTACATAATTTCCTTTAAAATGTTATTTTAATTTTTCATGTGTTTATTTTCATTTTTATTTTCCATTAATTAAAAGTCAATGATGTACATACTAAATTAGTAAAAACTCAATAAAAACGATATGTAAAAATACACATAAACAAATGGCTTGTAAAAGAAAGCAGCAATAAATGAGTTTAGGCAAAATGTCTATTTCATTAACAAACATTTCACTTTTAAAATAATAAACTTTAAAAATTAAAGTTTTACAAAACTAAAATTAGCGTTTTAAAAATAAAAACGTGGCATTTGGCGCAGTCGAAAAGGATACGGAAAAAAAAAATGGCGGAAAATCCAAACAACCGGTTGCAAAAATTCAACGGCTCGAAGTCGGCAATTAGGCCTGAGTCATGGATCAAATTATATGATTTTGAAAATAATTCTTTAAAAGAAGATGAAAAAATCAAAAATCTTATGTACTACTTGACAGATTCAGCACTTGAATGGTATGCAGACGAGATTATTTCAAATCCTGCAATAAAAAAATGGGAAGTTGTAAAGGAAAAGTTGATTCAAAGATTTGGTTCATACAACGCAAATCCAATTGTCTCAGCATCACATCGAAGATTAAAACAAGAAGAGAGAGAATCAATAGAAAATTATTTTCAAGATAAAATTCGCCTATTAAATCAAACCCATCTAACGAAGGAGGAAAAAATTAATTTATTAACAGACGGACTTCCAAATGATTGGAAAGATTTAATTGTGGCTGCACAGCCAACTGACACCACGAAATGGTTCCATATCGCAGCTTCAATTGAACAAAATAGGGCTTCAATTCAGTTTAAGCCTAAAAACAAAATACATCTCGCGACAAAAAATAATGATAATAGAAAAAATGTTTGCCCATTCTGGTGTCCAATATGTTCGAAAAAGGGAATAAAAATTAAACATTGGGTCACAGATTGTGAGGATTATGATCCTAATTATAAAAAGGATAGGCCTAATCAAAACACTTCAGTGAAACAAGTATGCGGAGCCCCGGAATTGTTAAATGTAAGTACTTCGACAAATACCCCTACACAAGGAGCTTTCAAGCTTATCAACATAAGTGTTGAAGTAAATGGAATTCCTGCGCAAGCATTTGTGGATACTGGTGCAACAGTATCAATAATCAATTGGCGATTGTTCAAGCGAACCCGTCTTCAACTTCAACCAAATTCAGACATTCACATCAGCCAAGCGGATGGTGTTACCAGGACATGTGGAAGCCTTCAGACCAAGGTAAGAATAGATAAACTAATTAAACCTGTAACTCTCCATGTAATGAAGAACTTTAAATATCCACTCTTGATCGGATTAGATGTTGCATCTCTTTTTAATCTTTTAATAGATGTCAGAGACAAAACAATTTACACCAAATTTGATGGATTACAAAATCCAATTCTTGTAAATCATCTAGAAGAGATAAGAGAACATGAATTAAAAGAATTACTTGAACACAATAGGAATGTATTTTCTCAGCATGCTATTGATTTGGGAAAAGTAGCTATACAACATAAGATCATCACGAAAAGTGAACAACCAATTTCTCTTAGACCCTATCGTCGTCCTCTAAAAGAGTATGAAGAGATAGCTGAACAAGTTAAAGAACTTCTCGAACACAAGTTAATAAGAATTTCAGATTCTCCTTGGGCATTTCCTGTTGTTATGGTTCCCAAGAAGGATGGAAATAAAAGGATGTGCATTGATTACAGACGTCTTAATGAGATCACACTGGATGACAGGCAACCCCTACCTCACATACAGGACATGTTTGATCGATTGCATGGATCCAGATTCTTCTCTACCCTTGATGTTGCATGGGGTTATTGGCAGATCGAAATGGACCCGCAATCTATTCAAAAAACTGCATTCGTCACAAACGATGGTCATTATGAGTTTTTAGTGATGCCCTTTGGTTTAAAAAATGCTGCTTCAACGTTTCAAAGGATAATCCAACATATTCTAGGTGAATTATTATGGAAAGGAACTTGCTCTTTCCAAGATGACATATTGGTGTACACGAAAACATGGCAAGAGCACATAGAGCTTCTTAGTAAAGTTTTTGACAAATTAAGACAGTACAACATGAAATTAAAATTGTCGAAATGTATTTTTGGAAGAACTGAAGTAAAATACCTCGGACATATCATCAGTCACAATCAATTAAAACCTGATCCAGGAAAAGTAAAATCTATTCAAGACTTTTCAAGACCTGATACTGTAAAGAAAGTTCGTCAGTTCATGGGATTGGCAAATTATTACAGAAAATTTGTGAAGGACTTTTCTAAAATTTCATTCCCCTTGGTTCGACTCACTCGGAAGAATCAGCCCTTCATCTGGAATGAGGAAGTAGAGGAGTCGTTCGCTAAACTTAAAATGGCACTATCTACAAAACCTGTCCTTGCTATTTACAACCCGGACTACCCCTCTAAAGTTTATACAGATGCCTCCAAATATGGAATTGGAGCAATCCTAACACAAATTGGTCAAGACAATGAGGAACATGTAATTGCTTATTACTCCAAAACACTGCAACCACACCAAGAGAATTATTCTGCTTATGAGATGGAATGCCTAGCCGTAATACAAGCAACTGATCACTTTCATGTATACATAGAAAACCAACCATTTGAAATCATTACCGATCATGCGGCGCTCCAATGGCTTTTCACCATGAAGAAACCGAAACCTAAGTATTTTAGATGGATTCTTAGTTTATCCTCGAAATCATGTAACATCGTTCATCGTTCTGGAAAGCAACAAACTCATGTTGACGCCTTATCAAGACTCCCAGTTGTTAACATTGCAACTCAAGAACTTCAAGAACACCAACAAAATTCAGATTTGAGTTTCTTGAAAAATTCCCACACTCATGACGGTGTGGTAATGATCAAACAAAAAGGAGTTTTTAAAGCAGTTGTCCCAAACTCGCTTACCAAAAAAATATTGGAAGAATATCACGATTCATTGAGTCACCCATCAATAACCAAAACATGCAAACTTATAACTCAATGTTATTGGTGGAAAGGAATAACAACTGATATCAATAATTATGTTCGATCTTGTAAATCTTGTCAACTAGTGAAGGTCAGACATGAACCAACTTTAGGAGAAATGATCACTCCAACGTCAAATATCCAACCATTACAAATGATCGGTTGTGACACTATTGTACTGGGAACAGCAGCAGCTAACACAAAGCATAAATTCATTCAAGTTTTTGTTGATCACGCAACTCGTTATCTATGGGCATATCCCACACAACAAACACTGCTCAAGCTGTCACTCAATGTCTTGATAAGATAATCAAATCTGTTAATTCGATCAATACTATCTTAACAGATAATGGCAAAAATTTTATATCAAAAGAGTTCAACAAATTTCTTTCTTTACAAGAAATTAAACACACATATACTTCGCCTTATCATCCTCAGTGCAATGACATTTGTGAGAAATTAAATGATACGATAATGACAAAACTGAGAATAGCTGTTCTAGAGAAACCTAGATGTAAATGGAGCACATTGTTACCGCAAGTTGTCAAAAATTATAATTCCACACCACATGACGTGACTGGTTTTTCACCGCTTTTCTTAATGTATGGAATCGGTAATGTACCCGAGTTTGCCGACCAAACTCCAATTACAATTGAAGAAGCCAGGAAGAAAGCTAGCCTGCGGACAGAACAAATTAGAAGTAAGTGGAAGATTAAACACGATAACCATCACCCCAAGTATGTCTTTAAAGAAGGAGACTTAGTCATAAGAAAAATTGCCTTCAACGACCCTCGTCTCATCAAGACATCACCAAAATATGAAGGACCATATGTCATTCAAAAAAAGATATCTGATGTAACCTACGATATCTCTCTGAAAGACCAAAAGCAAGCAAGACGCGTTCACATATCTCAACTTCGACCATTTATTACCCGAGAATAAATGCTTCAAGAAGGGGAATATGAGACGTTACAAAAACAATTTTCAATTGTACATAATTTCCTTTAAAATGTTATTTTAATTTTTCATGTGTTTATTTTCATTTTTATTTTCCATTCATTAAAAGTCAATGATGTACATACTAAATTAGTAAAAACTCAATAAAAACGATATGTAAAAATACAATAAACAAATGGCTTGTAAAAGAAAGCAGCAATAAATGAGTTTAGGCAAAATGTCTATTTCATTAACAAACATTTCACTTTTAAAATAATAAACTTTAAAAATTAAAGTTTTACAAAACTAAAATTAGCGTTTTAAAAATAAAAACGTGGCAATATATTTTTAAATTTTGATTTACAAAAAGCCTTTTTCTTTTTTTTTTTTCACCATGCACCAAGGCATTCACTTTGATTTCTCCCAACTTATTTAATTTTGATTTCTCAAAAGCCCTAATAGAATCCCCTCGATTTTGTTCCCCATCTCGAGTAGAATATGGTTTAGGCACATTTTCTTTTTTTTTTTTCCACCATGCACCAAGGCATTAACTTTGATTTCTCCCAACTTATTTTATTTTTTGATTTCTCAAAAGCCCTAATAGAATTCCCTCGATTTTGTTCCCCATCTCGAGTAGAATATGGTTTAGGAACATTTTCTTTTTTTTTTCCACCATGCACCAAGGCATTAATTTTGATTTCTCCGAACTTATTTTAATTTTGATTTCTCAAAAGCCCTAATAGAATTCCCTCGATTTTGTTCCCCATCTCGAGTAGAATATGGTTTAGGCACATTTTCTTTTTTTTTCCACCATGCACCAAGGCATTAACTTTGATTTCTCCCAACTTATTTTAATTTTGATTTCTCAAAAGCCCTAATAGAATTCCCTCGATTTTGTTCCCCATCTCGAGTAGAATATTGTTTAGGCATTTTCTTTTTTTTATCCCACTATGTACCATAGCATTTATTTTGATTTCTTAAAATTATTTTTTTTTATTTCTCTTAATTATACTCAACCTATATATCATCAACACCATTCTCTTTTATCTCTTATATCACCACCAATGCTTGTATATAGCTTCTCAATAACCACAACTAATTTTCCCACAAAAATTATTTTTTTCCCTTTACAGAATTCACTCAGGCTAACCCTTCTTGAATTCTTCACATGTAGGGGGCGCATTTGTCATAATTTGTACATAACTGGATGTAATCCCACCACAATATGTATGCAATGTATGATCTAAAGATTTTTAATAAAGACAAGGCTTAGCGAAATCTGGGAGAAAGACCATCAAAGAGGAAACGATCATTAGTAGGTTTTATTATCCAGGAACTCATAAAAACTGAGTTCAAGAACCTTCGTTTCCGGGAGCATGTTAAAACAAGACAAGGACAAAGGATTAGCAAAGATCCAATCAGTGTCCAGGAGGATTAGCTAGGAACCAATGGAAAACGTACACGAGTCGAGAATCAGCCAATCAGAGCCCTGAGAAGTTTTCGTGTTAAAGCTCGGACTCAGTTTAGTCAGTTAGGAGCTCGGCACCATCGCAACAAGTTGGAACCTGGACAACAGCAGGACCTGTCAGAGCCAGGACCTAGCCACCATCTTCCTCATCACGCAAATAAGTCCAATGTTCACTATGTGACAGCCTAGCCTTAGTCAAGAACCCCATAGTCACCCCCTTTCTCCCTTGATCGCTGGCCTTTTTCAATCCAATCCTGTGTCCTCGTTATTTTCCCCTGTGTGAATACCTTACTACTTCAGCAAACGACTGCGCCCACCACAATCATCAATCAACTCAATCAATCTCAAAAAGGTAACATTAAATATTACAGTGAGTCGACAGGATTCGACATACACCTATTTTTTTTTTTTAGCGATATTATACACAAGACAGAATATTTGTAAAACGATGCCGAATATTTTAAATTCGAATCACAAAACAAAAGACTGCCAAAGCATTAAAATATGTAAGATATGCGGTATACAGGGTAACCACAACTCTACTGAAACAACAAATTGTCACAATCATTTTAAGCACCCTAAATAATAATAAAAAACTTTTATACAAACCATAAATCAAATTCAAGTGAATGTCCGATTTGCAAACCGCAAATAGACAGACTTATCCAAAGGACACAATATTCACAAATACACGGGGAAATGATGTATCAAATATAATTTAAAGTTTAATATTAAGTATATTAATATCCTATATGATTGAAAATGTGAGATGTGTTCAACAAAATGTAAGAAAAGGTTTTACTGCGATAAATGAACTATAACATGTTTATTTTTGCATCCAAATAATATATATTTTTACACATTATAACACTTATAACACAATATCCAAATATCACAGAAAAATGTAATGCTGGCCTAGGTAAACTACCCAAAAAATCTAATTATATAAAAAAAAGTAGAATTTATATATCCCTATTAGAGATTAAAGAAAAAAAAAATACTTACATTTCCCCAGTCAATAACTTTTTTTCCATCGCCAAGCCTCGCGGTTTCCTTCTCTGCTCCCCCTGGTGGCCGCTTCCTTGACCACTCTCCAAGACTGACTCTCTCTGTCTATCCTCTCCCAGGGTGACCAAAAAATTATAACAGAGAAATAATTTAGAAAAATAATAAATCTTTAACTGGTCACTCTCTGTGAAAGGTCAAAAATAATAATAATAATATATCTAGGTGAAATATATATGTATAATTTATATATATATACTGAAATAAAATCTGAAATTATATCCCTATTACAAATTAATTAGATAATTCATGAGAATTATCTAAATTAATATATTCTAATTTAGAAAAGAATAATTAATTTATCAATTTCCATGAATCATAAAACCAATTTGTAAAATGATTTTAAAATTATTTAATAAATAATTCAGATAAATTATTTAGAATCTACCCTACCATTTAACAAAAAAATATATATAGCCTAGGCCAACATGAAAATATATATATACATAAAAGATCAAATAAGGCATGCGTTAGAAATTTGTATGTTCCAATTTAACGTTCCTCAGGCCTTTAAAAGGTTCTCCTCAGGCTGTAGGATGCATAAGCCACTGGATTACAGGCCACATGATAGGTCATCGCATGATGTGCCAGTGTTCTGCAGGATCCGGCCAGGGGCAACCTGCACATCCAACATCCAGCCGAGGACTCTGTTTCCTTAAATTCACTCATAATGTTTTTATTGTTGGGTCTGAGTCCAAAATGGACCCAACAAGAAGATGCCTTTTTTCTTAATTCATTCACCTGATCTCAGTACAATTTCACGTTTGCACTATTTTAAATTAGTATGATTATTTGTTAATAGCTGGTGACATATAAATAAATTCAAAAAGGAAATGAAGGGACATTAATTGAAAGGAGCAATATTTTAAAAATAGCTCATCTTTATGTTGAGAGCGTTGTGACAGAGATAATACCATAATAACCGCCGTTAATGAGGCCCAAACCTGATAGTCATATGTAACATGACTGCAATAACATGGAGTCGGAAGCCACAAAAACCAGAGGAACTCCACACAATCGGTGGTCCAGAACCTCATGAACATCTACAAGGAGATAAAACGTGCTACAAGGGCCCACCACTGAACCAGGAAGTGCGTGGAGGACTACTTTGAGCCTAGTGTGAGGACAATTGACATCTGGGAAGAACTGGGGAGTGTGGCTAGAGAACTGATTGGAGAGAAAAGCCTGTAGACTGGCTTAGCCTTCCTCACTGACTATCCCACAACCACTGTATAGCCAGCACCCGGCTCCAACAGTTTTATAGTAATGGAGGCGAACCTATATGTAAGGTGATTTCAGGACCCACATCAATAATAGGATCTGGGCCTTCTTTGCTTTTATCTACAACTCCAAGCTGCTGGAATGGACATTTGTGCGAATACTCAAGAACTAATGGAGTCCTATGGGATAGAGCTGGGGGGTAAGCCGTGCCCTGCTAGACAGCCTTGGACTGCAATTCCAGACAGGAGGAGCGCGTGCGCCCCTTGGAGCAAAAGAACTATCCAAGACACCCAGGCTATTCAAGTTACATATATTTTTAAAATTCAAAATTTTGATGGCTCACATGATCAATTTTTGATGGCAGAGCGCCATCTAGTAGAATAAAAATCAACCTATTGTTGATTTCGGTTTGTTCCATAATATTGGTCCAACCCATTTTCTTGATAAATTAAGAAAACTAAACACGTGCACACGCGTTTCGGGCTGTTGGCCCTCGTCAGCGTTGTGCAGGCTGTTCCTCAAAGACCAAAAATTTTTGTTCAAAGAGGCTTATATATTTTAATCATTTTCCATCCCCTTTTGTATTTTTGAATAATTTGCTAAATACATTTTAGTTAGCAAGTTTATGCATAATTAATAAGAATCTATGATACAATATGTTGTTCTGTGAAGTAATGTGACTATTAGATGTAAGAACTTATGATGCTCAATTTTGTTCTCTTTTATACTGACTTGTAAAAAAATGTTATAGTAGGGTTAGGCTTCGCCTACACCTGATCTTATTGATAAGCTGATTTTCACAACGCTAACAGATACCAGGTGATGGACTCTAGATTCTTTAAAAGCAGTCTGTGCAGTTTAAGCTTATTTTCAGGTGCTGCCTAGTATTGCTGCAGCAACCTTCATTAAAAAAAAAAATTGAATGGTGCCTTTCGCGATCTCTTGGCCTATTCTTATTTGACAACAGTCTGCGGATATTGGCCCTTTAACCGCATTTCCAGTTGTTATTCAAGTTGCAAGACTTTTTTTTTTGCAAAATAAGCCTACTCTCCCAGATTTCAAAATAAATTTTAAAGGAGCAGATATAGAGATAGATGCGCATAATATGATAATATAAATATTGTTAATATGTATATATGATAAACTTATGTTAATTGCTTTTCAATGAAAGCTTTTATCTAATTTGTTCTTGGTGAGTGTCGCCTAATAAAATCAATTCAAACTGGAACTGAAAAATTTACAGCTTGGACCACGTTAAAGAGGACCAATAGCTGAAAACACGTACGTGGTTGGCTTTTCTTGATGCATCAAGAAAAAACATATAACAATTTTCTCTGGAATAAAACCAAAACCAACGATTTTAATTGTCATTTATTCTGTATGATACTTTACCTGTTTAATGGTCATTTGAGCGCTCGGGTATAAAACGCAATATATTTTTTAATTAATAATATATTTATTTTCATGCCTTTGAAATAATACCTTACATAATTTAATATATAAGTTATGTTTTTTTCAATCGCTTGTTTATTATATTTCTAATGTTTTACTCTGTTAACGTTTATTTTTTCATCATAAGTTTGTTTATATTTTAAAGTGGAAAATAATAATCAAAAGATCCCGGAGATATATGTTTTCTTTTTTTATATTTTGTGCAATCAAGTACTAATCAATTATGAATTTTAACCACATTATCAAGTCATTTTTTATTATTTCTCTTTTAAACTTTGTTGCCATATATCATTGTAACGAAAATAAGCTTTTGCCGACAGTATTTATTGCCATTTTAGTCAGAAACAAAGAACATACTCTACCCTACTTTTTTGGAGCTTTAGAAAGACTCGATTATCCCAAGGACCGAATGGCTATATGGTATTGATTATTTTACTTTTCCCACATAATTTGAGTTAATGATTATTTTTAAAATATATTTTTGAAGCACTCACACAAACGTTTATACATTTGAAATTTGAATATAAATGAGTATATCAATTATTTTTGTAAGCTCTTGGTTATATTTAAGGAACTTCAAGTTAAAAATTTAACTTCCCAGTTAGAAGTTGATAACTGTCAAAGGTTCTCCTTCCCTAAGCCTAACCATCATCCACAATATCCAAAAACATAGCCTCCTCCAATAATGTTATATATTTAAGTTGTTATAATATACTCTCAAGTTGGGTTATTTGAGATTTTTGATGTTAATATCATCAAGTCGAGTTCAAATTTTGGTGACTATATGGACAAATATTCTCCAATTAGATCTGTTAGCTAGTGACCATCACTCACAGCATATCTTGTAGGTCTTCCCCATTTCCTTCCTCCTATTTTTTCCAACATAGATATCTTTTCTAAACCGTTTGCTCTCTTTATGTGTGAAATTTGTTACATTAGGTTTGTCAGCCATACCATAATAGTTTGTGATAAACAAGGTAGAGGGCAACTAGAGAGTCTTTATAGAATATAAAATCCTATCTATAACCAATACAACAAATCAAGGCAATCTATTTACTGATTTATACATTCTTTGGGCACTAAGAATAATTAGGACCTGCAATCAAAATTTTAATATTGAATTTGACCTATAAAGATAATGATAAGGCACAATTTGGATTATAGATACAGCACTTTTGGCTGATGATGGTAACAACGCTATTTCTGAAACGTCACACACTATTTATTTATTTGGATTAGGTCTTATTACCTTGTATTGACCTATAAAGGTTTATATGAGAGATCTTTAATGCATTTCTTTATCTCAGATCAACCTACACATTTAGATTCTGCACCCGTCATAATGGAAATATTGGCATGTTTTTGCAGCCAATCAAAGGAATATTTGGTGCCTGAGAAATATATTTTCATGGTTTATTAGTTTTTATTTTTTTCAGGTGAATCTCAGTCCTAAGACTGTTATGCCTTGTTGATATGGCTCCACCAAGGCAATTGAACTGTCTGATGATAAGATTTTGCCTTAGTCCATAGTTTTAAGTCAATTTCTGGAAAAATTAACACAGTGGCTTCCCCTTGCATCCATATGTTTGACTAATAGTAGGTTCCTACACCTTTAGAAACTCAAGGTAATATATAAAATCCAAATAAATGAATAAGGTTGACATTTCGGTGACAACGCTGTTACAGAAATGTTACACATTATTTATTTATTAGGATTTGGTCTTATTACCTTTTGTTTCCAAATTGTACCTTATCACCTTTAGATACTGTTTCCAACTTGAAGGACAAGTGAGTTAGTTCCCTTCAACGTATTAGGTTGGTGTTACCCCGATCTCTGCTCGGCCCCCACCTGGTTAGCCACTCTAGAGTATTGTCCATTCTCCTTCACATAAAGGCAAGGATTTCCCTTCCTAGAAAGATGGGAACTTATAGTAAGATGTTTCCCATGGAGGGTTGGATCAATTTGGCTATCAAATCTAAATATATAACCATATGTGACATTACAATGTAAACATAGGGAATATGACCAAATCTTAAGGATAAGACCAAACCCAGGATTTGGTCTTATTCCCTTGTGTTTATAATCTAATACCCAAATTGTACCTTATCATAATGCCAACATTTCATTCTAGCACTCAGATGATGCTACCATTGATGTTACAGGAACATCACATATTGGATGATTCACTTTTACCTGGTCTTTGTGGATGGGATGCAGTATTTATAGATTCTGTCAATTGTTTCTTTTATTGATGAAACTGTGCCGTTATTTGTGGATAGAAACTTGGATGGATGGGAAAAGATGACTAAGATTACAGATATAATAATATACATTAAAATGTAAGTAGTCGATTCTCACAAAATTATGGCTAACTATGACAGCATTAATATGAAAATAGCTATAGAACATCAAATTAAGTAATATACAGCTATAATTACAGTTGACATAAGTGTGGAGTGTTTGACAATGCCTGGTGGTCAAAAGACTTGAAGACAATGTCCATGCTTTGGTTATAAAAATATTACAATCTTTCTCTTACAACACGGAAGAGTGAGTATTCTTCAATAACTATTACTAAAAAATCAAACAATATCCCACATTATACTGTGAGGAGTTATATTAAATACTAACTTGGATAATACAGTAGAGCCTTTGTAAAGGACACCTAGTTGCAGAGCCAAGGTGTCTTTTAAAGAGAGGTGTATTCTTACTGGAGAGTTGTTATTTTTTTAATATGTTAAAACTAAAATAAATCTTTATGAGCATAGGACTCTACATCGTCTTGATCTAAAATGGACAACTAGATCACACAAACCTTTATTTGCCTCAGCATTTAAGTCGCATTCTGTAAAGTTGACTTACTTGAGAGTGAAGTTCCATCGTGGCTGTATCTAAGACACTACATGAGGATATTATTAAGGGTTGTTGTGTTTTTAAGTATTATTTACATAGTATTTAAGTATTATTAAGAGTTGTTTAGTATAGTTTTGAAATAACCTGGAAGGTATTTTAGAAAAATATGGTAATTCTATCCAATCTTGATAGATGAGGCTCAATTGATAGTCACACTTCATTTACAGCCTTATTATAGCAGCCTCTTTTATAACACAAGTGATGGGTACATAAGGTGGGTACATCCAAATAGATAGACACTTCAGGACATTTTGGTAACAATGCTTTTACTGAAACGTCACAGTTTATCTATTGGAATGTGGTTTTGTTTTTAATCTAATTGTTCTCATCATCAGCAGAACTGGGTATAAACTTTACCTACAAGCTGCCCATTGTAACAACAGCAACAAATGGAACAACAATCCATCCAAACATACGGTAGAAACACCTTGCATGTTGCTGCCAGCTTGGGTTGTTATGTCAAGTTATTTATTTGTCTTCAAAAGTAGTCATGGGGAGTTAGCATCAGAGGAAGTTGTGGCAGGATCTACAGCGACAACAACATTGACCACAGCCCGGAGCTCCTGCAGAAGTGGGCTGCCAACCAAACCAGCTACCACTCCCTGGAAGTCCACATTGAGCCAGGACACCTGCAGGACTCTGGGATATTTGACTGGAGCACAGAGAGGTTTTCTCACCTCATCAACCTGAGGGAGAAAGCCCTCTTGGAAGCCAGACAGCGCTGGGCGGACTATATCTGGGTATAATTTAGCCGCACCCCTGTCTGATTTCCCACCCACCATGTGTGTATGTGGGCAGTTTCTGGACAGCGATGCCTTCATCACCAACCCCAACACTCTTTCTGCTCTCATTGAACAGAACAAGTTAGTAGCCCTTTTGTTTGCATTTTTTCTGATGTCCCAATGATACTTTATCACCCTCTGCTCACTAAAATAAGTTGGGAAATGTTTACCTATTATTGACTGTATTGACTCATCCATTGATAAGCACTACTCTTCCCTGGCAGACACCATCAAAAGTCTCAAGCTTTACAAGCTTGATACCTTAGTGTGATTTGAGTGGAGATAAGAAAGAAGAAGAAGAAGGGAAATGTTTAAATATAAAAATTGAGTTTAAAATAAAATTCCAAAGTTTAAAATATTATAATTTATTATTAAAAAAATAGAAATATAATAAAAGTAAAACTTTTGTTGGTTATATCGTAAGGGTGTTATTAAAAAAGAGGAATAAGTATAGTGACAACCATCCTTCTCAAGGAACAAATCAGAACCCTGCAATTCAACAGGGTGCTTCATGTTGATTTATAGTCTGCTGGTGTTTCTGGAAAACCTTTTGAATTATAGTTGGTTGAATTAAAGAGGTTATACTGTAGGCAGAACATGCAATAATGTCTTCAAATTGGGATATAAATGAAAGGTTTACCTCTTCTTTATATTTACATTTTATAGCACTGATTATAGTTGTGACATATTTTCATAGATTACTTATATTTATGAAAATCTTCATTTTAAACTCTGTCACAGAGAAATAAAGGCCCTTGTATTTGACCACAGAGTAGCTTGGCAATGTGGATTAGTATTAGAAATGTCAGCTTTCAAGTGAAAATTGTTTTTCAACAGGCTGGAATAAAAACATTGAAAAAACTTGGAGGATTTGAAAGTATACCTCGTGTAGGGTGGAGAGAGAGAGATTTGAAAAAATTCAAAACCATTAAAAAATATGGTAGCTATTTACATTTTTGGGTTTGAATTTTTTCAAATTTAGGTTGTAAATACATCTCTCTCCATGCTATGTACATATTAGAAATTGTTGATGTTTTTGATTTAAGCCTGTTGAAAAGTAACTTTCACTTTCACATTTCAAGTATTTATAAAAATATACTCAGTGTGAAAAATCTTCATAATTTAAATTATCCTTCATAATGTTACCCTCTTTAAAACAATGTGCTCCACAATGAAAGGTGGGCTCCGATACATTGTTCCTTCCAATTACTCCCAGTGAATTTCTCTCAACAATATCTTTGTTTCGTAAATCTCTACGCCACAATACAGTTTGTTCCTTCAAATAAGTAACGGCGGGTTGGCTAAAATATCATAATAAATCTATATAAACATTGAATTTATCCTTAATTTCTATTAGAAACTCAAGATAATAAGACTAAATAATTAATGTGTGATGTTCCAGTAACAGTGTTATTGCCATTATTGCGATTTCACCGCCACTCTGTGTTGTGACGACGATCTAAATTCTATAGAGGTAGTCACTCACCTCTATTCTTGGTCGGCGGGGTTGAAGGTTCAAAGTTAAGGCGTCGTTGTTTATAACACTTTTAAAATATACGACGAAAACAGGAGGGAAAATTATATTTATTACAATTTAAGAAAATAAGTAAAGTATTATTTAAACATTTACACTAAAAGAATCGGAGATCAGGGCAAATTCTAGCGTTCGAAAAAGTTGTTTACAAGTTCTTCCTGTATTGTTTTCTCATTTTTGCCGCTGCATCCCCGTAGCTGCCTCCGCCGGCCTCCCATTGGCTGCTTCGGACGTCTTCTTTTCCAACATTTCTCCCACCTTTGAGTTGGCGTCTCGACGACTCAAACATGGGAAGGAAAAGTTCAGTAGATCCAATCGGTTGGGTCTCTTGATGGGCCGTCCGTAACTTGACACAACATTCGGGGTAGCAATGTGATGTTGCTCTTGTTGTGAAGTCAAAGGGTCCTCTTCAGTTGTCAATCGAACTTCTTGTGTGGGAGATCGCTCCGTTAGAGGGTCTCGACATCTTATCTCGGGCGTTATCTCTAAATTGTAGAGTTTTTGAATAGGTCGTATTTTATCACCTGATGAAGTTTTCACTTTCGCAACCCTCACAAGTCCGTCTTTTCCTGGATAGAGTTGGATTATTCTGGCTAACGGCCAGTGTAGTCTCTTTAAACTCTCTTGTCCAATGAGTACCATGTCTCCCACCTTGAATGGTATGGTAGTCTTCAGGCGTCTCGTTTCTTGTCTCAGGAATCCAAAATATTCGATACGAAATCGTTCTCTAAGATCTTCTCGTACACGTTTGATATATTGATATTTGCGGGAGAGGGTCTGGTTATCAATCAAGTCCAGGTCTGGAACGCCAACCTCTCTGACCTCATGTAAGAACAACGAAGGTGTCAATGGAGCGAGATCCTCACTTTCTTCAGTTAGGTAGGTCAGTGGGCGTGTGTTCATCAAGCTTTCGACGTCACACATCACCGTGGAAAGTTCTTCATATCCCAAGGAGGTTTGACCGAGAATCCTAAAGAGCAATTGTTTCATCATTCCAATCAAACGCTCCCACCATCCACCCCACCAAGGAGCACCAGGCGGTATGAATTTCCAGGTGATGGTTTTCAATGTGGGATCACATTTTAATCTCGAAAAATCAATCTTCTTTAAAGCATTAGCCATACCTTTGAAATTAGTCCCATTATCCGAATACACAATCAATGGTCGGCCTCTTCGAGCAATAAATCGGCGGAAAGCTTGGAGGAAGGCTTCCATAGACAAAGATGTCACAAGTTCCAGATGAACTCCTCTATACACTGCACATGTGAAGATGACAATCCATGCTTTCTTCTTATTCTTTAAGATAAGATGTCCAGTTAGATCAACTCCTACTATTTCGAAAACTGCAGCATCTCGTACTCTGTCTTCTGGTAATGATGTTGACTCGACGGTAGCTGGTGTCGCGGTGAATCGTTTACAGCGAATGCATTGATTGATGATCTTCTTGACGGTTTTCCTGGATCTTAGTATCCAATAGTTTTCTCTCAGAATACCGAGGAGAGTTTGTAGACCGGCGTGCCCGTGGGTTTCATGGTTCCACCTGATGAGCAAAGAAACCAAAAAGTGATCTGAGGGCAATAAAATGGGCATTCTAAAATTAGCAAAATCTTCTCTTCTGCAAATTTTAGTTTTTATTCTCAAAATCCCTGAAGAGTCTACTAGCAACTTAAAGCCTTGTAGTTTCTTATCTTCATGCCCTGAAAACGATTCTCTCTGGATAAGTCTTATCAGTATTATTTCTGACTTAGTGATTTCCTCTGTACTGAGATCTTCTGAAATTATCTTTCTTCTATCAATCTTGGCGTTGTTGAAGAATCTGTATATCCAGGCGGTGATTCGTACTATTCTCAAAAAATGGGAATAACGTCCAAATAAATTTTCATTTTCTCTTGTCGTACACAAGGTGTTCAGGATGGTCTTGCGCCTTTCAGAATAAACAATCTCCAAATCAGGGATAATGGTTGATTTGGGCCACTCTTCTTGAGATACTTTTAACCATGCAGGTCCCTCCCACCATCTTGTCTCCTTAAGTGATTCTGCTGAACATCCCCGAGATGGGAGGTCTGCCGGGTTTAATCGGCCTGGTATGTGGCGCCAAGATTCGGGGGAGCTAAGATTATGAATTTCCTTAACACGGTTCATCACAAAGGCTGCCCAGTTGTCTTCCCTTTGGATCCAACAGAGAGCATTGGTCGAATCGGTCCAATAAAATCTTGGAATTTCCTCAAATTCCAGATCTTGTATGACGTTAGCTGCCAAACGAGCTCCAATCAGACAAGCCAAAAGCTCCAATCTTGGGATGGTGAGTTTCTTCAGTGGAGCTACTCGTGTTCGAGCCTGTATCAATTGGATGTCCACTCTATCTTCCTTTTCAATGCGGAGGAAAATACAGGTTGCATAGGCAAACTGACTGGCGTCGCAAAAGATGTGGAGAGTGGTTTTCTCTACATAGGAGTCCTTAAAACAAAGCCATCTAGGAATTTCTATGTTAGGGAAGTGTTTCAGTTTGCTAAACCACTTCCAAAATCTTTGTACTAAACATCCAGGTAGGACTTCGTCCCATGTCAACTTTTGTATCCAAGTTTCCTGTAATATCAGCTTGGGAATTAAAGTCACAGGACAAGCAACTCCTAATGGATCAAATATCTTGCTCGCTATTGAAAGTACTTTTCTCTTGGTGGTTGGTCCAATTAATTCAAAATCTTCCAAACCAATTGTCAGTGTGTCTCTATCAGTATTCCATGTTATTCCTAAAATGTTCACTTCCTTATTCAGTTGGTTCATAAGAGAAAAGTCTGTAACGTTACTCACCCAATCTCGGAGATTGAAACAAGCTGTAGAGAGCAGTTCAGTAGATTCTTTCACGAATTTCTCCGTTTCTTCAACATTCTGAAAACTGGATAAACAATTGTCAACATAAAAGGATGATTTCAACTGTTCAGCTGTGATTTTTAAATGTTCAGGAGCCTTATCTAAGTGGAGAGATAAGGTAGCCTTTAAAAGATACGGACTAGTGGTAATTCCAAAAACAACCCTTTTATGTCGATACGTGATTAATCTTCCGTCTTCTGTGTGCCACAGGAATCGTAAATAATCTCGGTCTTCTTCTTTTATTCCAATTTGTAAAAATGCTTTCTCAATATCGGAAGAGACACCAACTTCATATTTCCGGAATTTATTTAAAAGTCTTGGTATAATTTCTATCAAATTGGGTCCCTTATCCAGACAGTCATTCAGGGAAAGTTTACCTCTCTTCCGTGCCGACGCATTGAATACTGGCCGTATTCTAGAAGTGTGACTGTTCCTTTTATACACTGGTCGATGTGGCAGGTAGTGTACACCATCTAGTTTATCCTCTCTGGCATACTCGATTATCCCCTGTTTCATCCATTCTTCAAAGATTTGTCCATACTCTTTCATGTCTCCAACTTCTTCAAGTTTTCTTCTTACAGACCTTAGTTGGTTTTCGGCTAGATCTTTATTCGAAGGAATCCTTTCCTTGTCTTGCACCCAGGGTAGAGCTACCTCATAGCGCCCCTCGATATCTCGCGTCGTGGTGTGGGCGAAATGTTCCTCCATTTCAGCTTGTAATGACTGAGTCTTCTTCTCAACCTCCGCGTCAGAGACTCCAATTGCATCTAATTTCCACAAGTTTTCTAGATCCAAAGATAGAAGTGTGGTCACGCAAAGGGAGCTGATGTCATCTCTCACCTCCGTTGGAGGAATCTTTCCCATCACAGTCCATCCTAGTTTGGTACGGATTGCCACCAGTCCAGATGAGATCCTTCTCTGATCATCAGTTAGCAATCTCCCGGCGATGTCCGCGCCTATAAGGACTTCTATACGGTCTCTCATCAAATCAGACACGTCGAGTTCTTCATTCCCTTCTAACAATGATCTTGGACACACCGGAGGTATGCTTCCACAGATAAGGGGTTGACCTAGTGCTTCAAACTCACAGCGATAGGAATTATTGATGTCAGATAAATGAATGGTATAGACCTCATGTTCAACTACGTCGGTACTCGATCCTCCAAACAAGGAATGCCGGAAGAACTCTCTCCTAGATTGTTCGTATTCCATTTCCATTGCTGTGCTATGTAAAATATACGATCTTTGGGATCCGGTGTCTATTATAGCCCGTGCCGTCTTCTCCGTTCTGTTCCCTTTGAGGGTCACTCTCAAAGTAGGTAACAAGACGTCTGGGGAGGTTGATAAGTTGGCGAGAGTTTCATCTTGCACCGTTGGAGACTTGGAAGATCCACCTCTATCTAAAATCAGTTTTGTGCACATGACATCCAGGTGGGAAGACATGTTGCAGATCGAACAACGGACTACATTTCTGCAAAATTTACTTAAATGAGAAGGCCGAAGACATTTATAACAAACGCCTTTTTTCTTCATGAGTGATCTCTTTTCGTTTAAACTAATATTAGCTGCAAAGTCACACTTGGGCTTCCATGGTTGTCTTTACCACAAAATACACATTCATTCGATTTGTGAACTGAATTCAAAAGTTCTGAAGCTGTCGCAATTGGTTTTTCATTGTAGAATCTTGTCTTTGGATGTTTGTTTACCAAATTAGGTTTAGAAGTTGATTCATTCCCGGTACCGATTTCGTTTCTAAAACTCTTCTCCCGTGCAGTTAATTGTCTTTCCAGAAAGGTAATCAAGTCATTAATTACATAACCTGTCGGGAGTTCTTTGTTCAATTCCAAATTAAGGTCTGCAGGTAGAAGCTTTATTATTATCGGGCACAACAGTTGTCCGTAAACATCAATGGACACGTTTAGTGACTCGAGACTTCTTATATGAACAGAAAGGTTGTCAAAAAGTTCGCGGAAGGTTCTTACATCGCTTGATGTTTTGAGTGGTCTCATTGACAACAAATTGTTCATATGTCGGCTAATCAAAATGTCTTCTCGCCCAAATCTGTCTTTAAGCAATTTTATAGCTTTCTCATAATTGTCCGCAGATAAAGCGAAACCTTCGACTGTGTTTAGTGCAGTTCCGCCGAGATGTGACTTCAGATAGTTAAATTTATCGATCGGGTTCAGTGAGTTGTTCTGGTGTATAGCTGCATCAAAAGAATTCCAGAACGTCAGCCATTCACTAAAGTTTCCATAAAATTTCGATATCATCAATTTCGGAAGTTTCACAGTCGTGCAGGAAGGTACATAATGTCTCATTTCGTTTTCGTCTATTCGTGAGTTCGAATTCGGTATATTTTCGCCCTGAAAATCTGACTGCGAATCTTTTTATTTGCCCTAAATCTCCAAGTAATATATTTCTCTCGATATTCCTCTACGCCCTGTAATTCCTTCTCTAAATCGTCAGTTTCAAGAAGCGTTTCTATTTCGTGATCCACTACTTTAAGTTCGTTAAATGATTCATTCAATTGTTCTAATAATTCTTCAAGTTCAATTCTCATTAGCGTGTCAAGTCCACTTTCAATCTTATTGCATGTTTTCGTTAAATATGATCTGTTAACAGCACGCTTCTTTTTTAAACGTAGAATTAATTCTTCCGCCATCTTGTAAACAAAGCGGCAAGTAGGGTTAGCTAGCGAGTTCCAAAATGGTCAGCTCAAAATGCTTCCTTTTTTTTCTTCTAGAATTTACCTTCAACAGTCCCGGCTGGGATGCCAAAAATATTGCGATTTCACCGCCACTCTGTGTTGTGACGACGATCTAAATTCTATAGAGGTAGTCACTCACCTCTATTCTTGGTCGGCGGGGTTGAAGGTTCAAAGTTAAGGCGTCGTTGTTTATAACACTTTTAAAATATACGACGAAAACAGGAGGAAAAATTATATTTATTACAATTTAAGAAAATAAGTAAAGTATTATTTAAACATTTACACTAAAAGAATCGGAGATCAGGGCAAATTCTAGCGTTCGAAAAAGTTGTTTACAAGTTCTTCCTGTATTGTTTTCTCATTTTTGCCGCTGCATCCCCGTAGCTGCCTCCGCCGGCCTCCCATTGGCTGCTTCGGACGTCTTCTTTTCCAACAGCCATCATCAGACAAAATTACTAAATAGTAAAGACACACTATTTATTTAATTGGATTTGGTTTTATTACCCATGTTTCTAATCTATAATTCCAATATACAAATGAGATTTTTTTCTATGTAAATTTTTTGTTAATTAATTATTTTTTAATCACCCAGGAGCATATTGTGATTAGGTTCCTGGGTCCCAACTGTTGTATACTTTACAATTGAAGCTATAATGCTCCATTTTTCCTTCTTTTTACCAATAAAATGATTTCTATCCTTACTGTACTGAAAAAAATATTGGGAAAATATTTTCTTCTCTCATTAAGAAAAGAAGTTATTTATATAAAAAAAAATTACTTGAGAGAAATGTACATACGACACCATTCTATCTAATGGTTTACATTCTTTGGTAGATTTGTTGACAGCCGCTCCGAGATAATTATTGAGGTCAACATTTGTGAACTCCTGCTAGAGAACTCTTTAGATGAGAGAACAAGTCTTTTTTTTACACTTTTTTAAAAATAATTAATTTATGCAGTATAATCTCTTTTATAACACTCATTCTAATATTATAATACTATTATATACAATACTTACTCTATAACTATCATCTATATATTTTAATTCAACACTTACTGTAATTTAACACTTATTATAATTCAAATGATCATACAGTAAAACCTTGCTAACGGTGGGTTTAGCAAACCTTATAATCAACCCAAGTATTTTATCACATTGAAAAATACTAGGGTTAGAACACAAAAAAATTGAGTTTTTAAATAACTACAATCAATGTAGATTTATTTCCCAAAATCATAAATCCTAAAAAAAATAAAAAAAATAAATAAAAATAAAAAACGATAACAAACTTTATATTTTACAAGGGTATGGTGAAATGTCTCGGCCTGACCCAGAGATGGCATTTCAATTGGCAATAGATTACGTTTCCCCCCTGCATCATTAATTCATAAGACAAGTTTAAACTTGTTTATTCAAGTAGTTTGTGTAAACGAATCTTTGCAATACACGTCTTGCACATTTCGTTAAAATGGGTAAACTTGAAAATATTTTTGGATCCTTTGCACCTGAAGAAGAGTTTGTCAGATGAACATTCGGTAAACCAGCATGTAGCCACCCTGTATACCCCAGTGATATCCCGATTTACCAAGCTGTGTTGCACCAGGCCGGTTATAGCCCCCATGTTGGAGAGTGTCGGAGCTTATTCCAACTACTGGTGTGGGATGGATGAGAAGGTACCATTGATGTTGTCACGTGGCCTGCTGCATGTCTGTCATGTCCCAGCATAAATCCCAGCCAACTGCCCGCACAGATGACAGCAGTGTGTTGGCTGACAGGGGTTCTACCTCCGCACTGATGAGTACCGGCCCATTCTGGAGAGGACTAAGACGGGGTGTTTTCCCGTGCCCATGGTGCACTCAGCCACTCTGGTGGACCTGAGAGACAGGAGAGCAGCCTCCCAGCTCACCTTCAACTCCTCCCTGCTGCCCCCATCCATCAACTACACCGGGCCCTTTGATGATATCATCATCTTTGCTCACTCTGCCAACTACTCAGGTCTGTCTGTCTCTGGTGGTAGGCACAGATAGAGCAGGTACACAACTTCCTGATGTGTCCTCTCATTTACCAGAACAAAAGGTTAATTAGGTATTAAGATATAAAAAAGACATAAAACATTTATTCTATTCCTACTTCCCTTTATAAGTTAGAAAGCTCAAGTTGTAGATTCTGTAGCAGCAGCAGGATGTGTGACAGGGGTGGGTATGTATGTCCTCAACACCCTCTACTTTGGGTACATCCTGATGCCCATGGACTCCACCAACACCCTTGAAGATGACCACCAGCAGCTCATCAACCTCAAGGTGGAGGTGATGGGTAGGTTTCTCCCTGCCTCATCTCATAGACCCACTGCAGGCAGGTGTTGTAGCTGAGGACTTCCCCATGCCCATCTCCCCACTGCTTCAAGACTTCATCAAGATGCCTGAGCCAGATACCTTAGGATTTGACCAGGTATACTACCTTGGTGGCTTTATATATAAAGAGATCTAGCTTATTATAACCTCCAATATATCAAATTTTCTCCTATTTTGGTTCAAAATTGCCTTTATGTTTTCCTTGTCCTGCTTAAAAGGCACTTTCTCTATCCAGTCTTAAGTAAGCGTTTTTCCAAGACCCTAGAACAGTCTCTTTTCATAGTGAAGTTTTGTATTTTCAAATTAGCTTTGGAGATAAAAAAAAAAAAAAAACTCCCAGTTTGTTTCCTTTAGAATTCAAGGGATGTAGTGTAGAAAGTAGGTATGGAAGTGTAGTCCCTCCATCCTAGATATCCCCCATACTGGCATTGTTTGAGGCAAGGAAAGGCAAATACTTCTCAGTATCTGACACCATTGTCTGGTAAGTAGGTGAAACCTCTTTTTTGTTAAATTACTTGATTTTGAACTACCGATTTTGACAATTTATCACTCCCTTTTTAACCATTTCCTGAGTTACTTAAATGTTTTTTTAATTTTTTTTTCAATTTCCCAATTTCCATGAAAATAATTAATTTTGGGGGCTCAATGATAAAGACAAACATAAATATTTTATCATATTTGTTGTAATAAAAACGACAACTTGCATGGTGAGCTGTTGAACAGAAGTGGTCCATATGATGTGATTACTGAGTTATCATTTTATATTTGGGTCAAAAAATGTTTTATACCTTGAAATCATCTTTATGATTCTGATTTTAGGGATCTATTAGCAGACATACCAACTAAATTTTTAAATATAGCCACACCATAAGTGTTGAATTATAGTCACTTGAAGTAGGTAAGTTGATTGGTATTTCAAAACCGGTTGAATTATAGCAAGTGCTGAATTAGATGTAGTTGGTTGAGTTAAAGATGTGGTGTGGTTGGCAGGTGTACCTGATCAACCTGGCCAGGAGGCCAGACCGCAGACAGAGGATGGAGAACACCCTCAGGGAGCTGGGAGTGGCCTTCAAGATGATCCCCGCTGTTGATGGCAGGTGGGGATTATCTTGGCAACAATTGTATAATCAAGAAGTGAACTTATTTTGACACTTTTTTTTTATTTCTCTCTCTTTCTCTCAATTAAAAATAACTTCCTACTGCAATAAGAAAATATTGGAGGTTCATCAGGGGTAAACCTAGCAGTTTAATCTAACATACCACTCTGCTATTGTATTATAGATCTGGCACTTTGGATGAATTTTGGCGAAGGTTTTTTAATTCTTCTAAAGTGCTGAATTAAGCAGACTGTGACTCAATACAATAGTTGATTAAACTGCTGGGAGGGTTCATTACTAATGAGCCAGCACCTCCCCAGTATTTTTCTCACCACAGTAGGCAGTAAAAGTAATTGCTTTTAATTGATAAGGTAGTATCAACTAAAACATGAGTGTTTTATCAACAAAATTTGTATAAATATTTGTTGAGTGAGTAGGGGTTAATGTGTCAGGAATCTAACGGAGGCCTCTCTGGCGGAGCTAGGAGTCAAGATGCTCCCAGGTTACTCTGACCCCATCAAGAAGAGGTAGGTTCTCAACAGCAGGTAATAATGTAGGCAATTGACAAGCTACCCAACTGACAAATGGCATTCCACTCATAAAAGATGAGACCTATCTGTATTTCATGGGTGTACCCACTGTCCTCTGACACCTACCCCACTCCCAAATACAACATATACAGTATATATATATATATATATATATATATATCTCAATTAGAAATGTGAAAGGTTTTCCTAGATAAAATTAGAGTAGTAACACTTGAGGAGTGGGAAGTGTAAAAATATTTAAGAACATTACTTGAATTAATATTGATACAAATATAAATTATATAAAAAATAATTGTTACTTGTACAAAAGAAAGTTTTTTTTTATACAAATTTATTCCTGTTCCCCAGAAAAGTTTTGAGAGAATATCCAAACATTGTTGTTAAATATATTTGACTAACTTTTTTTTTCAAAATACAAATTACTATTTTGAATAAAATAAATCTGTTAAGAAAACAGCTAAAATTTAAGCCAGGAGCAGGAACTAATGAGACTAAAATTGACACCATATACAGTAAAACCCCTCTATAGTGAACCCCAATGGGACATAGCTTTTGGTTCATTATAGCCTCGGTTTGGCTATCTTTTTTTACTTTTCAAAATTTTTAGACCGTATAATTAAAGGACAGACATACACACAGGAAGAGGCTGCCTCTTAATAGTGGTCACTTTGTTTTAATTCCCTTAATTGGCCAATTTCCTTATATTAATACTGAATAATAAGAGAAATCATTAGATAATAGGTTCTTCTTATCATTAACATACATGTACCTCTATGTCTTAATTTCAAAATCAAGACAATTCCTAGGCAAAGTTTTATTAACCCATAACTGAACGGGTTGGGTAGATTCCACCCATGCATAAACTTAATATAGGAAAAATATATATTTTTCGTTTACCTAGAGATTCCAGTTTTCATGTATTCTAATTTTACAGTGATACAAACAATTTCCATCCATCATTTATAAATATCAATTTTGGGTTAAATTTGCATGTGGGGGATGGATTCCACCCAGCCTGTCCAGAAGCGTGAGATTTTTTCCTGTCAGTGTTAGCTCGTGGCTCATACTTGAATCGCTATCTTCCGCTATTTTCTAGCTTCCTTTTATAAAATAACACTTCTTTTTCTGGATAAGTATAATTATCAATCAAGTCAACAGAGAGAACTATCCCTGCCAACCCCAAATATATATGTTTTACAGATTAGTCGACCACATTTTGGAAGAGTAATAGAAATATTACAGCAGACAATTGGTTCACTTCAGTAGAATTAGTTGAAAAGTTGAAAAAACATGGCCTTACATATTTATTTAGAAAGGATGAGAAAGAACAAACCTCAGTTTCCACCACAATTTTAAACACACCCTAATAGAGAATCAGTAATTTATTATTGTTCTTGGGAGAGCATTGACTAATGAACACCTGGCCACACGTAATCTCAATTCTCTCCCGCTGGAATTACAGACGACTATTCAAGAAGAATGATGGTTCAAGTACATCAAGGGAATCTAAGATGCCACAACAATTTGATTACCAAAAAAAAAAAAGTGCTACAAATGTCCATCAAAAACTCTGTAAAAATAAAAACCCTTTGCTCTTTATGTCAACTAAGCGTTTGCAAAAACATTTCTTAATAATTTGTGAAAACTGTAAATAAAATATATTTGGAATTTTTAAAAGTCAAAATCTATATTAACATTTGTATTCATTGAATATTTTTTAAAATATTGATTTCAATCATTATTTAGCGCTTATTTCATAAAGTTACATAAGTGGGTTAAATCTACCCAACCCGTCCAGTTATGTAAGAAAAATCCACCCGTCCAGTTAAGGGTTAAATATATGTTCAAAGATATAAAATGATTTTAAAACATCTTTATTACATTATATAATACAATTTTTGGAAAATGGCTCTAATACATTGTTGCTTCAAAGCACTCTTCAAGCTTTGTACCTTTCAAATAAAGTTAATTAATGTTTTTCTTCCATTTCATGTTTCCACATATTCTTCTTGAGTCTAGATTTCGTTTTTTTTTTAACCTGCCATGCAAAACATTGCTGGCTTTAAAATCACCATAGTTCATGGCATAAAAATAATTTTTGTTGTATCACGGGCCCGTTTATTTGGACTTTTTTTTTTTTAGCCCTAACACGTACGATCGCGATCACGGTAAAAGTTGAGGTTAATTCCTCTTTGTAACAATTTTTAATAGCCTTCTATTTTATTAAAGTATTATTTCTTATTTTAACATATTCTGTAATTTTTTGCCTGTTTGTTTCACTTTGAAAAGTTTTGAAATGGCCTTTTTTTTTCTTTTTTTAAATTTATTTATTGTTACAAAAGCACGAAGTCCAAAGGACTATTGTGCTGTGCTAGTATTATTTACATATATATGATTAATTATTTACACGATGGATTAGTATTGTTTTGTAAATTATTGTACAAATAGTTCTAAACTTAACAAAGTTCTCATAAGATAGAGTATATACACAAAGAGAATTTGGTAATGTTTCAAAGTATCTACATACAATTTGATTAGTCAGAGGGCAAGTTAAAAGAAGATGCTCTGGTGATTCAACATCTAAGCGGCATTCGCATGTTGGATCATTGATAGCATTCAGTTTGAATAGGAAACTTAAGAAGGGTCCTTTGCCAGTTAAGAATAAAGTAGTGAATTTATCAGAAGAAATGAAATTTGGGACAGCAATTGGAAAGAATTTCTTGAACAGTTCATTAGATTGAGAAAGATAAAACTTAAATTTTAGATCCAGATATAGTTTGTTTAATTCTTTTTGAAGGGGTTTTTTGAGTGTTCGATCTGTGAGAGAATTTGTCATATTATACTTTGTAATAATTCAAGATAATCGGACAGTAAAGGAGTTTTCGCTAGTATATGTGTGATGTAAGAAGATGAAGTCCTATAAGCATGAATGCATCTAATAAGAATTTGATATTGTATAGAATTCAACTTGGATCTTTTTGCTGCAGTGATAAAAGGAAACCAAATATTTGATGCATAGCTTATTGTAGAGCGTATCATAGCTTTATATAAGATCAATCTACGCCGAGTATCAATGCCCCAAGTACGTGCACATAATGAGAATAATATATTCTTAAGTTTCGTAGCTTTCATAATTATATTGTCAACATGTGTTCCAAAATTAATCTTATTCCTTTGTCTATGATTTTTAAAAATAACTCCCAAAATTTTAACAGTTTCTGATGGTTGAATTATTTTTCCATCAAAATTAATGGGCAATTTTTCATAGTTATGTAGATAGAGTATACCTGTTTTGTTTGGACTTAGTGAAAGTTTCACCTTTTCACACCAGGCTTTGATTTTTATTAAACATTTGGTAATATTGTACTGAAGATCATAGATGTTTGAACTCCATACCACAAATGTCACATCATCCGCGAAAGCAATTACTCTAGCAAAACTTTCGTTAAAAGATAAGTTGAAATCATTAAGTAATATATTCCAAAGAATAGGAGAAATAATACCACCCTGGGGACATCCCTTATTTATCTTTCTTATACACTTTACATTAGTATATTTAAATTCTACACTCCGGTCTTCAAAGTAAGAATTAATTATTTTTATAAGTACCGCTGGAAAATTTGCCTTGTCCAATTGTTGGAGAATTGCCGGATGCCATGCGTTGTCGAAAGCTCCGCTGATGTCCACTGTTACTATTGCCGTATTTTCTGTTTCTCTTTTCTGAAGACTTAATTTAGTTATTTCTTGTAAAGCAGAGATTGTCGATTTTTCTTGTGTAAATCCATGTTGAGCAGGATGCATAACATTATTACTATTAATATGATTTAAAAGTTCAATATGAATTAGACTTTCAAAAATTTTACCTAAATTAGAAGACAAGCTTATAGGGCGGTAGGCTTTCGGATCTTTATAGTTTTCTTTATTAGGTTTTTTTATAATCATTACTGCTGACTTTCTCCAGGCCTCCGGATAATAATTAAGTCCAATACAAGCATTGAACAATTTTGTTAACACAGGAGATATATGCTGAACTGCCGTTTTGATCATCTGATTGCTTATATGATCTATTCCTGGAGCCTTGTCATTTTTGAGTTTTTTAATTATTGAACAGATTTGAATATCATCAAAATAAATGATTTTATCATTAGAAAAAGTATAACTCTTGTCTCTGATTAATTTATGATAGTTTGTGTCAGAAGATTGACAGTCTTTCGGAAATAAAGAAGACAAAAGATTTTTCATTTCTGATTCGAGCACATCTTGAGATACATCTAGAATTGGTAAATCAAAAGTCCTAGGAGAAATTTTTTGTTTAAAAGTTTTATAAGTATTACCAAAAGGAGATGTATTTTCAACTTCCTCCAGGAATACCCTCCAGCTTACATTTCTTGTTTTTTCAATAATATTCATATACTTATTTCGTATTTCTTTATACATTTTTTCATCAACTAGCTGTCTATTAGACCGTTTACCCCGATAATATAGATTTCGAATATATTTAAAATGATTTTTAAAAAGTTCCAGTTCATCCGTCCACCAATTAAACGGATTATTATTCAAATATTTTGGTTTTACTCGTAGAGATGCATATGCAGCTTCAATTAATATGTCAGTTATGAGAGAAACTACACAGTTTATATCGTTTATATTTACTATAGACGAATGACCCGGGCAACGCCCGGGTTTACCTGATTAAATGTTTTATTCAAACACTATTCGTTACAATTATAAATTGGCGCCGTG
The DNA here is from genome assembly GCA_030710605.1 of Cordylochernes scorpioides. Taxonomy (NCBI): domain Eukaryota; kingdom Metazoa; phylum Arthropoda; class Arachnida; order Pseudoscorpiones; family Chernetidae; genus Cordylochernes; species Cordylochernes scorpioides. Next base: position 76,188,004 of record CP092866.1, on the reverse strand, counting down.
GATGTCACTCTTGTGAAACGTCCCGCTCCAAACTTTACAGTCAGATTAGTTACGATATAAATCTTCAAATCGAGCGAGCGTCTATAAATATTTCGATTTAGATCAAGTATTCTAATTATTAAGCGAACTATTATTAATAAAATTTTGAGAAGATTTCGATTTTAAACGTATTTATAACCTTGATAGAGGGCGCTGTTCGTGAGCTAAGTAGAATAATTTGAATATATAGTTTTAATATTTAATTTATATATAATTTAAAATAGCCTATCGTTTTCCTCGTATTTTTTTACCTATGTATGGAAATTTTGGTTTGAATTAGTGAACTACTGCGAATTTGTATACCGGACATACAAACATTCATTTTTATATATATAGAAGATATAATATAAATGAGTTTTAAAAATTGTTAAAAAAAAAATGCATCGGCCGGGAATCGAACCCGGGCCACCCGCGTGGCAGGCGAGCATTCTACCACTGAGCCACCGATGCGTATACAAAATGGCCATATTTGGGTATTCATTCCAATCCGGATTACTCTGCGTAAAAAAAAAGTTCTTCAAATGAAAAAAAGAAATAGCCAAAAATTCTAAGCAAATTGTATCCAAAAATTTTCCTCAGGTTTATAAAAAGCGACATGCAAAATTTGGTACCAATTGGTTCAGTAGTTTTTGAGTTTATCGCGAAACAGACAGACAGACAGAAATTGACTTTTTTATATATAGAGATTTTACCTAATTTCATCATTGCCTCATTTATCCTAGACACCTTGATTGCCTGCTCATATTTTTGCCAATTGGCTCTTTTTTCTTGAAAATACCATGTAGAATTATTTTCATGTAATAAACTTTCTGTTTCCAGACTAATGTCGAATGAGATTGCGTGATGGTCTGTAATTTGCGAAAGATTTAACGTTTTCCATCCATTAACAAGTACATGAGCATGACTATTAGTAATAGTAAGATCTATTATACTTAATCCTCGACATGTTTTGTTTCGATTGTTATGTATGAGCATATTGTGAAAATCAATTATAGGTTGAAGTCTTCTACCGTTTTGATTAATAATACAGTAAAACCCCGCTAATACGAACCCTGGATATAACGAACCTTCCCTTATAACGAACCCACGCCGATTCCCAATTCCATTCCATTGAAAATACCATCGTTATAACGAACTTTGCGATTTTTAGAATAACGAACTACCCCTATAACGAACCTATTTTCGGTCCCAAAATGATAAAATCTATTTAAAATACTATGCTTATAACGAAATTAGAATATTGTAATTTAAAAAAAAATTAAAACAACCAAATTTTGAGCATGTTTCATCTCGCGGATCGCGATTTCAAAACAATAAATTTAGCGGCATTGTTTGTTTTGAATTTTGCACTTTATTTTTGCTGTATGTTGTATAAATTTTAACACATTATACTTTTTATTAAATAGAATATATTTTCATCCATTAAATTTGAAATATAAAAATACAAATGGCTTCCAAAATGAAGAAAACAAAGGCATTTTAAAAACAAAAGCGTTATTTCTTTAAAAAAAAAAGGCCATTTTCAGAACTTTTCAAGTGAAACAACACAGGCAAAATGTTAAGAAAAATTAAAATAAGAGAATATAACTTTTCTATTATAAAAGATAAAATATAAAGTCATTAAAAATTGTTACAAAGAGGAATCAACCACAACTTTTGCCGCGATCGCGATCGTACGTTTTAGGGCTAAAAAAAAAAAAAAAAAAACCTAATAAATGGTCCCGTGATCAAACAAAAACTATTTTTATGCCATTAACTATGATGATTTTAAAGTCAGCAATGTTTTGCATGATAGGTTTAAAAAAAAAATGAAATCTAGACCTAGAAGAATATGTGGGAAAATAAAATGGAAGAAAAACACCAACTTTATTTGAATGGTGCAATGCTTGAAGAATGCTTTGAAGCAACAAGGTGTTAGAGCCATTTTTCCAAGTAAACAATATATTATATAATGTGATAATGATGTTTTAAAATCATTTTATATCTTTGAATATATATTTAATAAAACTTTGCCTAGGATTTGTCTTGATTTTTAAATTAGACATAGAGGTACATGTTAATGATAAGAAGAACCTATCATCTAATGATTTCTATTATTATTCAGTATTAATGTAAGGAAATTGGTCAATTAAGGGAATTAAAACAAAGTGACCACTATTAAGAGGAAGCCTCTTCCAGTGTGTATGGCTGTCCTTTAATTATACGATCTAAAAATTTTGAAAAGTAAAAAAAATGGCCAAACCGTGGCTATAGTGAACCGTGGCTATAGTGAACCAAAAGCTCTGTCCCATTGGGGTTCACTATAGAGGGGTTTTACTGTATTATCAAACCACATCTGACTTCGAGCGTTAAAATCTCCAGCTAAAATCAATGGATTTGTGTTAAAATTTTTAATTAATTTATCAAGGAATTGAACATGGCAGGTATCCATTTTATTAGGGTGTATATAAATATTTGAAAGAATAATTTGCCGTTTAGTAGTTTGTACTGATATAGTGGTTGCAAATGAATTTGAAAACTCTTTAATTAATTTACATGATAAGAAAGGGTTTGTAACGATTGTTGCGGTATATATTGGAACTCCCGGTATATTTGCATAATATATTTTTGAACGCATATTAAAGATTACTTCATTATTTATACTATATGGTTCTTGAACTATAATCATATCATATTTTTCCTTAGAAATAAATTCCCTTATTTCATTATTAACCAAATTGCTTTTCCGCGTGTTTTGTTGTAAAATTTTTAATTTGAACATTGACCAAAAAACAAGAATAAATCTATTCTAATCCAAAGTAACAATATCATGATCTAAATCTGCATAACATGTTCTTTGTATCTCATATTTCATTTGTTGAAGGAACACAGGACATAATTTGTCATTAGAACGATGATTATTGCTATTCCTATATTTAGGATGTGTGGAGCAATTTATGCAATTGGGCGAGGATTGACAGTTAACATGTTGGTCATTGTCTCCGCAATTTTTACATTTTATGATGTTACATGAATTTTTACTATGACCATAACTAAAACAGTTTTGACATTCATGTACAAGCACCTTATCCTTCATATATGTAACCTGTATGTCTGTATATATACGTTGTAATTTCTTCATAATTTGGTATGTTGCCGGGGAAATGCGGAGAACAACATCCTGTACGTCAGTATTTGATCTCATAGCGAACAGAACCTTTATCTTCTTCTCTCGACCTTCTAACTCTGGGTTCATATTGCATAAAAGCGAAGGCAATTCCTTAATATCTGTAGATTTAGTAATTGACTTAAGAACAATTGTAGAATCTAGTGGTTTTGGTGCATAAATTAATGCTTTTTGATTTACTTCATCAATCTTTTTAAACTCTTCAATCAATGTATTCAAATTTTCACCTGAATCAACTTTAAGTATTACGCCAGATTTTGATTTTATTATTTTATTTATTTTGACTTTAGATCTCTCATTTCTCATCTTTTTAATACCATTATTTACTTTGCCTAATACTTCAGCCGGGGAAACATTTAACTTGGATTTAAATATTATTGTTTTATCCGTTACGTTTTGATTTTGCATAACTATTTTATCGTCTTCACTAGTAACTCTCGTAGCTTGAGCATATGATCTATTATAAAATTGACTTGAAGGAGATATTTTCTTTATTGATTCGTCCAGATTTCCAAGTCTATCACAGATAGAGCCATTGATTACAGCGATATCTCCCATTGTATCCATCAATATATTCAATTGCTTTAGCAAACCCTGAACAATTGTAAGATCATTTTGATTTATACTTTTATTTGTAGATGAGTACTTAGATTTTAATGTGTCAGCAATTTGTTCCGAGATGATCTTATGCTGAATCCTACATTCCTCAGTACGTTTTCCTATTTTATCGACCATATTGTTCAAACAAGTGGCAAGTGGTCGCGCCGCGCCGTCTGCTGATATGCAAATCAGCTGTATATAAAATGTTTAAGTGTACTTAAGAGTTGGTTAATATATGTATAGTAATTATAAGTAAGGTATAAAAGATTTTAAATTTCAAAAACAACTCTAAAAACAAATTGAAGTAATATTTACCGGAATTCGCGGAGCGCTGCAAAAACACGTCCGCCCGACGTGACAACGTGATCTTCTCTGATCTTTTTTTTTTTCTTTAGTAATAACGTTTTTGTTTTTAGAATGCCTTTGTTTTCTTCATTTTGGAAGCCATTTGCATTTTTTCTATTTCAAATTTAATGGATGCAAAGATATTCTATTTAATAAAAAATATAATGTGTAAACATTTATACAACATACAGCAAAAATAGAATGTAAATCAAAACAAACAATACCGCTAAATTTATTGTTTTAAAGTCGCAATCTGTGAGAGCTGAAACAATCTCAAAATTTTGTTGTTTTAATTTTTTTTTAATTCCAATTTTAAGTTCATTATAAGCATTGTATTTTAAATAGATTTTATTATTTTGGGACCTAAAATAGGTTCATTATAGGGGTAGTTCGTTATTTTAAAAATCGCAAAGTTCGTTATAACGATGGAATTTTCAATGGAATGGAATTGGGAATTGCCTTAGGTTCGTTATAAGGGAAGGTTCGCTATATCCAGGGTTCGTATTAGCGGGGTTTTAATGTAACATGTTTAAGGCTGTTAAGTTTTAATTAACATTTTTTAAAATATCACTTTTGGCAACATTTGAAAAATTCAAGCATTTTAAACCTTCTATCTGTTGAGTGGTAACTTTTGTAAAATTAAAAATGGCCTCCGATGAGAGACCAGGGTTCATATGGGAGGTTCCATTGGATGCGCTGACAGGGCTACATTAGAGGAAGGAACTACCTGATGTTTATAAAGATGTGGTTGCCCAGAAGAAGGTCAATTGATAACACCAATGGTTGGCTATATTACTGGTTGGCCATACTGGCTGGCAGCTGGACAGAGTGAAGTGACCTTGGAAGCTGTCAGCATTTATTCATTAGAGTGCTCCAGCTGGTACAATGGTTGACTGCCAAATTGTGGGAGGATTAGAGAATCATTCATGCCTGTTTACAGCTAAGAGTTCTTTGGAAGCCAACATGACCTTGCTGCTTCAGAGATTCAAGTGTTTGTGTACTTGATGCACCTTTGATGGATTAAAAACACTCTTTGTGTGAGTGGAACAGTAATAATATGTGGAAAAATTTTCTATATTGTGAACTATTAAAATATAACAGCTTAAGAAAAGATAATCTTTTTTCACAAATATTTCCCTTCTTTTTTTTTGCCAAAATTTAATCTCTAATACATCAATAGCATTGATTTTATAATTGCTCTTTGATCTTCCATTTTTTCTGCTAAGTTATATTTTCCTGGAGGCGAGCGAGGCTCAGCATCCATACAGAGGAGGAGTTACCTGGCACAAACAGCACCACTTTCAATGGCATAGCAGATGTTGCCAGACAAGTGTTCCTCCCGCCAGATGCATCATTTGAATAAGAAAAAATACATCACAAATCAGAGAGGCACAAAGTCTTGTAAGGTGCCAAACAATGATGTTACACCACATGTACTTTGAAAAGCAATACAACTACAGACTCGTACATTTTCCAAAGAAGCAGGTTATAATAGAGCAAAATCAAATGACGACCTCTCTCCAGCAACCACTTTGTCTTGAACTTTTCCAAACTCTTTGGATTCCCCCATCTCTAGGAGGAACCAGGAATATTCATGATTCCTGGAATATGTTCCATGTGTTGGGAGGATGAGTTCTACTGTATTCATATAAACTTACCTCACCCTATACATGTTTTATACAAATTAAAGATACTTCGGCCAGTAAATATAAAAAAATATTTACTGGGCAAAGTATCTTTAATTTGAAGAACTATGAATTCCGGCCAGGCAGCCTCTATCTTTACGGTGTTTTATACAAGTCATCATATAAAGTGGGTAGATAAAAAAAAATGATTTACAATAATTCTCTTCAAAAATGTGTTTAAAAAAAAGTATTCTATAAGACTTTAGGTTCTAAAAAGGTTAAAATGTTAGACAATGTGCAACAGGATTTCATAGGTTAGGTGAAATTCAGATTTGATGAGAGTTGAAACTTGTTTTTTGACATTTTTCAAACAAAATTATCAAATCTTCATGGTTTTGATTCTTCACAGGTGGGTAAATAAGTCATCTCAAATCACTTTACGGAATTATTCTCTGCACAGGCCACTCACCATGGGGGAGATTGGCTGCTTCCTCAGCCACTACTCCATATGGAAAGAGGTGAGATGACTGTGCTGTCATGTCTGGGCACCTGAAGCTGATAATGTGTACGTGAGGTGGTGGAGTCCCAGCACCGTGCAGTGCTGGTGTTTGAGGATGACCTGCGCTTCCAGGTGGACTTCCGACGCAAGCTGCAAGAGCTGGTGTCAGATATGTCCTCTCTTTCTCTCAACTGGGACCTGGTGTAGGTGTAGCCACAACATTCTGCCTCCATTCACACTGGTGGAATAACACATTTTCATGCTAAAATTTCTTAAGTGCTTTCTATACTTTTTTTTTTTATTAAATATGAATTAAATGTGTGACTATTATTATGTCAGCACACACCGCTCGCACTGAGTTATGTATAAATTTGTACAAAAAAGTATAACTGTTTTAGGTATTTAAAGAAGATATGCCAATTTATGCACATTGACTATATAAATTGTAAGCCATTAAAAACTCTTCTGATAAAGTATATTTTTATTAGTGTTTTCCCATTATATTACAGCCAAGATGATTGCACCCACTTATTTTCTCTGTTGACAAGTGACTTCTTTATTGAGGACTTTGTTATTAAGATCTCAAACCTTGGTTCCTTTGGAGAATGGTTTCATTGGTTAATAAAGTGTCTATATAAATAAATGGTGAGCAGGTATCTGGGGAGGAAGCGGCTGTCAGAGAAGATGGAGCCCTTCGTGGCAGGGACCCAGCGGCTTGTCCATGTGGAGTACTCTTACTGGACCCTGGGCTATTTCCTCACCCGGACTGGGGCCAAAAAGCTGATTGAATCCCAGCCCATGGAGAAGATGGTCCCTGTAGATGAGTTCCTGCCTCTCATTTATGACAAGCACCCCAAGTAAGTTCCACCTATTTTTAATTGATCCCAAGTATATACCATGGTATATATGTGGTTACTATTGCTGTATGAACATGCCTTTATTCGTGTAATCTTTACACAAAGGGATAAGAAACAACAACAACAACATGCCTTTATATTTAGGAAGCAGTTTGACTTTCAAGGTGCCAGAATTGCTTTCACTCACATGTGGTCAGATGAAGTTTTTATCCAGTAACTCTGGTGAATTAATCCATTTAAGTATTTTCCACTTTGTCGTCGCAGAGATTACTTCCAACTTGCACTCCTCCTCTTGTTGTTGTTTCTTATCCCCATGGGTAAAGATTACATGAATCCCATGAGTTCATGCTCCTCGAGCTGTTTTATGATAAGCAGCGGCCTCTCCCAAAGGTCCTGTTTAGTGCATCTAATGCAAGCCAAAATCCTCCTCCTCTCTCTTCTTAGATAAGAATAGATTCCATTGAACTGCTGCCACATCTCGATGTACAATCTACTCAGGGGCTATCTGTCTCTACTTATTTGCTACTACACATAGCCATAGTGAAGAATGAATTTTTACAAAGCAGACATTGTATATCAATGTGTCTGATTTGTCCACATTTATTCACTTAATGGAGATTTGGTTAGACTCCTGCTGGCCTCCCCATGATAAATTACATTCTATAGAGAGACAACACTTGTCGGCCAGACCATATGGCAGAATTTGATTGTCCTTGGAGTAGATGTGGACCTGGGTTGGCCCTCACACAATGGAGGTCTAATTGATGTAGATTTTCATTGATTTAAACGACACACCCAAATCTCAGTAAAACACCACTTAATGTGCAGTGAGGAATGGAAGGCCCACTTCCCCCAGCGCACCCTGCAGGCCTACTCAGCCTACCCCCTCCTGGTCTACCCCACCCACTACACGGGGGATGAGAACTACATCAGTGACACCGAGGACTCCTCCACTGTCCACGACGAGCTCTAGTCACCACTCCCTGCCATGTTACTGCTTCTAGTCCACATCCACCAAAGATACTCCTCGCGGCCAAACATTTAGTCTCCATTCTATACACTCCTCAATATTGAGTTTATTTTTTGCCAAATATATTAAAAAGCTTTTATTTCTTAGGACCAGTCCCTTTCTTCACCAGATATACATCTCTCTCCATGATCCCCCACAAAGAATGGCTGATGAGGAATTGTGGTATCTATTTCCTATATTATAATACATAGAAAACTCCTATTAATTTAGGAATTGGTGGGAAATCAAACAAATTGGCCCAATGATCAAATTTTTTTTTCATCCAAATTACTAAATTAAGAATACTTTTAAACAAGCTTTGGTTAATTGGGTCAAATTTACCCAGAAAGTGTGATCAGAATTGATAACTATATTGATATTAAAAAATTCATTTTTGGGATATAAACTTAGATGAGAAATGTTCCGGCAACCCACTGTAGCCATTTTCAAGGTAAAAGCCTCGATGTACTGCTATGTTGGGAAACGTCAGTAAATTAAAATAAAAGGTTGATGAGTTTTTCATTTAGAGTTTATATATTGATACTCTTATGAATATAATATTTGAATTATAGATTAAAAAAAAAAGAATCACAGGTCCGATACCAAATAGTTAAATTATATGTGAAGTTTTTAGTAACAACATTGTTATCAAAATGTCACATATAATTTAACTATTTGGATTTGGTCTTTTGATCCAGATATTTTTAGAATCCATATTGATGGGAGAGGTGTTGGATTTGGTCCTGACAAGGTTATTAGTTGGATCAAAGAATACCTACCAGATAGTGGGGAGGTCAAGTATTGTCCTTGTGCCTCCTCTTTGTTCTATTCCTCACTCCCTGCCATCAAACATTGTGTAACCAAGTACATTCTGTACAGAGACTGTGTAACTTAGAAGTGACCTTCTAGAAGGAAGTTTGAGGTTCATCGGGAGATCCTCTAATGACACCATACCGGAGGGATACATTTGAAGGATGGATTGGTCCAATAACCTAATGTAATGGTCTGAATTGAGAAGATATGCACAGAACAGGGTGGTGTTCTATGATGGCTGACCTCTATCATGCAGTAAAAAACTTGTATTAATGAAGCTTGTTGGGGGTAAGGGAATTAAATTTAGTTCCAATCTATATATATATAAAATTGAATGTCTGTCTGTATGTTTGTACTCTATAGATTCAAAAACCATACATCCAATCGCAGTGAAAATTTGGGATATTATTAGGAATATCCCCGGGAAGGTTTTTGAAAAATAATTTCTTGAATATCCTTAGAGTTATTTGCAGATTTGTAGATTTAACTCACAAGCAGCGCCCCCATTGCGACGTTGATAACAAGTTTTTTATCTATAAGTTTTATCACTAAGTTTTTTATCTTAAAGATTATTTATCAAAAGTAAGATTTTCTACCTATTAATTGTGCACAAGTCAAAGTTAGTTTTATCATTTATCTACAACATATATATTGGGAGAATAGATAAAATCATGATTTTGTAATGCAGAAAATTAGGAAAGACAAAATTCGGGATGACATGGCAATTTATTTGAGACAAGAATAATGATACAATTCCAAGGCAAAGATACTATTCCTTTAACTTCCAATTACCGAGGGAACCAATTAATATTGATTTTATTCAACTTATCGAGTATTTTTCAAGGAACCAGGAAAAAATGTTTACTAGATAAAATGATGATTTTGTAATGTAGAAAATTAGGAAAGACAAAATTCAGGATGACACGGCAATTTATTTGAGACAAGAATAATGATACAATTCCAAGGCAAGATACTATTCCTTTAACTTCCAATTACCGAGGGAACCAATTAATATTGATTTTATTCAACTTATCAAGTATTTTTCAAGGGACCGGGAATAATATATCTATAAATTTTTTTTATAAGTTTATAGAGAATTGTTTTAACAAATGTTCGTTAGACAAACCTTTACTCGGGTAAAACCCGGGCGAAGCCGGGTACATCCGCTAGTTATTAATAACCCAATTAACAAATTATATTTAAACTAGTCATACAGTAGAACCTTTCTCTAAAGTAAACCTAGTTACAAAACCAGTCTCCTTTAGGAACAAGTTTTTTAGATGATTTTTAAAATTATAAATGTTGACTGTTAAATATGTCCTTTTTGGAAAAAGATATCTTCTCATGGAGTCAATGGAGGTCTATTGTAGTTTTACATAAACAATTTAGAAAAAAAAAATTAATTGGGGCTAACTGTTGTTTTCCCAGCAAGTTGAAATTAATCCAAGTATTGATGATAAACTTTTGAATTCATAACAAATTTAGGGGCAACTCTGGCAAGGATTTGAGGTGAAGGGGCAACATTTTGTTAGCACTGACCAAGGTGTTTATCACCAGACCACACTTAACTGGGAGGATGAATCCAAAAACTTACAAAAAAAAAAAAAAAACTTAGTGAAATAAATTAAATGGGACAATTTGAATTATAGATCAAAAGAAACAAAGAGACCAAATAGGTCTTCCATCGGTATGTGACATTTTGCTATAGATTTGTTCTCTTGCTGCCAGATAACAAAAGGGTAAAGCATCTGATTAAAATATATTATAAAAAAATAATAGATACTGATATCAGCATCACTACTCACCAGAATAGCTCTGTCTACCAACCATGGATAGGTGCTAAAATACCTCCAGGTTTAGCATAGTTTAAGTAACTCTGTACCAAAGGTATTTGCCCATCATTATTAAAATGGAAGCTGATTTGACCTAGCCTTCTTAGAAACATAATGCCAAGTTGATCTAGTTTTTAAAATGGGTGAAAGAAGCCTACACTCTATGGATGAGAGATGACCAAAGACTGAAACCATATCATCATATAGATCTTTGATGTTGGCCATCAATAAATGTTATTTGACCTACAAACAACATCCATGGTGTCTGTGCCATGGTATCTAGAACCATATACATGGTGGTTGTCTCTTTTAGAAGAGTTGCTGATAAAGACTATATTGAAATCAAGAGTTTTCTTCTCCTGGATGAGTTCTGAATGAACAGCTCCATCTTCCCAGGAAACCAGTATACGGTTTGCTAAGCTAGGTTTAAGACTGAGGTATTTTAGCAATATTTAGACATATTTATTTTTCCTCACAAACATCCTCACAAAGATTGAGTTTTAAACCAGTGCAGGAACATCCATTGTTATACAAATTTTTACCAATTATAAATCTATCCATAGCTGGTATAGATGAAGGTTAATGCTCACACCTAGCATCCTGGTCATTTTTATAGTGTTATTACATTTAGTTGCTTCTACAGATTGTAGCATGTAAATTTGAAAACTTTTAATTCAAATTTAAAATCATTTTATTGCAAGTAAACATTCAATATATATCCAAATGAAAATTGACATAGTAATAGCTTAACTGATAATAGTTTGATATATTTAATGTAGTGTGTGTCTACGACACACTCGAAGCGAGTGCGGAAAGAAGCACAAACCTTGGTGATGATGACCTTGTCTATTTGCGTCATCACCATAGGACCTCAATAGACTGGATGGTGTTTTGGGGCGCTTTAGTAACATCTCTCTCATCTATACCCCATACATTGTAGTCTGGGAAGTTTGGAGCTAAATGTTAGGGCCCCATGGCTAGAGACACTAAGCAGCCATGCCTGTGTCTTCTTTGCCTTGTGGACTGGAGCAGAGTCATTCTGAAAGATATAATTCCTTGTCTATCTCCAAGGTTTTATGGCAGTCTCCAGGACATTAATGAAAGTGTCAGCATTCATTCTAAGGACCTTATCAAAGATGTGGTGAGGCATGACTTTTGCCTTCACTTCTGCTGATGCTAAGGACCATCACAGAGGCAGGAAATTTCATGTGCATCACCCTTAAGGATCTTTACAATTCCGATTATCATTCCTGGGATTTACCCTTTAATCCTGGTCAAAGTTATTTCTCAGCATGCCACGAGAGTCAGGTTGTTGAGGAGAGCAGCTATGAAGCTATTTTCCTTCATAGCCTCAGTCAGCAACAGGCCTTTTCAAAAGGCATAGGTCTTGATACTAAGGTCCTCCTGAACAGTTTAGATAATTGTTATAGGATCAATGCCCATCTTTTTGGTTCTGGCCCTCATGCTCTTTCCAGGGCCTCCATCCAATCTTCTCCTTTGTGGTGTTAATAAATTCATCTTTTACCCTGTCGGATTAATGAGAGTGCTTTTTTACTGACAGGAATTCCCTCTTTGTCAATGTTGGCCTTATCATGCTTCTTGACATGATAAACAGCAGTTGTTGGCAGCTTAAGAGAGTACACTATCTCTTTTGGGCTTCTATTGGCATGCAGAGAAATGATAATGGCTGCTAAATTTTCATATCCTCAATTATTATTCATTGATAGACACAGCATACACATGTACTGTTATGTTTGTTTGGCCCCCGATTCTTGCAAAAGTCCAACCCCACTAGCGAGTGCAAGTAACGGGGCTCTGGCACATTTGTAAGTGCAAAGTCAAACTGCTTTTCACATGTGTAGACATGTGGTGCGCTTACAGTAAAAAGCAGTCACTAACTACTCACCATGATTATCATGGCCTGTACCACTTGTACTAGGGATAAGCAAAAAAAAAAACTGTTATGTTTTACATGAATACATCAATAAGGCTACAGAGATAGAAATAAATAAAAATATAATGTTAGAAGAGATATAGCCACGTTTGAAGTGTAAAAGGGAGATCAAGAGGAAAGTGGTGAGTTTCTTTATTGAGCTGTACACAAGCTTTCGGACGTCACCCGTCCTTCATCAGGTGTTGACATGAATAAGAAGGAGATGTTATATTTATAAGCGACAGTTTAAAAGTATTAAAAATATTAAAAACAATCTGATGCACGCCCGCGAGAGCACATGCTAATAACAAAATATTTTCAATTTTACTCTGTATAAATATTATTTTGAGTTTATATAAAGAATATCAGCCCGTTGAAAATCTGTATACCTAAGACGAAGTGAGAAAAGCAAGAAAAAACAACAATAAAAATAAAAAATAAAAATAAAAAATCAGCGGAATAAAGATAAAGTTAAAAGTTACGAAGAAGGTGTATCTGAGGTAGAATAAAAAACAGAATATTGGGGCGGGAGGTCAATCTTTCTGTTGAGGCTGGGGGTAGTATTAGAAACAAGGGCCTCAAGAACTAAGCGTTGGTATTTGTTTGCTATATCGCTATAAATGGGGGTTGTGTTGTCGAGATTGAAGGAATGTCCGGACTCGGCGATATGTTGGTATATGAGCGATTTTTTGTCTTTCGAGCGGATGTTACGGGCGTGTTCACTGGCTCTGATGGTGATTGTTCGGCCTGTTTCTCCAATGTAGTGTAAATCGCAATCGTTACAGGGAATTTTGTAAACGGCGTTGGAAAGGGATTGGGGGTTACGTTTGGCGGAGCTTTTTGTGATAGGATGTCTTAAGAAGGTGTGAAGGGAAGGTGTGCACTTGTAAAAAGTGCGAATGCCGTATTTACGTAAAAAGGAACCAATACCGGAATTCGTGGTGGAGTATGGGAGGACGCAGGTGCTTTTAAATACAGGAGGTGTGGTTCTTTTTTGGTTGGGTGTGAAAAAATGCCGGTCGATAAAACTGCGTGGATAGCCCACGGACAGGAGATGCGAGTAGACCGTACGCCTCTCGATATTGTTAAAGAAAGGGAGGGAACAGTGGGTGTAGATACGTTTGGAAAGAGTTCGGACGGTGGTGATCTTGTGGGAGACGGGGGCGTGGGATGAAAAATGTAGGTACGAGGGGGTAAAGCCAGGTTTGCGAAAGACCGTTGTGTGGAATTTAACGTCGGTGTTAATAATTAAAATGTCTAAAAATGGAATACAGTTAGAGCGGGACGGGTTGTGTGTAAAAAGTAGATCCGGATGGTAAGAGTTTAGAGCGGAGAGAATGGGCGAATGATCGGTATCTCGATGCAGGCAGAAAATGTCGTCTACGTAACGTAACCAAGTAACAACCCCCAAATGATCCTTGGACATCAGCCATTGGTCCAGCCCTAGCATGACAATCTCAGCTGCGATTGTGGAGAGAGGACTGCCCATAGGGGAGCCTCGTATCTGTAGAAAGGAACGGCTGTTGAATTCGAGGGTATTCATGCCAAGACAGATAGTAAACAGATCTATTATCGATTTTTGGTCTTTGCTAGAGAATGTAGAGATGGCAAGGAGTGAACTAAGGCCTTCTATAATCAAAGAGTGCGGAAGGCACAGGAACAGGGATGTTACGTCGAAGGTGGACATGACCAGTCTATTAGGCTGGGGAATACTCTTTAACTTGGCTAGAAATTCGGTAGGACTTAAGTAAAGGACTGAGTGCGGACTTAAAGTATAAACTGTCGCTTATAAATATAACATCTCCTTCTTATTCATGTCAACACCTGATGAAGGACGGGTGACGTCCGAAAGCTTGTGTACAGCTCAATAAAGAAACTCACCACTTTCCTCTTGATCTCCCTTTTAAAAATATAATGTTTTATGGGCTGCCAAAGTTAGTTCCAATTTACCTGCTACACCCTGTGCCACAGAATGAAAAGATACAAATCAGATTATGCAAAAGAAATAAGAAAGTAACAAGGTAGTCTAGGTGGAAGATTCCTTTTTCTTTTTTCTTATCTAAAAAAAATGCTTCTAGTCTTTAGGCGAGGTAGAGGAGCTCCAACTGTAAATGAAAATGTTTAAAAGTTCTAGATTGGCATGGGAGCTGAGATTTTTTAAACATGGGTCCAGTGATGTTGTCTGGACCAGGAGCTTTTGTAGGGTCAGTCAATTTAAAGCTTCGCCAAGTTCATGCTCTTAAAATGGTTTACTGAAAATTTGGTTGGATTTCGCAAGGTTTCTGGTGAGCCTAGATTTTATACCTATATTTTAAAAAATCCTGTAAATCAAAATTGAGTTTTGCAGTGGATCTGTAATGGTGGGCAAAGAAGGTTTCTATGCTGTATTTATCTGTAAGGGGATTTCCATAATTATCCTTAAAATTATTTGAGCTGCTGGGAGTTGGAATGTCTTGATTGAGGGCATGTAGCATTCTCCATAGTTTTGTGTCGCTGGTTTTTGGGTCTATTGAAAAGCGCAGTTCAATCCACTTATTCTTTTTGATTTGATGAGTTTGATTTTTATCTCGATAGCTCCGTAAATACTTTCACTCAAATAATTACTGAGGCAATGTCAACATCAGGAATAATGTACTTAACTAAGGGTGCCCCCGGAGAATCTAAACCATGGTTTGACAAAAACTGTTACGAGATGAAAAAGCTAACAAAAGAAAGTCTGAAGGAATACCGTAGAACCAACAGAAAGGAAGACCTTGAAAGCTTTGCTCTCTGTTGGATCCTATAGTTAATAATTTCCTTAAATTCAATTTTATATATGAAAATTAAGCCAAAATCTTCTAAATTCAATTGTACAATATAAATCTTTAATATGTAAATTTTAAAAGCAATCAACATGTATGTAAATTTCCAGTTTGGTTAATTAATAGTTTTTCTTTTCTCTCTCTCTCTATCACTAGTATCAAAATCTAAATCAAATTCATGTATTCTAAAATCATGTGGTAGCTACTCCTAACTCTAAAACCCAAAGAAAATAAAATAATTCAAGACAAGTGGCAAAATGCTTCTTAGTATCATTTACTGAACATTCAAGCCACAAACATTATGGTCCCTCATCGAGCCGGATACTTTAAAAAATTAAGGTAAGCCATTTGAAAACTTAAAATTCTTAAAATAAAGTCATGCCCAAATCAGAAGTTAAAATTCGGCACAAATTCAACTTTATTATTCAGGAAATAAAGGATCTGGAATCAAAGAATAAAGCTATTGTAGAATCCAAAAACATACATAGATTAAAGCTATTCCAACAAGAAGTTAATGAAAGGAAAATTAGCCTAAATCAAGTTATCAACACATTATTAGAATCAGAGTTAGATGAGACACAATATGAGGATTATTCAAAAGCTAAAGATGATATTTTTAATATGTTGGTGTCTATTGAAGAAGCTTTATCTTTGATTGAAACCAAAGAAAATACTCATAGTGATAAACAACTGCCCGAATCCAATGTTAATTTACCTAAGATAAATTTACCCATTTTCAATGGTGATTCAGCCAATTGGCTTAGTTTTAGAGAAATATTTAACTCCACCATTAATTCAAATCAAACACTAACGGAAATACAAAAATTTCAATATCTAAATGCATCTGTTAAGGGTCCTGCGGAAAAGTTGATTCGGGGTTTTCCCATTTCTGACAAAAACTACCAGCAAGCATGGGATACCTTATGCAATAGATTTAATAACAGAAGAGAATTGGCTTTTTCACAAATCAACAAAATATTCTCCATAAGGCCATTAAAATCTATTTCGGCTGGTTCTCTCTATGAAATCCTTGATGTTTGCAATGAAGGCATTAGAAATCTCTCAGTGCTAGGACTTGAGAAAAACACATTAACAGATCTAATCCTGATCAATTTTTTTGAAAAAAGAATCGGTGAAGCCCTCAGGAAAGAATGGGAATTAACCCTTCAAAATGAAGAATATCCAACATTTGAAAACTTTGTGAATTTTTTAGAAAAACATGCTAGAAGCCTGCAAGGTATGAGAATTCCTTTGTTCCAGGAACAAAAAACCTCTAGCAAAAATATGATGGCTCACGGCCTTTATGTCAACAAAGGTCAAAATTGTATTTTATGTCATCAAATTCATAAACTAAATGACTGCCAGAGATTCATAAATCTTCCCTTGCCTAAAAAATGGGAATTAGTTAAAAAACATAAACTTTGTCAAAATTGCCTTAGAGCAAATCATGAGATATCCAAATGTCTCATCACATCAAGATGTAAAAACTGCAAGCAGAACCATCATACTCTTCTGCATGAATACAACTCTGAACCATCCATTCCACAACCAACAACCTCTCAAGAGATGTTGATTTCAACAAATACCATCTGTAATGTGATGCCTTTGGAAACGGAAACAAATATTCTACTGTCAACAGCCCTTATTAAAGTCAAGTCGAAGGATGGCTCATTTGTGCTATGTAGAGCATTAGTGGACAATGGGTCCCAAAGATGCCTAATTTCAGAACAATGTTGCCACAAGTTGGGACTTGAAAAAATGAAAAATTCTTATACACTAAAAGGTGTAGGTGACATTGTTGTCAACAGGACAACATCGCAGGTTGAAATAGAGTTCACCCCACATCATAATGATCAATTATTTTCTGCCAGAGCATTTGTGGTTGGGAGGGTAACTGCAGACCTTCCAAACTTCCAAATTCAGTCAGCAGACTTTCCTCAGTTAGAAAATTTGCTCTTGGCAGACCCAGAATTCTATGTCACCAAGCCCATAGACCTAATTTTGGGTGCAGATACCTTTGTAGAAATCATTCTAGGTCAGAAAACAGATTTAAAGCACCATCCTATAGCACTTAATACCAAGTTAGGTTGGCTTGTTTCTGGGAGAATCCATTCAAATATTAAGTCGAATACTTCGGTAATCAATCACTGTACCACTGAACTTGATTCCAGCATAAGAAAATTCTGGGAACTTGAAGATGTCCCAATTTCTAAGGCCCAGTTGGGTACAAAGAAGGCCTGTGAGATATTATTCAAGTCAAACCTCCAAAGAGACATTGAGGGCAGATATTCAGTCAATCTCCCTTTTAAATCAACACCCAATTTAGGTGATTCAAGATCTCAAGCATTGGAAAAAGGGCTACAGGAAAATCCAAGTAAATCTGAAGATAATTCAAGTAAATCTGAAGAAAATCTAAGTAGATCCGAAGATAATCCAAGTAAATCTAAAAAGTCACGTATCTCTAAGTTAACTCCACAAATTACTTCTAAACAAAACCAATTACTTCCTTCTGAATCAAGTCAACCATCCACTCCAGAACAACCTCTCGCTTCTCAGTCAAGTGAACCACTCTCATCTAAGAAAGAAACTTCGATTATTCCTAAGATAAAGCCACCACCCTATTATAGGCGAAAACGTCAACTTCCTGCTGAGAGAACTTCATGGGATGAACCAATTGAATCAGATATAAAGTCAAATTGGAATAAATTCCAAACTCAACTATCGTGCCTAAAGGAAATCAAAATACCAAGATACCTGAACAGTTCATCTTCTGAAATAGAAGAATTACAACTACATGGATTTTGTGATGCATCCCTTAATGCTTATTCAGCAGTTTTTTACTTGAAAACTAGATTCAAAATTCAAAAGATCAAAATCAATCTGATAACCTCAAAAACTAAGGTTGCACCATTAAAGACCATTACAATTCCAAGACTTGAACTAAGTGCAGCATTGCTTTTGGCTCAACTGAATCAAGTCATTCTTGAATCATTTCCTTTTCAACCTGACAAAACCTTTTTGTGGACTGATTCACAAATCTGCATAGATTGGATAAGATCAGATGCCAGCAGATGGAAGGCCTTTGTTTCGAACAGAGTGTCATCAATTCAAAATTTGACTCAAATCACTGATTGGTTCCATGTATCCAGTCAAGATAATCCAGCTGATTGCGCATCAAGAGGAATCATGCCTCAAGACTTGGTCAATCATAGAATTTGGTGGCGGGGTCCTATTTGGCTTCAAGAAAATAATGTTCGATATATTCCTTCTTCACCAACCCAAGTAAATCTCAATATCATTCAAGAAGAAGTCGGTGAGGGTCAAGTGTTGGATCAAACAACCTTAATTCAAAATTCAGAAACTATGTTAAATCTAGAATTCATTGAAAGGTATTCCACAATGACCAAATTGATCCGAATAACAGCTTGGTGTTGGAGATTCTACTACAATTGCCTCCTCTTTGATCCAATTCGTCAGAAAGGACCTTTGACAACAAGAGAATTAACAAAGGCAATTCAAGTCTTAGTCAAATCAATCCAGCAAGTTGAATTCTGCACGGAAATAAAATTACTGAAGTCAAACAAACAACTACCTCTGTCCAACAAGCTAACTTCTCTAAATCCCTTTTTAGACACTCAAGGACTTCTAAGAGTTGGAGGTAGACTCAAGTATTCCTATTTAAATGAAAATCAAAACTTCCCTCTCTTACAACCGAAACCCCCACGCCAGGAATCACTTATCAAAAATCTCTTAACTGAGAATGCCGACATTCCTGAGGCTATTGATGAGAATCAAGAAGATTCTTCAATTTTAGAAACCACTTTTGTCATTGAAGACGAAGAGTCTAACAAAGATATCGGGACTCCAAAGATTGAAATCTCCGAAGTTTCGGTTATTGATAAATCGGAAGGCAAATATTCGAAAGAACCAGTGGTCAGTGTAGAAGCTCTGGATAAGAAGGAACTGTGCCATGATGACCCAGCTCACCTCAATGTGGTTGAAGCTGATCTTAATCGACCTAAAGAGGCTACCAGTGGTATAATCAATATTTCTACAGAAGCTAATGAATCGGCAAGCAAAGAGAAAGCTGCATCTGTTTAAATTGTGGATACATCAACAAAGGATTATCTACAGAGCGGTGAAAAGGCTAAATTATCCCGCTGGAAACCCATCGATTCTCTATGCTTAGAAGACGTCAAGGAATCTGAAGACGACGATGAAAATTACAGTTCATCGGCATATATAGAATGGCCAGAAATCTTGAAGAAAGAAGTCTTAAGACCCGAAGCTTTAGAAAAGGCAGTCAATCTGGAAGATTTTGAGAAGGCGGCAGAAAGTCGACAACTCTCCAAAGAACATTTAGAGGAATCGACCGAACAAGGCTCATGCATAAAAGCTGAATCAAAAACTTGGGAAGATCCTATTGAATCCGACTTAGCAGCCGCAGAGTCTGATAATCCAGCAGTTCCCGAAAGAGAACTGGCCAACGAATCTGAAAATCTCATCCAAGATTCACCTCAATCGGATACTCAAAGATGGAAGCTGATTCAAAAACTAAAAAACTCATTCTGGTCAAGATGGCCCAAGGAATATCTGAGCAATCTCCAAGGCCGTGGTAAATGGCGAAGCAAACAAGACAATATCCAAATAGGTCAACTAGTTTACCTCAAAGAGGCTCAAATATCTCCACTTCACTGGCCTTTGGCTAGGATTCAGGAGATATTTCCAGGAGAGGACAAGAATGTCCGGGTAGTCCAGATAAAGACTTCAAAAGGAGTCTTCAAGAGACCCATTACAAAGCTGATTCCATTACCTTTCAAACAATGAGAATTGTAATCTAAGCTACATAGTCGGAATCCATTAGTCCAGCATCTATACTATTGGAACTCTTTTTTATTTTTATTTTTTTTATTTTCTGGTCATCTCTTCCCAGCCGGGGGAGTATGTTGGATCCTATAGTTAATAATTTCCTTAAATTCAATTTTATATATGAAAATTAAGCCAAAATCTTCTAAATTCAATTGTACAATATAAATCTTTAATATGTAAATTTTAAAAGCAATCAACATGTATGTAAATTTCCAGTTTGGTTAATTAATAGTTTTTCTTTTCTCTCTCTCTCTCTCTATCACTAATTTCAAAATCTAAATCAAATTCATGTATTCTAAAATCATGTGGTAGCTACTCCTAACTCTAAAACCCAAAGAAAATAAAATAATTCAAGACAAGTGGCAAAATGCTTCTTAGTATCATTTACTGAACATTCAAGCCACAAACACTCTCCATAGAAAGAAATATCTCGGTTTATTAGATGATAAAAGGAAGAAATATATTCAGGAAAAACATGAAATATTGAGATATATAAAATATTCAAAGTCCTTTTGGAAGACCATTGCGCTATTTAAAAGAGCAACAAAAATTCAAGGAGAAATTACTGTACAGGAATGGCACGATTTTTATTTCGAATTAATGAGTATTGAGGAAAAAGAGAAGATTTGTAATATAGAAGTGAGGATTTCCCAGAGTGATCCAATACTTGATCCAGAGATAACTTCTGAAGAGATAGGCAGGGCAATCAGAGATTTGAAAAATAATAAGGCAAATGGACTTGATGACATCCCCAATGAAATAATAAAAGTACTCCCAGACTCATACATGGGTTTATTAGAACAATTTTACAATAGAGCTCTGATAATGGGACACTATCCTACAATATGGACTAAATCAACGATCATACATCCAATCTTTAAAAGTGGTGACAAAGACGACCCTTCAAATTATCGTGGTATAGCACTGATAAGCAATTTATCGAAACTTTTTACGACAATACTAAGATCAAGACTGAATGAATGGGTAGAAAGAAGTAACGTCATTCCAGAAAATCAGGCGGGTTTCCGAAGGGGTCAATAGTGTGTGGATCTGATATTCACATTGACCACTCTAATACAACTATCACTGAGGAAAAAGAGAGGAAAATTATATGTATTTTTTGTTGATTTGAGAAAAGCATTTGATACAGTTCCTCACTCATTACTTTGGAAGAAATTAACCAATTTGGGCGTAAGCTATCAATTTATACACGCAATTAGAAATTACTACGAACAGGCGACTGTGGCAGTCAGATGGAGGGGATCAATTACAGAAATATATCAAGATACATTCGGGCGTTCTACAAAGAGAGCCGCTATCGCCATTACTTTTTATATTATTCATGACGGACCTGATTAAAATGTATGACAACTCAGATCTGACGAGTGTATACCTGCCGGAATTTGGTGACGTTCACCTGCTGATGTATGCAGATGATATTGCTATTATAGGGGAGTGGAGGATAAACCTCCAAAAAAAGATTAACATATTGAAAGAATATCTTGGTGAGAACTATATGACACTGAACGAGTCCAAATCGAAGGTTATGGTATTTCGCAACGGTGGTAAACCCTCAAGAGAAGATAAATGGTACTGGAGTGGTAAACCTCTGATGGTAACAAGAAGATATAATTACTTGGGATACCCTCTGGTCAGTACAACTAAAACCACTCAAGCCGCAAACTTTTTCAAAGGAAAAGCACTTGTGGCAATAAATGCTACAACCCCAATATTAGCAAAATCAAAAATTAACTCATTAAATTCTGCAATGAAACTGTTTGATTCTATTGTGATGGCTGTTTGATGTATGCTGCTCCAATTTGGGCAACAGAGCATAAATATTTATTGGATCATATACAAGATACATTTATTCATAGGTTCTTGAATTTGCCTAGATATACACCAGGATACATAATAAGACCAGAAACAGGCCGCGTCTCATTAATAATAACAGCTCTGAAATTGACCTTGAAATACTGGCTAAAGGTGCTGAGTATGGATACAAATAGATTGCCTCGAATATGTTTAGATAGAATGAGGCAAATATCCTGTGCTACAGGTGCGCCCATCAGGTTTATAAAACAATTAAGCAATTTACTCAATAATAACGGATCCTCGTGGCTTACTTATTGTAATGATCCTGATTCACTAAGGAATGAGATCCCAGGAATATTAAGAACTGCGATAGAGAAAACAATACAAAATGACTTAACAAGAATAACCCAATCAAAGTTATATAAGAATATTTCTTAAGTGAACTCCCTTTTCCTGTCATCAGATTAATCGCGCAATTTAGAACCCTTTCAATTTTTTTCAGAGAACACCATCTGATATTAATGAGGGGTGAAGACCTGAAATGCACTTTCTGTGGATCAGGAATAACAATGGAGATGTTGCACTACTTATTTGATTGTGCTGCTCTGTCTGAGGAAAGACGAAAACTAAATGATAAAACGGGGCAACTTTGTCCTTCATTTCCGGCACTAATTAATGAAATATCAAAGAATAGGTATATAGCGGTGGCGATATTTGGATTCCACAGGATTATATCCCGGAAAAAGGCCACACAGTGTTCTCCCCATCCCTTGTGAACTGGCGAATCCTGTATAGGGCGAGAGGCCCTAAATAAAGGCTTTGTTGTTGTTGAGTTTGATTTTTGCAGCAAGAGATGATTGTAATCTCTGATGAGGAGAGTATTGTTGTTTTCGTTAAGGTGAAGGTTAACTTGATTGCTAGCTTCTATTTCATCTTTCAGAATATATAATATCTGTATCCTGGAATGTAGAATTTTATGTTTTCTTCTGGGGATATTTTGCTTTGCAAAATTTAAGACAGCAGACTTCCAGTTCTACCATCTGTCTTCCAAAGGAGGAATTTGATTAGAGTTTGCTGAAAAGACTGTCTATCAATATTCTAAATGAATTCTACAAGGCTTTTCTGTAGTTCCAGAAGAGTCTTTGTAATGATTTTACAAGTGGGGTAGAGATTTCTGTAAGCAGAGGAAGATGGTCGCTTCTAATGCTTTTCAGGGTACTATTTTTTATGAACTGTTGCATAGATGGAGAGGTGATGGGTGATAGGAGTGAGAGATGTAAGTAGGACCATGGGACACAATTGTGAGGTTGTTGTCATCAATGAAGGTGCTGAGGATAGAGCCCTCAATGTTGTTAGGTAAAAACCCCCATGATTGATGCTTGCTGTTGAAGTCACCAAGGATAATTATATTGGGGTCCAGTAGGTATGCAATTCATGGCTTGCCCTTTGGGGTGGGTAATAGGTGTTTACAATTGAAAGGGGAATTAGGTGGGTGTAGGCCTGTAGTTCAGTGCAGATCATTGAAGGAATTCAAAATTCTTCAAAGACTATATAACATATATATAATTATTTGCTTCATTATATAGTTATTTCATTTCAATACTCTACAAAGAAACATTCCTCTAGTTATTAGAACTACAATAGACCAGTCTATACAGTTGGACTACGCAAGAATAAAAAATTCCGTACTCTATTCTCACTATAAGCATTTTAAACATTAAACTAATATGGAGTCTTACCTCAACAATGACATCTCATTGACTGTAAAGCGATGCATTGCTTAAGTGAGATTTTTTTTTTTTTACTATTTAAACATAATCACGTTTTATTAAAGAAACCGAAGGCCTTAAAGTGCATTCTGTGCAAAAGTGAACTTAGCCAGGACTTTCCGCACTATACGTTTTACTATCCAGCTTTGGAGGATGAGAGAGTAATTATCTGTCAAAGGATTGTTTATCAAAACAATTTGCCACATATTGGGAAAAGTAGTGTAAAGCAGGACCAATACATTGACTTTTCACAAATTATGGAGATCAGCACAGTCAAAAGGCACAGAAGAGGGACCCAACTTGAGGAAAGATTGATGATATTCCCCACTTTCTTTAGATACATATTATGTTTCTTCTGTTTATCCATTTAGGATAATCCTATATGGGATGAGTGTCCCTAATAAAGGCTTGTTGTATATAGTTGTTTCCAGTACAGAGGTAGCAAGCATGGAATAATATTCCCTGTTGGGAGGCCTCAACAAGAGAAGCTAAAGACTGTACAGAAGCTCCAGTGACCATCCAGTACAACAAAGTCACCACTCACCACAGGATCCAGACAGCAGTAGTCTGAAGCTAGGGAGGACTTGGCGAACTGGTAGAGCCTCCGTCTCTCAGTAAACCATTCCTCCAGCTGTCGGACATGTCTCTCCAACTGGAGGTCTGATGGATGTCTGCTGGACTCTGTGGGGGATCACACCATTGTGTTAGTAAACACACTTCTCAGCAACACACATACAGTCTTTACAGGTGGTCCTGGTAATCCCAATTAACCTAATGTTTGATTTGCATCAAGGGTAGCTTTCCATAAATATCATGTCTAAGCAAAAAGTTACTTCAATGCAGAAACACAACAATTCAAATCCAAATATATAAATAATATGTGAGATCTTGATAACCTGCTGTAACTGAAATGTCACATATCATTTTTTTTTTATTTACTTAATGTATCGTCCATCTAATTTGAATTGTACCTTATCTTTTTGAAGAGAAGTAATTGTCTTTTGAAAATTAGGCTATGATTTTATATACAAATTTGTGGCAGAAAAAGTATTTTGAATACATATTTCTTAATTGGGAATATTTTTGATTTCCCAGTCCTACACAACTTATAGAGAAAGTTAACATTGTGTTTGCATAAAGGCACCATGTTCAGTTCACCCACTATGCTTGTAAATTACTGTCAGCAGATTATTTGGAAACATTTGGTATATTCACCTATATTATATAACCAGATCTGCCACAACCTTCACCATTTTCATAGCCTGGTACCAATATTTGTTTCCATAATAGGAAATAATATGAAATGAACACAAGATTTATTCACATTATAAACTGAAGCTTTCAAATGTCATCAACAGCTATAATTTGGTGGTGGTTGTGTCTT
This sequence comes from Cordylochernes scorpioides, assembly GCA_030710605.1. Lineage (NCBI taxonomy): Eukaryota > Metazoa > Arthropoda > Arachnida > Pseudoscorpiones > Chernetidae > Cordylochernes > Cordylochernes scorpioides. Next base: position 76,162,648 of record CP092866.1, on the reverse strand, counting down.
GTCCATCTCCATGGAAAGGGGGGGTGCCATTGCCCCGTTAGTCAGCCACATTTCACAGTTCCCTGTAGGCCTTCACAGTTACCGTAGCAGCTCGGGGTTCACGACACCGAGCTTTGCCCTACAGGGCAGTCCCTTACTTGTGCTGCTTCTCCCACCTGCCATGTAGAGGACTTCTGGGCACGAGCTATAATTTTAAATATCTATAAAGTAATTAGGTACAATTTTTGGATTATAGATTAGAAACACAAGATAATAAGACAAAATCTAAATTAAAAAATAGCATGTGATGTTTTGCTAACACAGCATGTTACCATCATCAAACAAAAGTACTGAATTTATAAAAAAACATTAAGGTCTTCAATATGGGATAAAGGTTTGATATCATAATGCTAAGGAAACCTTAATAATGGGAATATCTTTCAATAAATAGAATGTTTTAAAGGTTTTTAGCTGTATTTGAAAAGATTTCTCCCCATTTTTCATTTATGAGGCAGGTACATAATGAAGGTGTTGATGGGGTCTCTATATTTATATCCCAGGAGTTAACCAGACATAGCGTGGGTGTGTGGAGCAGTTAATTTATAAATAATATTTCAGTAACAACAGAGAGGTTAACATCTGATGGTTTTAATAATTAACTTATATTTGGAGTGACTTTGTGAAAAATAAATAATTTTTTCAGCTTTAATCTAAATTGTATAATAATGATGACTGGATACACAAAATCTGCCCAGATATAAATTTTCCTGACATTGAGAATGTACTCTGTACATAAATAGACTGTTAAGTATATCCCTGAGTGTCAAACTAAATGCTCTCTGATTCTATAGTTTCAATAAATTGTCACAGAGATATTGGCCCCACACTGGTGCCAGTCAGAAACCACTACTTGACTCTCAATGACCTGATGATTTCTCAGTGTGTTCCACAATGTAGATGTCACCTGGTAACAGCATCCTCACACAATATTGTTTCCTATCTGTACTTCATTTTCTAATTCTTTTCATTATCATTTTGGAACCGAAAATAGGTTCGTTATAGGGGTAGTTCGTTATTTTAAAAATCGCAAAGTTCGTTATAACGATGATATTTTCAATGGAATGGAATTGGGAATCGCCGTAGGTTCGTTATAAGGGAAGGTTCGATATATCCAGGGTTCGTACTACCGCGGGGTTTTACTGTATATTTAAAATCAGATAATAATAATAATAAAATATACATAGAACATTTTAGAGTTTTTTAGCACATGAAAATAAAAAAAAACTCAAACAAAATTTACATGGTGAAAAAAAAAATGATTAGGCACAATTTGGATTATAAATTAAAAACAAGATAATAAGACCAAATCCAAATAAATAGTGTGTGACGTTTCAAGCCAAAATGTCACACACTACATACTGTATTTGGATTTGGTCTTATTACCTTATGGTGAAAAAAATATATATTTATATATACTCAATAAGGTTATTTTTTTCTTGGCAGAGAAACAGTTTCAGATTGTTATGCTGTCAATCTACGCAGAATATATATATAATCCCAGTTTATATCCATCTTGTGCATTGTTATTCTGAAATAATGAAACCTATGTGGAAGTATTGGTGTAGGAATCAATGAAATTACCATGCTGACCTTTAGACGAGGAGGATTGTTCCTTTGGGGGCGCAGGTGCTTCCTGACTGTAACACACCCAGGTCTCCTATTCTTGGTCCTTTTAGAGCCCTTTTATTTTAAAATGCAAAATCTCTCACTGAAAGTAATTTGTCCAATGTGGCCCCCAATTAATCAATGAATATTTTTAAATACTTTTAATTTTCCAAATTTACATAAAAATATATTTTGTGACTACCACAAGGTATTAAGAACAAATGAGCAAATTAGAGCTGATGTTTTGGTGCAGAAATTGTTGCCGAAATGTCACATCTAATTTGCTTATTAGAATTGGTTTTGAGACCTTGTGATCTATAGCTCTAATTGTACCTCAACATTTGAGTACCCCAATAACTATTATAATTATACTCTAAGTACATCACCACATGTCTACACATGTAGAAATAGGTCTTTAGACTTTACACTTACAAGGTGTCACCATTTGGTTTACTTGCACTTCCTTTTCAACTTGGAAACCCTTGAAAACAATCTATTCTTTTAAATAATAATAATTTAAAAAATCTGCCCAATATACAGGATTGGATCTGTTGTTGAAAAAACCTCTATGTGGAGTCCCTACCTGGGGGGCAGGGTATCTGTCTGTATGCCACAGCTCCAGGTGAGGGGAGCTACAGCTGCCTGGATGCCTACAGAGTGGCTGATGGGATGGTAAAGTCTGTGGGGATGATGATGTATGTGGGGTGGATGGGAGGATTCCGTCTGCACCCACTGGCTTAACTCTGGCTCCTCAGATCCCTTCTGGCTTAACTCTGGGGCTTGTGAGTGTCTACTTCTACTGGAAGCTGCCTTCACATAATCTTCTGTAGAGGGGTTGGTTTCTTCCACCAGGGTGTCTTCCTCAATCTCCTGCTGGGATTCTGAGCTAAAATCTGAGGAATAAACATGATCACTGAGGGATTTGACTGAAGAACCTGGTAAAACTGTTGTTTGAGGTTGAGGAGAAGGGATTCTAACCAACTCTTGGTGGAGAGGGTCCATGATAAATGCCTGATGGTGAGAATCACTTAGGGCAGGATCTTTTTGGGATATCCCAGGTTGGGAATGGGCTTCAAACTGGGAACTTTTGACAGAAGAACCCTTGACAGACTCCTGCAGGGGTGTGAAGTCTGTAGATGATTTATTGGAAGAGTCTCCTGGGATATATTTCTCTAATGAGGACTTTGTTAAGCTTACATGTTGAGGAGTGTGGGAGTCTCTAGAATGTGGAATGGAATCATTAAGCTCATTGACCAAGCTCTCAAATGAACTCTGGTAACTTATGACTGATCCTTTAGGAGACCTGGCTTCTGATGATTGAGGCTTCTTCCCTGACACACTTTCAAAAGAGCTCCCATAGCTGCCATGGGGGGATGCGGCAAGGTTGGCTTTGGGAAGTCCAGGACTAGAGTCCACCTCACTGGCTCCTGCAGCTAAGGAGACAGACTGGACCTCTGATGACATGTCCTCCAACATGCCAATCTTGTAGGGAAGTTCACTGATGCTCTCTGACCCCATTGGGGAGACCTGGGAATCCCTAGCTCTGTAGCTGGAGGCCACATCTCTCACACTTGGCTTCTCTGCGGTGCTGGGAACATTTGAGATCTGCTCTTCACTCTGCACTGAAGATGGCACAAGGGTTGGTGTGTCTGACTGAGAGGAGGCTGTCTTGAGGGGATCTTCAATTGATGACTGTCTTCTCTCTTGTAGGGACAGGAGAGTTGGGATATCAGATGGGGGAAGGGAAACCATCTTGTGGGGAATCTGTTCCTTTCTTGGGGTGGCTTGTGGAATAAGAATGTCACCTGCCATCTTCTTGCTGCAATTGGGAGGTTCATGTGGGGGCGGCTTTTTGATCCACCCTGAGTCCTCTGAGGTATTGTCAGACTGCTCCTTCAGCACAGAGGACTTCCGTGTTCCCTCCTCTGCACCAATAATAGTGGATACACCTCAGTTAAAATGTCATAATTTGTGGAGACTACAGACAAGGTAATAAACCTGAAACCAAATACACTAAAACCCTTCTATTGATGTGTTCATTGGTGTCCGAGGTTCAATACCTTAAGAGTGAGGAAAACCTTTGCAGACCAATGTTGGATGGCATCCAATTTCAGGAGTTTTTAATAGTAGGCCAGTGTGGTTTGACACACATCAAATTTTGACAGCTTAGCCTCCTCCTCCTCTCTCCCATTTAGACATGCCTCCCTTCTTGTTTACTATTGATCCCTACTCTGTATTTTCTAATGGATTCTACAAGTCACCTCGCAGTGCACAGTTTCATTTTTCTACAAATGATATTGCTGGCAATAATGAATGGGTAGAAGGGGTTTCTAATAAAAAATACCTTATACATTGTGACTTATGACCTGCATAATTTTACATGCTCCATAGTGCCTCTTGATGTTGTGGCCATATGTAACAAGACAAAAGTAACAAGGCTAAATACCGAAAAACAAAACATAAGTGTTTTAGTAGAAATAGGGTGCTACTTAAATGTCACAGGTAGTTCCTAAATTATTTTATATTTTGCTAGCTTCTGATTATAATAACCACACGCACACAAGGAGTGTTTTTATTAAATCAGTCCCAATTCACAAATGGGGATTAAACTTATTCTTTATGGAGACAATTCTTATTAAATATAGCCCCCATCAATTTATTGAAAGCTACTACTTTTTTGTTCTGTGTTGCTATTTTTAAACAATTAAAGTTATGTAGTCTAAGTTGTAGCTACAGACTGGTGGATTGAAGTGGTGAAACTGATGGGGGAGGTTCATGAGCCCGATATGTGTGTAGAGTATAAATTGTAGAAAGCTTGTTTGAGAATAAACATTGCAAAGAGGTTTTCCTTCATATCAATCCTTACCAGCCCGCAAGCCACTGTCATTGAATTTGTGTTAGGATTTGCTACCCGGCCACAAGACAATTTCAGTGGCTTCTGTGTAAACAAGGGGTGGGAGGGGGTATGGGCCTCATATTTCCTGGAAATCACATGGGAATCTTGCTGAATCATCTTCCATTCCATCTTGTCTCAATTTGTTACTTATTTCGCTTGCATTTTTCACTTTTTTCAAACTCACTTCTACTTCATTCGCTTGATTTATGACCATATCAATATTTAAGTTCTAGAATTTATGATCCCCTAGTGTAGTCTTAAGCTGATAATTGGCAGTACTTAGTGTAGAGTTCTTCTCACTGTATATGTGTACTTTATATACACACTTCTCTTCTTCTCTCTTATCTCCACTCAATCATATTAAGGTATCAAGCTTGTAGAGCTTGAGATGGTGTCTGCTGGGAATGAGTTGTGCTCATCAAAGAAGATTTGACATCCATAATGATTGGGTGAAGTAAAATGCGTCTGCTTTTGTCATTAAAATTGGGAGCACTAATCAGTAGCAGTACGACTTAGTTTCAATATGAAATGGTCACCTCTGACATGAGGAACAAACACCATGTGCAGCCGCTCCTAACATGGAGTAAAGATGCTGCTCATCCTGTATCTCTAGATCAGGAGCCCTTACAAGGTACTATCAGCCGGGCCAGCTGAGCACAGGTTTTTTAGCGAGCTTGTTACTGCTCCCCCTCCTCCTTTTTCATCCAGGCTTGGGACCGGCAAAAGTGGAGTACTTTAGTATTTGAATATAGGTGGGGGAATAGTTGAGGGGTTACAATAAGTAAATAATTAGTTGGGCAATGTATAGATACCAGTAGTAGCTTGGACCTTGTGATCTTGGGGAGGAGGGAGGAGGTCCGAGCTTCCTGAGCTGGACTTGGCCTAAGGATCCCATGGTGGTCATGCATGGTGTAAGTGGTGGAGCAGTCTCCTACCTTGTGTAGACTCTTGTCCACTGCAAACACAGGTACGCTATTGATGGGGCTCTTTAGATGCAATAAAATCCCATATTATCATTTTTATTAAGACTTTTTCTTTACAATCAAAATGGTTGTATAACTTTTTCTTTAAATCTTGATTTGAATATACATTCTAACCTCTTTAATTTGACACCCGAAGGGATCTGAAATTTCAATTGAATTAAAGTAAGTATTGAATTAATGTAAGTTAGATGATTTTGTCACAACATTCACTACTAGTGGACATTTTTCTAGTTAACTAAATATATAATTGAAATAATCATTTTAGAAAATACACTGTTGTAATAAATTTTAATTAATAATGTGAATTGATACTATGGGGACTTTTTAAAGAATATTTCAGGTTCAACTTTTAGCGATGGATAAAATTGCATTAATCTTCTTCTTCTTCTTTCTTAACTCCACTCAATCACACTAAGGTATCAAGCTTGTAAAGCTTGAGATTTTTGATGGTGTCTGCCGGGGAAGAGCAGAGCTCATCAATGGATGAGTCAATACAGTCAATAATATGTCTTGGGGTTGCAGGTTGCGGAACTCCGCCTTTGCCGGTCCCAAGCCCGGATGAAAAAGGAGGAGGGGGAGCAGTAACAAGCTCGCTAAAAAACCTAGGCTCAGATGGCCCGGCTGATAGTACCCTGTAAGGGCTCCTGAACCAGGGATACAGGATGAGCAGCGTTTGTACTCCATGTTAGGAGCGGCTGCACATGGCGTCTGTTCCTCATGTCAGAGGCGGCCATTTCTTTTGGAGCTAAGTCGGCCTGCCACTGAGTATTGCTCCCAGTCTTAATGACAAAGGCAGACGCATTTTACTTTACCCAAATTGCATTAATAAATTTTTGAACTAATGAAAATTACAAATACTACTTTAATCTATATGAATAAATGCAATGGGAAGAAAACAAATAAATTTAGAAAATAAAGAGACGGATAATGAAGTTATTTTACTCTGTGGGAACCGAGAGACTTCCTTCCAGCCTGCTGGGATGACAGACCATGGCAAACCTACAAGCGGGGCCATGAAATAGGAGATGACTACCGCTGTGTGGCAGATCGGCGGAAGTCAAGGAGAACCCAATAGACATTCTAGGGTGTTGCCCTTCTTGTTTTCCTATAAAAATGTAACTAATAAGTAATACCAATAAAACTCTAACTTTGAAATACTTTCTGGGACATCGCTGGACTAATAAATCGACACACCACATTGGTGAGCCGGACGTGAGTGAAAAGAAAAATCATACGAAGATTTCAAGAGATAAAGAAATGCAAAAATTGATTCAAGCTTGAAAAGAAATATCATCCAAGATATCGGGATATCATATCAAGACTAAGATAAGTTTTTATATTATCTTCCATATTATTTTATCTCAATATTTTTATTTTTAACTTTATCTCTAAAGATATCTAGCTGTTGTGTCGAAGTTTAAATTTACGTGAGATGGAAACGGAAAATAAGCCTAGCGATACCTCAGAAATATACAAAGTTAGTGTTAAAATACCTCCTTTCTGGGTTGAAAAACCTGAAATATGGTTCTTCCAGGTAGAGGCACAGTTCAAAATAGGTGGAATTATTCAGGAAGACACTAAATTTAATTATTTGATCTCCCAATCAGAACCTAAAAATATAGAAAACATTTGGGACATAATTAGTAGCAAAATTGACAACAAGTACTCTGAATGTATAAATCACGACTACTTGAATTATTCAGAGAAAGTGAAGGGTTGAGAATTAAAAAGTTAATTTCTGGTATAGAGCTCGGAGACATGAAGCCGAGCCAGTTACTACAAAAGCTCAGATCCCTCGCTACCCCAGATATCTCTGACAATTGGATTAAAACTTTATGGCTCGATAAATTGCCAACATACATAAAGATTATACTCATTGCAAGCGATGAGGACATTAGCAAATTGGCCATAATTGCTGATAAAATGAATGAAAAAATCCTTCAAATAAATATAAGATGCGGAAGTGCCTTCTTCATCAATAGATCACTTGATCGCCAAATTGGAAGATCTTGAATGGCAGGTGTCAGAATTGCGACTGGATAGATCAAGATCTCGATCCAAAACTAGGACTCGGTCAAGGCCAAGAAGTCATTCTTGAAGATCCTTTGATCCAAGAGGAAGATATTGCTATTACCATTTTAGATTTGGTCCTAATTGCTTTCAAAATAAATGCAGGCCTCCGTGAAATTGGAAAGAGTCGAAAAATCTTACACCGGCGGACAGAGTAGCGACAAACTCTTCCGCCAACATTCAGGATTGTCACAATCTCCGATTATTTGTTACGGACAAAAACACGGGATTGCGCTTTTTGGTGGACAGTGGTGCGGATATATCTATAATACCTCCAAAGGATAAAAATAGGATACCTAGCTCTGATTATAAACTTTATGCAGCCAATGGTACTGAAATTGTTACCTATGGAACAAAGGTTAGAAATTTGGATATCGGGCTTTGACATCAATTTCAATGGCCTTTTGTAATTGCCAATACTAACATAGCTATAATAGGAGCAGACTTTTTGAACAACTTTGGATTGGTAATTGATAAAAAAATAAATGCCTAATTGATGGAATAACTAATCTTTCTATAAGAAGCGTCATTCAATCAATATCAGACATGGGAATTATTAGTACTCTAAATTCATCATCCAAGGTCAGCGCTATCCTAACCAAATATCCTAACCTATGTAAACCACCATCAGATTTTGTAGAAGCAAAACATAACGTTAAGCATTATATTCCCACAAGAGGTCAGCCAATTCATTCAAAAGCCTGTCGTCTAGATCAACAGAGATTAACTCTTGCTAAAGAAGAATTTCAATATAGGTTGAATAATGGAATAATTAGACCCTCAAATTCTCCTTGGGAGAGTCCACTACATTTAGTTTCAAAAAAGGACGAATCACTGGTGATTATAGAAGACTCAATGCAGTTACACTTCTTACCACATACCAGTTCACCACAACTTAAAAGGTACTCGTGTATACTCAAAAATAGACCTATGCAAGGCATTCTATCAGATTCCAATTGCAGAAGAGGATAAACCAAAGACTGCCATCATTACTCCTTTTGGGCTCTTCGAGTTTAATGTAATGAGTTTCGGTCTTAGAAATGCTACTGCCACCTTTCAGAGATTCATGCATGAAGTCTTATGAAATTTGGACTTTGCATTTGTCTACTTAGATGATATTCTGGTAGCCTCTAAAACAGAAGAAGAGCATTACCGCCACCTTGAAACCTTATTCAGCAGACTAGATTCCTATGGATTAAGAATCAATCTTTCTAAATCTAAATTCCTGGTACAGGAAATTGATTTTCCAGGATATTTAATTACCTCTCACGGTCTGAAGCCACTCCTTAAAAAAAAAAAAAGGTTCAAGCTATTCTAGAATATAAGAAACTAAAAACAGTTCATGAATTACGCATATTTTTGGGTATGCTAAACTTTTACCGTACCTTTTTGAACAATGCAGCAGAGACTCGGGCAATCCTTCTTGAATACTTGAGGGGGGGGCCAAGAAAAAAAGATAGAAGTGAAATAAAATGGACTGAGGAAGCTGAAGTTCAGTTAGAACAATGCAAACAAGCCCTAGCTAATACAGCACTGTTAGCCTACCCCGATGCTGAACTGCCTATTTCACTATGTACAGATGCTTCAGATCGGGCAGTTGGCTCAGTTCTCCAACAGCTTAACAATAATACATGGAAACCGATAGCATTTTTCTCTAAAAAAATAAATCCTGCTCAATGCAATTATAATACATTTGATAGAGAGCTTCTCGCAATATATTTGTCTATCAAATTCTTCAAGCACCTGCTCAAGGCACGTGAATTTACAATTTTAACTGATCACAAACCTTTAATTTAGGCATTCAAACAAAAAAATGAGAAAGCTTCTCCTATACAATTAAGGTATCTACAATACATTTCCCAATTCACTACTGACATCAAGTACATAAAAGGTAGTGACAACATAGTTGCCGATGCTCTGTCCAGAGTTGATGCTATTACAACCATCGACTATGAAGAGATCGCCAAATAACAAACTGGTGATTCAGAACTACAAAACCTGATATCAAATAATACCTCTCTAAAATTTAAGCAATGCCCACTACAATCAGGCAAATTGTTGTGGTGTGACGTGTCTACCAATAATATTAGACCATTCATTTCAATTAAATTCCGAATGAAGGTTTTAAGGAACTTCCACGAACTCTCACACACAGGCATCAAAGCCACAACTAAACAATTAACATCAAGATTTATATGGCTCAATATGAATAAAGACATTAGGAAATGGGCTAAAGCTTGTGTGAACTGCCAAAAGTGCAAGGTGTTAATATACACGAAATCAGAAATAGGCAAATATCAAGAAGTGGATGAAAGATTTAGTGTTGTGCACATCAATCTAATTGGTCCTTTACCTCCATCGAATGGTAACATCTACTCTTTACCACAACTCTTTAAGACACTGTAACTAATGGCTGCTTTAGTTAGGCCTAAATCATTGTGTGAACAATTGGCACATGAACAGCACCTTTTTGTGACATATTGTAATACTTTTAAAGCCCAGTGCGCATATGCTAACTATGGTTGTTGAGTCCCACATGACCAATATGGTATTTATAGTAATACATTTTTATTTTAACAAGAATTATCTAATGTTGTCAGATTTTGACGTTAAAAATTGGTTGAATTATTGTTAGATCAAATTAAAGTTTGCTATTTGATAGGCTGGAGGTTGGGGCATGAAAATATGGTCAAATTAATGCAAGTGTTGAATTATAGGGTGTCGAATTAACAAGGTTATATACTATACTAGACGAATGACCCGGGCAACGCCCGGGTTTACACGATTAAACGTATATTACATGTGGAAGATGGACGTAGTTCCCGGAGGGCACCCGCGAGGTCACTCTGCCCCCGCGCAACTGTCCAACTGGGAACGCCCCGCACCGTCAAAATCGTCACGCGTTATAGAGGGCGCTGCTCGTGAGCTCAACCGGCCGTCAGCCGGGAGATCTCATTTACTCGTCAGGGGGGCGGGGGGGGGCAGGGAAGTCACGTGCTGCGCCAGCAGCCAATCGTCGCGCTCTGCCGTTGCCCGCCTGAGTGTTCTAGAGGGCGCTGCTCGTGAGCTAAGTTGAATAATTCGAATATATAGTTTTAATAAATGATTTATATATATTTTAAAATAGCCTATCGTCATCCCCGTTATTTTTTACCTATGTATGGAAATTTTTGTTTGAATTAGTGAACTACTGTGAATTTGTATACCGGGCATACAGACCAACAAACATACAAACATTCATTTTTATATATATAGATATATGTGAAAAGAATAGAAAAAGGCCAGGTGTTTATAATAAAATAAAAGAGACATATCCTGATTGTTCATATGAGCATTTTAGATGGCAGAGCGCCATCTGGTGGAACATAAATCAATTAAACGTTGATTTAGGCTTGTTCCATGATATTTGACCAACCATTTTCTTGATAAATCAAGAAAAGCCAACCACGTATGCATATAGGGCTGTTGGCCCCAGTCAGCGTGGTACAAGCTGTAACTAAACTACCAAAAGAAGATTGAATATTAACAGCTAGAATGCACAATGAAAAGGGTTCTAGCCCAATATCAGTAAGATTTATTTAAAATAAAATTTATATTCTTTTCTTTATTTTCTAAATTTATTTGCTTTCTTCCCATTGCGTTTATTCATTTAGGTTAAAATAATATTTGTAATATTTCCTTTGTTAAAAAAATGCATCAAAGCAATTTCATCCATCACTAAAAGTTAATCACGAAATATTATGAGAAAATAAAAAAGTCCTAATTGCATCAATATTGATTAAAAGATATTACACAACAGTATTTTCCAGAAACATTATTTGAATTATATATTTGGTCATCCTATAAAAATAGCCACTAGCAGTGAATGCTGTGATGAAATTAGTTAACCAACTTTAATTCAGCCGAAAGCTCTTATCCCTTGGGGCGTTGAATTAAAGAGATTCGACTGTATTTAGCACAGTGTACATGCTCCTATGACCACCAATCAACCAAGAAACATTGTTTGTCATTAAAATGTCTTGGGGAAAATGCATGGTTGTGTTAATCCATATAGCTAACTTGTGATACATCATATATTTTAACAAGAAGCAGACAAGTAGTTCAGGTGAGGTAGAGCAAGACAAGGTACCATTTTATAAATTAAAAAAAAAGTATATAAATATAAAGTAATACGACTGAATTCTAATAAATAAATAGTGTGTGACATTTCACTAACAGAAGTGTTAGTATCATCAGACAAAATTATGTCTGATGCTGGTAAAAAGGCTGTTAGTGAAATGTCATACACTTTATTTATTAGGATTTGGTCTTATTATTTTGTAGTTCTAATCTATAATCCAAATTGTGCCTCATCATAGTATATAAATAGAAGTGGCAAGGATTGTCCTGTGGGGGTTGTGCCCATTCTCATGAGACTGAGCTCCTAGTGAGGAGTGAAAAATTGAGCAAAGCAATTTAAATTATTGATAAATAGATCATAGGTAGCAAGACCAAATAAGTTGGAAGTATCTTTGCCATCTTTGTGTTCCCATCATAATGCTGTTACCATCTTCGGCCAAAATTATTGTGTGACAGCACTTCTTGCAGATACAGGAGTAAATGAGGCAGAGAACTCACCTGCAGCTGTTCTCCGAGCTAGAGACTGCTGGATGTTCTTCACCCGATCCAGGAGAGCCCGGGATCTCAGCTGAGATCTTGCCTGCATATCCTGGGGAAAATATGCACATAGGGGTTTCTATAAATACAGAGGAGACAGCTTGACAGAATAAATAAAATTAGAACAGGAGTGGTGGCCTAAGCTATCAATTTCAGCAATCCAGGTTTAAAAATCATATTAAAATGGTTTTTACAAAATTATTAAAAATTAGACATTTCTCCAAGTAAAAAAATCTATAGTGTAGCGTTTAATCTTTTTTTATTTAAAGATTTTTAATTTATATATTTTTTTACATAATTTTAGCTACAATAAAAGAGAATCACACATAAAATCTAAATAAACAATCTATGGAGATTGGTTTAATTAAATGCCATCACCAAAAATTAATCTAAAGAATTAATGAACAATTTCAAATTGTTTGTTGTAATGATGTGATATGTGAGGCAATTGACCAAAGCCAAGCCTTCCAAATCTATTTTAGTATTCCATTTGATAATTATTGAAATTAGCCATATCTAATATTGGAGCTGATTATTTATTATTTTGTGAGTAGATATATATATATATATATATATATGAAAAAAGAAAAAGGCATCTCCTTATCGTGCAACTGAAAGTTGCTGATGGCTGAGCGCCATCTATCGGAATAAATATCAACTATTCTCGTTGATTTTTTTATTCCATAATTGGCCAAATACCCATTCTTGATTAATCAAGAAAAGCTAACCACGGACGCGTTTCGGGCTGTTGGCCCTCATCAGCGTGGTGCAAGCTGTACCTCAAAGACCAAAAAAATTGGTCATTAAGGCATCCTGAAAAATCATGAAACGGGTAGTTAAGGCCAGAATTGCGTGAGGACTCTACACAATGTGAAAAAATAGTACAAATGTAATATTGTACTGGGATAAGGTGCATAAATCATGAAAAAAGAAAAAGGCATCTCCTTATCGTGCAACTGAAAGTTGCTGATGGCTGAGCGCCATCTATCGGAATAAATATCAACTATTCTCGTTGATTTTTTTATTCCATAATTGGCCAAATACCCATTCTTGATTAATCAAGAAAAGCTAACCACGGACGCGTTTCGGGCTGTTGGCCCTCATCAGCGTGGTGCAAGCTGTACCTCAAAGACCAAAAAAATTGGTCATTAAGGCATCCTGAAAAATCATGAAACGGGTAGTTAAGGCCAGAATTGCGTGAGGACTCTACACAATGTGAAAAAATAGTACAAATGTAATATTGTACTGGGATAAGGTGCATAAATCATGAAAAAAGAAAAAGGCATCTCCTTATCGTGCAACTGAAAGTTGCTGATGGCTGAGCGCCATCTATCGGAATAAATATCAACTATTCTCGTTGATTTTTTTATTCCATAATTGGCCAAATACCCATTCTTGATTAATCAAGAAAAGCTAACCACGGACGCGTTTCGGGCTGTTGGCCCTCATCAGCGTGGTGCAAGCTGTACCTCAAAGACCAAAAAAATTGGTCATTAAGGCATCCTGAAAAATCATGAAACGGGTAGTTAAGGCCAGAATTGCGTGAGGACTCTACACAATGTGAAAAAATAGTACAAATGTAATATTGTACTGGGATAAGGTGCATAAATCATGAAAAAAGAAAAAGGCATCTCCTTATCGTGCAACTGAAAGTTGCTGATGGCTGAGCGCCATCTATCGGAATAAATATCAACTATTCTCGTTGATTTTTTTATTCCATAATTGGCCAAATACCCATTCTTGATTAATCAAGAAAAGCTAACCACGGACGCGTTTCGGGCTGTTGGCCCTCATCAGCGTGGTGCAAGCTGTACCTCAAAGACCAAAAAAATTGGTCATTAAGGCATCCTGAAAAATCATGAAACGGGTAGTTAAGGCCAGAATTGCGTGAGGACTCTACACAATGTGAAAAAATAGTACAAATGTAATATTGTACTGGGATAAGGTGCATAAATCATGAAAAAAGAAAAAGGCATCTCCTTATCGTGCAACTGAAAGTTGCTGATGGCTGAGCGCCATCTATCGGAATAAATATCAACTATTCTCGTTGATTTTTTTATTCCATAATTGGCCAAATACCCATTCTTGATTAATCAAGAAAAGCTAACCACGGACGCGTTTCGGGCTGTTGGCCCTCATCAGCCATCAGCAACTTTCAGTTGCACGATAAGGAGATGCCTTTTTCTTTTTTCATGATTTATGCACCTTATCCCAGTACAATATTACATTTGTACTATTTTTTCACATTGTGTAGAGTCCTCACGCAATTCTGGCCTTAACTACCCGTTTCATGATTTTTCAGGATGCCTTAATGACCAATTTTTTTGGTCTTTGAGGTACAGCTTGCACCACGCTGATGAGGGCCAACAGCCCGAAACGCGTCCGTGGTTAGCTTTTCTTGATTAATCAAGAATGGGTATTTGGCCAATTATGGAATAAAAAAATCAACGAGAATAGTTGATATTTATTCCGATAGATGGCGCTCAGCCATCAGCAACTTTCAGTTGCACGATAAGGAGATGCCTTTTTCTTTTTTCATGATTTATGCACCTTATCCCAGTACAATATTACATTTGTACTATTTTTTCACATTGTGTAGAGTCCTCACGCAATTCTGGCCTTAACTACCCGTTTCATGATTTTTCAGGATGCCTTAATGACCAATTTTTTTGGTCTTTGAGGTACAGCTTGCACCACGCTGATGAGGGCCAACAGCCCGAAACGCGTCCGTGGTTAGCTTTTCTTGATTAATCAAGAATGGGTATTTGGCCAATTATGGAATAAAAAAATCAACGAGAATAGTTGATATTTATTCCGATAGATGGCGCTCAGCCATCAGCAACTTTCAGTTGCACGATAAGGAGATGCCTTTTTCTTTTTTCATGATTTATGCACCTTATCCCAGTACAATATTACATTTGTACTATTTTTTCACATTGTGTAGAGTCCTCACGCAATTCTGGCCTTAACTACCCGTTTCATGATTTTTCAGGATGCCTTAATGACCAATTTTTTTGGTCTTTGAGGTACAGCTTGCACCACGCTGATGAGGGCCAACAGCCCGAAACGCGTCCGTGGTTAGCTTTTCTTGATTAATCAAGAATGGGTATTTGGCCAATTATGGAATAAAAAAATCAACGAGAATAGTTGATATTTATTCCGATAGATGGCGCTCAGCCATCAGCAACTTTCAGTTGCACGATAAGGAGATGCCTTTTTCTTTTTTCATGATTTATGCACCTTATCCCAGTACAATATTACATTTGTACTATTTTTTCACATATATATATATATATTATTATTAATTTTGATATTTGTATTTTGATACACTGTAAATTTTTCTCATTGTCTCTCTGCTATTTTATTAGTTTTAATTTGGTTTTACATTAAATAAGTTGCGATGTCATTCTGAAGTTTGTCTTGTAATATATACAGTAAAACCCCGCTATAACGAACCCTGGATATAACGAACCTTCCCTTATAACGAACCCACGCCGATTCCCAATTCCATTCCATTGAAAATACCATCGTTATAACGAACTTTGCGATTTTTAGAATAACGAACTACCCCTATAACGAACCTATTTCGGGTCCCAAAATGATAAAATCTATTAAAAATACTATGCTTATAACGAACTTAGAATTGTAATTTAAAAAAAAAAATTAAAAAACAAAATTTTGAGCATGTTTAAAGCTCGCGGATCGCGATTTCAAAACAATAAATTTAGCGGCATTGTTTGTTTGATTTTTGCACTTTATTTTTGCTGTATGTTGTATAAATGTTTACACATTATACTTTTTATTAATTAGAATATCTTTGCATCCATTAAATTTGAAATATAAAAAATGCAAATGGCTTCCAAAATGAAGAAAACAAAGGCATTTTAAAAACAAAAGCATTATTTCTTTAAAAAAAAAAGGCCATTTTCAGAACTTTTCAAAGTGAAACAACATAGGCAAAATGTTAAGAACATATTAAAATAAGAGAATATAACTTTTCTATTATAAAAGATAAAATATAAAGTTATTAAAAATTGTTACAAAGAGGAATCAACTTCAACTTTTGCCGCGATCGCGATCGTACGTTTTAGGGCTAAAAAAAAAAAAGTCCAAATAAACGGTCCCGTGATAAAACAAAAATTATTTTTATGCCATTAACTATGGTGATTTTAAAGTCAGCAATGTTTTGCATGGCAGGTTAAAAGAAAAACGAAATCTAGACCTAGAAGAATATGGGGAAACATGAAATGGAAGAAAAACACTAACTTTATTTGAATGGTGCAATGCTTGGAAGAATGCTTTGAAACAACAAGGTATTAGAGCCATTTTTTCAAGTAAAAATTGTATTATATAATGTGATAATGATGTTTTAAAATCATTTCATATCTTTGAATATATATTTAATAAAACTTTGCCTAGGATTTGTCTTGATTTTTAACTTAGACATAGAGGTACATGTATGTTAATCATAAGAAGAACCTATTATCTAATGATTTCTATTATTATTCAGTATTAATATAAGGAAATTAGTCAATTAAGGGAATTAAAATAAAGTGACCACTATTAAGAGGCAGCCTCTACTTGTGTGTATGGCTGTTTTTTAATTATACAGTCTAAAATTTTTGAAAAGTAAAAAAAAACAGCCAAACCGTGGCTATAGTGAACCGTGGCTATAGTGAACCAAAAGCTCTGTCCCATTGGGGTTCACTATAGAGGGGTTTTACTGTATTAATCTTTAGTTTGGCAACGCCAATTATTTATCATCACTTAGCATAATTCGAATTTAGAATTACAGTAACTTTAAAAATAAACAATAAGTTTTGTTTACCGAGTCTTATTATATTTCCATATAGTATAAATAATAACTAAGGATATAATTAAATAATATAATTGTGTAAGCAAAACACATAACATGTCTTTCCTGATTTCTACGCGACAAAAAAAATAAAAATAAATAAAAGACGCTATATGTTCTGTGCTTATTATAATACAAATTGATATATTTATTTTAAAGGATTTTGGTTAAAAAATAAAAATTATTGCGAAAATATTTTTAAAATGAATATGTGTATGATTGTGGGTAAGAATCTTCGCTTAAAATATACCTTGTTTACTTTCAAATGAAATTTTACATTCACTTTTGTGTAAAAGTGAACGAGTAATAAAGCGTCTGTCAAAGAAATTTAATTACCAAGGAAACAGAAACATACAAACTTCAAAACGATTTTTAGTGAATGTAAATAACAACTGTACATTTCGTAAAAAAATAATAATAAAATAAAATTAATGATCCAAAATTTTTACTTTATAGTAATGAGGTTATTTTTACTTTGAAAACTTCTAATAGTACATTTAAAAGTTTAATTACGAATTTTTGATTTTGATTAATATTTAAATAAATTAATACAAATATTTTCGATATTAAAAAAAATTAAGATTGATAACTGTTGGATAACTGAATGCTACGACAGCTAGCGCCACACTGGACCTATCATCATCACAACTGTTTTGTTTACCTTCTTCTCTATATTATAATAACTGTTCGCTACCATAACTTTGTCTTTCTTGCTAAATGGATAATAAAGATTATTATCATATAATCCTCAACGTCCTCATGCCTTCCTACAAGCTGTAAGTACCTAAATCTTACAACAATTAGATTATGAGACTGAATATTGCATGAAATTCAACTAACGAGTTAAGACAAAGAAAAAAGGCTTAGCAAAAATGGCGTCACTCCCGAGCCACGATGTAACCCTAAATAAGCTCGATGGCTATAACTACTCACTATGGTCTTTCAAAATTGAAATGCTCTTGCAAAAGGAAGATCTTTGGGAAGTTGTCACCGAAAATATTCCAGATGAACCTAAAATCGAATGGAAAAAGAAAGACTCAAAAGCTAGAGCTATCATTAATCTAAGCATCGCCGACTCACAAATAGTGCATGTCAAAAACCTACTAACGGCCAAAGCTACCTGGGACACTCTTAAAAACATCTATGAAAGAAAAACACTCTCAGGAAAAATTTATTTGCTAAGGAAACTATACAGCTTAAAACTCGAAGAAGACAAAGACATGCAACAGCATATCACTACCATGATGGAACTAGTTGACAAACTGCGAACCATTGGCGAAACACTAAAGGACTCTCACATCACGGCTATACTGCTTTGCTCGCTTCCAAAGAGCTACTCCAATCTCATCACGATGTTGGAATCAAGGCCTGATGACGAGCTAACGCTTGAATTTACCAAGAACAAACTCCTTGATGAACACACACGCAGAGTAGAAAGCTCGAAAGACGAAAGCACCGATCAAAAGCCTTAAAAAGCCTCCACGGAGCTTCAAGCCAAAGAAGAGAAAAAGAGAAGAAATTCTGTTCTTTCTGCCACAAACCAAACCACTCCAAAGAAGAATGTTGGCACTATCAAAAGCGAAACAACAGCAACAAAGAGTACAAATATGAAAACTTCAGAAGAGGAAACGTACCAAAGTACACAAATCAGTCGAGTGTCACCCAAGAACAATCAACAAATCAGAGAACAACAAAAGGACCTAACCCAAAAGCTCTCAATTGCACTCAACGAGAAGCAAGTGTACACAACTGGTTCATCGACTCTGGAGCCACATCTCATATGGCGTACGATGAAAGCTTCTTCACTGAACTTAACAGAGAACAAACACAAAATGTTGTGGTTGCTAATGGCAATAAGCTGCAGGTCAAAGGGATAGGACAAGGAGAAATCAAAGTCATCACACCCCAAGGAAAGACTGACACCTTACTTCTTACAAAAGTTCTCTACATCCCGGAACTAACAGACAACCTTCTGTCAGTGAGTGCGGCCACCTCCAACGGATGTAAAGTAACGTTCAACAGAGATTGGTGTACCATCGAAAGAGACAACACAGCCCTCGCGAACGGTATACTTGACAATGGAATGTACCGACTCCACCTGGATGACAACCCCCAAACTCGCACATTCAAAGCAAATGTTGCAAAACAAAACCACTGCAAGAACAAATATTGCCTCATGCTCTGGCACGACAGACTAGGACACAGAAATATAGAATCAATTAAGAAGATTCGAAATGAGAACCTAGCAAGAGGACTAAGTCTAAATAACTGTTCGCACAGCACAGACTGCGTTCAGTGCATTCAAGGAAAACTCACCGAAACCCCATTTCCAAAGAAGACAGAGTACAGAGCAACTGAAACGCTTCAACTTGTCCACAGTGATATCTGCAGTCCATTACCAACTAACTCTCTCAGCGGTAAGAGATACTTCATCACCTTCACTGATGACTACAGCAGATACACGAAGATCTACCTCCTGAAAGGAAAAGACGAAGCCTATGAAAAAATAAAAGACTACGTCATCTCAGCACACACGGAATTTGGAAAAAATATCCAAACCATACGGACAGACAACGGTCGTGAGTACGTAAACCGACAAGTCGAAGATTTCCTGAACCAAAGCGGAATCAAACATCAGCTAACAGTCCCCTACTCACCAGCCCAGAACGGAGTAGCAGAAAGGAAAAATCGATCACTAATGGAGATGACAAGATGCATGCTGTTTGACTCAGGACTCCCACAGTCTCTATGGGCGGAAGCGGTTACCACAGCTAATTACCTACACAACCGAATACCCTCGAAAGCTACAGACAAGACTCCTTTTGAACTATGGACCAACAGGAAGCCCAGTCTGAAGCATCTAAAAAGATTCGGATGTAAAGCCTTCGCCTATATTCCCAAGATAAAAAGAAACAAGTTGGATAGCAAAGTTATCGAAGGGATCTTTCTTGGATACGATGATCGAAGCAAAGGATACAGAATCCTGCACGATACAGACAACATCACAATCAGCAGATCCGTAAAATTTATAGAAAAAGAAAATGGGTTTCACCTCGCTTCCACAAAAACAACTTCACCACAAGTACTAAGTACAGATCTAACTTCCTCCAATCATATTGGTAATGCAGAGGAAAGTCAGGAACCAGGAACACAATCCGAAAACCTTGAGGACTCAGAAACCGAGGATTACCTTCAACCTGGTACAAGCACAGGAACACAAGTGGTCACACAAAGAAGATCCACGAGACCAACAAAGGGAATACCTCCCATAAGAAATGACTACATGCTGTACAAAACTGAAGCTCAAGACATTCAGACACCCACCAGCTACTCGGAAGTCCTACAATTACCAAAAATAGAAAGTGATAAAAATGGTCTACTGCCCAACTGGCGACATGAAGACGGACATTCTGACCAAGCCGCTACCAAGGCCGACATTTGAGAAGTTACGCTACAACCTCGTGATGTCTCCACATTCATGCCGGGGATTTGTTGGATAAATGAATGCTACGACAGCTAGCGCCACACTGGACCTATCATCATCACAACTGTTTTGTTTACCTTCTTCTCTATATTATAATAACTGTTCGCTACCATAACTTTGTCTTTCTTGCTAAATGGATAATAAAGATTATTATCATATAATCCTCAACGTCCTCATGCCTTCCTACAAGCTGTAAGTACCTAAATCTTACAACAATAACAACACATTTACAATTTTTGTTGAGAAATGTTCTATTTAAAATAACTTCCTAATCAATAAATTTGATTGCATAAACTATTTTTTAACATAAGTTTGTTGGAAAAAAAGAAGAATAGTAAATCAATGATCTTGAAATACCTTTAGACTGACAATACTGTAATATAAAAACGAGAACAGAAGGAGTATTTTGTTTTGTTTACAAAATTAGTAATTGTAATGTAAATTGTTAAATGTTCTTTTCTCTCACTCTTTGAAAATAATAAATTTAAAATATTTTCCTAAAAGGTAAAATTGCCTAATTCTTTAAAACCACTTCAGCTGTAAGTAAACTTGTTATTTGTTGTTTCATTGTCTGAACCATAAGAGATTCCCAACATGGTAGCAGGGGTCCGTGGTTTTTGAATCGCGGTAAAATATATATAAAATATAGGAAAAAATATAAATAAAAACAAAAATGGCTGTCAGCGAAGATATCGCAAATATTGTGAGACTTAAAAGTCCTGAAAAATTTGATTTATGGAATTTTCAGATATATATATATATAACAATTATTTTCAAAGCAAATGGCCTTCTAGATATTGTAAATGGAAAATCGTTGTTTGAAGACTTGAAAGATGAAACTGGAAAATATAAATGGAGCCTAAAAGACGCCAAAGCACAAAAATATATAATGTTAACCATTGAAAAGAATGTTTTAACACATATTCTAAATTGCAAAACTTCAAAAGAAATGTATGAAAAACTAGTAGCCATTTATCAAAGAGAAGATGAGCAATTAAAATACAAATTACCACAAGAATTTAATGGATTCAAATTTGACAAAAAATACAGATATGGCAACAAATATAAGCAGAATGCAAAATTTAGTATTCAAACTAAATAATGTAAAACAAGAAATTCAGGAAAGCTTTGTAATTTCTAAAATATTGAGCATTTGCCAGACTACTTTAATTACTTCAGCACAGCATGGGACTCGACACCAAAAAGTGAGAAAACGTTAACAAACTTAATATTAAGACTATCACTGGAAGAAACTAAACAAAAAGTAAAGCCTGAAGAGGGAATAGCCATGAGTGCTACAAAAGTAAAGCAGTGCTTTAACTGCAAAAAGAGCGGGCACTTAGCAAAATACTGTAGACTAAATAAAAAATGTTGTACCATCTGTAAAAAGACAAATCATACTCAAGACCAATGCTTCTTTAAGAAATCTAAAAAAAAATTACAGGATAATATTCCTTGCCGAATTTGTAAAAAGACAAATCATAAAGAAAAGGATTGCTTTTTCAGAAACAAAAAATGAAGAAAAATTGTCCTATTTTGCAGGAGAGACTTTAAAATGTAAAAAAGAGGAATTGCTAGAATTCATGGTAGACAGTGGCTCAACAAGCCATATGATAAATAGTCAAACCTTTTTACTAGATGAAGTAGATTACAACTAAAAAATATCAATAGCAAAAAAGGAAGAAACTCTAATAGCAAAATTAGTCGGAAAAATTCAAGGGAAGAAATGTGCTCTCAAGGAGGTGATGTTTGTACCAAACTTGACAAATAATTTACTATCTGTAAGTGCCATTGTAAGATTTTGTTCTTACATCTCATTTTAGAACATCTATATTCTGATCCTGA
This sequence comes from Cordylochernes scorpioides, assembly GCA_030710605.1. NCBI lineage: Eukaryota > Metazoa > Arthropoda > Arachnida > Pseudoscorpiones > Chernetidae > Cordylochernes > Cordylochernes scorpioides. The sequence continues at coordinate 76,140,215 of CP092866.1, read as the reverse complement.
CTAGTTCAGGGGTTAAACTCAGGTACATATATATATATTTTTAAATTGATTATACATAGTAATACCAATACGCCTTTTTGAATATTAACCACTGTAGATTAAATTTCAAACACATGCACTCAAAATCTATAACACATACCAAGGATTTACATGTGATATGTGGTTAAATAGGAAATACCAACACACATTGTTAAATATCCACACTCGTTTTATTCGGCATAAAAAAAATTTACACAAAAAAAACATTCTTTATATGTGAATAGTATGAGTGGGCATAAAGGATATTGGGACATTAGATTATCTCATCTTGCAAAATTTAAATTCCTATAAAGAAATGACTGAGAATCTACGACTTGGCAATTCAACCAAATTACTCTTCATCTGGATAAGATAATCAATAAAAAAAAATGACTAATATAAAGAAAAGGAAAACATAAAGGTCCACATCTCTATTCGCTGTATATGTCTTAAGTAATCAAATTTACCAAAATTTTTTGATATCTGCCATGGCTTCGCCATGTTTTTTATATTGACCTCTTTACGACAAAATCTAAATTGACTTACCTAGTATCTCGACTTCATACCTCTCCTGATAAGAATTCGATCTGTTCCCTCCGAAAGCTTGCCCCCCCCCCCCTCGATAAAGACGATAAAGCTCGATAAAGACTAACTCTCGACTGCCGTCCCTTTCCTACAGCGCCCTCAATCTCAATCATTTCTTACAGAGTAATAAAACTTGAATATACAAAAATTCTCGGAATATTAAAAATAATAATATTATTATATTTTAAAAAAAGAAATTAAGGAATAAAATTAATATTTTTATTATTTTTTTTTATTTTAAAGGAAAAATTATGAAATAATAAATATACTTGCTCAATTTATGAGAAATCAATTTAGAATAAAATAAATATTAACGAAAATTTAAAATTTATCTTTCTTATTGAGAGATAATTTAGATTAACAATGAAATCAAATAAAATTTAAGATGCCTGCCCCTCTGAGAAATTTATATACTAATTTCTTCTTTAAGAAATCCAAAAAAAAAATTACTAAATATGCCCCATCTATCAAAAATGTGATGTCATAAGTTATATACAAAATTAAAAGAAGGAAGAAAGGAAAGGAAAAAGGAGGTGAAGAGGTGGTTTGGTTTAACAAAGACGAATGCTCGAAGTCCCTTTCTTTCTTGTCGAGGTAGCTTCTCCATTGTCCACCAGCTTTCCATTTACACTGTGGGTGAATTCTAAAGGCAATAGGTGCTACTTCCAGCCTTCTGGTGTAGATCCTGCGCTGGACCTCTCTGCAATGTGTTCCAGGATCCTTGGGCAGGGCTCGTGTCATCTCCACCTTCTGGTGTAGATCCTGCGCTGGACCTCTCTGCAATGTGTTCCAGGATCCTTGGGCAGAGCTCGTGTCATCTCCACCTTCTGGTGTAGATCCTGCGCTGGACCTCTTTGCAATGTGTTCCAGGATCCTTGGGCAGGGCTCGTGTCATCTCCACCTTCTGGACACCAAACACTTCCGGCGAGCCACTGTATATATATATGATGTAAATGTTTACATCTTTGTTGGGTCTGTTTGGTGGAAAATCTGGCCCAACAATTCCTCCCCTGCCAGAGTAAAACAAAATGTGTTTATTCCAATTCAGATCTGTTCTTACTCTATGAGAAATATGAAATAGGGAGAAATGCATTTTTTTATGATACCAGTATGCAATCACCGACACTCAGGCAAAGGGGAAACAAACGGGCCATGGAACCTAGAACATGTTAGCTCATCGTAATATTGAGGGAAGTCTCATCCTACCATTTAGTGGGCAAAGTACTAGCCCATCTTTCACTGTTTGTACGTCAGAGGGTCTTGACCCAGGTGTGAGGTGAGTCCACACGTTCCCAGCCATAGTCCCTATGGGTGGAGATGTGGGGTGGTCTAAGCACAGATTCTATACAAACAGATTCTTAGTACCTCCTAGGTAAACATAATTATTAGGGGCGCCAAGGAATTGTGCGTGTTAACATAGATATGTACAATTCCCAAAACATATCTTAAAAACTCTTTTTAGCTATAGACAATGGGGTGCATGAGGTAATTTTATAATACAAAAGCAAAAGAATGATTATATAAGGTTATATGGGGCAAAAGAAATTAAAAGTGATATATAAGATTAAATAATAACAACAATATGGTAAATAACGAGGGGAAAGACATATACAAAAAAAAATGTATGAACATGATATATATACATAGAAGAGAAATAGCGTTGATATATAAGATATAAATGATAAACAAAAATATATATGCTGTGGTTAAATTTCTCATTCAGTATATTTGGCTGAAGATGGTAACAATGCTGCTACCGAAATGTCACACACCACTTGATTATTAGGACTTGGTCCCGTTATCTTGTGTCTATAATCCATAATCCAAATTGATTGTGCCTTATATATATATATAGATATACATGAATATAATAAGGAATGGTATATGATAATAACGAGTATATACAGTAACAACAATATAGTAAATAACGAGGGGCATGACATATACCAAAAAAAATTGAATGAATATGATATAAATACATAGAGAAGAAATGGCGTTGATATAGAGGATATAAATAATAAACAAAATATATATGCTGTGGTGAGATTTCTCATTCAGTATATTTGGTTGAAGATGGTAACAACGCTGCTACCGAAATGTCACACGCCACCTGCTTATTAGGACTTGGTCCCGTTATCTTGTGTCTATAATCTATAATCCAAATTGATTGTGCTTTACATATATATATATATAGATATACATGAATATAATAGGGAATGATATATGATATATGATAATAATGAGTATATATAATAATAATAAGCGCGTAGATAGGCACTGAGGGTCTAGGTCATTTCACTAGTATTTCAATTCTATATGTAATATCTAACAAAATAAAAACTTGTTCTAACTAACTTGTCACTGGGAGTGTTTGTCTGGCGTGTTCCCCGCCTCTCTTAATTCAAAGGAAACATATAAGAGAGGAAATCCTGGTCGTCAGTACATTTCAAAACCAGATTACTTCCAAATTACCTTACCTGTGGTTGCAATCTCTCCTATCTTTGTTTTTAGCTGAACGTTGACTGCTAACCCCTATTATACATTGTTTAGCTTATCCATAGAATGTGTACTCATATTTTTGACCAACAAATCCACTTAAAAATTAACCCTGAAAATAAATTATGATGATTAACAACCTAGGTCTAACTCATACTTTGTGATACATCTTCCCACTTGAGTTCTTAATATCACTCTGAAAATTTGACTCTACGTCCACAAATAAAATAAAATAAAAATAAACTCATTGCTCTAGGCCATTTCACGGCCAAATCGATCTTCCCTTAAAAAAAAAATCCTTCCCTTTTAAATCTGGAACGCTATATTGGCTTGTTCTGGCAATCTGCTTCAAAAGTTCATTTAGGTGTCCTACTAATTTAAAAATGTATCTTATCTTATAATGAGTTACTCTCGTTAAAAAAAAATTCTACTTACTGATACGTTTCTATTAATTGTTAAATATTAATGGTGAAAATTATTTTGTAAGAAATTGCACTTTATATATATATATAGATAAATGAAAGATACACTATTTTTAAGCTACTATAATTATTTTATTCTTTTTACAATTCGATTATACGTATATTGTTGTTTACAAGATGATGATCAATAATACAGAGTAGAGTAATAATATATCACAGATCATTCCTCCTTCCTTATATTGTTCATAGTTGGAGAAAACCGGCAAGGAGGGCATCGAGGTCGGGTAGATCTCCTAGGTGGAGGTGACGTGGAAATTTGAGGGTCTTGTTCCAGTCGGTGAGGTCCTGCTCCAGCGTTGTCCAAGGTCCAATCAGAATCTTCAGCATATTTGGTATCTGAACCTGTCCTCATCTGATTGACATGCACTTTAAATGTGCCTTTTAGGTTCTTTACTAGATAAACATTGTAACCTAGTCGTCGTATCACCTGGGCCTTGAACCATTTGCGCCTATTTTGTATTACTCTTGTAAACAGCACTTTATCTACAACTTGAAAATGTCGCCTTCCACACTCATTTCTCCCAAAGGTCTTCTGGATAAATTCAGAGTTCAAGCAATTTACAAATGTTCTAGGCACATAACTTAGGAGACGTTCTACAGGAGGCTTATCTAAAGAGGTAGGCGTATTTCTATAATTAAACAGAACATTTTGTAAAATACAGTCCATATTTGAGTTTGGAGATTCTTCCAACGACTTTTCCAGAGATTTTTTAATTATTCTTACCGAAACTTCAGCAATTCCGTTAGACGAGGGATTATATGCTGGCGAGGTTAAGTGGTATACATTATTTTTCCGTAAGAACTCCTTAAATTCAATCGAATTGAAGGGGGGGCCATTGTCAGACACTAAGCATTGCGGTAATCCATACCTGGCGAAACACTCCCGTAGAAGCTTAATATTTTCTTGCGAAGTAGTACCTCTAACTGGAAATACTTCAATCCAATTTGAATTTGCATCTACTACTAATAAATAACAATCACCTCTGAAATAGAAATGGTCAACATGAACTCGCTGCCACGGTGGGTTAGTCCGGGGCCAAGGTGTGTTCTCAGCGGGGAGAGCTGTCTGATGATGCATACAGGGAGAACATTCCTTCACAAACTCTTCAATTTGACTATCCATTTTTGGCCACCAAACCGAAGATCTGGCTAGAGATTTCATGCGATTGATTCCTATATGACTTTGATGAAGTAACTTCAACATTTGATCTTGACAGGTTCTTGGAATCACTGCCCTAGAATCAACAAAAATGCATCCCTGCAGTACAGAAAAATTTTCCAATTTTGAAAGGAATGGTTTCATTCTGGAATGAATAAACCCAATCTGAATAAATTGAATACTATTCAGTGCAACACATTAGAAAACGCACCAAAAATATTGGTAAATGTTAAAATTGAAGATGCAGACACTATAATGGAGGTTGACACTGGTGCAGACGTGTCTGTAGTTTCAAAGAAATTTTTTCTTACAAATCTCAAAAATGTCACTCTAGAGAAATACAGTGGACATTTGAAAAGTTTTTCAGGAAATATGATACCAGTTTTTGGAAAATGCTTGGTAAATGTTAGTTACAAAAACTATCAGGAAAAACTACCCCTAATTGTGACAGGCCAGTTTAATAACCAAACGCCGCTACTGGGCAGAAATTGGATAAGAATTTTAAAAACTGATTGGCCCAATTGCGTTTTTGATATCTGTAATAATATAAATGTAATTTCAAATTTAGAACTGTTTTTAGAAGTATATAAGAGAGTATTTGAAAATAAAGATTTACCAATTCAGGGCATTAAAGGTTCAATATCATTGAGGCCAAATGCTAAGCCCAAATTTTTTAAATTTAGACCAGTACCCTTTTCCATTAAAGAGAAGATAGACAAAGAACTAGACAGACTTGAAAAAAGTCAAATAATTGAAAAGGTTAATGCTAGTGATTGGTCTACGCCTTTAGTAACGGTAATAAAGTCAAATGGAGAACTACGTTTGTGTGGTGATTTTAAAAATACTTTGAATAATTGCATTGAAGATGAGAAATATCCATTACCTACTATAGAAACTATGTTGGGAAATCTAGGAGGAAACAAGATTTTTACCAAATTGGATCTCTCCTCCGCATATCATCAAATTGAAATGGATGAAGCATCAAAAAATCTGCTAGTGGTATCTACCCATAGAGGACTTTACCGATATAATAGATTGCCTTTTGGCATCAGTCCAGCTTCAGCCATTTTCCAGAGGTGTATGGACAGCCTTTTTCATGATGTTCCCAACACGGTGATATACTTAGATGATATTTTCATTGGTTCTAAAGATGAACAAGAACATTACAGAATTCTAAAAATGATCTTCGATAAATTGAAAGAGCTAAATTTCACCCTTAATAAAGAAAAATGCTTATTTTTAAAAAAAGACATTTGTTTTCTAGGTCATATTATAAATGAAGATGGTGTTAGACCAGATTCAAAGAAATTGGAAGCATTAGAAAGGTGTAAAAAGCCTTTCGACAAAACATCATTGAAGAGTTTTCTAGGGATGTTGAGCTTCTATTCAAAATACATACCTAATATGTCAACCTTGGCTGGTCCTCTTTATCAACTCCTAAAGAAGGACAATCGTTGGAAATGGTCTAGCCAATGCGAAAAGGCATTTCTGAATTTGAAGTTAACTCTATTAAATTCCCAGGCGCTTATTCACTATTCAAGGAAGCTTCCATTAACTTTAACCTGTGATGCATCTGCCTATGGCATAAGTGGGGTCTTGTGTCATATTGTGGAAGGGGAAGAGAAGCCAATCACCTTTGTTTCCAGAACATTGTCAAGTGCAGAAGTCAAATACTCTCAGACTGAGAAAGAAGCACTTGCTATTGTGTTTGCAACTTCCAAACTGAGACAATACTTGTTTGGGAGAAAATTTGTGTTAAAGAGTGATCATAAAGCTTTAACGACTGTTTTTGGAAACAAAAGACTTCTTCCGCCTTTAATTGCAAATCGCTTGCATAGGTGGGCTTTAGAGTTGTCAAATTTCGATTTCGATATTAGATATACAAATAAAGATACCATGCTCTGTGCGGATGCATTTTCAAGACTTCCACTTGAGGAAATAAATTCAAGGGAAGACAACATTGATTTGGTGACACATGATATATCATTTTTAAATGTAACTCCATTGGACCACCTCATTATTGAAGAAGAAACGTATTCTATTAATTGTTAAATATTAATGGTGAAAATTATTTTGTAAGAAATCGCACTATATATATATATATAAAGATAAATAAAAGATACACTATTTTTAAGCTACTATAATTATTTTATTCTGTTTACAATTCGATTATACGTATATTGTTGTTTACAAGATGATGATCAATAATACAGAGTAGAGTAATAATATATCACAGATCATTCCTCCTTCCTTATATTGTTCATAGTTGGAGAAAACCGGCAAGGAGGGCATCGAGGTCGGGTAGATCTCCTAGGTGGAGGTGACGTGGAAATTTGAGGGTCTTGTTCCAGTCGGTGAGGTCCTGCTCCAGCGTTGTCCAAGGTCCAATCAGAATCTTCAGCATATTTGGTATCTGAACCTGTCCTCATCTGATTGACATGCACTTTAAATGTGCCTTTTAGGTTCTTTACTAGATAAACATTGTAACCTAGTCGTCGTATCACCTGGGCCTTGAACCATTTGCGCCTATTTTGTATTACTCTTGTAAACAGCACTTTATCTCCAACTTGAAAATGTCGCCTTCCACACTCATTTCTCCCAAAAGTCTTCTGGATAAATTCAGAGTTCAAGCAATTTACAAATGTTCTAGGCACATAACTTAGGAGACGTTCTACAGGAGGCTTATCTAAAGAGGTAGGCGTATTTCTATAATTAAACAGAACATTTTGTAAAATACAGTCCATATTTGAGTTTGGAGATTCTTCTAACGACTTTTCCAGAGATTTTTTTATTATTCTTACCGAAACTTCAGCAATTCCGTTAGACGAGGGATTATATGCTGGCGAGGTTAAGTGGTATACATTATTTTTCCGTAAGAACTCCTTAAATTCAATCGAATTGAAGGGGGGGGCCATTGTCAGACACTAAGCATTGCGGTAATCCATACCTGGCGAAACACTCCCGTAGAAGCTTAATATTTTCTTGCGAAGTAGTACCTCTAACTGGAAATACTTCAATCCAATTTGAATTTGCATCTACTACTAATAAATAACAATCACCTCTGAAATAGAAATGGTCAACATGAACTCGCTGCCACGGTTGGTTAGTCCTGGGCCAAGGTGTGTTCTCAGCAGGAGGAGCTGTCTGATGATGCATACAGGGAGAACATTCCTTCACAAACTCTTCAATTTGACTATCCATTTTTGGCCACCAAACCGAAGATCTGGCTAGAGATTTCATGCGATTGATTCCTATATGACTTTGATGAAGTAACTTCAACATTTGATCTTGACAGGTTCTTGGAATCACTGCCCTAGAATCAACAAAAATGCATCCCTGCAGTACAGAAAAATTTTCCAATTTTGAAAGGAATGGTTTCATTGTTTCATCCTTTTTTGCTAACTGAGGGTCTTCTAATAGATATTCCTTGAGCTTATTTAAAACCGGATCTTTATTGGTTTCTTCTTCAATAATGAGGTGGTCCAATGGAGTTACATTTAAAAATGATATATCATGTGTCACCAAATCAATGTTGTCTTCCCTTGAATTTATTTCCTCAAGTGGAAGTCTTGAAAATGCATCCGCACAGAGCATGGTATCTTTATTTGTATATCTAATATCGAAATCGAAATTTGACAACTCTAAAGCCCACCTATGCAAGCGATTTGCAATTAAAGGCGGAAGAAGTCTTTTGTTTCCAAAAACAGTCGTTAAAGCTTTATGATCACTCTTTAACACAAATTTTCTCCCAAACAAGTATTGTCTCAGTTTGGAAGTTGCAAACACAATAGCAAGTGCTTCTTTCTCAGTCTGAGAGTATTTGACTTCTGCACTTGACAATGTTCTGGAAACAAAGGTGATTGGCTTCTCTTCCCCTTCCACAATATGACACAAGACCCTACTTATGCCATAGGCAGATGCATCACAGGTTAAAGTTAATGGAAGCTTCATTGAATAGTGAATAAGCGCCTGGGAATTTAATAGAGTTAACTTCAAATTCAGAAATGCCTTTTCGCATTGGCTAGACCATTTCCAACGATTGTCCTTCTTTAGGAGTTGATAAAGAGGACCAGCCAAGGTTGACATATTAGGTATGTATTTTGAATAGAAGCTCAACATCCCTAGAAAACTCTTCAATGATGTTTTGTCGAAAGGCTTTTTACACCTTTCTAATGCTTCCAATTTCTTTGAATCTGGTCTAACACCATCTTCATTTATAATATGACCTAGAAAACAAATGTCTTTTTTTAAAAATAAGCATTTTTCTTTATTAAGGGTGAAATTTAGCTCTTTCAATTTATCGAAGATCATTTTTAAAATTCTGTAATGTTCTTGTTCATCTTTAGAACCAATGAAAATATCATCTAAGTATATCACCGTGTTGGGAACATCATGAAAAAGGCTGTCCATACACCTCTGGAAAATGGCTGAAGCTGGACTGATGCCAAAAGGCAATCTATTATATCGGTAAAGTCCTCTATGGGTAGATACCACTAGCAGATTTTTTGATGCTTCATCCATTTCAATTTGATGATATGCGGAGGAGAGATCCAATTTGGTAAAAATCTTGTTTCCTCCTAGATTTCCCAACATAGTTTCTATAGTAGGTAATGGATATTTCTCATCTTCAATGCAATTATTCAAAGTATTTTTAAAATCACCACACAAACGTAGTTCTCCATTTGACTTTATTACCGTTACTAAAGGCGTAGACCAATCACTAGCATTAACTTTTTCAATTATTTGACTTTTTTCAAGTCTGTCTAGTTCTTTGTCTATCTTCTCTTTAATGGAAAAGGGTACTGGTCTAAATTTAAAAAATTTGGGCTTTGCATTTGGCCTCAATGATATTGAACCTTTAATGCCCTGAATTGGTAAATCTTTATTTTCAAATACTCTCGTATATACTTCTAAAAACAGTTCTAAATTTGAAATTACATTTATATTATTACAGATATCAAAAACGCAATTGGGCCAATCAGCTTTTAAAATTCTTATCCAATTTCTGCCCAGTAACGGCGTTTGGTTATTAAACTGGCCTGTCACAATTAGGGGTAGTTTTTCCTGATAGTTTTTGTAACTAACATTTACCAAGCATTTTCCAAAAACTGGAATCAAATTTCCTGAAAAACTTTTCAAATGTCCACTGTATTTCTCTAGAGTGACATTTTTGAGATTTGTAAGAAAAAATTTCTTTGAAACTACAGACACGTCTGCACCAGTGTCAACCTCCATTATAGTGTCTGCATCTTCAATTTTAACATTTACCAATATTTTTGGTGCGTTTTCTAATGTGTTGCACTGAATAGTATTCAATTTATTCAGATTGGGTTTATTCATTCCAGAATTTTGGGCCGATTTTTTATTCCAACATACTGGAGCAATGTGCCCTTTCTTATTGCAAATATAACATTGAGCATTTTTAAATTTGCATAACTTCGTATCGTGGTTAGACTTTCCACAAATTTTGCAAGGATTATTGTATTTACATGGGAATTTAAAATTTTTAGATCTGGCTTTCAACTTATCAATATCATGACCAGGATTTTTCATCAAATTTACTTGTGACTTCGCTGCCTCTACAGAATTTGCAATATTTATTGCACTATCAAACGTTAAAAAAGGTTCACTTAGCAGCCTTTTAAGCGTAGCTTCATCGAAGCAACCACTTACAAATTGATCACACAAATTTTCATTTATGTCAGTAAATTTGCACTTGTCTGCCTGAGATTTAAGCCTCAAAACAAATTTTCCCACAGGCTCATTTTCTTTTTGTACAATCTTGTGAAATAAATATCTTTCATAGTGCTTATTTTTTATTGGATATAAATGGTTGGTTAAAACCTCTACTAAATCTTTATATTTAAGGTCACTTGGCCTTCTGGGTACCAACAAATCGCGCAAAGTCTTATAAACATTAACATCAATAGACGTTAATAACACAGATACTTTGTCTGCTTCTAATGTTTTGTTCAATTTAAAACATTCTTCTAATTGTTCCAAATAACAATTTAGATCTTCACCTTCACGAAACCTTGGATAATTTAAATTAGTGGTGGCCATACTTACGTTAATTCTTCGTCGCCATTTGATACGTTTCTATTAATTGTTAAATATTAATGGTGAAAATTATTTTGTAAGAAATCGCACTATATATATATATATAAAGATAAATAAAAGATACACTATTTTTAAGCTACTATAATTATTTTATTCTATTTACAATTCGATTATACGTATATTGTTGTTTACAAGATGATGATCAATAATACAATAATGCTCAATTTGCATAACTTCGTATCGTGGTTAGACTTTCCACAAATTTTGCAAGGATTATTGTATTTACATGGGAATTTGAAATTTTTAGATCTGGCTTTCAACTTATCAATATCATGACCAGGATTTTTCATCAAATTTACTTGTGACTTCGCTGCCTCTACAGAATTTGCAATATTTATTGCACTATCAAACGTTAAAAAAGGTTCACTTAGCAGCCTTTTAAGCGTAGCTTCATCGAAGCAACCACTTACAAATTGATCACACAAATTTTCATTTATGTCAGTAAATTTGCACTTGTCTGCCTGAGATTTAAGCCTCAAAACAAATTTTCCCACAGGCTCACTTTCTTTTTGTACAATCTTGTGAAATAAATATCTTTCATAGTGCTTATTTTTTATTGGATATAAATGGTTGGTTAAAACCTCTACTAAATCTTTATATTTAAGGTCACTTGGCCTTCTGGGTACCAACAAATCGCGCAAAGTCTTATAAACATTAACATCAATAGACGTTAATAACACAGATACTTTGTCTGCTTCTAATGTTTTGTTCAATTTAAAACATTCTTCTAATTGTTCCAAATAACAATTTAGATCTTCACCTTCACGAAACCTTGGATAATTTAAATTAGTGGTGGCCATACTTACGTTAATTCTTCGTCGCCATTTGATACGTTTCTATTAATTGTTAAATATTAATGGTGAAAATTATTTTGTAAGAAATTGCACTTTATATATATATATATAGATAAATGAAAGATACACTATTTTTAAGCTACTATAATTATTTTATTCTTTTTACAATTCGATTATACGTATATTGTTGTTTACAAGATGATGATCAATAATACAGAGTAGAGTAATAATATATCACAGATCACTTACTAACTGATATTTAGACTTGAATTCGTTCTAACTAAACGTACGGTAGACTATAGTCTTTAATTAGGTGATTAACTTTTGCTAGCCTGGGGCGATATAAAACGCAAAGAATCTGGACAGTCCATCTATCACTTTGCTAATTGGTACCTAAAATCTGTAGACGGAATCGCCTCGTCTAATCGTAACTTTGTCTCTTGCATGCTCAATTGTTAACCCTCATTAGAAAACCCCTTTAGACTTTGACTTAGAGACAAGGAGTTATAGGGAATTCGATTTCTTTACCCACCACATGTTCCAAATCTGTCCATAGAGGATTGGTTCCAGGCTGCGCAATATATAGGAGAGCCTTCAACGTGCCGAATCTTCCCAACCTCCCGACTGAATCACCCTCATCTCAGCCACGCTTAACGCGTCGTAAACTACGATGTCAGATCGGTTATCCGAGGTTTGTCGCTGTACACTTAGCTTGCGACGTCGGCAACTAAATCCCCCCACCTAGCACAAAGTTCGCCTGATACCTCTCCGTTCCCTCTAATGAGGAGAAGTTTTGTGGGCTTTCTGGTCTGATCATAACCTCCCACAATCTTCCAGTCTGAAAATCAAGACATGATCATTATCTACGACTCTTAGAATTCAAGTTGATATAATGAAATGGAGTAATTGATTACCCTAATAAAAATCATATATATACTCCTTTAGAAGGAGACCTAACAAAATGGAGCGAATACCTTCCTATTAATAGAGTTGTACAGTCCTGTGAGGCTATCGATCCTAACAAATAAAGAAACCATAATTAAAAATCGAACCTATTAAATTCCCTAACACTATTCTAAAGTAACCTTTTGGATTAACAGTATGTTAAACTTTAACTTTGTGGCCTCATTCATTGATCATTACATTCATTCATTACATTCGCGATCGCATTCAAACTAAAGTTAGACTCTATCATAAAAACCAAAATACTATAAAAATACCATTATCAATATGCCTTAATAGTAATAAATCTTCTAGGACAAATGTGAAATCAAATAAAATTAACAAGTTAAAACAGATCAGGGACTGAAGCCCTGGTTTACTCAAATAAAAGAAAATGCCTCATACAAACTCTATATATATCAATTATCTATACATAGATACTTATTATTTATATTTAAACAAATTAATAAAATTGATTATTAACAATCAAATGCTGAAATCTAACCTATCTTTAAAAATGTGCGTCTAACAGTTTGAAAATTTTCTTCTTATCTTGACACGTGGTGTCTAAACAAAACGAATCATCTAAACCAGCACTTAAATTGGAGCAAAGTGAACCTCAAGCATTTACCTCATTTGCCAGATATGATAGATCTACAAGTGTTTTTGCCAACCCTACTTCCTATATAGGTTATTGGCATTCTTCTTTCTCTGCTATTCAGCTAAAATCTTTCTTTGGAATTATAGGGCTTTCATTACCCAACCCGTTCTGGAGATTAACAACAGAGATCACTTGCTATCATAACATATCAACTCTTAGACCACAACTTGCTATTAATACAGAATAGCCTCTTCAATAAAAAAAAACTGAAAACTCCTTACAATGAACATTTAACACAAACACAAGGTTGTAGCTTAAAAAAAAAACTGAAATTCTTTAAAACCATAGTCTAGGGCCTTTAACTCACGTTCTAACACTTCATACTATGATCAAAATTTAACTAAACTCTAGTACACATTCTATAGGTTTAATCATTGGCAACCTGGACACGATCTGCACTCAGTGGGCTTCTTGACCCTGGTCGAACGGCGTATTTCAGGGCCGCCAACATTGCCACCAATTGCCCTATTCACTACCTCTAGCGGGTTTCCTAAGATTGCCGTCTCTCCTTTGGTTCTACAGTTCTATGGGAATATATAGGATACGTTGGATGTACCCAGTGATCCTCATCATCAATGACACCATCTATTTGTTCTTGTACGTTTTCGTCCCCCGTAGGGTAAGTCTTTACCGGGGCATGATAGGCCTTCATTCTGTCTATGTGGATCTTATCTAAGTTCCCCGTCTCCAAATCCTTCAAAAGGTAAACAGTGTCGCCCATCCTTTGTAATACCTCATATGGTCCTCTGTACCTTGGCTCAAATTTATGAAGTCCTTTCGTCTCATGCATTCTCTTTACCAAAGCTAGATCCCCTGTCTCAAAGATCCTTAACTCTCTAGCTTCAAACTCAGCCCTGGCTTCTTGTTGCTCCTTCAAGTAAGTTTGCCTCACCATCTCTCTCGCTTTTTCAACCTCCTCCACCAATTCCCGCTCATAGAAGGCCGCCATTTCGGTAATTGAATCTTCGCATACAGGATTAAGCTCCTCTTCCTGGAAAGGTTGTGGAAGCCTCAGCTCATGTCCGAAGACCAGTTTCGCTGGAGTAAACCCAGTACTAGAATGTACAGTGGTCCTGATAGCGAAGGCTACCATTGGTAAGGTGGTATCCCAATTGTTCCCCGCTGTACACCTGCGTAGAGATTCTATTACCGTCCTATTGAGCCTTTCTACGGCGCCATTACTCTGAGGTCTTCAGGCTGTGGTATTTACTGCCCCAACCCCCATAGCCTTGCAAACTCCCTTGAATACGCAACTCATGAATGCTGAACCTCGGTCAGAGAGTATCGTTTTTGGTACTCCAAAGGTAGTGATTATCCTCTCCAACAAGGCCCTAACCACTGTATTGGCACACTGGTCTTTAGTAGGAATCAGAATTGGGAACTTAGTAAATAGATCCACAATAGTCAGAATACTCGAATAACCTCTTGGGGTTGTTTCCAATGGTCCTATGAAGTCGAGAGCTAGGTGCTCAAAGGGTTTTTCGGGTCTAAAGTGGGGAGCACTAGCGGCTTTGGTTAAGCCTTGATTCGATAGCTGACAGCTCTCGCATCTGCGTATATATTTCCGGACTTGAGTCCTCATACCAGGCCAGTAATAGTCACCCTTCAGCCTTCTCATAACCTTTCTAACTCCGAAATGACCTCCAGTAGGGATGTCATGATGATAGCTGATCACAGTTTCCCTAAAACCTGTAGGAACCACTTTCACCCAGGTACCCCTTTCATTCTTTGTAACGAGGTAATTGTCTTGTAGCCTATACTCTCGGCTATTATACCTTTCTATACTTCCCGATTTTAGTTTCAATAACCTATTTATTACGGGGGCCCATCCTTTCTCTTGAAGCAAGCCTTCCCATATCTGATTACTATTTAATAAGGGGGGCCGACGGTCTCTTACCACCGCGGCCACCACCCTCCTATCTTGTGATAGGTTTGGATCATCCTCGCACGGGAACCTACTAAGGAAGTCGGCTACCGTGTTTTCCTTCCCCGGGACATAAATGAATGTAAAGTTGAAGTCTTGGATGATCTCTGCCCACCTAGACAGTCGGGCGTTCTTATAATCAGACCCCTTATTATAAGTAATCGGTTTATGGTCAGTATGTACTTCTACTCTACTGCCCGCCAGGAGGTGTTTAAAGTGTTGTAGGGACAACACTACTGCATAAGCCTCCTTTTCTATTGTGGAATAGCGGATCTCAGGACCAGTCAGTCTCTTGCTATAATAAGCAATTGGCCTCACTGTCCCATTGACCTCCTGTTGGAGGCAAGCGCCTACCGCTATCCCACTGGCGTCAGTGTTCAGGATGAAAGGTACCCCAATTGTTGGGTGAATTAGTAGTGGCTCGCTGGTTAATATTCCCTTCACCGTCTCAAAGGCTGACTGCTCTATCATACCCCAAGCAAATCTATGTCCCTTCCTTAATAGGTTGCTCAGTGGAGCCAGGACCTCACCTGCGTTGGGAATAAAGCGTCGGTAGTAGCTAACTGTACCCAATAGACTTCTGACTGCCTTGATGTTATGAGGTCGTTTCAAATCCCTGAGAGCGGCGACATTATCCCACATGGGTTTGATCCCATTTTGGTCGATTACATGACCCAGGTACTCTACTGAGTCCCTGAAGAGATAGCTCTTCCCGTATTTGGCCTTCAAACCGAACTTACTCAGGCGTTCGAGTACAGCGGCGAGGTCCGCTACATGCTGCTCGTGAGAGTCGCTGTAGACAATGACGTCATCGATGTACAGGCGAACGCATTTGAACAACAAGTCACCCAGGACCAAGTTCATGGCCCACTGGAAGACCTGTGCTGAGTTTTTAGCTCCTTGTGGCAAACGCGTGAAGCGGTATCTCCCCCAGGGCAGAGAGAAGGTAAAATAATCTCTGTCACTCTCCGGGATGTGAATCTGGAAGAACTCAGAAGTCAGATCTAATGTGCTGAAGACTTTTGCACCCGCAAATGCGCGCAGATTGTCTTCAACACGGGGTATCGGGAACGGAAAGAATTCAGTTGCCTCATTGATCATACGTAGATCCATGGTGATGCGAACACTACCATCAGTTTTGGCAACCGGGAATAGAGGGGAATTCCACAGAGAGGTGCTCCCTTCTATTATCCCTACTTCCTCCAGTTCGTCTACTAACGTTTTCACCTTTGAGACTAATCTGTTCGGGATCGGATATTGCCTCCTATATACTGGTTTGCTAGTCAGCATCCTCAGTTTAGGGGCTGTGACGGTGGAGCCATTCCCCATATCTCTTATGTCCCTACAGAAACAATGGCTGAAAGCCCTGAAAATATCTTCGCCTGTGTGGATTTCGTTTAAGGGTATCCTGGGTGGTTGAGGAGACATTTCTATCGTTTGTAATGAGGAAAGAAAGGCCGACTTGGTCGGATCTTCCTTCCTTTCGTAATCGGATCTAATACTACCGTCGTAGCTGAGGTGCAGCTTTAGAGCTCGGAAACCTGGTAATCCGAGTATGCCATCAAGTCCTATTTCCCCCATGTGGCAATACTCGAAGGTCGTCCTTACCTCCCTAATGGGCTTACCGTTTACCATTGCCCCTATCTCTAACACCTCACTCCCTAATGACCTTAAAGATTTTCCTGTTATACCCTTAAGGTAAGTTGGTTTGTTTAATCCCTCAGTGCATAAATTTAAATTATCGATATTTACAATATTGGCCTCTGAGCCCGAGTCTATGATAAATTTTAGAATTCTTTCACTCAGAGACCTCCCCTTATTTAATATATATACATTTATGGCAGGCAAACTGGCCGCAAATCCCCCCCCTGCCTTGAGGCAAGCCGGACCTAGTTTTTTCTCTGTGTCTGCTGGCACTCCCTGATGAGGTGCCCTGGTTCACCGCACCTGTAACACTTGGGTGGTGGTCTCCTTACATCTTGTTTCTTATACTCCACTCCAGGGTTCTCCTCCCTTTCACCGTTAGGGTTTCTCCTTTCTTGTCTAGGTGGAGGTGGATCCTGCTGTTGCCTGGATGGTTGTTGTGCAGGTCTCCTTTGCCAGTTCCTGAAGGGGGCTCCCCTCCTGTTATCTTCGGTGTTATCTCCGTAATCCCTTCTTCCTGTGGGGTGTGATGGCCACCTTCCTCCTCCGTTACTTGTACTATTGGTACTCCCTCTTTGTCTTCTAAGGGCTGTATTCTCGATTTCTAGTGCCTCCATCTTCTTCTCCAGCTCGGCCAATTTGTTGCTCATGTCACCCAGCCTCTGACCGTTCCTGTCGGCGCTGGAGCGCTGCGCCTCCCTGTAGTCCTCCTCTCTTTGTTCCAGCCACTGTAGCTTGGTAACTAGGGTCTCCCAGGGTTCGCCTTGGTATAGGTGAGCCTTTTCCCACAGACTGGGGCAGAGTCCGTCGATGAAAACCTCCGCGATCTCCGAGATGCCTATCTTCAGGCCATCCGACTCTGCTCCCGCTGCAAGGTCGCTCACCCGCGCGGCGAAGTCCCGTACTTTCTCCCCGGCTCCCTGTCTACTTGAGAAGAACTGGCTCCTCATCTCCCTTGTAGAGACCCTCTTTCGGAACCGCCCTTCTAGACTCTCCTTCAACTCTTCGTACCCGAGGCGGATTTGCTGGGATTGTAGGGCAAACTCCCTCGCAGCCCCCTGGAGGTGGTTGTCCAAGAGGATTCTTTTCCTGGCGTCGTCCAGGGCCCTTAGGTCGTAGACGAGCTCAAAGTCCTTTATGAATTTTGTGAAGGGGACTATGCCCTTCCCTTCAAACTTCTCCAGGTTGTACAGCATGGAGGGTAGCTGGGCTTGGCTAGCTGCGGCATTCTCTTTATCAGCAGGCATGGTCCTCAGTTGTTGGATCTACGGGAACTATGCATTAGATTCCACCTCAACCGTAACGGTAGTATTATGCCCCATAGTGGTGGGCAAAGTGGGGAATACGAAGTGGAAAGGGGGGGGGGGGGAAGAGAGAGATTTTCTTTACCATGGTGTATTAATACTAAAACAATGTTGTGACAACACTTCAAAATGACAAAAAAACTTAACGATGATCCTTTAACACTAAAGCACATATTGTGACTAAAATTAAAAGAAAAAAAAAAACTGAAAACTCCTTAAAATCATCATAACCTTAGGACAAAATTGTAGCATAAAAATAAAAAGTAAGCTGAAAATTCTTTAAAATTCATCATGATACTAAGACAAACTGTAGCTGAAAAAAAATACACAAGGAGGACTGAAAACTCTTTAAGTCGCATCCTAACATTAAAAACAAAGTGTTGTAAAAAAAAAAAAAACTGAGTAACTCTTAAAATTTATATACCAACACTAAAACAAGGTTGTGAAAAAAAAACCCTCTCAACGACGGACTATCATTAAAACACGGTTGTGAAACTCCCTACAATGACACATAAACACTAAAACAGGTGGTGACAAATTTTTAAAGATGACATACTAACACTAAAACAAGGCTGTGACAAATTTTTAAAGATGACAGACTAACATAAAAACACGGTTGTGAAGACTCTTTCAACTTTGTACTACACTAAAACGAGGTTGTGACAATCCTCAAATGACACACCAACATTAAAATACGGTTGTGAAGATCCTTTAAATATGAACTAACATTAAAACACGGTTGTGAAGCGGTGTACTATACAAAGACAAGGTTGAGACAAATGACACACTAACACTGAAACAGGGTGTGAAAACTCCTTTCAACGATCACTTAACACTAAAACACGTTATAGTTAAAAAAATAGAAAGGAAAAACTGTAAACTCTTTAAAGTTCACCATAACACTAAGACAAAATTGTTAGCTTAAAATAAAAAAATTGAAAACCCTTTAAAGTTCATCATCTCACCAGGACAAGATGTAGCTAAAAAAAAATAAAAAAGAAAAACTGAAACTTTAAGATTCATTACAACGCTAAAACAAACTCGTAGCTAAAAAAAAATAAAAGAAAGCTGAAACTCTTTAAATCACAGTCTATCACTAAGAACAAAGCGTTGCTAAAAAAAAAAACTGAGTAACCCTTAAAAAATCATATACCAACACTAAAACCAAGATTGCAGCCAAAAAAAACTGCTTCTTAAAAAGGAGAATACATATTTGTTATTTAATATAACCTAATATTATAACTAATATAGACCTATGTATATAAATTAGTGTATACAGTCGCTGAAATTTAGGTAAATCAGCTTACACAAACTATCAGTGCATATTATGCATTATTTACAGATATTGGCCTCTAGTCTAAAACAAATTATCCATCAACCACTTGATGAAGAGTTAAAATCGTTCTATCGTTCTATCAGCCAACAGCTACTCTCTAAACGTTGAGCGCACCTTCTCCTATCAACCTTTATCTACTATTTACAAACTCTTTATCAAACATTCTTCAATTCTTCCTCTTTCAACACTTTCTCTCTGTCGAATTTCGACATGCTTCTTTCTGTCTCTTTCTCATCACCTTTCAACGCTTTCTCACTCTTTCATCATCTTTCATCATCCTCAACACCTTTCAACTTACTTCCATCGCATCTCTCTTCAACGCTTCCAACACATTTCATCTCTTTTTCGTCGCCTTTAACACACTTCAACGCCTTTTCATCACTCTTTCATCGTCCTTTCAACACTTTCTCACTCTTTTTATCTCTTTCAACACCTCTTTCATCTTACTTCCATCGCATCTCTCTTCAACGCTTTCAACACATTTCATCCCTTTTTCATCGCCTTTAACACACTTCAACGCCTTTTCATCCCTCTGAGTCTCCCTGAAACCCGTCACCGGGAATTGGATCCCGATCTATTATCATTCTTCATTTTGAACTACTCTAGTATACTATCCCTCCCCTGCCAGCTCTATACTAAAGTCTGACATTCGTTCAGGGCGAGAGCTACCGCAAAATTTCGAGGAAAATTCCAGAGAACCAGTTTTCACCCCCCCAATCTCCCCTTCGAGGAGACAAGCTCTTCTTGGATGTATTGAAACTAGCTAGCTAGGGCAGGCTACGGATAAAGGCGCTGTTCTCACTGCCTTTACTGTATATCAGAATGAACTATTAATTATTACTAGTGTAATATTATTCCGACAGCCTATGACCTTTAAGCCTTTATACCTCCATATACACTCGGCGAGGTAGTCACCCTGTTAAAAAAATCTATAATGCCATAGATCAGTTAGAGAGAGAACATAACAAAATTGTGCGAATAGTTTGCTTCAACTACTACTTGTAAGCCTATTAAACTCGTTCTCTTTGGGTTGGCTCGCTCATTAGTCTTCGATTTTCGTTCAATAGTCATATTGAGTTCACATAGATGCTAGACGTAAACTGCATCAAAATAGTGTAGTTTTCTAGTTTTTCGAATTATATGACAGTTAAAAAGAAAAGAAAAAAAAATCTGGAAATATCTCGCACCGGCTACTATTGAAAAAAAAATTGAATGGGGTACAGCTCCGATTTTACAGGATACCTCATGGCTCATAGAATTGAATCGCTCATTTCTCTCTAAAATATTCACACAGGGTATGGAGGTTTCCAGCGGTTCTATAGCTATTGGTCTACTAAATTAATGGCAGGAATTGAAGTTAGTTTAAAGGCTTATGTGCTGTTTTGTCATGCGTCTTTATGTCATCTGCAAAGGGAAGTGTCGCCTCAAAGGACTTAACTCTGGGACCAACACCCGCTGCACATTTCAGGAAGAAGTGGCTGTCCATACAATAGCAAGATATCATTTTGCTGCCAATGTACTATGTTGAGCATTTCTCATGTCGTCATTTTGTCGATCCCCAATCCTCTAGGGTGTTTCTTTAATCATTTCTTGATGTCATTTAATGCTTCATGCGATCCCGCCCGGCATTCAATAAGTAATATTTGATCGTACCACCTCCAGGAGACCATCCCATTGCGGCCGAATCATTTTCACCCAACTTATAACGCCGTCCATATCGCGTAATTGAAATTAGTATAAAACTCAAAGAATAAGATCTTAATTTCTTAATTCTTCACTAATTTCAGTTGGCTCAACGTAAACCTTCTCAAATATATCTTGGTACACTGGTGTGACATGTTACACTTCTCCTAGTTCTTTGCAAGCTCGTTTAATCCCAATGAAAGCCAGTTCAGGCGTCAATCCCGTGCTAAACTCGTCATGCATGACTTCAAATTTGAAAATTATTAGACTGAATATTTGCAGTGGCATCTGCTTCCACTGAAAGTACTTAAAACATAAGACTGCCTCTTATCTTGTTTAAATAGCTGCTTTACCCCCCATATGCCTGTGTAAACATTAACCATGACATTATCAATTATTGAAATTCTGCCTATCGAATATCCTGAGAATCAAAGTTCTTCTTGTCTACAGCGAACTAACACAATAATTGTTCACTAGAGTTATCTGCGTCGAGTGGTCAGTCTGTACTACTAATCGTCCACTCTAACTCCAGGATTTTTTTATCTACTCAAGCAGTTCAAATTTTTTTTCAAGACAATTGTCCAAATCCCCAAAGATAATTTGCTAAATTTCGATAATTATTGGAATTCTCATTAAACAGAATAACTACACCTTTCTGACACAGAAAATATCCAGCATCAAGATATAGTGTACTGTCCATTTTCTTTATTTTATGACGGTGTCAAATTATAACTAAAGAAACAGGCTAAACATATGACTGGCTTAAATTTCATGTAATCTCATCATGCCTTCTGCTGGCAAATATTTACTGTAATTTAATACTATCGAGATGTTTTTATTCGTCCTCATCCGAGGGAAAAAATGTTTCAGAAGAAAAGAATCTTTGAAATTTTACCTAAGTTATTTTTGTGAAAGAAAAAAATTGCACGTTTATAACACTTCAAGGTGACCTCATGCCAGTGTGTATACAGGATATTTAGGATCATATATAGTTGGAGGCAACATGGAATGAAAGTCGGTTGCCTGGCGCGTCCTTTTAGCCGCCATTTTGAAATTCTACCTGGTTGCATCGACAAGTAAGCAAGTCTCGTAAAATACACCATATTGGGATAAGGAGGATGGCGAAATTCAACGATTTAAAGAAGCAAGCAAACTATACGCTTACCTAAAATATCGGGGTTAAATCTTAAGAGAAATGCACATTCATATAAAGTTACCAAAATGAAAGAATATCAAATACTGTTTTATCTCGTGTACACTACCGGGAATTTATATTGATCGTTCTATATAAAAGAAAAATGATCGTTACATAAAACAAATTAACATGGAGGTGTACGAAAAAGCATGACTAAACGCGTCCTCGATCCGCCATGCTGGAAATTTATCGTGGTTGTATTGTCGCACGACTATTTATATTAAATACTATATAACAAACTAACATGGGGTATCACGATGCATGAAATGCCAAAAAAGGAAAATATTTGTAATAAAAAAAAAAACGTTGCAATAATCCAAAATATATATAATTACAAATTATGCTGATTACAAATGTTGAATACAAAAAGCCAGTAAATAGATATAAATTAAATTAATACTTCTAAATACCAAAGAGAAAATAGAGTTGATAATCGGGATTATCTCTTGAACCCATGATACGCAAATATTTGTGAGATCTAGATAGATAAGTAAACAAAAAGATAAATTGCGATATGGATAGCTGAAATATAAAATTAAAATATATAAAGTAGTAAGTGAATAATACACACAATATTTAATTGTTTAGTAAAATCAAACTACTAAAGTCATAAAGGCGTTTCGCCTTCCCATAACCAAGAAATAAAATATGGAGATTGTCTCTGGATACATCATATCTATCCAATACCTGCTTTTGAAGAGAGGGAAAAAAATCGGTAAGTATGCATATCTAAGTGCGGAAGAAAATTAAAATAAATAATGCAGACTCACCAAAAATTGCTAAATATGATCATATACATGGTACCAATAAATATTGCTGTATCACTTAACAATTAAAAATGGGCATGACTGAGGGGAATTATTCTTTGGCTAAATATAATATATTCCAAAAAAATAAAAAATCAGACCCATTCTAGAAGGCGAGACCTACAAGATGTATTATGAAATACATAGATTACAAGAAAATGAAATAAATAAAATCCTGTGGATAGGTGGACGTTAAAATGAATCTAATTGTCAATCCAAAATGCATGATATGCTAAAATTTTGTAATAAAACTTAATGTTGCAATAATCTGAAATATATTGTAGCGTAGAAATCAAGCCTTGAAATATCCTAAGATGTAAAAGTATTTATTGATGACGTCACAGCGACGAGTCGACAATTATTAACAGGTCAGCCCAACTATTTCCAGCTAGAGAATCTTAAGCAAGCAAGCAAAGAAATATTTTAAAGATGATTTCACAAATACAGATTAATATATATTTTTATAATCTGTAGAATATATATTCATTGAATAATATTAAATTAAATAATAAAATATTTCTTTGTCACATAGCCTCCTCCTATAGAGAGCATCGACCCGATGCTCAGCAGGAGACTTACGTCGTCAGTCTTAAGAACTAGCACTATGGCCAGGGATATTTTCAGGTGACTGCGGTGGATGTCTTCTTTCAGTTGAGATATCTTCTTCATGCGGGCTTGGTAGGTCTATGTTTACGTCAATGTAGTTTTTTATTTCCACTGTGGTCGGCAAGGGAGGATTTTATAAATTTGCGGCCTTACCTCCCATATGGTCTATCATCTAGTTTTAATGGCGGGGCGTCCAGCTAGATCTTCTAGCAGGTGAGAAATGTTGTCTGTTTCGACCGGGATATGAGGTAGGGCTTCGGTAGCGAGTGAAATTTTTCCTCGATGATTCGTCATTGGGGTCCTGAGATTCGGCTCGAAAGTTGTAGAATACCATTGCGTCTTGCTTTCTTTGGAAATATTCTTTTCTCCTTTCCTCATTGTGTCTCTTCCTGTCACGGCAATAGCGGACGACGTGACCTGGGCGTCCGCAGTAGAAACAGATTGGCCTTCCCTCAGTTGTCCGCCATTCATTGGTGTCGCGTCTTCTTCCTTGTTTCTGATATTGAGATGTAGGATGGGGATTTCTAGGTTGAGCCTCAAATTTAGGATTTGATACCGGCCTGGGTGCTTGAGGGGGACTTATTGTAGGTTCTGATATAGACGCCAAGGTCTTTACGATCTCTTCCCTTACTAAATCTTCATTGGCAGCGATTTTAGGCTCCTCTTGAGGAGAGTCCAATGCTTGCTGTATCTCTTCGCGGACAAATTTTCGGATCAGCGATGACAGATCTTCTCTGTCATCCTGGTCACACAGAGAGGCTACATTTGGTAGGCGCTCGTACCTGGTTGGGGTAACTCGCCTACAACGGAGCGCTTCGACACGGCGACATTCTGTAATGAATTGCTCGGTGCTCTGTACATCCCTCGGTAGGAGTGCTTGATAAAGCTCCTCAGCTATCCCCTTCATGAGGTGGGAGATTTTATCTTCTACGCTCATTTGAGGATCAACCTCTTTGCACAAGCACAGGACATCCTGGATGTAAAATTCGGTACTTTCACCTTTTAATTGTGCCCGTGTTTTAAGTTTCTTCTCCGCTTGCAATTTTGAATTTTCTTTTTTTCCGAACACATTCTCTAATTGAGATGTGAATTCCTTCCAAGTCTGGATGCTTTCTTCGTTGTTCTCAAACCATTTGAGAGCAGTTCCAGACAGATAAAAATAAACTTTAGTAAGACAAAGGGTTTTGTCCCAATGGTTGTACCTTGCCACACGTGCATACCCTTTTAACCATTTTTGGAGATCTTCACCATCCTCCCCGGAGAAAATGAAAGGGTTCCTTGGCAGATATTGAACAACGTAGTTGCTTACCTGAGTACCTTCCTTCTTTACATTCATAGAAGTTTCTTTTGGTTCAACAGAATCAATTTTTCTTTTATTTCTTAATGGGTATCGGTCCAGTCTCTCCACCAGTTGTAGCGTAGAAATCAAGCCTTGAAATATCCTAAGATGTAAAAGTATTTATTGATGACGTCACAGCGACGAGTCGACAATTATTAACAGGTCAGCCCAACTATTTCCAGCTAGAGAATCTTAAGCAAGCAAGCAAAGAAATATTTTAAAGATGATTTCACAAATACAGATTAATATATATTTTTATAATCTGTAGAATATATATTCATTGAATAATATTAAATTAAATAATAAAATATTTCTTTGTCACAATATAGTTGAGTATCATGCGGATTTTACACATAAATGTTAAAAATAAAATCCCAGTAAATAAATATAAATTCAGTTGTCCTATCTCATGGGCACTACCCGAAAATTTATATTAACTGTCCCATATAAAGTGATCATTATCGAATAAAAATAATTGAAAACACTCATAAATTAAATAAACCGCATGACATATGCACTTTAGATAAGAAAATAGATGCTTTGGATTATCATATTGATAAATGTTAAACACTATAAGGATAAGAGGTAACTGGAGAACAATTTGACAAATTCAAAGGAAATATCTTCAATCTTATCGAGCGGAAAATTTTGTTGAAAAAAAAATGATTGAAAAATAAAGTTATTAAACCTTAAAAATAAATTGAAAATTAAAATATTAAACCTTGATAATAAATCGCATTTGATCTAACAAGTTTAAAGGATAATGGTCAGAAAAATTAAAAGAAGATGGAATATTCAAGAGGGGAATCCCTTCCGCAGGAGCAGAGAGAGAAAAAAAAACTGACCTTTCTAGCTCGGGAGCTGGCAGTGAACTGAACTCTAATTGTTTTTCTTCTTCCCGTCTATAGTGGAGACATGTGTTTGACACATGTCCACCCAAAAATACCTCCATTCCCCATAGCTTACCTCCCCCTTCGAAAACATCTTGCACGCACATCTGTTGTTTTTCACGCCCATCATTCCACCCATCTACAGATGTGGTCCCTGCCCCAGCGTGTCAATCAAAGATGTCCCTAGAGGTTCTAAATTTGGAGCTTGTGGGAAATTCTCAGGTTTTGAAAAAGGCATTGTTTTTAGGCCTATCTTGAATACATAGAGAAAAAATCAAAAATTTTTAATCTTAGCGGTAAATAGTTGTAAAATTTTAACGTTGTATTGAAAGACCAGTGACCCTTTTTTTTAAAATAAAAATTGCTATCCTATAACCGTCTGTATGCTGTTGTAACGTATATTTTTGGATGTTAAAATAAAGTTCACTTCAAAACGTGAAGTACTCACAAAAAAAAAAAATACAAGTTAAACATTAAAACGTCTCTTTGGAAAAAAAAAAAACCAGCGATCTTCCAAAAAAAAATATTTTTTTTTTATCTTATAACCGTCTGTACGCTGTTGTAACGCATATTTTTGGGTGTTAAAATAAAGTTCACTAATACAAATTAGACATTAAAACGTCTCTTTGAAAAATTATACAGAAAACTGAACAAAAGTCATAAAACTGGCACGTTCGTAAAATATGCAACGGCGTTCTAAAAATAAAAAAAAATTTACTCGAAAGAAAAAATTATTCTTCATTACTATGCATTTTTATATATTAAAATAAAGCTCTTGTGTTAAACTAGAAAGTACATTAAGAAGGGTGTACCAAACGTTAAACATATCTTTGAAATTATGCAGAAATTGAACAAAAGTCATAAAATTGGCACGCTCGTAAAATATGCAACGGCGTTCAAAAAAATAAATAAATTTTACTCGAAAGAAAAAAAATTATTCTTCATTACTATGCATTTTTATATATTAAAATAAAGCTCTTGTTAAACAAGAAAGTACATTAAGACGGGTGTACCAAACGTTAAACATTTCTTTGAAATTATGCAGAAATTGAACAGAAGGCATAAAATTGGGATTGTTCATCATTATTATGCATTTCTCTTTATATATTAGAATAAAGCTCTTGTTAAACACGAAAGTACATTAAGAAGGGTGTACCAAACGTTAAACATTTCTTTGAAATTATGCAGAAATTGAACAAAAGTCATAAAATTGGCACGCTCATAAAATATGCAACGGCGTTCTAAAAATAAAAAAAATTTTACTCGAAAAAAAAAAGTTGTTCTTCATTACTATGCATTTTTATATATTAAAATAAAGCTCTTGTGTGTTAAACAAGAAGGTACATTAAGAAGGGTGTACCATACGTTAAACATTTCTTTGAAATTATGTAGAAATTGAACAAAGTCATAAAATTGGGATTGTTCATCATTATTATGCATTTTTACTTTAGGCTTAAATGCGAATCGTGGTAGAGCATGAGATTTCTTTCATTTCGGGTCGTAGAGTTTACTTCGCGCAAAGTTGCTTTGTACTTTTCAACAGTAACTCGCCTCGCGTGGGCGCCAATTGTAAGATTTTGTTCTTACGTCTCATTTTAGAACATCTATATTCTGATCCTGACTAGTTCAGGGGTTAAACTCAGGTACATATATATATATATTTTTTAATTGATTATACATAGTAATACCAATACGCCTTTTTGAATATTAACCACTGTAGATTAAATTTCAAACACATGCACTCAAAATCTATAACACATACCAAGGATTTACATGTGATATGTGGTTAAATGTGAATACCAACACACATTGTTAAATATCCACACTCGTTTTATTCGGCATAAAAAAAAAATTACACTAAAAAAAAAAAACATTCTTTATATGTGAATAGTATGAGTGGGCATAAAGGATATTGGGACATTAGATTATCTCATCTTGCAAAATTTAAATTCCTATAAAGAAATGACTGAGAATCTACGGCTTGGCAATTCAACCAAATTACTTCATCTGGATAAGATAATCAATCAAAAATGACTAATATAAAGAAAAGGAAAACATAAAGGTCCACATCTCTATTCGCTGTATATGTCTTAAGTAATCAAATTTACCAACATTTTTTGATATCTGCCATGTTTTTTATATTGACCTCTTTACGACAAAATCTAAATTGACTTACCTAGTTTCTCGACTACATACCTCTCCTGATAAGAATTCGATCTGTTCCCTCCGAAAGCTTGCCCCCCGACCGGTTGGAAGCTCGATAAAGACTAACTCTCGACTGCCGTCCCTTTCCTACAGCGCCCTCAATCTCAATCATTTCTTACAGAGTAATAAAACTTGAATATACAAAAATTCTCGGAATATTAAAAATAATAATATTATTATATTTTAAAAAAAAAGAAATTAAGGAATAAAATTAATATTTTTATTATTTTTTTTTATTTTAAAGGAAAAATTATGAAATAATAAATATACTTGCTCAACTTATGAGAAATCAATTTAGAATAAAATAAATATTAACGAAAATTTAAAATTTATCTTTCTTATTGAGAGATAATTTAGATTAACAAAGAAATCAAATAAAATTTAAGATGCCTGCCCCTCTGAGAAATTTATATACTAATTTCTTCTTTAAGAAATCCAAAAAAAAAAATTACTAAATATGCCCCATCTATCAAAAATGTGATGTCATAAGTTATATACAAAATTAAAAGAAGGAAGAAAGGAAAGGAAAAAGGAGGTGAAGAGGTGGTTTGGTTTAACAAAGACGAATGCTCGAAGTCCCTTTCTTTCTTGTCGAGGTAGCTTCTCCATTGTCCACCAGCTTTCCATTTACACTGTGGGTGAATTCTAAAGGCAATAGGTGCTACTTCCAGCCTTCTGGTGTAGATCCTGCGCTGGACCTCTCTGAAATGTGTTCCAGGATCCTTGGGCAGGGCTCGTGTCATCTCCACCTTCTGGACACCAAACACTTCCGGCGAGCCACTGTATATATATATGATGTAAATGTTTACATCTTTGTTGGGTCTGTTTGGTGGAAAATCTGGCCCAACACCATTACCACAAATAAAGGCAAAGTCGTCTTTGAAGATGAAGAGGTATTTGTCGTAAAAAATGGAATAAACGTTTTAGAAGGAGAAAAACGGAAAAATTGACTCTATACAATAAATATAGAAACAGAAAATCCCGAAATTAAAGAATCTCATCTAACAGCTACCCAAAATGAAGAAATGCTCAAATGGCACAGAAAATGGGTCACATAAGTTTTTCAAGCTTAAAACAATTAAAATCTATGGTTAATGGAATAAACATAGAAAAAATAAGTCAAGATGAAATTTGTGAAACATGCATTAAAGCTAAACAGGTAAGAAAGTCATTCAATTCCATTAGAACAAAATCAAAAAGGTCTTTAGAAATAATCCATACAGATGTATGTGGACCTTTAGATCCCACTACCCATGACAACAAAAACTATTTTCTAACATTTCTTGATGACTACACACATTTTTGTCATGTGTATTTGTTACAAAATAAATATGAAGTAAAAGGATATCTAAAAGAATTTATTACAGAAGCAGAAAACCAAATGAATCCAAAAGTTTCAAAAATAAGATGTGAAAATGGTGGAGAATATGTAAATGAAGATATAAAATCCTGGTGCAAAGCTAAAGGAATCATTATGGATCTCACCATACCTCACTCACCTCAGCTAAACGGCAAAGCCGAAAGATTAAATCGAACCCTGATGGAGAAAAATAGAGTTCTTTTGATTGATTATGGTGTAGAAAAATACATGTGGGGAGAAGCTGTAAGGGTTTCAGCCTATTTGCTGAACCGAAGCCCTACTCAAGAATTAGAGAAAACCCCTGCATAACTTTGGTTCAACAAAAGACCAAATTTGTCAAACTTACAACCTTTTGGTTGTGAAGCTTATGTCAAAACCCTAAAACACATAAAGAAATTGGAAGACAGAAGTAAAAAATATACCTTTATAGGTTATGCACCAAATGGTTATCGCATTTGGGATGAACAAAGCAAACAAATCTTTACAGCTAGAGATGTGATTTTTTTAGATAAAGATGTATAAATAAAGAAGAAAAATACCTATTGTCGAACCAGAAGAAGAATATGAAGATCAACTAGAATTAAATGAAGAACCAAGTCCACCAGAAGTCTCTGAAGACAAAGAAGATATCCCTACAAAACCAAGTACTTCAAAATATAATCTTAGACCAAGAAGTAGTTTACAAACACCATCAAGATATGAAGACTTCTATTTAGAACGGGACGGAACAACAGAATCAGCTCTTCTAACTTACTCGGAAGCTATATCTGGTCCAAATCATGAAAAATGGAAAATGGCAATAAAAGAAGAAAAAGAGTCTCTTGCCAAAAATGAAGTTTGGGAAATAGTAAAAGAAAATGAAGCGTCAAACAAGAAGATTCTGACCTCTAAATGGCTCTTTAAAGTGAAAGAAGATGGCCGCTATAAAGCAAGACTAGTTGTAAGAGGCTTTGAACAAGAAGCAGGCATTGATTATGATGAGACATTCAGTCCAGTTATAAGCACTGTCTCTTAAAGGATATACTTTGCTCTAATGGCTAAGAAAAGGTTTGTTTTTAAAACATTTGACATAAAAACAGCTTTTCTATATGGGTTTTTGGATGAAGAAATATATGTTCAATTGCCAGAAGGTTATAAAGGGAATATATGTAGGTTAAGAAAGACATTGTATGGTTTAAAGCAAGCCCTATTAAAATGGAATGAAAGATTAAAAACCTTTCTCAAATCCCAAGATTTCATACAACTATAAACTATGAGATTAATAACGGGAAACATGAGACCTACCCCTATAGACTGGCTCCCATATCTCTCTAACATAGCACCTCCTGACCTCAGAAGAAAGAAATCTACCTCCAACCTTCTCAGTAAAATTAAAGCTAACACTAAGCTTCCAATCAACACTGTTCTCGAAATTCCTCCCCCAACTCGACTAATATCAAGGAATCCTGCATGGGTGGCCGATGAAAATGTAGATCTTAAAGAAGAGTGGAGAAACCGATGGAGCAATCTTGCCATCGCCAACAAAGACCTGGTGGAGGATCCTAACACCAAACCTCCCGGCTACAACCTACCTAGGAGGACCTGGTCAACCCTCAATAGAATCAGGACCTCTACTGGTAGATGCAACTACCTACTAAATAAGTGGAACATGAGTCCAGACCAGAACTGCGACTGTGGACAAATACAAACAATGCACCATATCCTAAGGGACTGTCCTCGAAGATTCTTCCAGGGAACACTTGGGGATATCCACCGGTGCACAGAGGAGGCCCTGGAGTGGATTCGTCACCTCGACATTCCACTCTAGAGAAACTTGCCAACATTGTTGTATTGTGCTGTAAAAAACAATATCATACGCAATATATATATCATACAACTATAATCAGAGCCATGTCTTTTTAAAACCAACAAAGGAAATATGTACCTTGCAATATATGTAGATGATGGTATCTTAATGGGAAATAATGAAGAAGAATTAAATAATATTTTAGAAAAACTATCCCAAGAGTTTGAAGTTAAAATAAACAATGATCCAAGAACTTTTTTGGGAATAAATTTGTGTTTTGAGGAAAAAAATAAAATATTTCTTTCACAAGAAAATTATGAAAAATCAGTTCTCTCTTGAAAGATATAATATGCAGAACTCAAAACCAGTACCCACTCCCATTACAGATGTAGTAAAAGAATTAGAAAAAAACTTAGAAATATCAAATGATAACAAATTTCCCTACAGACAAGCAATTGGAAGCCTTTTATATTTGACAAACAAAACTAGACCAGACATGGCCTTTGCCACAAATTTTGAAAGCAGGTCAATGCATGATCCTACAACTCAAGATATTTTAAACATCAAAAGAACCCTAAGATATTTAAATCACACCACCAATTTAGGCTTATCATATGATGGAGAGATGCAATTTGAATTAAATGTGTATTGTGATTCTGACTTTGCTGGAGATATTAAAACTAGAAAAAGTACCACAGGATATGTAGCTTACTTATTTGGAGGTCCCATAAGTTGGTGCTCCAGAAAGCAACCTGTAATTGCCCTTTCCAGCACTGAAGCAGAGTTCATTGCTGCAGCAGATGCATGCAAAGAAGTGTCATACATAAGATCCCTATTCGAAGAATTAATTCCAGAGAATTTTGATATAAATCTCTGTGTTGATAACCAAAGCACTATAAAAATATATAATCAGGCCAATTCACCACTAAAACTAAACATATTGATGTCAAATATAATTTTGTGAAAGATCAAGCTCAAAAGTTTAACCTGATATATTGTCCAACAGAAAACCAAATTGCAGACATCCTAACAAAACCTCTAGCCCGACCAAAGTTTGACAAATTCAAATCCCTTCTTATGACAACCATTTAAAACATAAGTCAAGTGAAGAAACTGTTGAATGTGATAAGATCACTGATTTAAGAGGGAAATTTGGAAAAAAAGAAGAATAGTAAATCAATGATCTTGAAATACTTTTAGACTGACAACACTGTAATATAAAAACGAGAACAAAAGGAGTGTTTTGTTTTGTTTAAAAAAATAGTAATTGTAAAGTAAATTGTTAAATGTTCTTTTTCTCTCTCTCTCTCTCTTTGAAAATAATAAATTTAAAATATTTTCTTAAAAGGTAAAATTGCCTAATTCTTTAAAACCACTTCAGCTGTAAGTAAACTTGTTATTTGTTGTTTCATTGTCTGAACCATAAGAGATTCCCAACAAAGTTATTGCAGCTTTATTAAAATTTTAAAGTACTTTGATTTTGTGTGAGGCTATATTTATATAAAATTTACAAACTATTTATTCAGTTGATTTATGTCAGAAGTAAATTATGTATGTCTTAAAATGTAAATAACAGCATCAAATTACTTTCCAATATGAGTATGTATCCGCAAAATAGTTCGTCTATCTGAATGAAATTTAGCTGGATATAGAGCTGAAGAGATAAAATATCTTTATTTACGGGGCTGCTAACCAAAATAAATGATTTTTGAGCCCCAATGGCCGCGTAAAGCGGAATATATAAAACCACTATGACCAGGCTGGAGAGGCTAGGGACAGGATCTCCATTAGGGAAGAGGCAGGTTAGGCCGGATTGGGTCCGCGGAGGTCAGGAGGCAGGAAGAAGCCGGGAGGACTAGAACTTTGCAGCTCTAGCTCTAAAAGTTGGGCAAGACATTGATCTTGCCTCGTGGTCGGCAGAGAGGCCCTTGGCTAAGCAGTTGGCGCACTTAGCCGTGCGCGGGTTGGCAAGAGTTGGACAGCTTCGGCCTTGGTGGTCACCAGAAGCGCATTGGAAGCAGGTGACCGTAGCCTTGGTGCACCTATCGGCGTTGTGGCCGTAGCCACAGCAGCGGTAGCAGACGCGGACGCGGACAGACTCATCGTAGTTCAGGATCACTTGGCCCACAATGATCCTGCCACGTCTTCCAATGGCCTTGTAGGAAGCCAAGTCCAGCTCAATGAAGGCCGTGCAGGTGCCATTTCTGGTCGGAGATCTGTGTGCCACTCGGACAGACTTGTCTCCAGGAAGCTGGCTGAGGGCATCGGCGGAGAGGAAGGCCTTGACAATGTCCTCATCCGCGGTTTCCGCCTCCACGTTGAAAAGGCAGATTCTTGGGAGGAATTTCCTCAGTTCCCGGACTTTCAGGCCTTGGAGCTTGTTGTCCACGGCAGAGCTGACGGCAGGAATGACCTCTGGAGTGCTGGAGTGCAGCACCAGTTTTCTCCTGGTGCGCAGAGACGCCCAGACGCCTTGGGGCAGAGTGTGGGCAGCGTGGACAGCTTTAACCACGATGTGGGCCGCAGATTACTCCCCATTGAGGGAGCATTTGGCAACGGCAGGCTTGGGGGCGCGGGAAGATGCAGGCTTGGCTGGAACCAGTGGTTTGGTCCTCTTAGCGGGCGGGTTTGACGTCTCTGACTGCTTCCTCTTGGTTAGAGCAGGATCTGGCTTCTTGGGAGCAGGTGCTGCCACAGGGACAGCAGCTGGAGCGGGGGTGGCAGGCTTAATGAGCTCGGTTTGAGCGCTAGAGTCCTTGCAGGTGGGAGCAGGGCCAGTTTGAGTGGTCTGGCAGGTTTTCTTGGGCATTTGGGCATCCATGATTTCATCCATCTCCATGAAGTCATTCACGGTGCCCGTGAGGTTTTTAACATCCCAAACTAGGCACTTGATCATTTCCGTTCGCTACTCAATGAAGCGAACAAGGTCCAGGTGAAGAGCTGCTAGGGAGGGCTGGCCGAGGGATTGCAGGATTTGGCAGTGGCGGAAGATGACCATGTTGTCTTCTTCAACAAGAGCCGCGATGTCAACCGAGGGATGAGAGGGCTTGTTGGCTTTCTTCTTCTTCTTGCAGGAATCCATGGCGGGAGAGCGTCGAAGCGTTGATATAGAGCTGAAGAAATTTTCAAGGTTTTAAATTCCAGAATATACTAATCATCAAATTAACAGATTAATTTGCATATTATAATGTATCGAAAATGATCATAAATATTAATTAATTCATATTGGTAATTATTACCACTATCTCTATCGACATTTGAAAATTATCCCGCAAGTGTTTCCTTTCAACGAAAATCAAAATTTATTTCAAGGAGAAATAACGATTATTTCTAACCTTAGGGATGAGGTAAGAAAGGATGAATTGTGAAGAGTAATGATAAACGGAAAAATAAAACTATCTCTATATAAAGTGCATAAGATATTTGTGGGCACAGGAACAACAATTATTGGAGGCAAAAAATAATATGCCACCGATTGTAATTAAATCGACGATAGGACCAACCGGCGAGAAACTATGCATAATCGAAGCCTCCTTAATAACGAAGATCCTAGACAAATGTGGAATCGAGTATAAACTTGAGGAAACGGTTCAATCAAAGAAGAGAACTCGCGGCTCCCAATCGGATGACTCAAGATCGCCAACTAGGAGCGAGCGTAATCTGAAGACGCCTAGAATGGACATCGACGAACAAAGTCCCGTCACTGGAGTTTCTCAACAAATGAACGCAGCTCACCCACCGCAAGACGATGAAGAAAATAACGACAACGATGGCCCATGGACCACAGTCACTAACGTGAAAAAACCGAGAATTCCTCCTGTTATTGCAGAAAATGTAGCAGATTGGAAGCTTATTTGCCAAGAACTAAAAGACTTGTGCATGGAACCATTCCAAGTCACGATTTCTGGCAAAAAGCACATAATTAAATCGAAAAACATAGGCGACTTCAAAAAAATCAGGGAGTATGTACAGAAAAATAATGGAGGATATGCCTACAGACTACAGGAGGAAAAACCACTGAAAGTGGTATTGAAGGGGGTATCACAACAGCCTTCAAAGAAGAAGACTTCGTAACTGAACTGGTCTCAATGGGCTTCACTGAGGTCATTGTCAAAAGACTCCATAGACAATCGACCAAAATACCGATGAATATAGTCCTAGTAGAGCTACCGAAAAATGAACAAAATAAACGAATCTATGGAATAACTGAAATACTTTACCAAAAAATAGTCGTGGAATCATTCAGGACTACAAAACGAGTGACCCAATGCTTTAACTGCCAGGGCTTTGGGCATGGCCAGCTAAACTGCTTTTTGAAGCTCAAATGCGTCAAGTGTGCTGAAGAACACCATTCGAAGGATTGTCCAAGAAAGTCGAAACAGCTCCCACCAAAGTGCGCTAACTGTGGAGAGGCGCACACAGCCAATTACCGCGGATGCCCAAATTTTCCGAAGCCACAACAACAGCAGCTAAAGCCTCCCAGACAAAACTCCCCTAACAACATACCTCAAGCAAGCTCCACTAAAACAGAAGAAGCAACTGTTGAAAAACAAAAGGAAAGTTACGCTGAAATTGCAAAAAAGAAAACTACTCGTTCTGACACCAGGGAACTGTGCGAAAAGTTATTAGAAATTATCAAAACCTTCTTACAATGAAAGGCAAATTACTTTTAAAAATCGTTAATTTCGCAAAATAAAATCGCAATTTCAAAAATCATCAAATCCAACTATACAAGAATTTGTTCAAAATCAAGGTGACCTCAGCCACCGAATCCGACGACCTGGACCCAATGGCTAGCTGACAGCCAAACACCCAACAACTGCCCTCCTGTAAGGTTCGGGAGGCCACTCCAGCATTACAACTCGCCATGTGTAAATAATCTGGACAAGGTGACTCGCGAGCTTTGCTCGAATGTAACACCTGCAAATTGAGATGAAATAAATAAATGTGGGCACAGCTGAAAACGAAAATGAAAAACATCCATATATCATAAACCATAATGATGAAACCTGGTATTTACATAAAATCCATATCTAATAAATATATTTAAAAATTTTCCACCTCCTCAATAAGGGCTTCAAAGCATAATTGAAAAATTTGGTCTGCCTAATTTTTCAAACAGTTCATATTGAGATTGGACACTGAGAAATAATGACAACTTTAGGCACATTAGCAGCGTTGTGTAAATGTCTATTGGTTTCGTATTCAAGCATGCCCTACAGGTAAAATAGCCCAGGAGTTTAAGGCATTGAGAGTTTAATGATCATATGCGATATATTTTAAGTGAAACAACTGTTGATTTGATTATTGTGCTTTTTTTTAACCGAAGTATTTGCAAATATTTTATTCTAGGTAAAATGAGCTAATTTAAAATTAGAAATATTTAATTTATGAGTCGGTATTTTAAAACACGAAGAATTTATTAAAGTCGAATCATCTAGGGCCAATGAAGCTTCGTTTATAAGATTTTCGAGGGTGAAAATTTTTCTCACAGTCTCTTTTCAGGTTTTAGCAGTAATCTGCCATCATGTGGGTATCACAATTTCCCTGGTATCGATTTTCCATAGTCTTGATGCTTTGGTGAAATCTCTCACCCTGATCCTCACTCTCATATCACTCAAATTGTGAAGAGATAAGTTCATAAGAAATTGAAACTATTTCAAACAAGTATGATTCTTTTTAAAATTAAATAATTTTTTACTGCCCTCACTGCAATGATAAATTAATGGGATGGTCTGGCTCATCAGTGGTGAACCCTCCCAGAGGTTTCGCCAGTTTAATCTACCATGCCGCTGTAATATTGCATTTTGCTATTTTCCTTTTATACTGATACCAAATTTGACCTCTTGAAAAAGATATTGAAATGAAATATAAACATAAAGCTTTGAGGACAGCAGAAAAATACATCTCTATATATATAAAAATGAATGTTTGTATGTTTGTTTGTCTGTCTGTATGTCCGGTATACAAATTCGCAGTAGTTCACTAATTCAAACCAAAATTTCCATACATAGGTAAAAGAATACGGGGAAAACGATAGGCTATTTTAAAAAATATATAAATCAATTATTAAAATTATATATTTTTTAGTCAGAAAATGATGATGACGATATTGCTGTATCATGTTTGATTATCAGATACAAAATTATATCGGGAAAATTTTCCAAAAAGCAGAGACCACGGGTGAAACCAGTTCATTATTTTGTATGCAGGAACAAAATTCTAACAGAAAAACATTCATTCGAGCAGAAAACAAGAGCCAGATCATCTTTCTATAAAAATATCGCTTCTCAGACACAAAGTTTGAGCGGGACGTTTCACAAGAGTGACATCCACGGCGCCAATTTATAATTGTAACGAATAGTATTTGAATAGGGTACATTTAATAGGGTAAAACCCGGGCGTTGCCCGGGTCATTCGGCTAGTATAATTATAAATATATGATATGCTTCGAGCAATTTCTCTTACGCAAAAATAAAGTTCTCTATTTTAGAACAATTATGATACGATGTATTAGCTCATCATCTGTTATAAGAAATTGAAACTATTTTAGACGCGTATGATTCTTTTTGAAATTAAACAATTTTAAACTGCCCTTACTGAAATGATGAATTAATGGGAGGGCCTGGCTCATCAGACTCTTTTCCAAGAGGTTAGCTTCAATATCAGTATAAAAGGAAAACAGCAAAATGCACAATATTACAGCGGTATGATGGGACCGCTGGGAGGGTTCACCACTGATGAATCAGGCCTCCCATTAATTTATCATGCAGTAAGGGCATTAGAAAAATTGTTTAATTTAAAAAAGAACCATACACGTCTAAAATAGCTTAAATTTCTTATATAACAGATGGGGCGCACTAATGTATAATAAGTTCATGTAGCTATGAGAAGGAGAGAGAAAGAAAGAGAGACTACACTTTGATCTTAGCCAAAAGGCCGAGAGAGAGAGAGAGATTGAAAAATATATTATTGACATCATACACAAGTCAATAGTGGTATTATAAAATCCTTTTATATATATATATATATATATATATATATATATATATATATATATATATATATATATATATATATATATCTTGACCAGGAGCTCATGTGCTTTACAGAAGGCAGAGCGCCATCTGGTGGAACAGAAATCAACTAAACATTGATTTAGCCTGTTCCCTGATATTTGGCCAACCCAATTTCTTGATAAATCAAGAAAAGCCATCCACGAACGCGTTTCGCGCTTTTGGCGCTCGTCAGCGTGGAGTAGGGTGAACCACTGCGACCACATAAGATTTTTTGGTCCCAGTGGCTTCCCGAAAAGCCAAGAAATGGGTATTTAAGGCCAAACTTGCGTAAATACGCTTAGCACATGAAAAAACGAAAGAAAAAAATAAAAGATAAAAAGATCAGGTGTTGAAATCAATATTAAAAAGGCATATCCTGACCAGGAGCACATGTGCTTTACAGAAGGCAGAGCGCTCATTATTTTTTTCTTTCATTTTTTGCATGTGCTAAGCGTATTTACGCAAGTTTGGCCTTATATACCCATTTCTTGGTTTTTCGGGAAGCCACTGGGACCAAAAAATCTTTTTTGGCCGCAGTGGTTCAGCCTACTCCACGGTGACGAGCGCCAAAAGCGCGAAACGCGTTCGTGGATGGCTTTTCTTGATTTATCAAGAAATTGGGTTGGCCAAATATCAGGGAACAGGCTAAATCAATGTTTAGTTGATTTCTGTTCCACCAGATGGCGCTCTGACTTCTGTAAAGCACATGTGCTCCTGGTCAGGATATGCCTTTTTAAATATTGATTTCAACACCAGATCTTTTTATCTTTTATTTTTTTCTTTCGTTTTTTCATATATATATTAAAATATACATTTATCAGAGTCATCAACAATCAATCAATAATTCTGTCACCGTTTGCTTTTGTGAATGGAATAAATACCCAAATATGGCCATTTCTTATAAGCATCGGTGGTTCAGTGGTAGAATGCTCGCCTGCCACGCGGGCGGCCCGGGTTCGATTCCCGGCCGATGCATTTTTTTTACAATTTTTGAAACTCATTTATATTATTATTATTAAAATATACAAGTATCAGAGTTATCAATTCTGTCATCGTTTGCTTTTGTGAATGGAATGCTTTTACGTAATATACGTAAAATACGTAACTAATATGACTGAAATTTTAGCAGTATGTATAGTAGAATCTGGAAAAACTTATATTGAATATTTCAGGTCTCTATCCCGAATATTCTTCGAGTTATTTGCAAATTTGCTCTTTCGCTCGCAAGTAAAACGTGTACATGCAAAACGTGTTTTAACAGGACATAGAAATTTTCTACTTTCACTCGCAAGCAGAGCCTCTCGCGGTATCTGGTGAAATTACAATTATAAATTGTAAAAATGCTAAAATGTGTTCCAAGTATAATTAATTTAATTTGAGAATCTATATTAATAAAATGCAAATTTCATAAGTGTTGTTCACTAAAAACTTTCGTTACAATGCATCAATTTCGACCAAATTTTCAACATTTATGTAAAACGAGATGGAGCAG
The DNA here is from genome assembly GCA_030710605.1 of Cordylochernes scorpioides. Lineage (NCBI taxonomy): Eukaryota > Metazoa > Arthropoda > Arachnida > Pseudoscorpiones > Chernetidae > Cordylochernes > Cordylochernes scorpioides. Next base: position 76,100,330 of record CP092866.1, on the reverse strand, counting down.
GTTTTGCTTAACATCAAAATATTTTACCCTAACATTAACATGCGTAACTTCGCTGTTATCGATTAAATACAAAAAAATCAACAGAGTTTTTTTTTACATACTAGCTAATAATCTCAATCTAAAAAATATTCAAAACAAGCAATTTTAAGATAACACCATATGTAAAACAGTCGGCCAAGAAAACAAATAACGTGTAATATATATATAATAAATATAATATATATAATATAACGGTATAATAACGGTATAAAGAAATAATGAGCCTATCGTTCAAATTTATAATTGTAACGAATAGTATTTTAATTAAAACATTTTAAAAACACACAGTTTGGAACGGGACATCCATGGCGCCAATTTATAATTGTAACGAATAGTATTTGAATTAAAACGTTTTTAAAATATATACGCACTCGGGTAAAACCCGGGCGTTGCCCGGGCCATTCGTATTATATAAATATATAATAAAAAATATAATGTAATGAATATTATTATCATTATTATCATAATAGTCTATGTTCCGGAAAATTATTTTCAATAATATTCGTCAGGCAAACTTTCACTCAGATAAAACCCGGGCGAAGCCGGGTACACATCCGCTAGTTTAGTAATATAATATTCCAACGATGTTGTAAAAACTTGGCATTTCAATATTAATATATATTTCAAGAAAATAATGTAATGTTTTTGTGTTAAATGTTAAAATGTTGTAATGTTCAAATATATTTTCACATTGTTAATTTAATTCGTTGTTGTTTTATAACAATGAAGATGCAAATTACATTGTTGTTGTTGTTTATTATCGTTTGTTTATATAATAAACTAGCGGATGTACCCGGCTTCGCCCGGGTTTTACCCGAGTAAAGGTTTGTCTAACGAATCTCTCGATAAAGTGAACATTTTTTCCCGGTCCCTTGAAAAATACTCGATAAGTTGAATAAAATCAATATTAATTGGTTCCCTCGGTAATTGGAAGTTAAAGGAATAGTATCTTGCCTTGGAATTGTATAATTATTCTTGTCTCAAATAAATTGCCGTGTCATCCTGAATTTTGTCTTTCCTAATTTTCTACATTACAAAATCATCGTATCATCATGATAATATTTAGAGCAGATTGTTGAATAATAACAGTTAAATTAGAATATTTATCTTGATTATTTATAGGCGAAAAGTTATTTCAAAAATTTTATTTGCTAGAAACCTTCCCAGTACTATACTAAATAACTTCCCAAAGTTTCATGGCGTTCCAATGAGTGGTTTGGTCAGGCATAAAGGATACACACACACATACATTCATTTTTATATATACTAGCGGATGTGTACCCGGCTTCGCCCGGGTTTTATCCGAGTGAAAGTTTGCCTAACGAATATTATTGATAATAATATTCGGGAACACACAGAATATTCTGATAATAATGATAATTATATTCGTTACGTCATATATTTATATAATATAGCGGATGTACCCGGCTTCGCCCAGGTTTTTCTCGAGGGAATGTTTGTAGTCTAGTAATAAGAAAATATACTACACCTAAAAACTATCAGAGAAAAGAGAAACCACGGAAGGTGAACAGAAAAATGCTTACAATGGATGTATATGTTTACGATATCAAGTTAAATAAAAACAAAGATAAAATTTGCATATGTTGGTCACTATAAATTTGTATATTTGTTAGGCGAAATTAGAAACATGATAAAACAATATGAATATTTTTTAGATTGAGATTATTAGCTAGTATGTAAAAAAATTAACTCTGTTGAAATTTAATTTTGTATTTATATATAAATAAAATTAACTCTGTTGATTTTTTTTTGTATTTAATCGATAACAGCGAAGTTACGCATGTTAAAGTTAGGAAAATATTTTGATGTTAAGCAAAATCTGCTCCATCTCGTTTTACATAAATGTTGAAAATTTGGTCGAAATTGATGCATTGTAACGAAAGTTTTTAGCGAACACCACTTATGAAATTTCCATTTTATTAATATAGATAGACTAGCCGAATGACCCGGGCAACGCCCGGGTTTTACCCGATTAAATGTTTTTATTCAAATACTATTCATTACAATTATAAATTGGAGCCGTGGATTTCACTCTTGTGAAACGTCCCGCTTCAAACTTTACATGTACATTAGGTCAGCTGGTATTACCCCCCATTTTCACCGCTAGAGGCGCGAGCGAAAGAGCAAATTTGCAAATAACACGACGGATATTCGGGATAGAGACCTGAAATTTTCACTTAGAGTTTTCCAGATTCTACTTTATATACTGTTAAAATTTCAGTCAGATTAGTTACGTATTGTGGACGTGTATAGTTGACAAACATACATACATACGCTGACTTTTATATATATAGGGATAATAATATAAATGAGTTTAAAAAAATTGTAAAAAAAAAAAAATGCATCGGCCGGGAATCGAACCGGGCCGCCCGCGTGGCAGGCGTGCATTCTACCACTGAACCACCGATGGTTATGAGAAATGGCCATATTTGAGTATTTATTCCATTCACAAAAGCAAACGGTGACAGAATTGATTAAGAAAGGGCAATGCCCGGGTTTTACCCGATTAAATGCTTTTATTCAAATACTATTCGTTACAATTATAAATTGGCGCCGTGGATGTCATTCTTGTGAAACGTCCCGCTCCAAACTTTGTGTCTGAGAAGCGATATTTTTATAAAGAGATGATCTGGCTTTGTGTCTTCTGCTCGAATGAATGTTTTTCTGTTAGAATTTTGTTCCTGCATACTAAAAATGAACTGGCTTCACCCGTGGTCTCTGTTTTTTGGAATTTTTCCGGATATAATTTTGTATCTGATAATCAAATATGATACAGCAATATTGTCATAATCATTTTCTGAATAAAAAACAACTACTTTTTTTCCCAGAACCTGTCAATTTACTTTTCTTGACTAAAAATCCGAAAAATATATTTTCCAGATTTTTCTCTATGTCCTGTTAAAACACGTTTTACATGTCCATTAGGTCAGCTGATATTACCTCCCATCTTCACCGCTAGAGGCGCTGCTTGCGAGCGAAAGGGCAAGTTTGCCACGCAATTTGCAAATAACTTGTATACATACTTGTATACTTGTGTACATAGACCATATATCTGTACATAGACAGGAAAAGCACATATATTTTAATAATATAAATGAATTTTAAAATTGTAAAAAAAAAAAATGCATCGGCCGGGAATCGAACCCGGGGCGTCCGCGTGGCAGGCGAGCATTCTACCACTGAATCAAAAGCAAACGGTGACAGAATTAAGAAAGAATTGTGCATCTGGTTCAAATCACATTAATAGGTACCGCTCAGCAAGAGCAACCTAGTTCATGATAATTGAACAATGAATAATATGTGAAGTTTTTTCACATATTAAACAATTTTTTAACGCGGGATTCAATCCCGGTTCATGACTGTCGGGAATCGAGCGTGTTACACTCTCATCCACCGACTTTTGTGATTTGAATTGTGCATGACGCTGATAACTGTATATATTAATTAATAGATTACATTGTATGTGATGATGATAACAAAAATGAATTTTTAAATTATATAATATACATAAATCATTGAAAAAAAAAGAAATAAATAATTATTAAATTCACAAACGTGACAATATCTTATTTAAAATTTAATAAATGTTTCTCAAAAGAGTATGTTTCAAAAATATATTTAAACGCATATAACAATATTTATATACGTTTATAAATCTATATATAGGTGGATTGGATGTTTTCTAGAATCGTTTTGACAAATGTTCGTTAGGCAAACTTTTACTCGGGTAAAAAGCGAGCGAAGCTGGGTACATTCGCTAAATACAGTTATTTACAAATGTTCGTTTGTGGCAAGATACTATTCTTTCAACTTCAAATTACCGAGTGGACCAATTAATATTGATTTTATTCAACTTATCGAGTATTTTTCAAGGGACCGGGAAAAAATTTCAAATTATCGAGAGTATTGACAATTATAGATTCAGTAGAGATTGGATGTTTGCTAGAATCGTTTTAACAAATGTTCGTTAGACAAACTTTTACTTTGGTAAAAACCGGGCGAAGCCGGGAACATATATATATATATATATGTTTGTCGGCTATGCTCGCCCTCAATATTGTAACTAATCTCGCTGAAATTTGAAAAGGACAGAGAGTTAAATCTGGAAGAGCTTTTTTTCGCACTTTTAACCAAGAAAAATTATAATTAACCAAGTACTGAGCAACAATATTTTTTCAGTCAGAAATGATGAAGAAAATATTGCTGTATCATGCTTGATTGACATAAACAAAATTCTTTAGGGGAATATTCACTAAAGATGACCACAGGCGAAGCCAGATAATAATTTTTAGTAGGCAGGAACAAAATTCTACCAGCGAAACATTCACTCGAGCAGAAGACGCACGAAGCCAGGTCATCTCTATATATAAAATATCGTTTTATAAATAAATCGTATATAATATTATAGATATCGTATATAAATATATAATGTAACGAATATTATTATCATTATTATCATAATATTATGTGTGTTCCGAAATATTATTATTAATAATATTCGTTAGGCAAACTTTCACTCGGATAAAACCCGGGCGAAGCCGGGTACACATCCGCTAGTAATATATATATAAAGGGGGATAATAAAAAATATATATGAGAAAGATAAAATAAAAGAGTAAACTATATACAGTTATGTAAAGTCCAAGAGACTCCAACGACCAAGAGTCCTCCTCCAGACAGTAAGGAGAGAGATAGAAAGAGAGAAATGCACTCTTATACTCGTTTTGCAACCAATGATTTTGAAGTTTGTAAGTATATTTCATAATATATTGATAGTTTTCAGCTCAGTAGTGATCCAAAAGTTTCGAACTATCAAAAAAAAAAAAAAATCGAGCACCAAGTACTGAATACAAATTAACATAGAGTTGACAAAATTGGGGCCATTATCAAGCTACTGTATCTGAGTGCCATAAAATATACCAGCCTTCAGGTTTTTGTCACTGAGTCCAGGAATTTACACTCTATGTATTGAAAACAGGACCATTCGTGCTTAAGGGCCTTAACAACTGATATATCACACCATTAGACTGATCAGCTGCTGAAAAAAACAGCAAATCATATGCCACACTATTGAAGAAACTTACTTGTGTCTAAAAGATTATTTTAAAGGTAGTGATTATGTGGCTTCTTTAATTGAAATGTTTTTATATATTATTTATTTTAAATGCATAAAGTCCATGCATCGCCAGACCAGGCAAGGATATTTTGGCAAAAGTTTCCACGCCACCCAGAAGGTACCTGCCTCAGCGTCTTAGCATTTATTTATAGTGGCGCTTCGATTTTCGTAGAAGCCTTATTCCACTTTTCTGGAAGAACGGGATAATCGAACTCACTCGGGTACATCCGAACTATATGTTTCTGTTTGGGATGACTTGACCGAGCTAGATGGAACAAGCCGGGTCAGGTCTGCTGATGTGATGGACTCTGTTTCAGTGAAGAGAGGGAAGGCAAAACATCAATATTTGAGGCAGAAAATAAAGAAGGTACTTTGGAGGAAGAGGTGGGGAAGAAGCGGTGGCCTGGTAAAATAATTCACTGTAAATCCTGGTAAGCGTAAAGTTCGCCGACTTGTCCTCTTTTGAAGGGATGGATGAACGGTCGGAGAAGCAGCGCGCAGAGGCTGGAGTGAGTGGAGGTGGCTGATGGAGAGGCAGGTGAGGCCTTCTCGAGTTCCAGGCATTTGAGGAGGAGTTAGTCACGGTCCATGGGGTAACAGCGAGGTCTTGGAAGAGTCTAAAAAACAGAAACCGACATCTGGAGAGGATGTTATCAAGGGAGGTAATGAGTCCAGGGTGGTTGATTTGCGGCAGGCATCGAGAAGCTGTTGATCGATAGCGGCATAATTTTAGACCAAGAGAATTAGGTCGGAGGTTTCAGTGGGAAGGATGAGAGGCCCAGGAGAATGTGGGGACAGGTTGTAGTTGACTCCCGAACCGATGCGGCTCATGGTTACAGGCGGGAATCAACGATAGAAGCGGGCGGCCGTCCAAGTGGTTCACTAAAAAGGACGCGGGTGGTGGTGATTGGTTGAAAGGAGAAGTAACCATTTGCAGTGTGGGTATGAGAGAATGAAGGGCATATTCCCAACAAGTGAACTGGGGAAGATGCAGCAGGGAATCATCGGAGAAGAGAGAGGGCAGTTGGCGAAGGTGGCAGCCGTCGAAGTGGTCGGCGGGATGCAGAAACCAGGAAAGGCAACTGAGTTTGGCCCAGAACGGAGGGAAGGTGGAGGGATGGGACAGGGAGACGTGATGAGCAGGTTCCCGAGAAGAGGCATATGGAGAAAGCCTTAGCACGGAGGGAAGAAGTTGGTGGGAAGTGGCTGCCGTTCAGACGGTCGGCAAAGTTAGCATCAATCAGGTGCGTGGATTGGTTCACGGTGGCAACTGGATTAAGCCAAGCGGTCGGATCAGATTAGGTGTCCGGGAGAGAGGCGAGGTCTGCTGGGGATGTCGACGGACTCCTCGAGGGATTAAAGGAGAATACATTCGGCAGGAGCGGGTGGTCTTCTGCACAAGCCGAATAATTGTAGATATATATACACTCGATGCCTTCCGAGAGCTCTTGTACTGAGAATCCTGGCGACGGTAGACCAATGTATGAAAATTAGACTATCCATCCAGCAGGAGTATCAGCTTAGGGAGTGAAAGATGGGGTATAAGGTAGAAAAATGGTAATGATATTAGAGAAGTTGCTAAAATATTATTAGGAGTAAGGAAAGGAGATTGGGAAAAAAGAAGAAAATGCGAATAAAAAATATTTTGCAAAAAGTGTGCTTAAATGTGTGTGAATAATTAAAAATTTTAAAAATATATAAAATAATAATAAACAAATAAAAAATAATGATTAAAAATAAAATAGTTAGAGAGGAAGAGAAGATATTTTTCCTTATACAGTGATATCTCTCATGAACAGCCACTTTAAAAAAGAAACCTAAAAAAAGAGACTTTAGCGCATCTATACCACCTCCAGCATCCATGGATTCATGAGAGGTTTTACTATATCAACATAACTTTTTTTTTCCACAAACGAACAAATAGAGAATCTAGGAGCGATATAATATGTAGATATAATGAATATATGCAAATATCTATTTCTTCCTTCTCGTATATTCAAGCAGAATCCATACAGTAGATAAGAATCTCCTAAGTGAGAGTATTTCCAGGAGGGACCACAGGAAGGTGGTATAAATTTTACATTTTAAAAAATATCGTTAAACATATTATAGATATTGTGTTTTTATTTAGGAAGATCACACATATACAGATGTCATGTTTAAATAGAGTGATCTATATTAATAAAATGCAAATTTCATAAGAGTACATCACTATAAACTTTCGTTACAATGCATCAATTTCAACCAAATTTTCAACATTTATGTAAAACGAGATGGAGCAGGTTTTGCTTAACATCAAAATATTTTTCCTAACTTTAAAATACATAACTTTGCTGTTATCGATAAAATACAAAAAAATTCAACAGAGTAAAAGTATTTATACTTTCAAAAGTGTTTACTTTCCGCTACTTGCTAACTGCTCTAATTTGAAATATTTGGTAGGTTTTATTTATTTATATATTTTCATTTTTGGATATAACTGATCTAATTCGTCGTTTAAAATAACTTCTCTTGAAATATTTGGTATGTTTTATTTATTTATTTATATTTTCATTTTTAGATATAACTGATCTAATTCGCCGTTTAAAATAACTGCTCTAATTCGAAATATTTGGTATGTTTTATTTGTGTTCACTCTATTTCTATTTATTTGAAGTATTATAATTTCCATGTTTCAAAAACCTATTTCAAAAAGGTTGTTAGAAATATGTAAGGCCTGAAATAGCTTTACATGCGAACATTATGATGCCAAGCGTAGCTTAATAACTGCTCTTGAAATATTTTGTATGTTTTATTTATTTATATATATATTTTCATTTTTAGATTTAACTGATCTAATTCGCCGTTTAAAATAACTGCTCTAATTCGAAATATTTGGTATTTATTTATTGAAGTCCTTTTTTAAATTTTCTTATGGAGGTTTTTAATTATTGCTTTTATCTTTTAAATACAGTTTATTTATTATATTTTCTACATATATGGGTTGTATCTAAAAAATAGGTTATTTATATTTTTAAAAGATATCATTTTTAATGATAACTGGTTTTGTACATTAATTTTTTAGCTTTTTAATATTATGCTTTTAGTTTTTATAATCTTTTTAACATATCTGGAAGGTTATTTTGAAGAAAAAGCATGCTTTTTTCTTATTTCTTATTTCTTATTTTTCTTATTTCTATTTTTTTCCTCAAAAAAGCATGCTTTTTCATTGCCGTGTCCTGCGGTTGGTCTATTTTTGAGGCTTTTTAATGATAAATGGTTTTGTACATTAATTTTTTAGCTTTTTTTTTTTTAATATTATGCTTTTAGTTTTTTATAATCTTTTTAACATATCTGGAAGGTTATTTTGAAGAAAAAGCATGCTTTTTCTTATTTCTTATTTCTTATTTTTCTTATTTCTATTTTTTTCCTCAAAAAAGCATGCTTTTTCATTGCCGTGTCCTGCGGTTGGTCTATTTTTGAGGCTTTTTAATGATAAATGGTTTTGTACATTAATTTTTTAGCTTTAATATTATGCTTTTAGTTTTTTATAATCTTTTTAACATATCTGGAAGGTTATTTTGAAGAAAAGATTTAGGAATTTTGATTTTTACCTCAAAAAGACAGGTATTTTTTATGCTTTGTTTATAAATTGCTGGTTTTTAAGCTTTTGTTATTAATCTCAATATTTTTTTTCAGAATATGCCTCGCCGCAGCCGACCTTTAATTGGTAGGAATACGGCTGCTTCCAGGAGATATAGGAATGCTATAGCTATTGAGACACCACTTCAAAGTGAGACGCGTCGTGCGCTTCGCCGTCTTAGGTATTCTGAAGCCCGCGTCGCAGCTGCAAAAACTATGCAAGTTCCTGTTCAGCGTATTCAGCTTTGGACTCATAAGCCGTTTTCAGGTTTGCAGTATAATACCCATATTGATTATAAAGCTGATTCATCTGTCGATATAGGCCAAATGTCTCGGGTATGCCAGTTTTGCTCTGCTTTGAGATTTAGAGATGAACCCTTTGGCCTCTGTTGTAAACAAGGTAGAGTTTCTCTACTTGCTATTGAGTCCCCTCCAGAACCTATTTTCTCTTTGCTCTCTGGCCTACATCCTCTATCGAAGTCCTTCTTGCTGCATATCCGTAGATATAACTCTATATTCCAAATGACATCTTTTGGTGCTAGACAAGTTGTAACTGTAAATATGCATATTTTGTGTGGTATTACAAAAGTTTCAATAAATATCTTTTTTAAATATTTTCTCTTCAAGCCCATCATACACCACACATGCTACATTTTTCACATGTTTCACTGTGTAGGGTTTTCAACCTTCATGGTAAGGTATTCTTACTTAAGAAGTATACTGTGTTAGAAAAATTTATGGTTTTTAATTATTGGTTATTTTATTGTGTTTATTTTACATACATGTGTTTATATTACATAGTATGTGTTATTTTTTGATAATTTGATTGGAAATATTAGTTTTAGCACAACTTGCTTCACATGAATTTACCTATGTTTACCCAAATTACCATTTTAGCATAAGTATACATCTTGCACCTAATAAGAGACCTAAACAATGTGTAAGGTTGAACAAAGAGTGGTCTAACATACACATTGTTTCGGTTTCAGTGAACAAAGAGGTCAGTAAATTTTATTAGAAAAAAAAAAACTATTCCATGTAATGTAATAGAAACAAAATGCGACCACTACGACCCGGGTTCGATCCCCGCATTGGACACTTTTTTCTGTTTAAAAAAAAAATGCTCCAATGGCCCCCCCGATTCTTGCAAAAGTCCAACCCCACCAGCGAGTGCAAGTAACCAAACGGGGCTCTGGCACATTTGTAAGTGCAAAGTCGAACTGCTTTCACATGTGTAGACATGTGGTGCGCTTACAGTAAAAAGCAGTCGCTAACTACCCACCATGCTTATCATGGCCTGTACCACGTGTACTAGGGATAAGCAAAAAAATAAAAAAATAATGAGGATTAAAGATTTTGATTTGTGTTGAAAATTTTGCATGCATTTCTCTATTTCTGTTCTTATCTTGCAAAGCTAATGGATTGTTTAGGTTGCTTATTTTTGACTCGCCAATTTGTTTAGTGATAAAGTGGTATAGCGTTCTTTTTCAGAGCATCACCCTACAAAAAAATTACCTGACCTTTCCTAATATTCAGATAGATTGATTATATCAATAGTTTCATCAAATTGTTTCGGTTTCAGTGAACAAAGAGGTCAGTAAATTTTATTAGAAAAAAAAAAAACTATTCCATGTAATGTAATAGAAACAAAATACGACCACTACGTCCCGGGTTCGATCCCCGCATTGGACACTTTTTTCTGTTAAAAAAAAAAATGCTCCAATGGCCCCCCCGATTCTTGCAAAAGTCCAACCCCACCAGCGAGTGCAAGTAACCAAACGGGGCTCTGGCACATTTGTAAGTGCAAAGTCGAACTGCTTTCACATGTGTAGACATGTGGTGCGCTTACAGTAAAAAGCAGTCGCTAACTACCCACCATGCTTATCATGGCCTGTACCACGTGTACTAGGGATAAGCAAAAAAATAAAAAATAAAAAAATAATGAGGATTAAAGATTTTGATTTGTGTTGAAAATTTTGCATGCATTTCTCTATTTCTGTTCTTATCTTGCAAAGCTAATGGATTGTTTAGGTTGCTTATTTTTGACTCGCCAATTTGTTTAGTGATAAAGTGGTATAGCGTTCTTTTTCAGAGCATCACCCTACAAAAAAATTACCTGACCTTTCCTAATATTCAGATAGATTGATTATATCAACGTACTAGACTACAAACATTCCCATGAGTAAAAACAATTATTTAAAAAAAAATCTTATCTAAATATATATCACTCGGGTAGATATGCACACGGGTCAATCCCGGGGATTCATGAGAGGTTTTACTATATCAACATAACTTTTTTTTTCCACAAACGAACAAATAGAGAATCTAGGAGCGATATAATATGTAGATATAATGAATATATGCAAATATCTATTTCTTCCTTCTCGTATATTCAAGCAGAATCCATACAGTAGATAAGAATCTCCTAAGTGAGAGTATTTCCAGGAGGGACCACAGGAAGGTGGTATAAATTTTACATTTTAAAAAATATCGTTAAATATATTATAGATATTGTGTTTTTATTTAGGAAGATCACACATATACAGATGTCATGTTTAAATAGAGTGATATTTAAATAAATACATAGTAACTATCAATGACTTCAGGCTAAGCTATTTAAAACTTCCCCACGCACATAGAATTTAATTTAAAAGTAAAATCCACAGTTCTGTAGGCCTATTCCGGGTCAAGGCAACCAACTGAAGAATAAAATAGTAGGTTCGGCGACCCTGGCAGAATTTTTTTTCAATTTTGACGGAGGGCTGGAGCCAATCTCCAGGGCGATACCCCCATCCTTCCCCTTTTCTTTCTTTATTTGATGTGGTGGGGGACTAACTTCTGGAGAACGTATTGCCTGCTACTTCTTCCCTTCGAACCACTCCAGATTAGCGACCACATTTTTATTAAAGGATCCACTTCATTTAATATGTTATCTTAAATAGTTCCCTCTTCTCAAAAATCACTGGCGACCACTAAAAGCTGCTATTAATGATCAATATATATTATTCTTAATATATATATTGATCAATCCATAATATAATTATATTTGAAAATAAAGTTTATTTGGATTTAATAATTATTTTATTTGTCCAATTTTATTTTCTTTATATATAACGTAAATTTCCTATATGATAGAATTAAACAAGAATGTTTTACACATAAAACACACTTCTACTGTCCTTACTGCGATGGAAAAAAATCCAATATGCAGTTACAAGCGTCATGCGTTCTTCATCTCTTATTTCTTCAGTTTTCATCTCTGTCACCGTTTGCTTTTTTATTGGAATGGCGTTCTCCTATTGGTTGGCTACGATCACGCCACCTTTGCCCCCCCCCCCCCCCCATCACGCCACCCCCCACTCGCTTTTTCGTTTTTGTTACTATTGTGTTGGAGCGGGTCGCTCCTTAAATAAATGCATATATTAGTTAATAACTAAATGGAATCCTCTCTTTCTTTTTCCCAGTAAGAGACGCCTACGGAAGCCAAACAGTACATAGACAGATAAAGCACATAGGCTATAGATATTAACTACTATATGCATTTATTTAAGGCGCCAATTCATTCGGCTAGTATATATATATATAGAGAGAGAGAGAGGTGAACCCTACCACCGGTTTCGTCAATTTAATCCACCAGACCGTTTCTTAGACCACTGCACTTACCTTCTCTGTTCACATAGACACGTGATATTTGGCGAAGTATTTTTATCCGTCTTGCCTACTTTGATATACATAGTATGTCAACAATTTTATTTATTCCATTAGAATAAGGATTATTATGTGAAATATGATTCACTGAGTTTTTTGTTGGGTTGGGTTTTTCTCTCAGGATTATTTGGGCACACAGCTTTTTGATCTGTTCTGTCTTCTTACATGCGGTATATTTGAGTGTTTTATGATCAGATCTGCAATCTTTTGATATGTGATTATCTCAGCCGCAGCGGAAACTGATATCTGTTAAACCGAGTTTTTTCAAAGTCAATTTTTTGGTCTTAAATTTGACCTATTGCTAGCTGCTTATCTGCTTTGAGAAGTCGATGTCAAGTTTTTGTGATCATTCTTTCTCTATCTCTCTTTGAGCAATTCATTGATATTCTATTGACCTCACTATTTGAATTACATATATTGATGTTTTTTAGGAAAGTTCTTGGCTTTCGAGTTTTAATGCTTCAAGTGCTAGCGCTCTTTTGTAATTTCGTCGAAAGTGATAAAATATGATTGTATTATTTGTTCTCGAATTGAGTTGTCGAAAATACCACGAAAAAAGTGAGTTCTCAAAAAATATATCTGCAATCGATACTTCGCAGTCACACAGTGAGACAAGTTCACAATCCATTATATTGTTTTAAGTGTAGCAATGATGTCAGCAATATTTTAGTTTTCATATTGATAAGTTAAAAGGAATTGATATGTAACTATTTAATTTTTCTATGGACAAAAATGAACTTTAAAAGCGTTAATGATTATCTCATAGGTTAGTTGAGACGGCGTTTAGGTGACCAGGGCTGCTAACATATTTTATAATTAGATGCATCTATTGAATTTAGGATTTGGGCATATACTTTTTTATTTGAAATTACATTTTTCAGTTCGAGTAAATTTTCAAATCTCCGGGGATAAAATTTGAAAGATTCTTTTTTTTTTGGGGATCGAAAATTTTAAAATTTTGAACTAAAACAGGGTTTACAGTAGTGCGCGCGCGCGCCTAGCTCAAGGTAGATTATCGACCTTTTGTAATGGCGACTGCCTTTGCTGCGTAGATAATATTGTTTAAAGGAATTGGTGCTGTTGATTTTGGAAAGTGAACATGAGTTCTTTAAATTGATTCCCTCCATTTGTTATTCTTTGAAGCGAACAAACAAACAAAAAAAGAAGATACCGACTTTGAGATTTTAGATTGATTAAAACATGGCGCATGACGTGGAAAAAAAGTCTAAGCCTTCTAGTGGAAGTAAAAAATGGCAGCTTGAAGTCTTGATATTATCCTCGTCGCCTAAACTGTAAGTTTTCCGATGCATCTCGTTCGTGGCTAAATGTAAAAATTTCAACTGACTTATCCACTCTCGCCCCAACTAGGGCTTTCTACCTCCCTTGGTCACTATTGCTCGAAGCCTTGAGTTTCTGCCTTGAAAATTCAAATTAACATTGATTTCACCTAGAATTGGTACTATATATGTCGAATCCTGTTGACTCTTGTAGAATCCTGTCGTTGTGGAATCCTGTCGACTTAAACTATGGTGAGGTATCCAGTCGACTTAATATATTGTGTGCGATCCTGTCGACTCTCGTTATGCTGTGTTAACCGAGAGGAACAGTCAGGATGTGGAGAGTTTTCCAGTACCTCTCTGCACCTTGGAAGACCTTTAACAGTTCTCACAGAGTACAGGCAGTCATGGTCGAGGCAGAGTGGAAGACTTGGGAATGTCCACACAAAAAACGAAGAGACACAATTGTACTAGGAAAGTTCCGTGAACAGATAAAAGTCGAGCTAGGAGCGAAAGGATGGAGATTTGAGAAAAGTTCTTACTGGACTACATGGCCGATGAGGTGGACCTTGGAAAAAACTGACGAGGGCTCCCGCTGATTGTGAAGTGACCATATTTTCGGCTAGGGCGGAGGTCTTATATATCTTTGCCGAGAGGAAGTATTGAATTTCAAAGGATGCAACAAGGGCGTGGATAGGAAGCGTTATTGTACACTCTGGCAACGCCCTTAATCTTCTAGGCCTCGTTGGACTTCTATCTCAATCTTTTGCTTTACCTCAACTCTTAATCTATTACAGAGTTTTATTTATTTATTCTCAGGCTTTACAAAGTACATTACATATGATGATGTAATGACACATGTCAATCATGCGTATACTTAGATGTGTTTCTATTATACAACATGAAAATCTTGATATATTATATACAATATGAAGTTGTTGGTTTAAATTACCACACATATATATATGTGAAATAAAATAAAAATAAACGGTAGCAATACGTTTCTTTATACGTGAAATTTTATGCAAGCTTTCGGATCTTTTCAATCCTTCCACAGGCCAAGCTGTAAGCTGAGAGAAAGAGTATATATAGAAGTACAATATTATTTACATACACCTCAAGAAAATAAAAATGAAATAAACATTTTCATAACATAATATATAAATTTACATATTCGAAAATTTAGACGTAAGTAAAATTCTATCTATATGCAAACAAAACAGAAATTGAATATGGCATATGGGGCTATGGTTGTGAAGGTCAAACTGGGGAAGATGAGGAAGGATCTGGTGGAAAGGAAGGGCTGGGCTGTTTTTTCCTGAATGAATGGTACTGAGATGGTAGTTCTATACGCCTGTTGATGCTGTTTAAATCATGAGAGACGAAGGATTCTATTAATAATCTTTGATGTTTGGATCTGATGTTATGGTAATGACAGATTGGGTCGGAAAGGTTAAAAGCATGGCCGGTTTTTGAGGTGTGCTGAAAGATCAAAGATTTGAGATCTTTGTTTATTTTAAATTTCTGTTATGCTCGGAAATTCTGTTATAAATGAAGCGGCCAGTCTCACCCACATATGTTGCGTTGCAATCTTGGCAGCCTATGGAGTAAATGGCATATGGTTGCTGGTCGGGACGTTTCTTAATATTGGATCTGGTGATGGGGTTCCGGAGTATTTGGCCTATTGAGAGGTGGTTGGTGAAAAAGGTTCTTAAACCAAAATTTTTAAGGGAGTGGGCTATTGATTGATTTTCAAAAAATAAGGTATAATGCAGGTGTTACGATTTACTTCGGGCTGAGTGTATTTGGAAGGGTTCAAACTATAAGTATAAAGGGAAGTGGATAGCCTCTTGATGTTAGATTACTGATGATGGTTTTCTTTTCTATTTTTTTGAAAGCTGGGGTGGAGCAGTGCGTATGTATTCTTTTCGTGAGTGTTCTGACGACTGTGAGTTTGTGGCCTATTGGGTTATATGAATCAAAAAGGAGATAGGATGGTTTTATGGATTTTTTCTAATAAACTGTTGTGTGGTATGATTCATCAGTTTTGATAAAAAGAATGTCCAAATATGGCAGAACTTTGTGCGACTCATGTTCTATTGTAAAAGTGAGACGTGTATGGTAAGAATTTAGAGTTTTTAACACCAATAGGGCGTCATCCTTGTGGCATATGCAAAAAATGTCGTCCAGGTACCTTTTCCAAACTTCTCTTCGGAGATGTTTCTGTCCCAAAATCCAGCTGTCAATGGCGCTCATGACGAGCTCTGCCGCAATGTTGAATAAAGGGCTGCCCATAGGTGATCCACAGATTTGTTTAAAAAGCTGATCTTCGAAGCTGAAGTTAGATGTTGCCAAACATGATTCAAACATTAAAATGATTCCTTCTGTTTCAGGGTTCGGGATGCTGTGCGAAGAATGCAATGAACGGAGGTTTTCTATAATTAGGCTGTGTGGGAGAGAGAGAAACAAGGAGGTGACATCATAGGAGCACATTGTGAAATCTTGTTGTGGTTTCAATGCTCTTATTTCTTGAATAAAGGCTGAGGTGCTATTAATAGAATGGGGGTTAGAGGGTCGGATCAAGGGTGAAAGGCGGGAGGACAGATATCTGGAGAGCTGTATGGCGGGGGACAAGTGATAGGCAATTATGGGACGCAATGGGACTGAAGGCTTGTGGATCTTAGGAAGTCCATAGATATATGGTAGGGTGTCGCTGTTTGAATTGAAGGCCTTGAATTGGTCTTCGGTGATCATCTTATTCTTCTTGAGAGAGGTTAGTGTTTTTTTGAAATTCTTAATGGATTGAAGGTTGTCTGGAGCCGTGATAGGTGCAAAGGTATCTCTATCCTCAACGATGTCAAGAATCTTATTTCTGTAGTCAACTTTGTTTAATATGACGACATTAGAACCTTTGTCAGCTTTACTGATGACTATGTTGTGGTTGGCTTTCAATTCTTTGATGGCAGTAGCATATTTTCGGGTAGCATATTCGGCAGTAGCATATTTTTGGGACAGAAACATCTCCGAATAGAAGTTTGGAAAAGGTACCTGGACGACATTTTTTGCATATGCCACAAGGATGACGCCCTATTGGTGTTAAAAACTCTAAATTCTTACCATACACGTCTCACTTTTACAATAGAACATGAGTCGCACAAAGTTCTGCCATATTTGGACATTCTTTTTATCAAAACTGATGAATCATACCACACAACAGTTTATTATAAAAAATCCATAAAACCACCCTATCTCCTTTTTGATTCATATAACCCAATAGGCCACAAACTCACAGTCGTCAGAACACTCACGAAAAGAATACATACGCACTGCTCCACCCCAGGTTTCAAAAAAATAGAAAAGAAAACCATCATCAGTAATCTAACATCAAGAGGCTATCCACTTCCCTTTATACTTAGACATAGTTTTAACCCTTCCAAATACACTCAGCCCGAAGTAAACCGTAACACCTGCATTATACCTTATTCTTTTGAAAATCAATCAATAGCCCACTCCCTTAAAAATTTTGGTTTAAGAACCTTTTTCACCAACCACCTCTCAATAGGCCAAATACTCCGGAACCCCATCACCAGGTCCAATATTAAGAAACGTCCCGACCAGCAACCATATGCCATTTACTCCATAGGCTGCCAAGATTGCAACGCAACATATGTGGGTGAGACTGGCCGCTTCATTTATAACAGAATTTCTGAGCATAACAGAAATTTAATAAACAAAGATCTCAAATCTTTGATCTTTCAGCACACCTCAAAAACCGGCCATGCTTTTAACCTTTCCGACCCAATCTGTCATTACCATAACATCAGATCCAAACATCAAAGATTATTAATAGAATCCTTCGTCTCTCATGATTTAAACAGCATCAACAGGCGTATAGAACTACCATCTCAGTACCATTCATTCAGGAAAAAACAGCCCAGCCCTTCCTTTCCACCAGATCCTTCCTCATCTTCCCCAGTTTGACCTTCAAAACCATAGCCCCATATGCCATATTCAATTTCTGTTTTGTTTGCATATAGATAGAATTTTACTTACGTCTAAATTTTCGAATATGTAAATTTATATATTATGTTATGAAAATGTTTATTTCATTTTTTATTTTCGTGAGGTGTATGTAAATAATATTGTACTTCTATATATACTCTTTCTCTCAGCTTACAGCTTGGCCTGTGGAAGGATTGAAAAGATCCGAAAGCTTGCATAAAATTTCACGTATAAAGAAACGTATTGCTACCGTTTATTTTTATTTTATTTCATACTTTATAGCAATTCTTTTGTTCATATATATATGTGGCAATATAATAATATAATAAGGTGGGGAAAGAGAAATAAGGACACCACAAGCTGGTAGAGGAATCCTAGACAACCAGAGAGAGATAGACGGGCCTGCCACCGCTGGGCGGCCGGCCGTTCGTATCGCACACAATTCCCCAACTGTCTTAATTAGTCCTGAGGTTCCAAGTAACGGGGCCCCTGTTGTCGCCCCTTGGAATGTCGCTGCTGTCTCAAGTGACCGATCCTTACCCGCCCATCTCTCTCTGGGTTGACTGTAGGTTTGTTTTATTATTCCTGGAAGAGCATATATTATGACATATATATGTGGCAATATCGTTGCGGGGTTTCTTGTTGTTGGATGCGAATGGTGAGATTTGATTGAAGCGCAGTCGTTGAGTGGTAAGTGAAGCACACAGTTAGGAATAATCAGGACACATGATTGTTTTGAAAATAAAAGGTAACTGGATTGGAGGAAAGAAAGCTTGAGAAGAGCGGGGTGGTTTTGGTTTGTCCTTAACTAATCACATGGCGGTGATTGTACTTAGCTGTGGGATGAGCCGAGGGAGAGAGGTCTAAAGCCGATGTCACCTCCTTGGGAGCCAAATCGTAACTAACTATTCTTGTCTTTCGATTTAACACCACGAGTCAGTTTCTCTCTGATTGGTTGAGAGATCTCACATGATCCTTTCCTATTGGTTGACCTATTTAAGGTGCTGCCTTTTGATTGGCCCGCGGCTTTCCTTGAAGAAAGCTGTGATCTGCTTGATAGGAAGTGTCGAGTGTTATTTTTGACTTTATTTACTTCCGTGTTATCAATACGTCCTATCTTTGCCGGAAGCATTGGATGTCTCTCAAACTTTTATAACTTTTGGTCACTCGACACGTCCTGTTTGTCAGGAAGTATTGAGTGAATCTTGGCTAAAATAACTTCTGCGGTCACTAGAGACGCCCGGTCTCTGCCCCTGCAGTATTGACACAGGGGTGCCCAGAATAGTCGTGCCAATCTTAGATCTACTTCCTATATCTTAATGCTACTTGCTTCCCTCCAGTTACCTTGTTCTTTATTAAGTCTTTGAAAATCATACATGGTACATACATAGTGGGTCGGGGTTGCATTTAATTATATACAAATTATGACAGATGCGCCCCCTACATGTGAAGAATTCAAGAAGGGGTTAGCCTGAGAGAATTCTGTAAAATGAAAAATAATTTTGTGGGAAAATTAGTTGTAGGTATTGAGGGGCTATATACAAGCATTGCTGGTGACATAAGTAAGATAGAATGGGGTTGATGATATAGGTTGAGTATAATTAATAGAAATCAAAAATTTTTTAATTGTAAGAAATCAATGAATGTTATGGTACATAGTGGGTAAAACAAAGAAAATGCGCCTAAACGAATTCTACTCGAGATAAGAAATGATATCGAGGGCGTTCTATTAAGGCTTTTGAAATCAAATAAAAATAATATAAAAATAGTTGAATGAAATCAAAATTGAATGTGTTTGGTTGAAAAAAGAAAAATATTTTGTTGCATGGTGACAAAGACAACTGCTTAGTTATTTTTTTGCTCGAATTCTGAGAAAAAGGAATCGAGGAAATTTCATAAGGTGCTTTGAAATCAGAACAAAATGAAATAAGAAGTTGAATGAAATCAAAATTGAATGTGTTTGGTTGAATGGTGAGAGAAAAAAGAAAAATGCCTAACCCTATTCTAGCTCGGAATTGGGAATGGAAACCGAGGGAATTTTATTAGGGCTTGTGAGAAATCAAAATAAAAATAAAAATAAAAGTTGAACGAAATCAAAGTTGAGTGTTTAAAAAAAATGAAAAATAAAAAGGTTTCAACAACAAAGGGTGATTTAATGTTTTTAGTTTAATCGAAAACCAGTGATTTTCCGTTGGTAATTGAGTTGTGGCAATTTAAGCTAAGTGGTAAATAGATTGATAATTGATAAATAAAAATGATAATATAAACTAATTGAAAAAGGTGATAATTGATGATTTAAAATTGCTAATAAGTTGGATAAATTGATAAATTGATTAAATATTTACATTTTTAATTGCGAGAAAATAATGAAAATGATTGATATGAAAAATAAGATGTATTGGTTGGAACCCTTTGGTATCTACATGCCCTGATCTAAATGTATTGATTGTTCCATTTTGCCCTATAAAGGTTTTACTTGCTCAATTATGCCCTATAAATTTTTTGTCTCATCTGTAGCGACACTTAGGTGAAAAACGTGATTCTAGCCCTCAAGTGCGTTTATGCTGTGTACAGGAGACATGGAAATCTATATAATCTTTATGTGTAATTTTTTGTCTTTGTGTGTGTGTTGTGAAAAAATGTTAGAAGTCGGTGGTGTAAGAAATGTGTGAGTTATTTTTATGTGTTGTCTCGTGGATGTAGAATTGGTTGGTAAAAATCGATATGTAGACTCGAACTGGAATCAAAATTGGTGGCATAGCGAGGTTCCCAGTTGACCTCAATAGGGGATCTTCTCATTGTAATTAGAGATACGGAAGTGGGGTGTGTCGGGCAAAAGAGAGGGAATGAAATTGGAGATCGGACGAGGCGTTCCGCTTTGTTTACAGAGGCCGAATTCATCGCTGCGGACTACACTTCCGTCGTGGTGTCTCAAATTCTCGTTTCCTGCCGTCTATTTACTTTTGGTGCGGCTCAGATCTTGTTTTTGGAGCATGACTTCTCTGGCATCGGTTGGTCATCCTTCAATTACTGCTATCTCTTCGGAGTTTATTTAGATTTTCTGCGAAGATGGTTCCTAACATTATGAGAAGTTTTATAAATACTTGTCCACAATGAAGAATTGCTTGTCCACAATGAAAAACTGCTTGTCCTAAATTAAAAACTACCTCTTGTAGTTCGAAGATTTTCTGATCGGGCATAGCATAGATAAACAAGTACTTAATGAATAAAATTGGAATACAGTTGTACGGTAGAACTAATAAACAAAGGATAAAAATCAGATGAAAGATAGGATATTGTCCCATGTTCGTCCACATTTTTGCAACTGGGGACTCTGAAATATTTGCTTGAACCTTATAAATTGTAGAATTTGAATGATTGGTAGGTTCGCAGTTTTCCTGTTTGATATCTTTAGGGAGTGGTGTGATATGATTGGATTGGTTGTCAGGTTTACAGTTCTCCTGTTTGATCGTCAATGGTTTTATTAGAGATATGTCGGCGGTAATTGGTTTAGGTTGAAATGTGTGATCTTTTCTCTGATGTGGATGTGGTAATTTTGGCATTGTTTGTGTTATGTGTACGTTGTGTTTTATGTACGAATTTTGTTTTGTTTGGGTACCTGTGTCGGTATTTTTACGTGCAGGTTGTTTGTATTCATCGATTCTTCTAGCGAATCGGCAGGTGGGGCAGGTTTTTACCTGTTTTGCGATGTCTTGTGTCATGTTCTGCCAATAATATTGTGCTGAGATGAGTCTCGTCATCTTGGAGATGTTTGGGTGGTGGTGTTGTGTGTGTACGGACTTAAGAAGTCTGGTTGTAAATGAATTTGGGACTATAGTTTTAAGTACTCCTTTTCGGGAGACGGTGCGCAGTTTATTGGGATCCATAGTCACGCGGGATTTTCCCGGTGGAGAAGATTGTTGGTTCTTTATGAGTGGCGCATCTAGAAAGCCACAAAATGGGATACGAGTTACAACGCCCGTTTCATATTGTTGTACTCCATTTATGCTACGGACCTCATATTCGTATCTTGACAATCTTAACCTCCATCGAAACAATTTGCCTGACGGGGCTTTGATCTCTTTCAACCACTGCAATGCGGGATGGTCAGAAAATATTGTAAACTTTCTGTCCATTAGACAGGTGCGGAAATTATCCACACTTTCCACAATGGCTAGGCATTGTAGCTCCAAGTCTGAATAATTTCGCTCGTGACCACGCAGAGATCGGCTGAAATGTTGAACGGTGTATGTCTTCCCATCAGGGTAGACTTGTTTAAGAACGCCTGTAATGCTGAATGTTGAGGTGTTACAGTACACCTGGCATGGCAGACCTTCCTGGTAAAGGTGTAATGTGGGGTGTGTGGTAAGGTTTTCTTTCAGGTTAGTGAACGCTTTCTGGCATTCGTCATCCCAGACCCACATGACATCCTTTTTTAGAAGGTTGACAAGTGGCGTCCGCAAGCGGGCGTGGTCTGGAATGAACTCTTTATAGACGTTCACAGTTTTTAGGAAAGATCGTAATGTTTTTCGATTGTGTGGTTGTTTGGTGGCGTGAATTTTTTCTATGTTTTGTGTAGACGGGATGATCGTATTATTCTTAACGGTTGTGCATGCGCTTGTTTGTCGTTGTTGTTGTCTTTTGGCGTGCGTGTTGCGTGTGTTGTGAGGTACATTTGCGTGTTTCTGGCGTTGCGAAGTATGGTCATGTGTGGATTTTGTGTGGTAAGTGGGTGAGCTGTGTCGGTGTACGGACACTTTTTTGGGCATTATTGGGATTGTAGGTTGGAGTCGTGGTGGCTTTACATATTGTGGGCATATAGTACTGGTAATTGGGTTGAGTGAAAAGTTGTGTGGTGTGAGATTATAATGGTGGCATGTAAATATTTGGGGTTTGGGCAATGAATGCAGGCAAGGTTTTCCATGTGTGAAAGCTTTGGGTGCTGTGTGAGTCCTTTGGGACAGGTTTTGGCCTAGCCCGTGCTTGCATTCATTTGATACATGTTTAAAGTGGTAGATAGTATTAGACAATGGGACGCCAAGTTGGAAAATAGTGCCGCGATTATAATTTAGTTTTAATTTATACTGATAAAGGGTTTTTAAGGTAAGAACTCCAAATGGCAAGGATGCATTTACCACGTGGAAGTTCTCTCTACGGGTTATTTGGCCTATTGTCAGAGGGAAAGTTAAATGTCCTATTATTTTCGTAAAACTATTTAGGAGGGATAGATCAAGGGAAGGTTTTTTAATACTTAAATTGGGGAGTTGTGCTTTTAATCTATTGTATAAATGATACGGCAATATGTTCGAACCTGCGTCTGGTTCAATGAGAAAGGTACATGGTAGGTCCTGGGTCAGATACAAGTCCAAAGTCAAATGGATGGTGTCATTGGGTGGATTGCCTACCTTAGTCTCGAAAAGTCTCCATTGTGGCGTCTTCGGCTTGGTGTGGCTGGCTTGGAATATCTGTTGAACCGGATCGGGACCTTTTGCACTGTCCGCGCGATTGAAAGGGAAATCTAGTCATTTGTACTGCTTCCATTCGAGTGGATCGCGTTGTCGGTACACTGGGTCCGTGTCGCGTGGGTTGCTTCCGGGTGCACGGGTATGGCATGGCTGATGGCGATTCCTCGGTGGACGTCAGGTTGTTCGGACACGTACCGGCGGTGCGGGCGGCGGTTGTCCCGAGGGTGGCGCTCCGGAAGACCGCTTCCAGTTGCGTGGATCTCGCCCCTTGTAGCGCGGCGGTCAGTTCTAAAATTACCGTCGCCAGGGTGTGTCTTGTCGCCTCGTTCGTTGTCAGCTTCTTTCCGTTCGTTGCCAGTTCCTTCTCTCTTGGGTTGTCATTGCCTTTTGTTGTGCTGGTGCCTGGGTTAATTTCCATCTTTATCCTGATTAAGCTCTATAATCTTTATCCTGTCGACTTAACCGTTCTGTGGCAATATCGTTGCGGGGTTTCTTGTTGTTGGATGCGAATGGTGAGATTTGATTGAAGCGCAGTCGTTGAGTGGTAAGTGAAGCACACAGTTAGGAATAATCAGGACACATGATTGTTTTGAAAATAAAAGGTAACTGGATTGGAGGAAAGAAAGCTTGAGAAGAGCGGGGTGGTTTTGGTTTGTCCTTAACTAATCACATGGCGGTGATTGTACTTAGCTGTGGGATGAGCCGAGGGAGAGAGGTCTAAAGCCGATGTCACCTCCTTGGGAGCCAAATCGTAACTAACTATTCTTGTCTTTCGATTTAACACCACGAGTCAGTTTCTCTCTGATTGGTTGAGAGATCTCACATGATCCTTTCCTATTGGTTGACCTATTTAAGGTGCTGCCTTTTGATTGGCCCGCGGCTTTCCTTGAAGAAAGCTGTGATCTGCTTGATAGGAAGTGTCGAGTGTTATTTTTGACTTTATTTACTTCCGTGTTATCAATACGTCCTATCTTTGCCGGAAGCATTGGATGTCTCTCAAACTTTTATAACTTTTGGTCACTCGACACGTCCTGTTTGTCAGGAAGTATTGAGTGAATCTTGGCTAAAATAACTTCTGCGGTCACTAGAGACGCCCGGTCTCTGCCCCTGCAGTATTGACACAGGGGTGCCCAGAATAGTCGTGCCAATCTTAGATCTACTTCCTATATCTTAATGCTACTTGCTTCCCTCCAGTTACCTTGTTCTTTATTAAGTCTTTGAAAATCATACATGGTACATACATAGTGGGTCGGGGTTGCATTTAATTATATACAAATTATGACATATATATAAATCAATGTTTGTATGTTTGTTTGTTTGTATGTCCGGTATACAAATTCGCAGTAGTTCACTAAAACAAACCAAAATTTCCATACATAGGTAAAAAATTACGGAGAAGACGATAGGCTATTTTAAAAAATATATAAAACAATTATTAAAACTATATATTCAAATTATTCTACTTAGCTCACGAACAGTGCCCTCTATCAAGTATTAAAAGGTTATAAATACGTTTAAAATCTAAATCTTCTCAATATTTTATTAATAACTAGCGGACGTACCCGGCTTCGCCCGGGTTTTACCCGAGTAAAAGTTTGTCTAACGAATCTCTCGATAAAGTGAACATTTTTTTCCCGGTCCCTTGAAAAATACTCGATAAGTTGAATAAAATCAATATTAATTGGTTCCCTCGGTAATTGGAAGTTGAAGGAATAGTATCTTGCCTTGGAATTGTATCATTATTCTTGTATGGATGTACCCGGCTTCGCCCGGGTTTTACCCGAGTAAAGGTTTGTTTAACGAATCTCTCGATAAAGTGAACATTTTTTCCCGGCCCCTTGAAAAATACTCGATAAGTTGAATAAAATCAATATTAATTGGTTCCCTCGGTAATTGGAAGTTAAAGGAATAGTATCTTGCCTTTGAATTGTATCATTATTCTTGTCTCAAATAAATTGCCGTGTCATCCTGAATTTTGTCTTTCCTAATTTTCTACATTACAAAATCATCGTATCATCATGATAATATTTAGAGCAGATTGTTGAATTATAACAGATAAATTAGAATATTTATCTTGATTATTTCTAGGCGAAAAGTTATTTCAAAAATTTTATTTGCTAGAAACCTTCCCAGTACTATACTAAATAACTTCCCAAAGTTTCATGGCGATCCAATGAGTGGTTTGGTCAGGCATAAAGGACAAACAAACAGACACACACACATACATTTATTTTTATATATATAGATAGTTCGCTTAATAACACATACGTTTAGAATACTTGATCTAAATCGAAATATTTATAGACACTCGCTTATATATTTTCATTTTTAGATATAACTGATCTAATTCGCCGTTTAAAATAACTGCTCTAATTCGAAATATTTGGTATGTTTTATTTGTGTTCACTCTATTTCTATTTATTTAAAGTATTATAATTTCCATGTTTCAAAACCTATTTCAAAAAGGTCGATAGAAATATGTAAGGCCTGAAATAGCTTTACATGCGAATATTTATGATGCCAAGCGTAGCGTAATGGTTAGGTGTACGGCTTCGTATTTCCACAACCTTGGTTCGAAACTTAGCCTGGGTGTTTTTTTTATATATTATTGAAGCAATTTATTTTTTACAGTACCAACATTTCCATACATAGGTAAAAAAACGAGGAAAACGATAGGCTATTTTAAATTATATATAAATTAAATATTAAAACTATATATTGAAATTATTCTACTTAGCTAGGAATGCTCTAACCAAATATATATTCACTAGGGCAGATAAGCACTGGGGTAAATCCCGGGCGTACCCCGAGTCACTCTGCTAGTATATATATATATATATATTATCTCTCTCTATATAAAAATGAATGTTTGTATGTCTGTCTGTATGTCCGGTATACAAATTCGCAGTAGTTCACTAATTCAAACCAAAATTTCCATACATAGGTAAAAAAATACGGGGAAGACGATAGGCTATTTTAAAAAATATATAAATCAATTATTAAAACTATATATTTTTATTCAGAAAATGATGATGACGATATTGCTGTATCATGTTTGATTATCAGATACAAAATTATATCGGGAAAAATTCCAAAAAGCAGAGACCACGGGTGAAACCAGTTCATTATTTTGTACGCAGGAACAAAATTCTAACAGAAAAACATTCATTCGAGCAGAAAACAAAAGCTAGATTATCTTTCTATAAAATATCGCTTCTCAGACACAAAGTTTGGAGCGGGACGTTTCACAAGAGTGACATCCACGGCGCCAATTTATAATTGTAACGAATAGTATTTGAATAAAAACATTTAATAGGGTAAAACCCGGGCGTTGCCTGGGTCATTCGGCTAGTATAATATAAAATACAATTTTATTTTTTTTAAACATACATTTTATTTTCATTCATTGACTGTTTTACATATTTGACCATAGATTCAAAACATACCACTTTTTAATTATAATTGTTGTAAATATGTATAGTTAACCCTGCCTTTTCTAATTAAAATCACGATTATAGAATTCATTATATAAATTCTATATTCCTGTGATAAATAATTTTATGTGTATTTTTACTTCAAGTAATTCAAAATAAAATCTACTTGAAAGGTAAATAATTATCTTTACTTTTCCACGACTGCACCTCTTTTCAACAACAAAACACACAAAAAAAATAATTCTAATCTTAATATATATATATATCTTCAAGTCCCCATTTCAAATTTGCTTATGTGAAAAACATATTTTGAAATAACTTTCTGGAATCAAGGTGATAGGCCACTACTAGTGTCTACTTCAAATTTCAAGAATGATTCTTTTCTTTTTATATAAATCTATAGTGTATGGAGAGAATGAGAGAGGTTCACTTGTGACACAATTCACTTCACAAGTTGGTGTTACAATAAAGATTCTGTTTTGTACCAACTCTTCTTCATAACCTTCAATTTGGTGAATTTTTTTCTGATTCATCAGCGGTCTTCTACCGGGGTAGGCTTTCACGATACTTGCAGATGGATGCAATGCTTTTCTTACATTTAAAGCAAGTTGCCTCTTTACATCTGCATTCTCCTTTATGCATCTTACCACAATGTTTACATTTCACATTTATCGCGCATATATCTTATTTATTTCTTTGATACACAATTTATCTATTCTGTTTCATCTGATGAAACAATTTTGCTCCACCACTTCTATTGCCGATGCGATATCTACCGCTCTCTCCAGGGGGAAATCTCTCTCTGATAGAAGTTTTTTCTGCATTTTTGTATTCAGTAGGCCACATACTGACTTGTCCCTCAAGGAATCCTTTAAAAAGTTCCCAAATTTGCATTCTGATGTCAAATATCTACGAAGTAATTTGAAATACTTTATTCTTTATGTCGTTTCCTTTTGAAGAACATAAACCTCTCGTTTAACTACTATAATTAAATGTTTTAAAGAGAAGAATGTTTAAACAGTATTTCAATTAACTCTTCATATACCATGTTCTTTAGTTGTACTGGACTACATACATACCACATTCAGTACCCTGTATGGTTTTGCTCCAATAAGGGTTAAGAGATAACCCTTTCTTTGCGCCTTATCCTCATTTATTACAATAAGCTATTACTCTAATCTTTCAATGAAGGTTTCAAATTCTTCACTCCATTCTTTATATTCACCAAAATTACAATACGCCATTTTCCTCTAATTAATTATGATATTATTATTTTTCAATATATATAATCCGACTTTATTAAAAAATACAACGTTCAAATTAGCCATTTAAATTTATTTATTTTTTGAAATGGAATTAGTGGGTACTTACTTTAACCTCGTCACCAATTGCAATATCTTGACTATATAAATTTACTTTATTGAGGATATCTTTTTTACATCAAAATGCCATGAAAGTTATGTACAGGAGAGATATATGATATGACTTAGATAGATTGACTATTCTATGGATAAAACATTAATCTGTGGATTGATTACACTGGTCTACACAAAAAAGATGTTTTTGATAATGCATCAGTTTCTGACTTAATTTGAGGTGCTGATCACGAATATAATGTTAGGTTTTTAGAGATATATTATATATTTAGAGATTTAACATATACATATTTAGGCCACAATGTGGTACATCAGTCCATATAAGCGGTACGAAAACACATTGAACGCAAATAAAAACTGAGAACGTCATACCAAAAGGTACTTTATTTACTGTAGTATAAGAAAACCGAATCTATACAAAAAATGTAAAATGCTACAGTCAAACTTCCATGAAATTTAACCTTTTTGATTTTCTCTTATAAGTGTATTCCGGCAGGTCGCGGGACAGATTCCAGCAGTAATCTGCCATCATGTGGCAGTCCCAGGCACCTTGATATCTCTCTTCTATCACTTTCATGTCTTGATGGTATCTCTCGCCTTGTTCATCACTATATTCACCGATATTATCAGGGAATTTGTCCAGGTGACTATGCAAGTAGTGAACCTTAATACTCATATTTACACCCAAAGCTTCATAGCTTTTAAGCATATTTTGGACAAGCTCTTTGTAATTATCGTCTCTTCTATTACCTAAAAAAAAATCCACGTACTACAGCCTTAAAGTCTGACCATGCTGCTTCTTCAATTTCATTCATGGTTATTGGAAACTTTTGTTATTCAGGAGCCTCTTGATTTGAGGTCAAAAACTCCTGCTTTTATCTTTTCTAGGTTAATATACAGGGTCCATTATGAAAGTAATGAGCATAAAGGTATTGTGACGTGACGATAAATGGCAGCATGGTAAAACCGTGGGAAATGTGGTAGAGGGATATGCCCTTTCAATAAATCCGGTCGTCAGTTGAGTTCGAGCAGTGTGAGGGGAGATACATGCCTCCGCTTGAAGTGTGTTTTCAACTTTTGTAACATAGCGCGATGGAGAGTTCGCTTGAACAACGATACGCCATAAAGTTTTGCGTGAGGCTTGGAAAAAATGCAACCGAAACATTCCAGATGCTGCAAAAAGCCTTCAAGGACGATTGCATTTCAAGATCACAGTTTGGCTAGTGGCACAAGGCCTTCAAGGAGGGCCGGGAGGAGGTCGCCGACGAACCCCGTTCAGGACGCCCAACAACGGCCAGAACTGACGAGAACGTGGATCGTGTGCTCGAAGTTTTGCGTACCGACCGTCGATTAAGCATCCAGCAAATTGCTGACACATTACACATGTCCACATTTGTGGTACATGGGATAGTGACCGAGGATCTGCAAATGCGTAAGGTCTGTGAGAAGCTTGTGCCGAAAGTGTTGACGCAAGACCAGAAAGAACTTAGAGTTTTGCGCTGTCAAGAATTGTTGGATTTGATTCAAAATGAACCGGACTTTCTGTACTCTGTAGTAGCCGGAGACGAATCCTGGATGTTTGAATACGACCCAGAGTCGAAAAGGCAGGGCTGTGCATGGCACACAAAATCATCCCCACGCCCCAAGAAAGCGCGAATGAGCAAGTCGCGCATCAAAACGATGATCATTGTCTTCTTTGACATCCGAGGAATAGTCCATTGTGAGTTTGTACCGCAGGGACAAACTGTAAACTCAGTCTTTTACCTGGAGGTGCTCAGGAGATTGAAACGCCGGATCGCACGCGTGAGGACTGACATTAAAGACACGGTCAAGCTCCACCATGACAATGCCACAAGCCACACAGCCTTCACCATTACCAACTTCCTGGCCCGGAGCAACACCTCGGTGATCCCTCACCCCCCTTACAGTCCCGACTTAGCTCCATGTGACTTCTTTTTGTTTCCGCGACTCAAGAGAGAGATGAAAGGAAAACATTGGGAAACCATGGAAAACATCCAACACCATGTTACAACGTTCCTGAGAAGCATTCCTGTCGAGGAGTTTCAGGATGCCTTTCAGGCGTGGCAAACGCGTCTCCGCAAGTGTATTGATGCAGGAGGAATGTATTTTGAAGAATATTGAACATTTGCACAAATTACGATCAATAAATGTATTTTGCCAGTAAATGCTCATTTCTTTCATAATGGACCCTGTAAAAAAAAAACGACATATATACTTGAATAATTCTCCATCTTTATCTAGAACTTTTACAAACTGCTTACATAAACCTAGCTTTATATGTAATGGTGTTGGAATAATTTTTTCCCGAGACACTAAAGGTTTGCTAATCACATCAGCTTTTCCTACTGTAAGTTTTCCAATGTATTTGCCGTGCCCTGCTATCCCATATGCATAAAAAGCAAGGATACTTGGTGTATCCGCTTTGAAATCCCAGTAAAAAGTTAACCATTTTTAAATCAACGCAAATAAACCAATTATGTTCATTGTATTTGATTTTATTCAAGATCGTTTTTATATTTTCAACATTCTCCTTTATTTTTGTTGTATACGCTATTGGAATAGATGCATATTTATTTCCATTATGAAGTAAAACTCATTTGAGGCTACGCACGGAACCATCGATAAATAGACGCCAATCTTCAGGACAGTATTCGTCTAGTTTTAAAAGGTGTAGTAAGCCTTTTACATTAGTGCAGTAAACCAGATTTGCATCCTGCTGATAGAAAGGAAGGAACGGACTTTCTCTTGTCCGATAAAATGTTACGTTGACATGGTATTCGAGTTGGCTCATTTCTTTTAATCTTGATGCAAGCAGTTCCGCATCTTGCTTTGAAAGTCTCAGGTCACGTGTCAAATCATTCAGTTTTGGTTGTGAAAAACGTTTTGGACATTCTTGTTCTCCATAGTTATCAATATCAGAATCATCCAGTTCGATATATTTTTGTGTGGTGTCTTCTGATTCATCATAAAGAGGATTATTAGAACTGGATGAAAAAACTGGGAGGGGACTATTTGGGCTGTGTGGTATTGGAAGTCTAGCTAAATATAGGTCTTTGTATATGAGCTTTTTCTTACCATTCCTGTTAAAATGTTTCAAGTCTTGTACGCAAAAGTAACAATCATTGTCATGATTATTTGGCTCTCCCCAAACCATAGGGATCCCAAATGTCAGTTGCCTTTCACCCTTTGTCCACAGGCGCAGTGTTTCGACACACGTTTTGCATACCTTATGCCTTATGTGGAGCCATGTCTTGTCCTGGTCTCCTAATTTTATACCAAAATATGCGAAATTCGTCCGCTTTACAAAGTCTGTTATTGTATTTCTTTGCGCTTTTACAGTATATTCGCCACATATATAACAGAAAATATTTGGGTCATTTTTGCAGGATCTTCTTTTGGAAACTATGTCTGGAAGTGAATTTATTAATGTGTTAAAATTTTATTTTCATAAAGTTGATGGCAAAGCTTTTAAATCAATGATGCCGGAAATAATAATTTCTATTAAATTTAGTCTGTGTGAATAAAATATATTTTCACTAAAAATTTAAATACCTATTTAATTTTTGACAATTTCAAATTAGAAGTGATGATATAATGTTTGGAAGTGATTTCTTTATTTCAATTGTTAAAATTTTATTTTTATATGAAGTTAATGGCGTATGTTTTAGAAGAACTTTGAGATGTGATGATTGTAAAAATTATGAAGCAATCATAATGACTTGACAGTTTTCTTTATGAAATATTATTTTGGTGAAATACACTTTATGGTCATTATCTATAGATTTTGATGGCATACAGAAAACCTAAGAGCAAATTCGGAATCAGCGGATTACCCAAAAAGCATTTTAAATGTTCAAACATCAAAAACTTTTTAAAATTCTGTAGACCTGTGTTATTCATAATAATTAAATAGATATTAATCTCTGAAATTAATATATTACAGTGTTCTATTCTATTTTTATATTTCAACATTAGTATCCACTATTGGATAGAGCTCCTTCTAATATAACATTTTTACAATGTTTTCTAGGAATGTTATAGTGTATCTTTCTATTTATTTGAGCATTTATATCCACTATTGGAGATAAAGCTCCTTCTAATATAAAGACTTTACAATGGTTGCTAGGAATGTTATAGCGTATATTCCATTTTATTTGTACATTTCTACCCATCATTGAATAGATCTCTTAAAGATAAGAATACTTTACAGTATTCAGTATTATTATCTTTTAGTTTTGAGAATAATATTTTGAACGCTCTCTTTTCTGGGGTTTAGTTATTTTGTTTTGAGATATATCAGAAACAATTTTGAAATTTGTAATGAGATTTCGTAAAGGTAAAAACTGTCTTAATTTCGAAATTAGGCGCAAGAAGGGTTTTTTTCTCTCTGGCAAAGAATAAATGAGAGAGAATTTTGTTGTGTATGCGTTGCAAGTATTTCATATTTCTATCTGAAGAATAGAAAGAATAAAATGAATTGCTAGGAATAAACAGGTCTTGAGAAGATTGAGAAAGGAAAAAGGCCCGTTGCAGGTTTGAAGAAACACATTCAATATTTGAATGAGACATTTACCTTAAGAGGAAATCGATTTAAGTAGAAGTTTATGGAGGGTAAAATGGATGAGAATGAAAAATATTACTGACGGACTGGGCAGGAAGAAGAAACTATGAAGAACCCAAGATAGATATTAATCAGGATCTATTAACGTACCATCTGTTATAAGATATCTAAACTTTTTTGACACGTATGGCGGAACCTTTGAGAGGGTTCACCACTTATGACATAGGCCCTTCCATTAATTTATCATTTCAGTAAGGTCAATAGGAAATTATGTTAAAATAAAAAAAGAATCATACGCGTCAAAAATACTTTAAATTTTTTATATAGATAATTATGGTGCCCCTGGAGACACCCGAGGTACTGAAGACCCTGGGTCCTCAACTCCAAGAGGTACTGAAGAAGGCAACCGGGGCCACAACACCCGAGGTGAAGAAGAAGTCACCGGGGCCACAACACCCGAGGTACAGAAGAAGTCACCCGGGGCCACAATACCCGAGGTACAGAAGAAGTCAGCGGGACCACAACACCCTAGGTACAGAAGTCACTGGGCCACAACAGCCGAGGTACAGAAGTCACTGGGCCACAACAGCCGAGGTACAGAAGAAATCACCGGGGCCACAACACCCGAGGTACAGAAGAAGTCACCGGGCCACAACACCCGAGGTACAGAAGTAGTCACCGGGGCCACAACACCCGAGGTACAGAAGAAGTCACCGGGGCCACAACACCCGACGTACGAAATATGGCAGTTACCATCGAGGACAATCAAGAACATCTGACAAAGGAAGACACGTGTCGAATCTTCCATTAAAGAAGAAGCAAACAAGCAAAGTCAGATAAACAAATGAAGGCAATTATTCTCGAAAGCTCCAATTTCTAAAGTTTGACTGGACGGTTGCAGCAGAGTAATTACAAGATTCCTTCGCGGCTAATTTATACCATTTTTATCAGCCTGGCACCCCTGCTCGGATACATCGAATTAAGATTCTTCTCAAGCGGCAGTGTGGCCAAGTTGCTGCACGGATTTTCTTACTTTCTGAGCTAAAACCCATTTGCATTATTTTATTTACATTGTTTGTGTTATTAAGCTATTTGTATAGACTTTGAACAAACACCTCTATGTTAATCTATATCTTCCTGTGAAATCTTGATTACTGACTGTTTCAATAGTTTTGATGGAGAAGAGTAACAAACGCCGATTCAACATATTATATATATATATACATGCATATACCAGAATATTTAAAAATGATTCATTTTTATCACTTGAGTAATCTTTACGAATATTTTCAGCCTATGTTTGACCATTTTGGACCCATACCCCACCCGACCCCTCTATTGTTTCTCATCTTCCTATCTTTTCTTGGTTCCTTCCTTTTCTCTTAGAGAACCTGTTATTCTTCCAACATTCTTTTGAAACAACAATCCCATCTTGATAAATAAAACAAAGTTGCCATGTTGTATAATAGAAACACCTCAGTAAATAATTATACGCATGATAGGCATGTATCATTACATTACAATATGTAATGTACTCTGTACAAACTGAGAATAATAAAACAAAACTGTGTAATAGAAGAAGAGTTGAGCTAAATAGCAGAGATTGAGATACAGAAGTCCAACAACATGGAAGAACGAGGCTTAAAGATGTAGGAAGTTTCCAGGAACTCGTTAAGAGTGTACAATGACCTCTCTTACATTATCCACCCCCTTATTGCATCCGCTGAAGGCCCAGTACTTCCTCATCGGAACGATATATAAACCTCCACAAAGCCGG
The DNA here is from genome assembly GCA_030710605.1 of Cordylochernes scorpioides. NCBI lineage: Eukaryota > Metazoa > Arthropoda > Arachnida > Pseudoscorpiones > Chernetidae > Cordylochernes > Cordylochernes scorpioides. The sequence goes on along the minus strand of CP092866.1, from coordinate 76,065,912 downwards.
AAATGTACAATCACTTCTCAGTCCGCCTAAGCCCTCGCCTGTTGTCTTTACCAGGTCTATTAGTATGAAACTCGAAAATTTTCAGTGAATTCAAAAGTTCACCAATTTCATACAACAAAAGATTTTTTATTCAAAGTAACTGCCCTGATTAGCTATACACTCGGACCACTTTTCAGGCAATTTTCGAATTCCTTGTCTGAAAATTTCTATTCCTTTTAAGTCGAACCAGTCAACAAGTCATTTTCGGAGTATGTCTGAGTTCGAAAATTCCTGTTTTTTTGGGGCGTGTCCTAAAGATGTGAAAAGGTGGTAGTCCGACGGCACTAAGTCTGGTGAGTACGGCGGGTGGGGTAAGAGTTCCCAGCCCAAGTCTTTTATGGTGTTTTTGACCACCGTAGCGTTGTGGGCTGGAGCGTTGTCATGTTGCAGTATCAGGTTGTTGTGCTTTTCACGCCATTCCGGTCTTTTTTAATTTAACGCCTCTCTCAAACTGTGCATTTGTTGTTCGTAGCGACTAGTATTGACCATTTTTCCAGGTTTCAGGAGCTCGAAATATACTACGCCGGTCTGGTCCCACCATATGCAAAGCATTGCCTTTTTTCCGAAGCGATTGGGCCTAGGCGTCTGTTTTGGAAATTGGCCGGGCAGACCCCACGACTTTTGGCACGTAGGATTGCTGAAGTGGATCCATTTCTCATCAGAAGTTACGATTCGGTGCAAAAATGACTTCTTTTCATGCCTGGCGAGCAGCCCTTCGCAGGTTACCGACGCCGTTATTGCTGCCTTTCGCTCAACTTGTGGGGGACCCATCTGAAAAGCTTTTGGGTCATTCCGAGGCTATTTAAACGTAGAGAAACAGCACCTTGAGACACTTGGAGCTGTTTTGCGAGTTTCTCCTGCATTTGGGTACTGTCCTCATCCAACAAAGCTTGCAGTTCAGCGTCCTCGAACTTTTGGGGCGGTTTTCCATGTGGTTCATTATCAAGTTCTAAATCGCCACTTTGGAATTTTTTTAACCTCCTGTAACACTGCGATTTGCTCAAAGCGTGGTCGCTGTAAACTTCCTCGAGCATTCGGTGGGTTTCAGTGGCACTTTTCTTCCAGTTGAAGGCGAACAACAAAACTTCCCGCAAATGGGCACTTTTTGGCTCGGAAATCGCCATTTTACACGGGCTCCAGAAAATTTTCACGATTTGAATTTTTCTAAAACTGCACACATACTGATGCCACGTGAGTCAAAGAACAAAACGCATACAACAGCGCCACCGTCGGCTCAAATAAAGTTGCACAGCGGCCTTTGGCGCCCATTTTCGCGTTTCATACTAATAGACCTGGTAAGGTTCGACCATGCCGTAGACCAGTAAGAAAACTTCTTAACTTTCCATATTTTGGTGCTAGCTCGACTCTTTCTGTTCACGGAACTTTCCTAGTACAACTGTCTCCCTTCGTTATATATTTTTTGTGGACATTCCCAAGTCTTCCATTCTGCCTCTAAAACGATTGTCTGTACTCTGTGAGAACTGTTAAAGGTCTTCCAAGGTGCAGAGAAGTATTGAAAAACTCTCCACACCCTGACTATTCCTCTCGGTTACCACAGGAACGGAGAGAGTCGACAGGTTTGACCCTCTCGGTATATATATGAAAAAACAATAGAAAAAAAAGATAAGTGGGTCAGGTGTTGATATTAAAAATAAAGAAGGCATCTCCTGACCACGAGCACATGTGCTTTTTAAATGGTAGAGCGCCACTAGTGGAGCAAAAATAAACTAAACGTTTATTTAGCTTGCTCCGTGATATTTGGTCAACCCAATTTCTTTATAAATCAAGAAAAGCCATCCACGAACGCGTTTCGCGCTGTTGGCGCTTGTCAGCGTGGAGTAGGCTGTAACCACTGCGACCAAAAATATTTTTTGGTCCCAGAGGCTTCTTGAGAAATCAAGAAATGGGTATTTAAGGCCAAATTTGCGTAAAGACGGTTAACACATGAAAAAACAACAGAAAAAAAAGATAAGTGGGTCACGTGTTGATATTAAAAATAAAGAAGGCATCTCCTGACCAATTTGGCCTTAAATACCCATTTCGGTCAGGAGATGCCTTCTTTATTTTTAATATATATATATGGTAATTTAAACCAACAACCCCATATTGTATAATACTTATAACAAGATTTTCGTGTTGTATAATAGAAACACATCTGTAAATGATTATAAGCATTATTGACATGTGTCATTACATCATCATATGTAATGTACTTTGTACAAACTGAGGATAAATAAATAAAACTCTGTAATAGATTAAGAGTTGAGCTGAAGCAAGAGATAGAAGTCAAAAACGTCTAAAATCGAGATGTAGCAGTCCCAAAACAACATCTAAAGATAGATAGGAAACTGTCAGGACGGCGCCAGTGTACAATTTCGTCAGACGATCCACGCTCTTGTCGCATATGCTGAAATGCAATACTTCCTCTCTCGGCAAAGATATATAAGTCCTCCGTCCTAGCCAAAAATATAGTCACTTCACCATCAGCGGAAGCCCTCATCGGTTGTGTCCCAGGTCCACCTCATCCACCATGTAGACCAGTAAGAACTCTTCTATCTCCATCTTTCGCTCCTAGTTCAACTTTTATCTAGTCACGGAACTTTCCTAGTGCAACTGTGTCTTCGTTTTTTGTGTGTATGGACATTCCCAAGCTTTCCACTCTGCCTCGACCACGACTGCCTGTATTCTGTGAGAACTTTTAAAGGTCTCCCAAGGTGCAGAGAGGTACTGGAAAACTCTCCACGCCCTGACTGTCCCTCTCGGTTACTACAGGTTTGCCCCTTTCCGTTACCATACCACAGCGAGAGACCCTCGGTTACCACAGTATAGCGAGAGTCGACAGGATACGAAACGAAGAAGGTAAGACAACTGTCCAGATAGAAGCGAGAAAGTGCAAAGATGGAAGAGCAAACCGACCAGTCCAACGATTCGACCGAGCCATCTGTCCCCAAACAAGAGACGACATTTGAGGAGGAGGAAATGTCGCCGCCCCAAGGTACCTCCACAGACCCGCTGACACAGATCGCCGATGCCCTGAGTAAGCTACTGGTCGCCCGATCTCAGAGGGAGATGGACGTGAGTCCATATGATGGTATTTTTGAAGCCCAGAGCTTTTTCGACAACTTCGATGCCCAAGCAGACCGAGCTGAGCTGACCTACACGGACCGCCTACGCAAGTAACCCTGCTAGGTAAGCCCCTCCAATATTTCCGAAGCCTACGGTTAGATAGGTTATTTTACAATGAAGCCCGCCAGAAACTGATAGACCTATTCCCAACAACGACAGAAGCGTCGTTTGCATGCTTTTTGGCCATCAAATTGACACCCCAAATGCCCCTAGAAGACTACTACCAAAACAAAACGGTAATGGGCATGAAACTAAACCTACCCGCCGACATATTAATAGAGTCTCTGACCGAAGGACTACCCGTCGCAGACCAGCGATTAATCGCAACTGTGCAGCCAAACACCATTAAAGAATGGTTCGACCTAGTGTCAAGAATAAGAAGAACTCAGTGTGCCATCAGTGCAGCGTACCAACGCCAAGTAGACAAGGCTCCACATCCAACCTACCACAACCCACCACCGCGGTAGAACAATCAGCGGTCATCACGTGTAACCTACCAAGTTACACCCCCACCCTCGCCTTGCAAGTATTGCAATGCTATGCACTGGCACTCCCAGTGTGAACAACGGTTCCCACAGAACCGAACACGCCAAGTCTACAGCGCCAGACCACGCACAACCACTGTACCAAAACGTGGTACCCACACCCGTCCCAAGGTCCAATCCCTGAGCCCTGTTCCTCAAGTCCAAGCTGCAAGCCAAGACGATTCAACAGGCCCCGCGAGCAACTCAACGGTAGGAAAACCTGCAACCTTTTTTCGTTGAACAGCTCGTAATACGAGTATGGACTGAACTGTCACCAAATGCAAATTTGCCCTTTTTAATAGACACGGGAGAATCTATTAACGTACTTAACTTGGATATTTTAAGAACCATAGAAAATAGATTACCATATAAAATTATTATCCATCAGTACAGTTTAACTATGATGCACTAGCGCACCATCTGTTATCAAAATTCGAAATTATTTTAAAGGCGTAAGATTCTTTTTGAAAATAAACAATTTAACTATAAATGCAATAGCCCATAATGTAAATACCCTTGGATATATATTTTTAAAAATTAAAATAGGTAACCTCACCCAAAAACTATTTTTTTTTATAATAGAAGCTTCACTACCTTTTGGTATTTTATCTATTAATACCCTTAAAATATTTAAATTAATTATAGATTTTAATAATCTCCAAATTTATCAAAATAATGATGCTCGCTTAACAAATGTCTATAAGTTCACCAAGTGCAAACAGGATTTATGTCCCACTCAACCGAGGGAAACAACTATTTTTACCACCCTCCCCTCGAACCAGTCTTATTTACATGTGGCGGATCCTGCCCTAATTATATATGCCCCCATGTTGTATCACCCCCTATATCTCCTACCCATGATATTGAGTTATCTATACCTTGTAATGCGGCACCTCAGTTAGAACATCGTCCCCACGGACTTCACCCAATTCTATACGAATTCTCTCAAGTGTTCTCTACTAATAAATACAATGTGCCCAAATTGAACATACCACCAGTAAAAATCAATACCACCACAGATAAAATAATGGCATTACGCCCATATAGAGTGCCACTACAAGACCAACAAGAAATACAAACCCAAATAGAGCAAATGCTCCAACATGGTATCATTGCTCCGTCAGTCTCACCTTACGCCAGTCCAATAACTCTTGTTACGAAACGTGACAAAACGAAACGTTTCTGTGTTGATTACAGAAAACTCGATGAAATCATCGCTCCAGACGTACATCCTTTACCTTTAATAAAACCATTCTTGACAAATTGTCGAAAGCCAAATACTACTCTTCTGTAGATATAGCATCCGCATATTGGCAAGTAGAAATAGAACCTAACTCACGTAATCTACTAGCTTTCGTGAAATTAGATAGTCAGTACGAATTTTGTAGACTTCCGTACGGATTTAAAAATTCGCCACAGATATACCATCGTGCCATAAACCAGGTCATGCAAAAATATAAACTAAATTTTGTTACCCATTACTTCGACGATTTCATTATTTTCTCTGACACCTTAGAGGATCATTTACAACACCTACAACAATTTCTAACGGTGTGTCAACACGAAAACATCAAACTCAATTATAAAAAATATTCGTTTTTTAAAACATTATAGATTTCTTAGGATACACTGTTACCGCAGGTACTTATGCACCACAGACGCGCAACCTTGATACCATAAATGCCATCAAACCACCTACCAATCAAAATACACTACAATCATTTTTAGGAGCAGTGAACGTTTATAATAAGTTTATACCAGATTATGCCCGCTTTACGAGCACCTTTAAATAAACTACTTGAAAAAGATGTGAAATGGAATTGGGACCCAGACTGTCAACAAGCTTTCACCACTCTCAAAGAAAGTTTAAACAGTAAACCAGTACTACACTTGTATCAAGTCGGTTTACCATGGCGCCTTTATTGCGACGCATCCACCCAAGGGATCGCCGGCATACTCAAACAGGTACATCCAGACGGACAAGTACAATATTTCAGCCGCACTCTTAGAGCACATGAGAGAAACTACACCGTTTCCGAACTCGAGTGCCTCGCCATCGTCGAAAGTGTGGACAAATTCCGAATATACCTCACCGGTATAAAATTTACCATATACATAGATCACCTAGCTTTACAATGGCATAAAACTATTAAAAAAATCCGTCAGGACGACTATTTAGATGGAGCCTGAGACTATCTACCTATAATTACGAAATCCACTAGCTCAAAAGCAGCCAACAGTACGAAGCAGATTTACTATCACGAAACCCCTTTGTAGGATTTATCATTGCTGATATTATCAAACAGCATCAACCAACAGCATCCCCCTTCAACATTGATACAAACGGCTTACATACCATTACCCGAAAAGGTGTAATTAAAATAATAATACCCGAAACCCTGCCACATACTCTCATGAACAAAGTTCACCAAGTATATAACCACCCAGGCATCTCTCAGATGACCCGCATAATTACTACCCAGTACTACTGGAAAGGTATCTCTAAATCTATAGAAAAATTTTCAGGTCGTGTCACACACCTGCCAAATCATTAAGAGACCCAAAGATAAAGCCTATGGTGCCCTCGGACAAATTCCACCACCTCAACAACCATTCGACTTAATCTCTATAGATACCATAGCTAGATTTTCGAAATATGGACACTCCAAGACATATCTACACGTAATAGTGGATCATTTAACGCGATATGCTTGGACCTTTCCATCGAAGTCCACCAGTACCTTAACGTACATTCAAACCCTCAAAACTGTACTACAACAAGGATCTCCAAAACGTCTGTTATTTGACAGAGCGCCCGCTTTTACCTCAGAAAAATTCCGTAAATCTCTAATAACACATGGTATACAACCCCTACTCACCACAAGCAATAACCCACAATCAAACGATTTAATAGAACGCTTAAATGCCACCATTACAGGCAAGCTCAGACTAGCTTATCTAGAAAATCCGAAAGCTTCCTGGACTCGACTAGTTAAGCGCGTCACTCAGACGTATAATAACACACTCCATTGTGTCACACGTTTTCCACCTACCTACTTAATGTTCAATATTGTCCCCCCAGATCTAAGAACTCATATTAACCCATACCCCGAAATAACTATAGCTCGAGAGATAGCACGCTCTCGTACCCAAAATAAGCATAAAAAGATAAAGAAACATTTGATAAGCAGCACAGAACCACATTTCGAAGTGAATGATCTTGTTTTGGTCAAAAATTATAGACATCCCGACACAGGTGAATTAACACCATATTTTACTGGACCATACACAATAATTGAAATAATCTCACCCAACGTCGTTCGAATAGATCGCCCCAATCAACCTCTCAATAGAGACAGTGACACCATACATGTCAATAAATTAAAATATTATACAGAGAATGTTCTGTACATCACACCTCCACAACCCCGATTTGTTCATAACCCACAACGATTGCCTCAAGATGTATACCTCAGTGAATTCAATCATTTGACTCCAGATATCTTCGAGACGCAACTATTCCGAATTATACCGCCTACAACCTCACAGCACCTTTTGCATTTAAATCCCCGGAATTTTCAAATAGGCAAGAAAAATGCCAACCTCAACAAAAGAAGAAAGTCAGTTTCAAGTAAATGACAAAAAATAACCAACACCCCGCACGAGTAACCCCCCAGTAATAGGATCCTCGAATCTATTTCAGTTACATATCCCCCGTCCAACGTCCTCCCTCCCTTACAAAGCTATCATCTTGACCGCTATCTTCACGATCGCCATTTTTTTAAACACATGTTTCACACTAACCATTTAGCGTTTCTCACAAATCTCACCAACGCCTTAATCACAACACAACACACACACACAACATACATTAAACATTTTACATGTTAATTGATATCACCAATTAAAACAACTTGGTTAAGTCTGATATAGACTTTATAACGGAAAAGAGATATAATTATCTACATATCACCTTTTTGGATAAACAAGAATATTGTTCAATTTTACACTACTTAACATTTATCTAATCATTATAATAATATTTAATTATAATATAATTTTTGTATAAAATCTTGAATAATTATTTTTATTTTTACCTTTCAATTATAAGTAATAGAATCAAAGCTTGTGAGGATGCGTATCTTATAAGTTTTAATAAAGGCGAGCTTTCGGGTCAATAACCCTTCTTCAGGACATCATGTCCGACTTATCTTGCATTTTGACATGATGTCCTGAAGAAGGGTTATTGACCCGAAAGCTCGCCTTTATTAAAACTTATAAGATACGCATCCTCACAAGCTTTGATTCTATTACTTATATTCTTCAGAGGATTTCAACCTACCTTTCAATTATATAATCAAATTTTTAATCCAACATGATTTCAAAAAAAAAAAAACTTTAATCATATTTACTTTTATTTTTCATAATATTATTTTAGTATTTTAAAACATTTATTTGCTTTAAAAATCATTTTAAACTAATTATTATATTTTTATATATTACATGTTTGATTTTGTCCACTTACACTTTTTTTATCCGCAATCATATTTCTATCTTTTTATTCACTATATTTTATATTTGTTTAAATAGCTTATTATATGACAATGTTTATCATCAACTATCGGGCATCTACAACAATCGTTTACAACAATCCTATTCTCTACCCAATTCCCTATACTTTTCATCACTATCTATTTCAGCCATTGCTTCAAACCATCGTAGAAAAACGACAGCACTGCTTGGCAATTTTTTTTATTTCGTATTTCAACAAACTCTTTGAACACAATTCCTCAGATCGCCCACGCCATCGAGCACCTCCCTCGCGGAAAGGCCCCCGGCTGGGACGGCTTGCCGTGCGAGCTCCTCGTCGCCTTCAACGAGGACTTCTTCGCGGAAGCTCTGGCCCGGGTGTTCGCGGCTTCACGGCTCCGCGGTGCCCTGCCTCCGTCGACGCAGCGCAGCTCCATCTGCCTCGTGCCCAAGGCCCGCGGAGGTCGCGGCCTTGATGGCTACAGGCCTGTCGCGCTGCCCGCGGCCGACTACAAGGTCCTGGCCGCCATCCTTCACCGGCGCCTCAAGCCCTACCTGCGGACCCTTGTGCCGGAATGCTAGACCTACGCCGTCCCCGGGAGGTCCCCGTCATGGAACATCGCCATGGTGAAGGACGCCATCGAGGAGGTCACCGCCCTGGGCTCGCCGCTGGCCGTCATGGGCGTCGACCTAGAGTCCGCCTTTGACTCATTGGACCGCGGCTTCCTGGAGTCTCTGTTGATGTCCCTCCGCCTCCCGCCGACCTTCTTGGCATGGATCAACATCCTATACGTCGGGGCGGACGCTACGATTCGGGCAGGAGGCTTCTACACCACCGCCTTCCCCCTCCTCAACGGCCTAATACAGGGTTGCGCCGTGAGCGCCGCACTTTTCATCATCGCCACGGGGCCGCTGCTACGTCGCCTGGAGTTGACCCTCGGCGTGGGCAACGTCATCGCCTACGCCGACGACATCGTCCTCCTATTCCATCGCGACGAGGACTTCGAGCGGGCGGCGACCGTCTTCGAAGACTATAAGCAGGCCTCCGGAGTTGGCGTGAACCTCCGGAAGAGCGCCGGCCTCTGGTGCGGCGCCTGGCGCAACCGCGGCAACTCCCCTCTCGGCGCCTCCTGGTCGACCACCTCCATCAGGGTCTTCGGGCTCGACATCGCCCCCAGGAGCACCGTCGCCCACCTGGAGACTGCATGCCGCAAATGGGCGCCCTTCACCCGCGGCCTCTCCCTCGTCGGGCGAGCAAGAGCGGCGAACACGCTGGTGGGGTCCACCATTCAGCAACACCTGCATGGATACCTTCCATCACCCTCGACCATCGCCAAGCTGCAGGCCCGACTGGCGAGGTTCGTCTGGGGACAAGACCACACGGCGTGGCTTCCCGCCGATGTCATGGCGAGGCCGGTCACCATCGGAGGCCTCGGCCTCCTCGACCTCGCGACCCAGCTCTAGCTCGCCTGCCTCAAGGGGGTGCAGGTCGCGCTCCGCGGGGGCAGAAATGCCTTCAGCTGGCTGGTTTATAAGCGGTGAGGCCTGGATCCACCCTCCACCGGACGGCACCCGTCTCCAGCCCCGCCGTCTCCGGCTGCTGAAGCTCTGGGAGATGGCCTCCAACATCCTGGGCCTCAACCACCGGGCGCTCCTCACAGCTCAGCTGCTGGACCTCCCCATCATCGGCGGCTGCCGGTTCCTCCGCCCTCCCGACCTCCTGGCCCTCGCCCGCTGGCGCGGAGCCCGAGTTCGGGACCTCATCGTGGAGGAACACCTCATCGCCCGCCCTACGCGCTCGGCCCTGGCTGACGCCGCGGCCCTGGGCGCCTTCTGTCGGAGCCTGACCTCCGAGAACGCCGTGGGCTTCGGGGCGGAGTCTACACCTTCATCTAGCTCTCTAGCTGCCGCCGTGGTGCTGCGAGGGACGGCTACGCCGTTCCTCAACGGCCTCACGACCCGCTCAGCCCGACGGGCCCTGGATCGCCCGCGCCTCGCCGCCCCGCCCATCTCAAGGTTCACCTCGAGATGGTCGTCCACCATCTGTCCACCACCATCCAGGATCGACTGGGCCTCGCTGCGGCGCTGCGCCTTCTCGGGCCACGAGGCTGACGCGGCCCTCAAGCTGGCCCTCCACGCCCTGCCCCATCCGGCCCATCCTGCCTCGGTCGGCCCCTCCTGTCCTGCCTGCGGGTCCATCGACCGTTCCCTCAGCCACCGTTACTGGTGCTGTACCTCCATCAAACCTCTCATTAGAGAGGCGTTCAACATCATAGGGCGGCCCCCTGACCTGCAGGCTTGGATCTTTGGCGGGTCCGGCCTTGAGGACGACGCCCTTTCCATCCTGGCGTCGGCAAAGTTGCGAATTTATCGCTACTTTGTCCAGGTTGGGCTCGGAGAAGCAGTGGAGGACCCGCTCATCGCCTGGTCCAGGACCCTCCAGCGACGTGGTTTCCTTCCTCCATCCCCCATCATCATCTTGTAAACTTTTTTTGTATCATATATGTGTGGTAATTTAAGAATCATAAACACCTGTGTAAATACTCACCACCTCTTCTTACACCCCCTACTCTAATATGGACTTTTAATCATGGTACCCAATCCTCCTTTAATCAATATAACTTTGTATGTATCGTTTTTATGTGTTCAATTAAATAAAGAGGTACATCTAGAGGGAACGTAGAAACCAAAAGGGCTTACCCCGCAGACAATGAGGTCAATCGCCCCGACACGCGGCCCAGACGTCCGATGACGTAACAGGGCTTACCCGCAGGCAATGAGGTCAACCGTCGCGACACCGCGGCGCCAGACGTCCGATGACGTAACACTTGAGCATATAAAAAGGGCTTGCTCCGCAGCCAGTCAGTCATTTCAGTGGATGCAAGATAGCAGACAGATCGTTAGTAAGTCTTTGTGGACGGGGTGGATGGCCCGGATTCCCCTGTGGTTCGTCTCTGTGTGCTTTACCACTCACCACCATCACGACTGCGCAATCATCATCTTTCCCCACGACTCAATACAACAGACCAGACTACCGAAATACCACAGCTAAAGAAGAAAGTCGACAGGATTCGACATATGTATATATGCTAAATGTAATATATTTCTCTCTCTCTTTGATTGAATGTGTATGTATTAATTGTCACACACACACACATACATTCATTTATATATATATAGACTTGCGGATGTACCCGGCTTCGCCCGGGTTTTACCCGAGTAAAGGTTTGTCTAACGAACATTTGTTAAAACAATTCTCTATAAACTTACTCGTATATATATATAAAAATATATATTTTGATAATTTGAAACTCGTAAATTTGAATCTCTCGATAAAGTGAAAATTTTTTCCCGGTCCCTGTGTGCAGTGTCATCCTGAAATTTGTCTTTCCTAATTTTCTACATTACAAAATTATCGTTTTATCTAGTGAACATTTTTTCCCGGTCCCTTGAAAAATAATCGATAAGTTGAATAAAATCAATATTAATTGGTTCCCTCGGAAATTGGAAGTTAAAGGAATAGTATCTTTGCCTTGGAATTGTATCATTATTCTTTTCTCAAATAAATTGCCGTGTCATCCTGAATTTTGTCTTTCCTAATTTTCTACATTACAAAATCATCGTTTTATCTAGTGAACATTTTTTCCCGGTTGGTATGCTTACAGGACGAAACTGCAAAAGCTTCTATATAAGTTATTTAATTTTTAGTATCGCATTTATATTTATTCGAATTTTATATTTAAACTAGCCGAGTGACCCGGGCAACGCCCAGGGTTTACCCAAAGGGCCTGCAGAGACTTTAAAAGTATAGATTGACCATGTTTTGATGTCCTGAACTATAGCCCATCATATAACAAACTGTAATTCGACACTATCAATAATTCGACACTTCCGATAATTCGACCGTTTTAAAAATCAAATTTACACAGTCGATTGTTGTTTAAATACAACCTTACCGGTAAAAAGGTATTACAGAGGCGATGACAGCCACTGAAAATGTACAAAATTTATGTATAGAGAAATGGGAGAATTTAGTGAATAAAGAAAAGTCCAAAATCTAAATAATTGATAATAGTGTATTAACAAACAACTAATACAAAAAAATTCCTTTGAGGTAAGAAACTATAGACATTAGTAAAAAGTTTATGAAAATAAATCAGAAAAAAGAGGTTGTCAACTATATTGCAGAGGAGACTACTTATAAAAGGAATTAATCTAAAGGACTCATTAAAAATTAATTTATATTTTTATTCATACATGGGTTCAACTTTATATGTATTTTGTCCAAAGTTCAAACACGTGAAAAAGCCGCATAGAGCTGTCCATGCGTATGTAGCAAGAACCCAAATATTATTTATAGTCATAGCAAAAGCCAACTTTAGTGAAAACTGATGCCTCTTAAGAATGAAGGGAAGGCTGATATCTGAAGGAGCAAAATATATTTTTGGCACCAATACAGTGTGTCCAACATTGGTCCCGGTCAGTATTTGTGCTTCAACTTTACTTGTATGCCATCCAAAGTTCACACACGTGAAAAAGCCACATAGAGCTGTCCATGCATAAATGCAGGCTCTTGTAGCAAGAAACTCACTCTAGCAAAGGTTTGGCCTTAAGCCTTATTTATAGTCATAGGAAAAGCCAACCCTATTGGAAACTCTTGCCTCTTCAGAATGAAGGGAATGTTGATATCTGAAGGAGCCAAAGATGTTTTGACACCAATACAGTGTGTCCAACATTGGCCCCTGTCAGTATTTGTACCTCAAGGACATGAGAGCACATGCACTGTATCACCATACATGTACCATTGTAAAGACCCTGCTTAAGATTAAAATTTCTCAGAAGCATAACAATAGCACCAACCTAGAGTATAACTGGTGTGGAGGCATTCTTCTGAGAGTAAGGCTATTGAAAAATTCAATAGGAAGTTATTTTGCTCCTCCACAATCTTACACTCCACACTGTTAACACTGAGGAAACACTGACTCGTGTTTGGTAAGCAATTTAAAGAAAGAAACTATAGGTATTGGTTGAAGAGTTTAAAAATATATATTTTGAGTGAAAAAAAAAGACACAAATCAGCAAATAAAATTGCAAACAATACTACTATATCACAGATAAGACAATATATAAAAGGAATGAATTCATTTAAATGACCTCATTAAAACTACATTTATAGTTTTATATATAAAATATAACCTCGATAATTCGACCATGTTTTGTTGTCCTTACCTACAGCCTATTATATAACAAATTTAATTTGACACTATTGATAATTCGACCATGTTTTGTTGTCCTGACCTACAGCCTATCATATAAAAAACTGTAATTAGACACTCTCGATAATTCGACCATGTTTTGTTGTCCTGACCTACAGCCTATCATATAAAAAAACTGTAATTCGACACTCTCGATAATTCGACCATGTTTTTTTGTCCTGACCTACAGCCTATCATATAAAAAACTGTAATTCAAGAGTTTAAAAATATATATTTTGAGTGAAAAAAAAAGACACAAATCAGCAAATAAAATTGCAAACAATACTACTATATCACAGATAAGACTACATATAAAAGGAATGAATTCATTTAAATGACCTCATTAAAACTACATTTATAGTTTTATATATACAATATAACCTCGATAATTCGACCATGTTTTGTTGTCCTTACCTACAAACTGTAATTCAAGAGTTTAAAAATATATATTTTGAGTGGAAAAAAAAAGACACAAATCAGCAAATAAAATTGCAAACAATACTACTATATCACAGATAAGCAACATATAAAAGGAATGAATTCATTTAAATGACCTCATTAAAATTACATTTATAGTTTTATATATACAATATAACCTCGATAATTCGACCATGTTTTGTTGTCCTGACCTACAGCCTATCATATAACAAACTGTAATTCAACACTATCGATAATTCGACCATTTTAAATTTCAACAATTGTTTGTTGCTCAAATATAACTTCACTGCTAAAAAGGTATTACAGAGAAAACTTCTGACATTGTAAATGTACAAAATGTATGTATAGAGCAGGGGAATAATAAATAAAGACCAAAATCAAATTAATTGATAATAAATAGATTATTGCCAAAAAAAAAAATACAAAAAATATTTTTTTTCTCCTTTCTTATCTTCACTCAATCATATTAGAGTGTCAAGCTTGTAAAGCTTGAAATTAACAACCATCATGATTGGGTGAAGTAGAATGCGTCTGCCTTTGTCATCAAGACTGGGAGCACTACTCAGTGGCAGGCCACTGACTTAGCTCCAAAAGAATGTATCCCTGGATTAGGAGCCCTTACAAGGTACTATCAGCCGGGCCAGCTGAGCCCAGGTTTTTTTAGTGAGCTTGTTACTGCTCCCCCTCCTCCTTTTTCATCCTGGCTTGGGACCGGCAAAGGCGGAGTTTTTTTTCTTCCAGGTGAGAAACTTTAGGCATTGGTGAAAAGTGTAAATATATATTTTGGAAATGAAAAAAAAAAAGGATAAAATAAATCAGAATATAAATTTACAAACTATATTTCAGAGGAGACGATTTATAATAGGAATTCATTTAAATGACCTCATTAAAAACTACATTTTATATATACTTGGGCTCAACTTTACATGTATGCTATCCAAAGTTCGCACACTTGAAAAAGTCACATAAAGTCGTCTGTGCGTAAACTCAGGCTCTTGTAGCAAAGGTTTGGCCTTGAGCCCTCTTTATAGTCATAGCGAAAGCCAACCTTAGTGAAACATAAAGCCTCTCTAGAATGAAGCGAAAGTTGGTATCCGAAGGGGACAAAGATATTTCAGACATTATACAGTGTGTTCAACTTTGGGTACTGTCAGTATATGTGCTTCAAGGACATGAGAGCACATGCGCTAGAACACCATACCTGTTCCATCGCAAAGATCCTATAGGCATTGGTGAAAGTGTAAATAAATATTTTGGAAATGAAAAAAAATTGCAGATATGACAACATATTAAAGGAATAAATTCATTTAAAAGGCCTCATTAAAAACAACAATTCTATTTTTTTATATATACAATATAATCTAATTAATTCAACACACGATAATTCGACCATTTTTGATGTCTCGACCTACGGCCTATCATATGACAAACTAATTCGACACTTTCGATAATTCAACTATTTTGGAAATTCAAATTTCAACAGTTGATATTTGTCTAAAACCCCTATTATTAACAACATATTAAACTGCAGAGCGCAAAAATGTAGAAAACTGTATGTATATAATTGTATGCAAATAATTGTATGTATAGATCAATGAGTAAAATAATTTTTTTTTTGCTTATCCCTAGTACACGTGGTACAGGCCTTGATAATCATGGTGGGTAGAGTAGGCGACTGTTTTTACTGTAAGTACACCACATGTCTAAACATGTGAAAAGCAGTTCGACTTTGCATGTACAAATGTGCCAGAGCCCCGTTTGATTACTTGCGCTTGCTGGTGGGGTTGGACTTTTGCAAGAATCAGAAGCCATTGGAGCATTTTTTTAAAATTTTTTTCAGAAAAAAGTGCCCAATGCGGGAATCGAACCCGGGTCGTAGCGGTCGAAAACCAACGGCTTAGACCATCCTTCCACCAACCCCCAGTAAAATAAGTAAATAAAAAGAAAACCAAAAATAAGTGATAATAGTTTATTGAATAACAAATAAAATAAAAAATCTTTCAGGTGAAAAATTATAGGCATTGGTAAAAAAGTAAACAAGAGAAATAGCAATTGGGGTTTTGTGTCTGCGGTGAGTCATATTAGCACGCCTAGCGGTTAGGGGAGTGAGTCTTCCACGGCCTTTTCGAGGCATGACAGAAGACGCTGAAAAAAAAGGTAAAATAAGAACCAAGCAGAGGAAAACTATAAAACTGAAAGCCAGGACAAGCATAAAAAGAAAATTCCAAGCATGTGAGGAAACAATTGATGAAAAAAAAAAGGATTCCAAAAAAATACTGCAAAAAAGAAACCAAACACAAAAAGCAACAATTGAGTACACAAATACAGCATCAGCCTATTTATGAGAAGAAAAAAAAAAGACAGACACAAAAATGGAGCTAAATTCAAATGAAAAACTATAACAGATCAAGTAATCAAATCAGGCATTATGAAAGAAACTGCAAAAAAGAAAATCAGACACAAAAATGGAGCTAAATTCAAATGAAAACTATAACAGATCAAGTAATCAAATCAGGCATTATGAAAGATACTGCAAAAAGAAAATCAGACACAAAAATGGAGCTAAATTCAAATGAAAACTATAACAGATCAAGTAATCAAATCAGGCATTATGAAAGACACTGCAAAAAAGTAAATAAGACACAAAAATGGAGCTAAATTCAAATGAAAAACTATAACAAATTAATAAAAGAAAATAAGACCTAATCCAAATAATTTAATAAAAAAAAACGTCACACACTATTAAATTATTTGGATTAGATCTTATTAATGAGAAAAAAAAAGATGCCAAAGAGAGATGAAAAGATGCCAAAAAAGATAACCAGATACAAAAACTGTGCTAAATTCAAATGAAAAACTATAACAAACACTTAAAAAAGATAATTATTATAGAATAAAAGTAATAATTCAATCTACAATTCGAAAAATAATATAACCTCAGCCTATTTATGAGAAAAAAAAAACGTTGCCAAAGACATTAGGAAAGATACTGCAAATAGAAAACATACACAAAAATTGAGCTCTATTTAAATGAAAAACTATAACAAAGTACTTACAAATTATAATCATAATCAAATGTATATATATATCAAATATATATTATAAATTAGTAAAAGGTAATAAGACAAAAGAACGCATTTCAAAACAAAGGAATTGATGATGATAAATGCAAAAAATCTACGATTGTAAAATAGATTAAATTAAAAAATAAAAATAATTGTTAACATTAGGAAAATAAAAACAGGCCTATCATACGAAGAAAAAAATAACGAAAATTTTGGTATATAGATCGTTATGTGTAGTTCAGAATCTTCGGAGGAGATAGCTCAGGACTTTACAATGGAAAACTCTGTTACGGTATTATCTATATAGACGATACTCATTATTTCTTTTGATTTTTATATATCGTATATATCGTCTTGCACAATTATTTAAACTTTTTAAAATAAAGTACAATACTTAAAATAAAATATGTTTCTTATACAATCTAAAATTAGAAAATAAACTTTTAAATCGGTACATTCAAGGAGATAGCCATTATAAAGCACTAATATTTGAATTAGTTTTACTTAATATATTAGCCCTGAAAGACCCAAGGTCATCAGGCGTGGAGCAGACTTCCTGCCTAAGCCTATCTCCGTCGCAATGGTGGCGCTGCTTGCGAGTTAAAACTACAAATCTGCAAATAACTCTAAAGATATTCAAGATATTCAAGAAATTATATTTATCAGAAACCTTCCCAGCACTATACTAAATAACTTTCCAAAGTTTCATGGCGTTCCAATGAGTGGTTTGGTCAGGCATAAAGGACAGACACACACACATACATTCATTTATATATATACTAGCGGATGTACCCGGCTTTGCCCGGGTTTTACCCGAGTAAAGGTTTGTCTAACGAACATTTGTTAAAACAATTCTCTATAAACTTATAAAAAAAAAGATATATTTTGATAATTTGAAACTCGTAAATTTGAATCTCTCGATAAAGTGATCATTTTTTCCCGGTCCCTGTGTGCCGTGTCATTCTGAATTTTGGCTTTCCTAATTTTCTACATTACAAAATCATCGTAAAGGTTTGTCTAACGGACATTTGTTAAAACAATTCTCGATAAACTTATAAAAAAAATAATAGATATATTTTGATAATTTGAAACTCGTAAATTTGAATCTCTCGATAAAGTGATCATTTTTTCCCGGTCCCTGTGTGCCGTGTCATTCTGAATTTTGGCTTTCCTAATTTTCTACATTACAAAATCATCGTTTGTTCTAGTGAATTGTTCAATGCTTGTATTGGACTTAATTATTATCCGGAGGCCTGGAGAAAGTCAGCAGTAATGATTATAAAAAAAACCTAATAAAGAAAACTATAAAGATCCGAAAGCCTACCGCCCTATAAGCTTGTCTTCTAATTTAGGTAAAAATTTCGAAAGTCTAATTCATATTGAACTTTTAAATCATATTAATAGTAATAATGTTATGCATCCTGCTCAACATGGATTTACACAAGAAAAATCGACAATCTCTGCTTTACAAGAAATAACTAAATTAGGTCTTCAGAAAAGAGAAACAGAAAATACGGCAATAGTAACAGTGGACATCAGCGGAGCTTTCGACAACGCATGGCATCCGGCAATTCTCCAACAATTGGACAAGGCAAATTTTCCAGCGGTACTTATAAAAATAATTAATTCTTACTTTGAAGATCGGAGTGTAGAATTTAAATATACTAATGTAAAGTGTATAAGAAAGATAAATAAGGGATGTCCCCAGGGTGGTATTATTTCTCCTTTTCTTTGGAATATATTACTTAATGATTTCAACTTATCTTTTAACGAAGGTTTTGCTAGAGTAATTGCTTTCGCGGATGATGTGACATTTGTGGTGTGGAGTTCAAACATCTATGATCTTCAGTACAATATAACCAAATGTTTAAAAAAAATCAAAGCCTGGTGTGAAAAGGTGAAACTTTCACTAAGTCCAAACAAAACAGGTATATTCTATCTGCATAACTATGAAAAATTGCCCATTAATTTTGATGGAAAAATAATTCAACCATCAGAAACTGTTAAAATTTTGGGAGTTATTTTTAAAAATCATAGACAAAGGAATAAGATTAATTTTGGAACACATGTTGACAATATAATTATGAAAGCTACGAAACTTAAGAATATATTATTCTCATTATGTGCACGTACTTGGGGCATTGATACTCGGCGTAGATTGATCTTATATAAAGCTATGATACGCTCTACAATAAGCTATGCATCAAATATTTGGTTTCCTTTTATCACTGCAGCAAAAAGATCCAAGTTTAATTCTATACAATATCAAATTCTTATTAGATGCATTCATGCTTATAGGACTTCATCTTCTTACATCACACATATACTAGCGAAAACTCCTTTACTGTCCGATTATCTTGAATTATTACAAACAAAGTATAATATGACAAATTCTCTCACAGATCGAACACTCAAAAACCCCTTCAAAAAGAATTAAACAAACTATATCTGGATCTAAAATTTAAGTTTTATCTTTCTCAATCTAATGAACTATTCAAGAAATTCTTTCCAATTGCTGTCCCAAATTTCATTTCTTCTGATAAATTCACTACTTTATTCTTAACTGGCAAAGGACCCTTCTTAAGTTTCCTATTCAAACTGAATGCTATCAATGATCCAACATGCGAATGCCGCTTAGATGTTGAATCACCAGAGCATCTTCTTTTAACTTGCCCTCTGACTAATCAAATTGTATGTAGATACTTTGAAACATTACCAAATTCTCTTTGTGTATATACTCTATCTTATGAGAACTTTGTTAAGTTTAGAACTATTTGTACAATAATTTACAAAACAATACTAATCCATCGTGTAAAAATTTATTAATCATATATATGTAAATAACTAGCGGATGTGTACCCGGCTTCGCCCGGGTTTTATCCGAGTGAAAGTTTGCCTAACGAATATTATATATTATGAAGTATAATAAACAATGTTAAAGATTAGTTTTAATTATTAATCAAGATTGTGTGTGAATATGTGAGAAAGATGTAATATCGTTGTTGTTTTCTTGGCCGACTGTTTTACATATGGTGTTATCTTAAAATTTCTTGTTTTGAATATTTTTTTAGATTGAGTTGAATGAATTGCTGATTTTTTTTTTGTATTTATATATGAATAAAATTAACCCTGTTGATTTTTTTTTATTTAATCGATAACAGCGAAGTTACGCATGTTAAAGTTAGGAAAAATATTTTGATGTTAAGCAAAACCTGCTCCATCTCGTTTTACATAAATGTTGAAAATTTGGTCGAAATTGATGCATTGTAACGAAAGTTTTTAGCGAACACCACTTATGAAATTTGCATTTTATTAATAAAGATAAAATATATATATATAAGGAAGGATAATATAAATGAGTTTTAAAAATTGTTTAAAAAAAAATGCATCGGCCGGGAATCGAACCCTGGCCGCCCGCGTGGCAGGCGAGCATTCTACCACTGAACCACCGATGCTTTAAAAAAATCAAATTCATTTATCGTCGCGACCAGTGCTGCGCCCTAGCGGTAAAAGACTGGAACTAACGCTTTACTATACTACTATACTATACTAGCAGATGTGCCCGGCTTCGCCCGGGTTTTACCCGAGTGAATGTTTGTCTAACGAACATTTGTTAAAACAATTCTTTTTAAACTTATAAAACGTACTCGGCTTCGCCCGGGGTTTTACCCGAGTAAAGGTTTGTCTAGCGAACATTTGTTAAAACAATTCTCTAAAAACTTATTAAAAAATAAAAAATATATATTTGATAATTTGAAACTCGTAAATTTGAATCTCTCGATAAAGTGAACATTTTTTCCCGGTCCCTGTGTGCCTTGTCATCCTGAATTTTGTCTTTCCTAATTTTCTACATTAGAAAATCATAGTTTTATCTAGTGAACATTTTTTCCCGGTCCCTTGAGAAATACTCGATAAGTTGAATAAAATCAATATTAATTGGTTCCCTCGGTAATTGGAAGTTAAAGGAATAGTATCTTCGCCTTGGAATTGTATCATTATTCTTGTCGCAAATAAATTGCCGTGTCATCCTGAGATAATCTTACTTTTGATAAATAATATTTAAGATAACAAACTTAGTCATAAGAAAACTTGTTATCATCGTCACAATGGGGGCGCTGCTTGCGAGTTAAATCTACAAATCTGCAAATAACTCTAAGGATATTCAAGATATTCATGAAATTATTTTTCAAAAACCTTCCCGGTGATATACCTAATAATATCCCAAAATTTCACGGCGATTGAATGTATGGTTTTTGAATCTATAGAGTACAGACAGACAGACAGAAATTCAATTTTATATATATAAGATAAATGAGTTTTAAAAATTGTGAAAAAAAAAATGCATCGGCCGGGAATCGAACCCGGGCCGCCCGCGTGGCAGGCGAGCATTCTACCACTGAACCACCGATGCTTAAAAAAAATGGCCATATTTAGGTATTCATTCCATTCCGGATTAGTCCGCGTAAAAAAAAGTTCTTCAAATGAAAAAAAGAAATAGCCAAAATACTAATCAAAATGCAGCCGAAAATTTTCCTCAGGTTTATAAAAAGCGACATGCAAAATTTGGTACCAATTGGTTCAGTAGTTTTTGAGTTTATCGCGAAACAGACAGACAGACAGAAATTGACTTATATATATATATATATATAGATTTACTCTTCATTGTTGGCTTTTTATCTTACATTCATTCTTCATTGTTGGCTTTTTATATTACATTTACTCTTCATTGTTGGCTTTTTATCTCACATTCACTCTTCATTGTTGGCTTTTTATCTTACATTCATTCTTCATTGTTGGCTTTTTATATTACATTTACTCTTCATTGTTGGCTTTTTATCTTACATTCACTCTTCTTTGTTGGCTTTTTATCTTACATTCATTCTTCATTGTTGGCTTTTTATATTACATTCACTCTTCATTGTTGGCTTTTTATCTTACATTCATTCTTCATTGTTGGCTTTTATATTACATTCACTCTTCATTGTTGGCTTTTTATCTTACATTCACTCTGTTGGCTTTTTATATTACATTTACTCTTCATTGTTGGCTTTTTATCTTACATTCACTCTTCATTGTTGGCTTTTTATATTATATTTACCCTTCTTTGTTGGCTTTTTATCTTACATTCATTCTTCATTGTTAGCTTTTTATATTACATTTACTCTTCATTGTTGGCTTTTTATCTTACATTCACTCTTCATTGTTGGCTTTTTATCTTACATTCATTCTTCATTGTTGGCTTTTTATATTACATTCACTCTCCATTTTTGGCTTTTTATCTTACATTCATTCTTCATTGTTGGCTTTTTATATTATATTCACTCTTCATTGTTGGCTTTTTATATTATATTCACTCTTCATTGTTGGCTTTTTATCTTACATTTACTCTTCATTGTTGGCTTTTTATCTTACATTCACTCTTTATTGTTGGCTTTTTATATTATATTTACTCTTCATTGTTGGCTTTTAATCTTACATTCTTTCTTCATTGTTGGCTTTTTATATTATATTTACTCTTCATTGTTGGCTTTTTATCTTACATTCATTCTTCATTGTTGGCTTTTTATATTACACTAGACGAATGGCCCGGGCAACGCCCGGGTTTTACCAGAGTGCGTATATATTTTAAAAACGTTTTAATTAAAATACTATTCGTTACAATTATAAATTGGCGCCATGGATGTCACTCTTGTGAAACGTCCCGTTCCAAACTGTGTGTTTTTAAAATGTTTTAATTAAAATACTATTCGTTACAATTATAATTTGGCGCCGTGGATGTCTCTCTTGTGAAACGTCCCGCCCCAAACTGTGTGTGTCTTGAAAATCTATATTAATAAAATGCAAATTTCATAAGAGGACATCACTAAAAACTTTCGTTACAATGCATCAATTTCGACCAAATTTTCAACATTTATGTAAAACGAGATGGAGCAGGTTTTGCTTAACGTCAAAATATTTTTCCCTAACATTAACATGCGTAACTTCGCTGTTATCGATTAAATACAAACAATCAACAGAGTTAATTTTATTTATATATAAATACAAAATTAAATTTCAACAGAGTTAATATTTTTACATACTAGCTAATAATCTCAATCTAAAAATATAATATAAAAAGCCAACAATGAAGAGTGAATGTAAGGTAAAAAGCCAACAATGAAGAGTAAATGTAATATAAAAAGCCAACAATGAAGAATGAATGTAAGATAAAAAGCCAACAATGAAGAGTGAATGTAATATAAAAAGCCAACAATGAAGAATGAATGTAAGATAAAAAGCCAACAATGAAGAGTGAATATAAGATAAAAAGCCAACAATGAATAGTAAATGTAATATAAAAAGCCAACAATGAAGAATGAATGTAAGATAAAAAGCCAACAAAGAAGAGTAAATCTACTTATATAATTGCCTTATTCTGTCTGAGTGAAGTTCACTGTGTGAAGTTCACAGATAGATTTTGGTCAGAATATAATATAAAAAGCCAACAATGAAGAGTAAATATGATATAAAAAGCCAACAATGAAGAATGAATGTAAGATAAAAAGCCAACAATAAAGAGTAAATGTAATATAAAAAGCCAACAATGAAGAATAAATTTAAGATAAAAAGCCAACAATGAAGAGTAAATATAATATAAAAAGCCAACAATGAAGAATAAAGGCAATGTGACACGGGAAAAAATGTTCACTAGATAAAACTATGATTTTCTAATGTAGAAAATTAGGAAAGACAAAATTCTGGATGACACGGCACACAGGGACCGGGAAAAAATGTTCACTTTATCGAGAGATTCAAATTTACGAGTTTCAAATTATCAAATATATATTTTTTTATTTTTTAATAAGTTTTTAGAGAATTGTTTTAACAAATGTTCGCTAGACAAACCTTTACTCGGGTAAAACCCCGGGCGAAGCCGAGTACGTTTTATAAGTTTAAAAAGAATTGTTTTAACAAATGTTCGTTAGACAAACATTCACTCGGGTAAAACCCGGGCGAAGCCGGGCACATCCGCTAGTATAAAAATAAAAATGTGAATTTTCATAAAGATTTCATCATGTCGATTTTTTTTTTTTTGCATTTCACCTACTAAATCGATAGAGATAATTACATTTGCAACATGAACTTAGGTATATTGACAAAATAGAAAACTGCATAGTAATAAAGATCATTTTTTAAAGGCACCATATCGTTTTTTTTTTCAATAAAATCGAAACAAAAATTAACGATAAATAACGATAATTGCCTTAAAAAGAAATTGCCTTAAAAAAAAGAAACATTCGCGGTGATTTTGTCTTGCATTCGTTTATACAATTATTATATACGAATGACCCGGGCAACGCCCGGGTTTTACCCGATTAAATGCTTTTATTCAAATACTATTCGTTATAATTATAAATTGGCACCGTGGATGTCATTCTTGTAAAATATATAAATGAGTTTTGAAAATTGTAAAAAAAAAAATGCATCGGCCGGGAATCGAACCCGGGCCGCCCGCGTGGCAGGCGAGCATTCTACCATTGAAACCACCGATGGTTATGAAAATTCCCATCCGTGAGCTTCAGACAAACAAACAGACAGAATAAGGCAAATATATAAGTAGATTTACTATTCATTGTTGGCTTTTTATCTTACATTCACTCTTCATTGTTGGCTTTTAATCTTACATTCATTCTTCATTGTTGGCTTTTTATATTACATTCACTCTTCATTGTTGGCTTTTTATATCATATAGAAAATATTAGTTTTATCTAGTGAAATTTTTTTCCCGTGTCACATTGCCGTGTCATCCTGAGATAATCTTACTTTTGATAAATAATATTTAAGATAACAAACTTAGTGAAAAGAATACTTGTTAACATCGTCACAATGGGAGCGCTGCTTGCGAGTTAAATCTACAAATCTGCAAGTAACTCTAAGGATATTCAAGATATTCATGAAAATATTTTTCAAAAACCTTCCCGGTGATATACCTAATAATATCCCAAAATTTCACGTCGATTGGATGTATGGTTTTTGAATCTATAGAGTACAAACAAACAAACAGACAGACAGACATTCAATTTTATATATATAGATAAAATTAACTCTGTTGATTTTTTTTTGTATTTTATCGATAACAGCAAAGTTATGTATTTTAAAGTTGGGAAAAATATTTTGATGTTAAGCAAAACCTGCTCCATCTCGTTTTAAATAAATGTTGAAAATTTGGTCGAAATTGATGCATTGTAACGAAAGTTTTTAGCGAACACCACTTATGAAATTTCCATTTATATAGAAGATTATCCGAGTGAAAGTTTGCCTAACGAATATTATATATTATGAAGTATAATAAACAATGTTAAAGATTGGTTTTAATTATTAATCAAGATTGTGTGTGAATATGTGAGAAAGATGTAATATCGTTGTTGTTTTCTTGGCCGACTGTTTTACATATGGTGTTATCTTAAAATTGCTTGTTTTGAATATTTTTTTAGATTGAGTTGAATGAATTGCTGAATTTATTTTTGTATTTATATATAAATAAAATTAACTCTGTTGATTTTTTTTGTATTTAATCGATAACAGCGAAGTTACGCATGTTAAAGTTAGGAAAAATATTTTGATGTTAAGCAAAACCTGCTTCATCTCGTTTTACATAAATGTTGAAAATTTGGTCGAAATTGATGCAGTGTAACGAAAGTTTTTAGTGAACAACACTTATGAAATTTCCATTTTATTAATATAGATATAATATAATATAAATGAGTTTTAAAAATTGTTAAAATAAAATGCATCGGCCGGGAATCGAACCCTGGCCGCCCGCGTGGCAGGCGAGCATTCTACCACTGAACCACCGATGCTTTAAAAAAATCAAATTCATTTATCGTCGCGACCAGTGCTGCGCCCTAGCGGTAAAAGACTGGAACTAACGCTTTTTGGTTTTTTATTTAAAAAAAAAAGCACATTAACTTTTTTAGATTTTTTGAATAGCCTATATGTTAAACGAAATCTTCAGCTACCTACATGCGAAATTCCATAATGATTGAGTCAGTAGATTTTGCGTGATGCGATAACAAACATCGATTTCGCATTTCATTTTTATATATAGATAAGGATAAGGATATATAATATAATATAATATATAATATAATATATAATATAATATAAATATAATATAATATAATATAATATATATATATATAAAGGAATGGAAAGGAAGGATTATATATTATGAAGTATAATAAACAATGCTAAAGATTAGTTTTAATTATTAATCAAGATTGTGTGTGAATATGTGAGAAAGATGTAATATCGTTGTTGTTTTCTTGGCCGACTGTTTTACATATGGTGTTATCTTAAAATTGCTTGTTTTGAATATTTTTTTAGATTGAGTTGAATGAATTGCTGAATTTTTTTTGTATTTATATATAAATAAAATTAACTCTGTTGAATTTTATTTTTGTATTTTATCGATAACAGCAAAGTTATGTATTTTAAAGTTAGGAAAAATATTTTGATTTTAAGCAAAACCTGCTCCATCTCGTTTTACATAAATGTTGAAAATTTGGTCGAAATTGATGCATTGTAACGAAAGTTTTTAGCGAACACCACTTATGAAATTTCCATTTATATAGAAGATATAATATAAATGAGTTTTAAAAATTGTTTAAAAAAAAATGCATCGGCCGGGAATCGAACCCTGGCCGCCCGCGTGGCAGGCGAGCATTCTACCACTGAACCACCGATGCTTTAAAAAAATCAAATTCATTTATCGTCGCGACCAGTGCTGCGCCCTAGCGGTAAAAGACTGGAACTAACGCTTTTTGGTTTTTTATTAAAAAAAAAATCACCTTAACTTTTTTTGTTTTTTGAATAGCCTATATGTTAAACGAAACCTTCAGCTACCTACATGCGAAATTCCATAATGATTGAGTCAGTAGATTTTGCGTGATGCGATAACAAACATCGATTTCGCATTTCATTTATATATATATAAAGGATATATATATATATACAAGGAAAGGATAATATAAATGAGTTTTAAAAATTGTTAAAAAAAAATGCATCGGCCGGGAATCGAACCCTGGCCGCCCGCGTGGCAGGCGAGCATTCTACCACTGAACCACCGATGCTTTAAAAAAATCAAATTCATTTATCGTCGCGACCAGTGCTGCGCCCTAGCGGTAAAAGACTGGAACTAACGCTTTTTGGTTTTATATTTAAAAAAAAAGCACATTAACTTTTTTAGTTTTTTGAATAGCCTATATGTTAAACGAAATCTTCAGCTACCTACATGCGAAATTCCATAATGATTGAGTCAGTAGATTTGCGTGATGCGATAACAAACATCGATTTCGCATTTCATTTTTATATTTATAAGGAAGGAAGGATACTAGCACAGCACAATAGTTCTTTGGACTTCGTGCTTTTGTAACAATAAATAAAATAAAAAATAAATAGTGAACATTTTTTCCCGGTCCCTTGAAAAATACTCGATAAGTTGAATAAAATCATGGTCGTTTATGGAAGATGGACGAAGTTCCCGGAGGTCATCTTGGGCAAGCCCCCGCGAGGCTTTTTTTCTTGTCTAATATACACAGCTGTGTCACCAACCCTTCCCCCGCGCGCCAGGACATCTTGACCCCTCTGATTGGTCGGTGGGTACTTGGACTGTCCATCCGGCCGGCGGCCGGACGATTACATTCTCTCGACAGGGGGTGGGACAGACCTAAGCCTATCTCCGTCGCAAGGTGGCGCTGCTTGCGAGTTAAAGCTACAAATCTGCAAATAACTCTAAGGATATTCAAGATATTCAAGAAATTATTTTTCGAAAAACTTTCCGGGGATATACCTAATAATATCCCAAAATTTCACGGCGATTGGATGTATGGTTTTTGAATCTATAGAGTACACACACACACAGACAGACATTCATTTATATATATATTATATATTATATATATAAAAATGAAATGCGAAATCGATGTTTGTTATCGCATCACGCAAAATCTACTGACTCAATCATTATGGAATTTCGCATGTAGGTAGCTGAAGATTTCGTTTAACATATAGGCTATTCAAAAAACTAAAAAAGTTAATGTGCTTTTTTTAAAAAATAAAAAAAAACAAAAAGCGTTAGTTCCAGTCTTTTACCGCTAGGGCGCAGCACTGGTCGCGACGATAAATGAATTTGATTTTTTTAAAGCATCGGTGGTTCAGTGGTAGAATGCTCGCCTGCCACGCGGGCGGCCAGGGTTCGATTCCCGGCCGATGCATTTTTTTTAAAACAATTTTTAAAACTCATTTATATTATATTTTCTATATAAATGGAAATTTCATAAGTGGTGTTCGCTAAAAACTTTCGTTACAATGCATCAATTTCGACCAAATTTTCAACATTTATGTAAAACGAGATGGAGCAGGTTTTGCTTAAAATCAAAATATTTTTCCTAACTTTAAAATACATAACTTTGCTGTTATCGATAAAATACAAAAAAAAAAATTCAACAGAGTTAATTTTATTTATATATAAATACAAAAAAAAATTCAGCAATTCATTCAACTCAATCTAAAAAAATATTCAAAACAAGCAATTTTAAGATAACACCATATGTAAAACAGTCGGCCAAGAAAACAACAACGATATTACATCTTTCTCACATATTCACACACAATCTTGATTAATAATTAAAACTAATCTTTAGCATTGTTTATTATACTTCATAATATATAATATTCGTTAGGCAAACTTTCACTCGGATAAAACCCGGGCGAAGCCGGGTACACATCCGCTAGTATATATATAGATTTAACTTTTCATTAACTACAAGGCGTGTTCAAAAAGTTCTGCCAATGTAATCCAATATAAGAAAATAGAGTAAGAATTTATTTAAGCAGATTGTAACATCCAAATTGGCCATTGTATCCGCTTCAGGATAAAAATCATTGACTGAAATAAATTTTCTTCATCCTTCTATAAACGAGGAAAAAGCAATTTCCAAAATTAGCATTTTGGACGGATTTTATTGATAGTTGCTTCACTAATCTTATCCAAAGTAGAAAATATTTTGCTCTTCAACTCTGTTTCCAAACTTTCAGATAAGAAGAAATCAGAAGATGACAAATCAGGGGAGTAAGAATGCGAGAGATCACCGTAGCTCCCTTTATTACAAAAAACTAGCCGTATGAGATCGAGCATTGTCGAGAAGAAAGTAAGTCTGGGGAACCAGGGATCATGTTTTCTTCCCCATATTATCGAATAACCTTTCATCTTTGTAGAAGTAACGATTAATAGTATGACCCTCAGGAACGAAATCAGAGTGAATTGATCCTTCTGAATCGAAAAAGGTAATCAGCATGATATTCAAATTTGTTTCGCCCAACCATGCAATCTTATTTGCAGGAGAGCCAGAATTTGCACCACTCATGCTCATTCCTTTGTTTTCTGCTTCATAAGGGTAAAACCATGTTTCGTCTCTCCTGTAACAATTCGCCCACACAATAAAATGATATTCCGTTCATAAAGATATTCAGCGCATCCTTGTAAAAGTCTTTGGGTTTCGTCACTTCGTCGCGGCGTACAGGATCCTGAGCACAATTCTTTTGCAATTTTTTCTTTTGTTCAAATATTGTGTCAAAATGTGTTCTACGATATAATTTTTTTCAATCATGTTCTTCCGAAGTCCATTCGTGCACTCACTTTCTATGCAAAATTATTATTTGTCTAACTTTTTCAATAATTTCCTTGGTGTGGAGAGTTTTTAGTCTTTCCTTCTCTCTCGGTCACGCGGCCATGCGATGCGGAGAGCGGCGAAATTAAAATTTATAATACTTTTTCCACACACACAGGCATTGGAAGATAGGTCTGCTAATGGGGCAGAAGATTTTATGATTTTTAAAAGAAATAACACTCGGTGATCGAGGTACCAAAGGGAAAAAAAAAATTCCGATGAAAGTTTCAAATTCACATGATAAGGAATCGACGCAAGAATATGTAAATTTAATTATATCGAAAATAAAGAAAATTCAAATCGGGTAGACCAAGTAGAAGATTCCAAAAAAGAATCGAGTTCTCAAGGTTGACTAGAGGCTCCAAAAATAAAAGGCCAAAAATTACGAAGGCTGAATGCATCGCAGCCAAGCCACCTCAGGAAGCAAGGAGGGGAAAAAAGGGGCTGATATACAAGTCAGAAGCACCAGACAGCAGCAGGTTCTAGTCCAGGCTAGGTCGGCAGCGGTAACCTTCGACCAGTTCTGCTTCGTTGAATGGAGGGCGGACCTCCACCAGATTATTAAGACGTCCGGCCAGACATTGGTCTGGCTGGCCAGCGTCGATTTGGCGTGGCGCCTGGTTGAAGAGGGCCTTACCATCGGAACCACCCTTCTGAAAGCTTTTACATATAAGAAAAGGGAGAAAAATATATAATGGTGTAGAAGTTACCACTTGCAGATAAAGGACGAAGACTTCGTTGTGGCGCTGCGGCCCTACTGCAGGGCTGTCTGCCTGATACATGAAATTGTGTCCAGCTGCGGCTACGTTTAGAACAACAGGGGGGCCTTCGTCCTTCTGAATAAAAGCTCTCTACCAAGCTGGTGATAATCTCGAAGAGAGAGTCTACTCCCGCCTACATCACCCACGGCGTAAAGTGTAGCAAATATCACAGCCAGATACATCGGCGAGTCAACTGTCCCTTTGATCCCATGGGAGTCGTCTTGCCCGTTTTCAGGACAACCGGAGTGGTTATCAATACAGCATCGTAGTCGATAACCTGTTATGGTTGTTAAAAAAAAAAGAGGATGTATTTTCTAAAAAAAAATATGTTCCTTAAAATAGGGCGGTAGGCAACCTCTCAAGGTCATCGAAGGGTCGCGTTAACTAAATATAAGGTCGAAGAAAATAGGCGTTCGCCAAATTGGAATGGTTGTCAAAATGCGCACTCGCAAAACTGATGAGATCGAAAAAGACGCGTAATAGATTACCCTTCATGTTTGTTGAAGAGACGTCGTCGATAACCTAATATTGGTCATTGAAAGAGTGTGGTGCCTTAACTGGCATAGTTGTAACAAAGGCGTAGTCGCTCTCCCCACCTGGTACTTAAAGAGGCGTGGTCGCATACTCTTTATGCTCGTTAAATACCTATGGTGGCTAACCTGTTATGACCTATTAAAAGTCGTGTTCGCTAACTAGGTAGGATCGTTGAAAAGAATTAGCCACTGATCTGGCATCGTTGTCAAAAATGGGTAAACGCTAACCTAACATGATCGCGAAATGGGCGCAGCGGCAAAACTGGCGAGGTCGATAACATGACGCGGTCATTTATAATCACTGTCGCGCGCTAATCAAACACGGTCTCTTAATTGGCGCTGTGTTTTTCCAGTCAGGTTCGCTAAAGAAGCGCGGCTTATAACCTGTAATGGTATCTAACCTTGGATTGTCGTTTAAAAACTGTATAATATATAACCTCTCTGGCATATATGATGTGTGGGTTAGAGAGAGTATCTCTCTCTCTCAATTTATTAAAAAAATAAAATAAATAAATCCCAAAAAATTCAAACACGGGGGTGGGGGATGGAGCCAATCACAGTTTTAAAACTTGCTTTTTTTATATTCAATTTTGCCCAAAATTTAAAAATATGAGTGAATATTTTATAATTTCTTTCTCATTTTTCATTGCCTTTATTAAATCGAAATGACACAAACACATATAATTGAATTCGTATATTGTTTTTATGCGCTAAAATAAATTATTTGTAAAATGTTAAACACAATTTTTTAGAATGTATTATTATTGATTTAAATATATTACACACTATTATTTTTTAAGTTTATAAAGTCAGTTTAAATATTATTTAATTTTTTTAAAAGCCTATTTAATTTTTTTTTTAAATAATTTAAGCAGCACTGTTGTATTTATTTATTTACGTTATGTTAATACATTTACAAACCGTAATTGTATAATTTGTTTCTTTTTAGAAGGTTAGTGTTCAATTTATTTCTAATATTATTTTAAGTATATTATAGCTAAAACATATCTACTCATTTTTAACACACTTTTCAACACACAAAAACCTTTTTATTTTATATTATATTTTAATGTTAAAAGCGATATTCTGAAGGTGTATTTGATGGAATTTAAATGCCTTTTTAATGTATGAATTCGAATTACTCAATTTTTCTAAAATTAATTTCAAGAGAAAAATGGAAATATATATATTTCTATTTTTTAAATCTCTATAGTAACAACAAGCCATTTTTAAGAACTCTCATTTCAAGTTGACACATATTTTAACTGCGCATTTCAAAGAATAATTTATGCATTTTTATCAAGTTGATGAGAAGCATTGATCTACCTTTTAATTTCGGTGCAAAGGCTTTTAAAAATAAATAACGTCGTTTTTGATTCAATTTGGAGCTGTTTTGCCAAATTATGAGCTGCCTATTGAATTAAAACAATTTGATTTTGGATCTAATGACTATGTTGCTCTAACAACATCGCAGTGATTAAAATAAAAAAAATATATTTGGACGAAATTTTAAAGGCATCCAATTTAAGACAAAGAAATATCAATAAAGTGATGTGTAGATCACATTTATTTCACGATTTTGCTTTCAAAATATCAGCGCCGATGGGCAACCCATTCTGCATTATATTTGAATCGAATGGGCTTAATATATTCATCGGTTGAAATTTTGAAGGACCACCAAATTCAGCAGAGATGAACTGACTAGGAGACAAAATTGATTTGCTATATCACTATCAAAATATCATTCCTGATACAAACACCAATCTGAGTTATTATTACGCAGTATTTGATATTTTATTATTGGACGATATATTGCCTATTTGGAAATGGAGGTAGAATGTATTTCGCCATATGAGAAGCTAATAATTACTATCTTTTTAAGTTGATATGTGCAGCCTGATATGCGGAAAATCTTTTGAAAGTTTATGACATCCAAGCAGGAACTTTATATTATCGAGCCATATTACGATTGGATTATAATGTTCAAATTTTGTCTTTTGAAAAACAAATCAAATTGAAAGGGAAAGACAATATAATGAAAGGTTTTGCTCAATCTATAATGGTTCCGCGATATCGAATATACAGTATGTCTCTGACTACAAAAACAACGCTAATTAGAGAAACGCTCTCTTATCATATTTTGACAATAGAGGTGCGATGAAATGATTTGGGTGTTTAAAGGAAATAATAAGTATTCATTTAAAATTGAATATATCTCATAAAAATGATATAAAGCGAAGAACTCGAGGATTTTTAAAATCTTCAATATAAATGGAATTATATAATCACAGTGCATGAAGAATATATGTCGCACGGAATAACATTAAAGCGCAAGGGCTGCAAAATCTGGCCTCCAGAAAAGAACGCGTCTATGGCGGGCCCAGAGCTGCAAAATATATCTTTTGACAAACGCCTGCTGGAATAATCTTGAGCTGCACAAGTGCTGCAATATATGCACCTAGACATAGATCCTTTGCGAAGCGATATGGTGGCGACAAAGATACAAAGTCTGGCCCTTAGCGTGGGACGATTGGGATCTTTTTGGAATGGATCAGGGATTATAAATATTGCCCTTGACAGTGTCCCACGTGGATATATTTATGAAGATTCAAAGCGCCAGAGCTACTAATTCTCGATCTTTGCCACTTTGCCTACAAAAATTAAAAATCGCCTGTATAAATGTCAGAAGATAAGTATTTATTTAAAACCTTTATCCCATATTTGTCACAACATGTTTCTGGCTGTTTAGGATCAGTTCGAAAGATCATCAATGCTGCGCTCCGTTTACAGTTTCTTGGAGGTTGGGATTGATATCCCAGCTCATGCCAGTCCTCAACCTTATAAAAAACCGGAGGTCACTAAGATATCACAACGTGAGTCCTTTGATACCTATAATACTCTATGTTCAACTTCACGAAGATTGTTCAGAACTCAAGAAAAGCTTATCATGAAATCTGATGGACTGCAGTGTCTATCGTCTCTATATTTCTCTATTGCTGTTCGCTAGAGATCAACCACCAAATAATCTAAAGTGTCCGATAAATTATTTTACCTATTCGATTTTTAAAAGTTTATCTTTGTCGCAATATATCTAGACCATACGTTAAGTTTGGAACAATAGAGGGTTCATTTAAATTATTTGAATATGACATTCAAAAAAGTGTATATTGTTGAGCGGGCCCAGATGGATTCTGGGTATTGAAAAGGGTTGATGACATAAATAACCTCTCTCAACCGCCACCAGGAGGACCTTTCTCGCCTTAAGCCATCTCCGCACTGGTTGTCTCTCTTGTATCCCATGAACATCACTTTCCGTTTTGGAACTCTTCAATTAGTTGAGATCCGCCACCCTACGGAGGAGCGTTTCGATCCGTTCAATACACGCCCAGGAAGGGCCAACTTCAAGGGCGCTTTCCGATACCCGCCGAATATAGGGCGCTCCTAACAGGCTGCACACCGCCACCAACTCGAGTACTGAATGCTGTCAGCGGGCTGCCTGAACATGGCGAAGGATTCAACGGAATTCTCCGTGGTCAGTGAGAAAGGCCTCAAGGGGGCAAACCAAATCAATGACATCTTCCTGCCTAGGTTGTCCTCTTAAATGGATCGCCTAAAACCCCCTTGACAAATTTCGCGTCATTTCAATAAAGGTCTAAATTTAGTGACGTCACCGATTTTTCTTCTTTCCGCTTCTATAATTAATGCTTAGCGGGGTCTGAGTATAATTGTGGTGTAATTACAGTATAACAATATTCCGCAATTAAATGACCATTATGAATATAGTACCTGGAATCACAATATATATATATATCTATATACGTATAGTTGGTATTTTTGCCAGGAAGATCTTGATCTTTAAAAAAGGAAGCACCTCTCGACAAAGTAGATGTCAAAACTAGATGACATCTATTGACAGTCGCCGCAGACTAGCGGCCTCGGGTCGGTGACAAATCCACAACACCAGCTTTGGAAAATTGAGAAGCATCCACCTAGAGACCATTGTTTCGGGCTAATGGCTTTCTTAAATACAAGGCGAGCTTTATTTCACAAGATTCACAAGGGATCAAATGAAATACTCACAATCCGCAAAATAGTTTGCCAGCTAAACTCTTCTTTTGCGGAATGTGAAAATTTCATTTAGTCCCTTGTTGATCTCTTGAGAAAAAGTCCGCCCTTGACTGACGATGGGCCATTTGCCCGAAACGATGGTCTCGGGGTGGGAGATTCTCAATTTGCCAATGCTGGTGTTTTGGCTTTGTCCCCGACCTGAGGCCGCTAGTTTGTAACGGGGCTAATAGATGGCGTCTAGTTTTGACGTCTATTCTGACGAGTAGAGATGTCTTAATTTTTATGAGATACTAGCGGATGTACCCGGCTTCGCCCGGGTTTTACCCTAGTGAAAGTTTACCTAACCAGTATTTGATAAAAAATATTTTTCGAGCATACATTCACTCTCTACTTAAACCTTTTTATAAAGATAAGC
The DNA here is from genome assembly GCA_030710605.1 of Cordylochernes scorpioides. Classification (NCBI taxonomy): domain Eukaryota; kingdom Metazoa; phylum Arthropoda; class Arachnida; order Pseudoscorpiones; family Chernetidae; genus Cordylochernes; species Cordylochernes scorpioides. Next base: position 76,030,448 of record CP092866.1, on the reverse strand, counting down.
TGTACTCGTTCACACGTTGCTGTGTTTGTACAAAAAGGCAGTTTTGATACCTCAAACATAATTTATTTATGATAAAATGTATACAAAACATCAAAATGAAAATTAATAATGAAATTATCCCTACATATAAGTCATTTGAATATAACATATGTACAAAACATAGATATACATAGTTAATGGTAGAATAAACATGCTTCTTCATTTGTGATATTAAACAATATTGCAAACGAATTTCAATTGAAAAACAATTTTGTAATTATTAAATATTATCATGAAAAATGAATAATATTTGATTATTGATGGTGAACTTTATCTAGGTAGTGCTTGTAAATATACAACATTTTTTGTTTTCCTATCTGGTGCAAGAACAAATAAATTTGATGGTGTTCCAACTCGTGAACACCCAACGTACAGCTGTCCATGTGAGAAGCATGGATTTATCAAATTTAATCCACATACTTGCAATGATTGTCCCTGTGCTTTGTTAATGGTCATTGCAAAGGCTAGTCGTACAGGAAACTGTAAACGTTTGAATTCAAATGGAGTATCCATTGGTATCATAAGAATGCGCGGTAGCAATACATGTTCCCCTTGATATTTTCAATTTAAAATGGTTGCTTCAATTATGTTATTCATTAATTATTTTACTATAGGCCCCTGAATCGTATGAACGGTTAGAAAGAGGCGATTTTATGTATTAGATATATAATTTGCATATATCCAAATAAAATAAGACAAGATTTAAAACTCAAGGACATATGCAAAAATAGATTATTTACAATGAGCTAAATGAGTATTGTTAAAGGCGTGGTCAACCCCAGGAGGGATAATGGTTTATAATTTCTTAAAACTTCTTTATGGTGATTAATACGATCCTTTAGTGATTTTTATCGATTTCTCCAATGTAAGTAGCTTGTTATGTTTTGCATACAATTTTATAAATCACATTATTTTAATTTTTTTATAGGAAATATGTTTAGTATATAAATGGCTAACAATACAATAAATAAATTTAAAAGATTTGTTTTAAATTTGGTGTAGATTGATTCGATGAGATTATATCATATTTCTTCAAATTATAGCAATTCTTTCTGAGCCGTAGCTATATGGAATGGAGCAGTATTATTTTTAGGGAACTAACAGAAATTTTAATCTTTTTGCATAAGGTTTCAGAATAATCTGAAACCTTCAAAAAATTAAACCAACGAGATAGAAAGCAATACTTCTCTAGCCATTTTAGACATTCTGCTTGAAAGAAAATATTTTCACATAGTTACCCGCATCTATTGAAAACCTACTCAGATAGGAAACTATTTGAATTTCAGCTCTTGAGGCCCTTAACATAATAAAATCGCTGTAGTAAACCTTCTTTCCAAAAGATTAGAAACACTATTAGAGTAGGAATAGTGTAACAGAGGAAATATAATCTACTTATATAATTGCCTTATTCTGTCTGTGTGAAGTTCACTGTGTGAAGTTCACGGATAGATTTTGGTCAGAATGGATAAAATAAAAAAAGTGTCAAGGGATGGGAATCGAACCCACGACCTTCCGCTTACCGGGCAGATGCCATGACCACTAGGCTACCCTGGACATATTTTTCCGTTCATAAAGTACAATACTTAAATGAAAATATGTTTCTTATACAATCAAAAATTAGAAAATAAACTTTTAAATTGGTAACATCAAGGAGATAGCCATTATAAAGCACTAATATTTGAATAAAAATAAATTTGTATAAAGTTGTATAAAAACAAATTGGCGCCAATTTATAATTGTAACGAATAGTATTTTAATTAAAACATTTTAAAAACACACAGTTTGGAACGGGGCGTTTCACAAGAGTGACATCCATGGCGCCAATTTATAATTGTAACGAATAGTATTTGAATTAAAACGTTTTTAAAATATATACGCACTCGGGTAAAACCCGGGCGTTGCCCGGGCCATTCGTCTAGTTTTAAAGAATTGATTAATTATTTTTGACTCAATTTCGCGACTTAATGGCAGCTGTTTTGTCTTTTAAACATCGCAAGAACAGGTGCCACACTAAAAGTTTCCTAAACTTTTGTCTTTAAAATAAATTTTCTTGCTAAATCGTAGAAAATGTACTTTTCTATAAGCCACGTCATTTACGGTAATCAAGATCAATTTTTTTGATGTTTTAATATTGGTTTTATAAATGAAACCTATTGAATAGTCCGAATATTTATTAAAAGAAACGTTTACCCAAATGCGAATTTTCCCTATTTTTAAAATTACTGGCTAACTATTGCACGCACATAAAAAATATATCTCTAATAATAATAGAAGAAATTTTTTTTTAATGGTTCCTCTGTCATAAAAAATACACTCAGTTACAAAGATAAAAAAGGTGTAAACAATAATTCAAATATATCAAAACAAAACTAGTATATCCGTATATTCTTTTTTCCCTTTCCACACATTTTGTTTATCGACAAACCTCACTAATTTTAAAACATTTTGAATAGTTTGAAAAAATCAGGGTAACAAGATAGGATTTTAAAAATAGACTCACGGGAAATATAACTTTATTTTTTTTTTAAATAATATAATTAATAAATTTTCACAGAGAGAGTTTAAAGATAATTAAACATTTCCGAAGAAATTTAAAAACCCGCGCTTTTAGAGATCTTGTAAAAAGAAAAATATTTTAAAAAAGAGGATAGGGAATGGGGGAGAGAGAGTTGTAGAAGCAGCATTACCGTAGGGGGACCGGTATATGTGCCAGACGGGCGTTACGATTTATTGGCATGCATTTAGGCTTAATTCGTAGGCTCGAAGCAGGCTCGGGGCGCCATCAAACTTGTAGCTCGGCGAGGTGGCGCGGCGGAGCGCGGTCGATTAGAACGCCATGAGCATCCGCAGGGTGAGGGGATCCTTCAAGGGCTCCCTGAGGCGGTACGGGAGCGTGGAGGCCAACAAGAAACATTCGCGCCACTTCCAATGGATTTACCGGAATGGAGAATGGACTATGGCCTACGGTAGGTATTTACCTACGATTTGTTTAAAAACGTAGTTTAACCTTTTTTATCTATTTTTTCTCTCTATTTATATTTAAACTATTCTTTCCAAATTTAATATTGCGCACAAAACGAAATATAAACGGGGAAAATCCTTAACGTGAGAGATTGAAAAAAAAAAAGTGAAAAAAAGTAATATCAATTCAGTGATATTATTTTATAATTTATTGAGAAAAATATTTTTGATTATTGACCCGCGATGTAGACTTATCGATGTTTACAATCGCTGTGGCGCCGCATTGAAGTGATGGTTGTCGAGGTGTTGGTGAGGAGAGGTTGTTTTTGAATGGATTATAAAATTATTTTCGTGATTGGCTGAGATGGTGGGTTTATTGGAAGATGTTGAAGGATGTTTTCGGAAAGAAGCCATCGCGCCGATGTTGAGAATGTCCTTGAGAAGGGGTCATCCCATTCTCGCATCCCCCCACATCTTCGGTGGAAACGATGCTCTAGAATTCAACTTCGAAATACATTCACAACCCTTTTACTATTCTTTCCCAACTAACATAGATACATTAATTTTTTTAGTAAGATGATGTTACTTGTCATTGATCACGTGACAACTAGCGTGTAAAAAAAAAACAATGTGAAGAAAAGGGGAGCAGGGCAATGGAAAATTCTAGGAGGCGATGAAAGACTTAATTTCGCCATTCGCTTGCACGCTACCGTTGAAATTTCGTACCTCATTATAACGTAGGAAAATTTATCCCACTCGGTTAACCTGGCTCCTAAATAATTTATTCAGGCAATTATCCATTAGGAACTGGGGCAGCACTGCGAACTTCTGCAGAACTTGCCGTATCTATAGCATTTTCTCGAATAATAAAGCACTTTTATTTTTTGGTGTTTTTGGTTTTTATAAATTAAATATTTTTTATTCATTGACTTTTAATACAACTATTCCTTTGTTATATTAAAGCATTCATGTTCATTAATATTTTATTTACCTACTTTTGGAAACGATAAGTACAAATAAGTTTTTATATATAGGTTTTTAACTTTTAATTAGACAATTTTATTAAATTTGTCTAATTTAAAGTTAAAACCTATATATAGTATTAAAAATCTATAACAATTATTAAAATAAAATGAATACCGCATTTATTTTTACTTGGAACGTTTTTAACACTTTTTTATTTCGTTTTTTTTTATTTATGGAAGTTATTTTAAAAATATATTTTAATGACTGGGAAAATATTTTTATAATATTAGGCTTTCTTGTCTATTTTGTGTTTGAACCATATTAAATATATATTATATAATCTAAAAACTCAAATATTTCTATATTTTAAAAATATATATATTTTATTTTATTCAATGATAATTTTACTTTTGTTATCATCGTTTTTAGAAAGACTTTCAGTTTTGTTGTATAGTTTTGTTGTAAATATGCGTAGTTAACATATCTATCCTTTTAAATCACTAATATAGGATTAACTTTATAAATTCTATATAATGTGAAAATAACTAATGTGTAATATTTCCTCAAGTAATTGAAAATAAAAGCTACTTGACGGTAAATAATTATCTTTTTTTTTTATCACGACTGCACCTCAACCCTTTATCTTATCGATCCTTTGTCTTATCAACCCTTCATCTAACAACAACAACAAAATATTCATAACATATATTTAAAATATACATTTATCAGAGTCAAAAATCAACAATCAATCAACAATTCTGTCACCGTTTGCTTTTGTGAATGGAATAAATACCCAAATATGGCTATTTTTATAAGCATCGGTGGTTCAGTGGTAGAATGCTCGCCTGCCACGCGGGCGGCCCGGGTTCGATTCCCGGCCGATGCATTTTCGTTTACAATTTTTAAAACTCATTTATATTATTATTATTAAAATATACAAGTATCAGAGTCATCAATTCTGTCATCGTTTGCTTTTGTGGCTGGAATGCTTTTACGTAATATACGTAAAATACGTAACTAATATGACTGAAATTTTAGCAGTATGTATAGTAGAATCTGGAAAAACTTATATTAAACATTTCAGGCCTCTATCCCGAATATTCTTCGAGTTATTTGCAAATTTGAGTTCAAATTAGCTCTTTCGCTCGCAAGCAGTGCCTCTAGCGGTGAAGATGGGAGGTAATATCAGCTCAAATGATTATGACAATATTGCTGTATCATATTTGATTATCAGATACAAAATTATATCGGGAAAAATTCCAAAAAGCAGAGACCACGGGTGAAGCCAGTTCATTTTTAGTATGCAGGAACAAAATTCTAACAGAAAAACATTCATTCGAGCAGAAGACACAAAGCTAGATCATCTCTTTATAAAAATATCGCTTCTCAGACACAAAGTTTGGAGCGGGACGTTTCACAAGAATGACATCCACGGCGCCAATTTATAATTGTAACGAATAGTATTTGAATGAAAGCATCTAATCGGGTAAAACCCGGGCGTTGCCCGGGTCATTCGACTAGTATATAATAAATATAAAAATTTATATAATAAATGCATTTTCGTAACGGGATATTTTTCTTTAAAAGTCAATTTTAGTTTTTACAGCGTGTCAAATTTATTTTTTATAACTTTTCGTCTTAACAATCCTTCAATTGAATTTACCAAACAAACTATTTGTTAACTTTGCTTAAAATTATTAATGAAACTGATTCCAATAATTATTAATTAAACATTATATTTATTGATTTACAAGAGAGAGAACAAAATATAAAAGGGAAACTAATATTGAAACAAAAGGAACTTTTTTTTTTGTTTCAGTTAGCGCCTATATACCCGTGAGCTTACACACACTCTGTGGTAACAATTAATCAATATATATACAACATACGCTCCCCTGTGTGTAAGCCCTAATCAGCAAGTCCAAGGCTATCTGCACATTTCCGTAGTTTGTCCTTAGGTAGACTCTTCGTTAGTATATCCGCCTCCATGTCTTCACTTTTAGTGTATTCCAGCTTGATTCCATTTTGAATTTCCTCTTTCACAAAATAAAACTTTCGGTTTATGTGCTTTGTTCGTGAAGTAATTTTGTCAGATTGTATCCAGTTTATTGCAGCCTGGCTGTCACTTTTCAAGGTAATTGGGAGAGTTAAATTTTCACAAAGTTCTTCTAGTAATCCCTTTAACCATAATACTTCTGAAATGCCTTCACATATTGAAATAAGTTCTGCTTCACATGTAGACAAGGCTACTAAATTTTGCTTTCTACTTCTCCAGTTTATTAAGTTGTTGCCAAGTTTGACTGTATAGCCTGAATAGGATTTTGCGTCTCGGGTTGTGCACCAGCTTGCATCAGTACTTATTGTGATATTGTTGTCTTTTGACTTATATGCCAACATTTTATTTCTTGTTCCCTTCAGGTATCTATAAATCCTTTTAACTCCAGTTAAGTGTATTTCTCTTGGATCATTACTATACTGTGATAAATTGCTGACGTTGAAGGATATGTCCGGTCGAGTACCCGTAGAAAGGTACATAAGTGATCCAATCATTTCCTAGTATACAGTTTTATCTACTGGCTTAGAGTCCAAATATTCATTCAAATTTTGATTTTGATCTCCAGGTGTCTGCACATTGTTGCATTCTTCCAGTCCAAATCTGTGAAGAATTGTATCCATATAATGAGTCTGAGATAGATAAAATCCATCTTCTGCCCTTTTTATTTCAATTCCAATAAATGGTTCGCTATCTTTCTTTTCTGTTAGAGTAACATATTTTTCTATTTCTGTGGCTAGGTTGTCATTGATTTCCTTACTAGTTCCAGCAATGATGAGATCATCCTCATATAGACCCAGTATTGCATATTCTTCTCCTCTCTGGAGTTTATAGACGCGTGAATCACATTTGGTTCTATTCAATCCCAACTGGTATAAAATTTCATTGATCTTTTTGTTCCAACATTTTCCTGATTGTGGTAGACCATACAGGCTTTTTCCAATTTACACACTTTGTTTTCTTCTCTTTTTTGCATAAAACCATCTAGTTATCTCATGTATACTGTCTCTTCTAACTCACCATAGAGATAAGCTGTCTTCACATCATAAGTCTTTATGATTAAATTCTGTTGTGTTGCAAGAGCTACTATTGTTCGCAAGCTTTCCTTTTTGAATACACAGGTGAAAAAGATTCCTTATAGTCCACACCATATCTCTGATTGCATCCAACAGCAACCAGTCTGGCCTTTCTTTTATATATGCCGTCATTCGAGGTTTTCTTTGTACTGTAGACCCATTTACTATTGATGACTTTCATACCATTTTCCCTTGGTACTAGTGCCCATACTTTATGTTTCTCTATCTCACTGTGCTTTTCTTCCATTGCTTTGAGCTATTTATTTCCTTCTCCACTATCCATTGCTTCTTTAAAGTTCTCCGGGATATAATGATCTATTTCAATAATTAAGTTTGCATCATTCCTATCCTTTATTCTTTGTGAGCGTCGAACTCCTTCTCCTTCAATTTTCTTTCTTGTTCTTCAAGTCTTGCTTTGTGCCGTTCTTCTAAGAAGCTCTTTGTTGCTCCATTCTTATTGAAAATAACTGAATTTCCTTTGTTGACTAATTCGTATACTGACAAGAAATAATTCCTTAGATTTGGTACATGTAAGATATCTTTGATGCGAATATTTTCTTGGCCTTCACTTGTGCATGTAGTAAGTCTCATATCTCCTTTGGCTGTGGATGGGTAGTTTTGCCCTTCTCAGCTAGATTGATTTTACTTTCATAATCTACCACATTTTCCATCAAAGTTAGGTTTGTGGTTAAATGTGCGGTGCATCCTGAATCTATACACCATATTTGCCTATCATTTCTCTCATCTGGTGAATCTTCAAATTCTTTTACATATGTTTCAAATGCTTGCTCATTAAATCCACTTTTCATAGTATCCATTCGGTTATTTGAATGTTCCCTACTGTATCAGTGATTTCTATAATCAGGAGTCCATTTCTTTTGATATCCTTGTTTCTGTTTATCTCTAAACCAGCAATCATTAGCTAGATGTCCCTTTTTATTACAAAAAATAAAACATCTTTTTGGCTGAAATTGTTTAACTTTTCTATTTTTAATTCTGTATGCTTGTCCATGCCCATTCTCAACCGATTGATTTAATCTCATATTTCTTCTTGACTCCTCTTCTCTTAGAGTTTGTTGAATCTCTTCTACTGTTGCCTCTCTCTTAGATCGTAAGACAATAGCAATATTTTCATACCTTGGATGTATGCCTCTGACAATATGAAATGAAAGTTCTCTTGAGGTTAATTGATGCCCTAATGATGAACTTCTAGCAGCAATATTTTTTGCCCTTGTTATATATTCATCTACAGTTTCATTTTATCTTTCATTCTAATGTTCTTTAATTCTGGTTAATATTGGTTATGAAAGCATATTTTGCGGAAGAGCTTTGCTCGATGCAATACCTTGAAATGATATGTATGCACCTCTACAGACCTATAAGCTTATGTCCATAGTTCACTAAACACCCCTAAGCTGTCTTCCATAGAAAATGCAGGGTATATAACAAAACCTGTCCAATACAATAGTAGAACGGTCTAGAGATTAATTTGGCGAAACCGCTGAGAGGGTTCACTACTGATGAGCCAAGCCCTCTCATTCAATAACTCATATCATTGCAGTAAGGCTGTAGAGATAATATTGGATGATATTTAAAAGAAACGCATTGCCAGTAAATTTATTTGTGTAAAATTATATTTATTGATTTACAAGAGAGAGAACAAAATATAAAAGGGAAACTAATATTGAAACAAAAGGAACTTTTTTTTTTGTTTCGGTTAGCGTCTATTTACCTGTGAGCTTACACACACTCTGTGGTAACAATTAATTAATATATATACAACACTATTTATTAAAAATTCGAACATGTTTTTAAATTATTTGGGGTATGTATTTTATTTTTATTCACATAAAAATTATTTCTAGCAGAGAAGTCTAATTAAATATTATTTCAATTTATTATTATATGAAACAATTTTATTTACAATCACGCTTCAAGTATGTAATACATTTGAATATATTCAATTATATATATATATATATCGAATACAAATTTAGTAATTTCAAATTGAAGAATATGTTCATATAAAATATCAACTTTCAAATTGAAATATTTTTACTAATATGTACCTTTTTGATTTTAAATAGGGCATTTTGGATTTGAATTCATATATAAAGGTTTTACACTTAAAAAAAAAAACATTATGTTGTTTTATGATAATATTTTATTGTATAATTTCAACACTTGAAAGTTTAAAAGAGAAAATTTTAAAAATTTATTTGTAGAAATTTTAAGTGTAGCATCGAAATTTAAAACTTAATATCAACATATCAAAAATACAAACATATTTAATGTAAAAAAAGATTTTATAGTTTGAAAATGACATCATGAAATTAAATAATTACATTTTTGAATGGGATTGAAATTTCTTTTATTGTAATTACTTCATATATATTAACTTTTTAACATAATTTTTGTAAAAAAAAAAACTCGTTTATACTTGAAATATGATCATTTTGAATATAATCTTTAAACAAAATTATATTTGTAAAGTAAACGAGTTTTATGTAATAAACTAGATATATTAAAGTTACTAATTAGGAAAGTTTCAATAAGTAAATTTTTCAATTCGAAATAAACGAAATAATTTGATATTATACAGTATATATATAATATCATTATGAAACATATCAATACAAAACAATAACGCACCATCTATATATATATCGAATGAAGATATTAAGACGCGAATGTTTTTTTTCACAATTAATCAAACATCTACTGTCCTTACTTAGATGAAAAAATATTGAGAGGGGTTGGTTCATCGGTGGTGAACTCTCTCAGCGGTTTCGCCAATTTAATCTACCAGACCGCTTTTTTAGAGCTCTAATAATGTATTGGATCATTCTGCTTTTATATGCTGCACTGAAGGGTGGATTATTAGAAATTATATTTAAGCAAACTATGAACATAAGCTTTTAGGACAGTAGAATTACATTTGTATACATGTGAATATTTAAATGTAATTCTACTGTCCTAAAAGCTTATGTCCATAGTTTTCTTAAATACCATTTCTAAGATTCCACCCTTCAGTGCAGCATATAAAAGCAGAATGATCCAATACAGTATTAGAGCTCTAAAAAAGCGGTCTAGTAGATTAAATTGGCGAAACCGCTGGGAGGGTTCACCACCGATGAGCCAAGCCCTCTTAATATTTTTTCATCGAAGTAAGGACAGTAGAAGTTTGGTTTATTTGTGAAAAGAAACATTCGCGTCTTAATATCTTCATTCGTTAAACATTTCAATATTGTCTGAAAAGACAAGTTCGAATATAAAGAAAGTTGTAAAATAAAATAAATGTAACCTTTTAAATATATATAATTGCAATAAAATAATTTCATCTGGTGAGTAATGTCTAATTAATAAATTAAATAATAACTATACAACATAAATTGGCGACGAGAATTTGAAAATATAAATGTAGCCCTAAAAAAAACAAGTATGGCAGCCAACCTGACGCCACCTTTACCCATGAATATAAATGCTAGCAATTTATTTGCGGAATATAAGCAATGGATGGAATCCTATGCCATTTTTGAAATAGCATCTGGAATTTCAAAAAAATCGGATGAAATTAAGAGAGCAACTCTATTGCATTGTTTAGGGCCAAATGTACAACGTATATTTTTCAACTTGCCAGATTAAAAGGAAAATTATGAACAAACTAAAATGGCTTTAGATAAATATTTCACACCTCATAAAAATGTGGCCACTGAGAGATTTAAATTTAGACAAAGAGTCCAGAAAGATGATTAATCGATCGACAACTACCTAATTTCTTTAAGAGAGCTTTCTAAATCTTGTGAATTTGGGAATTTAGAAGCTGATATGATAAGAGACCAAATAATTGAAAAATGTAACAACAAACAACTTGCAACAAGAAAATTTGACACTGTCAAAAACCATTGATATTGCTAGAATGTTAGAAATTTCTAGAAAAGAAATTAGACTTCTTGAACATCAAAATGATCAAACACTAAATAGAGTTCAAATTAAACCTAAAAAGCACTATAATGATTATAATTTCAACAAAGGTAGATTCACTAATCAAGGTACCCCATCATTTTCAGGTGCCTCAAAGCCTAAATGTTATCGCTGTGGATTAGATACACATTCAGCACAAGAATGTGGTGCTAAAAAAATTACTTGTTCATATTCCAATAAATTAGGACATCTTTTTAGAGCTTGCAGGAACCGCCCAAATCAAAATAATAATAGAAACCACAAAAGTTTCAATCAAACTAAAGTTAAGACCATACAAGAAGAAAATAAGACTGAAGTAGGTGAAAGTTCAGATGAATGTACCTACTATACAGGTGCTGAAAATAAAGAAAAAGTGCAAATAGATGGTAGTGAAATAAATATGATAATTGATACAGGGAGTGATAGAACTTTCATAAGCAATAATAAGATGCTTGAATTATATGGCCATAAAATTATGCCAAAATTACATGACACCACCCGAACCTTTTTTGCCTATGGTCAAGGTACACCTCTTCCATGTTATGGTTATTTCAATGCTGTGATTTCTTGGAAAGAAAATTCAATTTCAGAAGAAATTTATGTGATTGATAAAAAAGTTGAATCTTTGTTGGGAGGCAAGGCTAGTTTTGAACTAGGTATAATTAAAAGGATAAATCATGTAAATGAATCAATGTCTACTAATATAGAAACTCTTGTTCAAGAACATGAACATCTTTTCCATGGACTTGGAACTATAAAAGGCTATAGTCATAAAGTGACATTGAAAGACAACTATAGGCCCATTGCCCAGAGATTATGTCGTATACCTTATGCAATGGTAGAAGCATGGTAATGGTAATAGCAATGGTAGATGCAATCAAGAGCTTGATAAGATGCTAGAGAATGGAATCATTGAAGAAGTGCATCAAGGTTCTGAATGGGTTTCTAACATAATAGTTGTTCCAAAAAGGGATAGTGAGGAAATTAGACTATGCATAGACCTTCGGGAAGTGAAAAAAAAAGCAATATTGAGAGAAATACATCCAATTCCTACAATTGACAATATGTTACATGCCATTAAAGGTGCTAAAGTATTTGCAAAGCTGGATGCAAAAAAAAGGGTTTTGGCAGGTTGACTTAGACCCTCAATCAAGACCCCTTACAACTTTCATCACGCACACACACCGTGGTTGTTACAGATTTTGTAAAGTTCCTTTTGGTCTATCAAGTGCTCCAGAGGCATTGGAAAGATTGGAAAGAAGATTTATCCAGAATTTTAATGTCTTACCGAACTACTCCAAACAGATCTTCAGGAAAGACTCCAGCATTCCTATTATTTTCAAGAGAAATCAAAACTAAATTAAGCTCACTTGTTAATGATGCAGAAGAAGATGAATCCAACATCAAAGAATTCAATATGGTCTATAAAGAAAAAATGAAAACATATAATGATATAATTCGGAAAGCTAGGCCTCATAATTTTGAAATTGGAAATTTAGTTTATGTGGCAAATCCAAATAATGGAAAACTTGATTCAAATTTCAGATCAGAACATCATGTCATTCTTGAAAACACTTCAATAAATTCTTTTAAATTAGTCAACACTAAAAATGGGAAAATAATTCATAGAAATGCTAAACATTTGAAACATGTTCCTACTCAAGAGACCAATCAAGACATTTCTGACTTGATTCCAGAAGAGAGCCAGGAAAATCTTAGTTCAGATTCAACAAGAATTGAACACCTCAACTCTTCTGATGTACAAATACCAGATGATAATTCCTCAAACCAAGACAAGGACACTTTTTTAAACCGACCAAGTTCAGGTAGAACAGGGTCTACATTTAACCCAGTTGTTTCAGATAGACTTGATGCCGAGACTCTTCACCAGTTGCCACCAGAGGTTTCTCCACCCTTGCCGACTACCAAGGAACCCGTGATCACCAGGAGTGGAAGAGTCGTCAAGCCATCATCAAGATATAAAGACAAGATTCCTTTCATCTAAAGGAAGGAGGGAATGTAGTATTCTGTGTTTAAATATAGACAATATCATCTTCATCATAAGGCGCGTGAAGCGAAAAACATTGGATTCGAATATAAAAAAAAAAAAATGTATAATAAAATAAATGTAACCTTTTAAATATATATAATTGTTATAAAATAATTTCATCTGGTGAGTAATGTTTAAATAATAAATTAAATAATAACTATACAACATCCACTATTGTGTCTGTAGTACTGTAGATGTCAGATGGTTGGAAAGTGGGGTCAATGGGAAGTATACTGTTGATGTATTTCCACTATTGTGTTTGTAGTACTGTAGATGTCAGATGGTTGGAAAGTGGGATCAATGGGAAGGATACTGGTATCTCCAGTATTGTGTCTGTAGTAGTGTAGTTGTCAGATGGTTAAAGAGTATTGTCAATTGAATGTATACTGTTGATGTATCTTCAGTATTGTGTCTGTAGTACTGTAGATGTCAGATGGTTAGAGAGTATGGTCCATTGAAAGTATACTGTTGATGTATCTCCAGAATTGTGTCTGTAGTACTGTAAATATCAGATGGTTGGAAAGAGGGATCAATGGGGAGTATACTGTTGATGTCTCTTCACTGCTGTGTCTGTAGTACTGTAGATGTTAGATGGTTGGAGAGTGCGATCAATGGGAAGTATACTGTTGAAGTATCTCACTATTGTGTCTGTAGTACTGTAGATGTCAGATGGTCGGATATTAGAATCAATGGGCAGTATACTGTTGAGGTATCTCCACTATTGTGTCTGTAGTACTGTAGATGTCAGATGGTTGGAGATTGGGATCAATGGGAAGTATACTGTTGATGTAGCTCCAGTATTGTGTCTGTAGTACTGTAGATGTCAGATGGTTGGAGAGTGGGATCAATGGGAAGTATACTGTTGATGTATCTCCAGTATTGTGTCTGTAGTACTGTATATGTCAGATGGTTAGAGAGTGGGATCAATGCGAAGTATACTATTGTTGTATCTTCAGTATTGTGTCTGTAGTACTGTAGATGTCAGATGGTTGGAGAGTGGGATCAATGGGAAGTATACTTTTGAAGTATCTCCACTATTGTGTCTGTAGTACTGTAGATGTCAGATGGTTGGAGAGTAGGATCAATGGGAAGTATACTGTTGAAGTATCTCACTATTGTGTCTGTAGTACTGTAGATGTCAGATGGTCGGATATTAGAATCAATGGGCAGTATACTGTTGAGGTATCTCCATTATTTTGTCTGTAGTACTGTTGATGTCAGATGGCTGGAGAGTGGTATCAATGGGGAGTATACTGTTGAAGTATCTCCACTATTTTGTCTGTAGTACTGTAGATGTCAGTTGGTTGGAGAGTGGGATCAACGGGAAGTATACTGTTGAAGTATCTCCACTATATTGTGTCTGTAGTACTGTAGATGTCAGATGGTTGGAGAGTGGGATCAATGGGGAGTATACTGTTGAAGTATCTCCACTATATTGTGTCTGTAGTACTGTAGATGTTAGATGGTCGGATATTAGAATCAATGGGCAGTATACTGGTATCTCCATTATTTTGTCTGTAGTACTGTTGATGTCAGATGGCTGGAGAGTGGTATCAATGGGGAGTATACTGGTATCTCTATTAATTTGTCAATAGTACTGTAGATGTCAGATGGTTGGAGAGTGGGATCAATGGGGAGTATACTGTTGATGTATCTCCAGTATTGTGTCTGTAGTACTGAAGATCTCAGATCTTTGGAGAGTGGGATCAATGGGAAGTATACTGTTGAAGTATCTCTACTATTGTGTCTGTAGTACTGTAGATGTCAGATGGTCGGATATTAGAATCAATGGGCAGTATACTGTTGAGGTATCTCCACTATTGTGTCTGTAGTACTGTAGATGTCAGATGGTTGGAGATTGGGATCAATGGGAAGTATACTGTTGATGTAGCTCCAGTATTGTGTCTGTAGTACTGTAGATGTCAGATGGTTGGAGAGTGGGATCAATGGGAAGTATACTGTTGATGTATCTCCAGTATTGTGTCTGTAGTACTGTATATGTCAGATGGTTAGAGAGTGGGATCAATGCGAAGTATACTATTGTTGTATCTTCAGTATTGTGTCTGTAGTACTGTAGATGTCAGATGGTTGGAGAGTGGGATCAATGGGAAGTATACTTTTGAAGTATCTCCACTATTGTGTCTGTAGTACTGTAGATGTCAGATGGTTGGAGAGTAGGATCAATGGGAAGTATACTGTTGAAGTATCTCACTATTGTGTCTGTAGTACTGTAGATGTCAGATGGTCGGATATTAGAATCAATGGGCAGTATACTGTTGAGGTATCTCCATTATTTTGTCTGTAGTACTGTTGATGTCAGATGGCTGGAGAGTGGTATCAATGGGGAGTATACTGTTGAAGTATCTCCACTATTTTGTCTGTAGTACTGTAGATGTCAGTTGGTTGGAGAGTGGGATCAACGGGAAGTATACTGTTGAAGTATCTCCACTATATTGTGTCTGTAGTACTGTAGATGTCAGATGGTTGGAGAGTGGGATCAATGGGGAGTATACTGTTGAAGTATCTCCACTATATTGTGTCTGTAGTACTGTAGATGTTAGATGGTCGGATATTAGAATCAATGGGCAGTATACTGGTATCTCCATTATTTTGTCTGTAGTACTGTTGATGTCAGATGGCTGGAGAGTGGGATCAATGGGGAGTATACTGTTGATGTATCTCCAGTATTGTGTCTGTAGTACTGAAGATCTCAGATCTTTGGAGAGTGGGATCAATGGGAAGTATACTGTTGAAGTATCTCTACTATTGTGTCTGTAGTACTGTAGATGTCAGATGGTCGGATATTAGAATCAATGGGCAGTATACTGTTGAAGTATCTCCATTATTTTGTCTGTAGTACTGTTGATGTCAGATGGCTGGAGAGTGGTATCAATGGGGAGTATACTGTTGAAGTATCTCCACTATTTTGTCTGTAGTACTGTAGATGTCAGTTGGTTGGAGAGTGGGATCAACGGGAAGTTAACTGTTGAAGTATCTCCACTATATTGTGTCTGTAGTACTGTAGATGTCAGATGGTTGGAGAGTGGGATCAATGGTAGGTATACTGTTGAAGGTTCTCCACTATATTGTGTCTGTAGTTCTGTAGATGTTAGATGGTCGGAGATTGGGATCAATGGGCAGTATACTGGTATCTCTATTATTTTGTCAATAGTACTGTAGATGTCAGATGGTTGGAGAGTGGGATCAATGGGGAGTATACTGTTGAAGTATCTCCACTATATTGTGTCTGTAGTACTGTAGATGTTAGATGGTCGGATATTAGAATCAATGGGCAGTATACTGGTATCTCCATTATTTTGTCTGTAGTACTGTTGATGTCAGATGGCTGGAGAGTGGTATCAATGGGGAGTATACTGGTATCTCTATTATTTTGTCAATAGTACTGTAGATGTCAGATGGTTGGAGAGTGGGATCAATGGGGATTATACTGTTGATGTATCTCCAGTATTGTGTCTGTAGTACTGAAGATCTCAGATCTTTGGAGAGTGGGATCAATGGGAAGTATACTGTTGAAGTATCTCCACTATTGTTTCTGTAGTACTCTAGATGTCAGATGTTTGGAGAGTGGGATCAATGGGAAGTATACTGTTGATGTTTTCCTCAGTAGTGTGTCTTTAGTACTGTAGATGTCAGATGGTCGGAGTGAGATTAATGGAAAGTATACAATTGGTGTAAAAATAATGAGCAGAATACTATTGTGTCGTGGTTTAATCTCTAATAACTACACCAAATGTAGTTTAGGTATGGGGGCATGATATCAACCTATCAAAAACCTGAAAAAAAGATAAATCAACCCATAGATAGCAGCCTCTAGAGAATTTAGGTTTTAGAAACATCCAATAATATCTCTATAGGCCTTCAAAAGGAATATTCTAAACGCCGATTTCGCAAAACCAATGTAGTTGAGTAGACATGTAAGAACAAAACAAACTTGGCATCAGTGCCATATACTTCGCTCTAATCGATCGGTACATTGGGAGAAATAATATCGACGCCGGTTTCTCCAATCCTTCTGGCGCCGGCCAGCGCCACGCATGCGCGATATTATTTTATTTTTGCCTGTTGTGCTTGGACACAAGAAAGCGGTTTAATAAACTTTTTTATTTTTAATATGGCTTCTATACCTTTGATTCATAGGTGAAGTATATGGATTACCGTGTGTAAAATACATGTTTAAGGGGGAATAAAATAATATAATTAGATATACCCAAAAGCCTTCCCATACACACAGATGAAATTTACTATAAAAAGGAAACTTAATGGGAAATATTATTTTTCTTTTTGTTTGAATGAATAAAATATTTATATATTTAAGATTATTTCTTAAAATTCGCAAATTAGGATTATTTTCCTAAAAAGACGATATTATATACACTGGCAAAAAAAAAAAATGCATCACCTAAGAAAACTTTAGGAAATTTTCATAATATTTGCATACTTAATAAGAACATTAAGGCATGTAAATGGTCAATTTTCTGAAACCGTAACTAGAATATAAGTGCATAAAAATAGCCTTGTTTATTCATGAAAGGGTATTTAAATAGCCTCCTTCTAGTGTATCATTATTTAAAGTTGACTTTTTATATTCTTAATAGATCATATTTTATCTGGAGAATGCCAGGGTAGAAAAAAGGGAGTCATATAAGCAAAATATTTTATTTACAAGAGGTAGAATCATAGGCCTTAGAGAATGTGAAATTTCGACTTGAGAAAATTGCTATGAATGTAGGCTGCAATCAAAGTACTGTTGTTAGGATTCGGTCTCAATTGTCAGGAGATGATAAAAGTTCAACAAAACCCGGCTCAGGTCGTCTTAGAATAACAACAGAGAGAGAGAGGATAGGATTATTCGAAGGATGGTTGTAGCAGACAGGACAATAACTGTACCAATGATACAAGTAACTCTACATGTGCAGAATGAATCTAGACCATCTCGAAACACCATTAATAACAGTCATAACTAAACAACTCCTCAGTCGTTGGCCTTTATTAAGAATTTCACTCTCTGCCACACAGATACAGAAGCTACTAACTCAGATAGTGTAAAAAGAGACATATTTGGGCTCAAGAATGATATTCTGTCATTTTTACCGATGAATTAAGATTCAGTTCATGACGGCAGGATACATGTTAGACTTGGTTCCAACAAATATCTCATCAGGACTGTACTGCGGTAAGGCATACAGAAAGAACCCCTGGCTTCATGGTGTGGGGTTGTATCAGCTATGAAAATAGGACCACTTTAGTATTTATTCAAGGCACAATGACATCTCAGCTATACATTGCAGATTTGTTGCAGCCTATTGTTTCAACATTTATTGGGCAGACTAATAAAGCCATTTTCCAACAAGATAATGTCCGACCACATACAGTCAACATCTCACGAGCCTTCTTTCAAAATGTTTACATCCTTCCCTGGCCCGCATGTTCCCTAGATCCTTTCCCAATTCAGCATTAATGGGACATGATGAGGAGGAAAATTAGGAAATCTCCAGTGCTAAGTAATTTTCAACAGTTTCGGAAAAAAAAATTGAAAAACAAGAGGCCATAAAAATTGTATAACAGAAAACCTCACCGTGTAGTTTACTTGTATACGTGCCAAAGGAACACAACAAATATTAATAAAAGCTGTGTCTCAACAAATTTATATTCCTTTTATTAAAATATTTTCGATATATTATATTTCACATTAACGTTATATAGATCACCAATATTTAAAAATTTACATGGGAATTCCTAGGTGATGCAATTTTTTTGTGACTAGTGTAGAATCAAATTTCATGTGTTCAAAATTGTATATAGATAAACGGTGGATAAAAAATACAAATAAAATATTATATATATCGATAATATTTTAAATTTATTCATCTGGTGTGTTCCAAAACTCCCTGTATAAAATGTACATTGAATATATGAGGCCATCTGGTTTCATTCTTATTTTCAGCTAAATGAGTGCAATTTTCCTAGCTTTTTAAGACCCGCGTTTTGATTTGACTCATTTTCTATAAAGCTGAACTTCCAATGTTTTATATAATTTTTACTTATCTCTTGAGTTCATCCCAGAACGAGTCAACATTTTATTTTCCTCATCTTTCCAAAAGGTAGAGCTTCTCCATTTAAATGAAACTTTTAGTATCGTGTGACAGTTACTTTATTTTAATCCTAGCTGTGCCACGTAGGAACCTGTCCATTTATAGAATAGGTAATCAAAGAGTTCTATGAACTTGGATAAAATTTTTTCATGTGAAGGAAATAGTCTTTATATATATATTTCTCCAACTTTTAGTCAAGTTTTACTTTGTATCTTAGTCTTTTACAAAATATATAACAAAATCTAATAGTGGAGTCACAAAGAGTCCAACTATCTAATATCTACTTAGCTGAGAATTTTTATGGCAGGTAATGTTCGAACTTTACGATTGATTCAGAAATTGTCTCTTGTTGGTTTTCTTATAAGCTATTTTCACGAAATCAAGAATGGACTTTATTTTAAATAAGAAATCTCTAATATTCCTCTTCATGTTTTTGTCTTGTGCATCCTTTTTGACGGAGGAAGGATTTTATCAGATAGAACTTGTGGTATTCCTGGTGTTGAGGTAAACATGTGTATCAAGATAGTCCCTATGATTTATGACACAAGTTTCTTCTTATTTGAAACTCTCAAAGTAATTGTATAAAGATCTTGTGGACAAGTAATGGGTCACATCTTAGTTTTGATGTACATGAAATCTTGTTTCAACGGTCACATAATAAAATATTTTCGATTGAATTTTAAAAGAAATAAATCTAAAAAGGACAAAACAGTGTCATTGGTGTGCTCTTTGAAAATAAGGAAATAATGTAAAAAACATATATCTCTCTCTTCAACTCTTCAACATCAAAACTTGTCTACATTCTTAGAGTCCTCTGCCTCCATTTCATTTCCTTCCACTCTTCTCTCTGTGTCATCCTCTACATTCTTCCATTTAAAAATTCAAAAATCTTCCTCCATTTCCGTTTCTGCATATAAAATAAGATCGCTCTCAATATACTGACTCTCTCTTTAAAATCTGAAAAGCAACAAAAACTTACTAAATAAAAACGATCAAAATTATTTAAATTTTACCTTTTAATGCGATGCCGATAAATACACTATATATATAAATACGTTATGGAGGGCCAACAGCCCGAAACGCGTACTTGTCTGGCTTTCTTGATTTAACGAGACACAAGTGTTGAAAAAAAAAAACATTTTGTCGATATTTATTCCGATATTTTGATATCAGCCTGATCATTTGCACGAATAGGAGATGATTCTTTTTCATTGAACGCATGATATTGGAGTTTAAAACCTACACGGGACAATTTTTGGATTTCGACAACAAAATCAACAAAACAATTGAGAACAAACAATTAAATTGAATAGCAGTGTTTTGTATGGCAATATTTTAAATTGAAAAAAATCGATTTTAAAGCCAAATTTCAACCATAACAAATGCATGTTGTATTATTTTGTTTTGACATTATTTGTAGTTCCTTTTTTAAAAGTGTGGTTGTGTGATTTTTATCTATATAAAATGAAAACATAATGAGATTGAGCAGTAGACAAAACATAATGAGACTGTACACACGATGATGATAACAAGTCATAAAATATTCAGGGTTTTCTTCTTGCACATCATATAAACATTTGGATTAATCTTTTATATCTCTAATATTGTCTGAAATTGGTGAGGCAAATTTTGATATTTTAGAGTCGATAAAACCTTTGAAATTATTATCATGAAGATAGAGGTTGCCTGGCCGGCATTCTTAGTTCTTTAAAATAAGACACTTCGGACAGAAATTTGTTTTTATTTTCTCAACTTTTCGACTTTTGTCCTCTTTAAGAAGAATACAAATTAAATTGTATATATATAAGGGGGCGAAATTATTATTAGATTCATCACATATTTATTGCAATATTCTTGTTATATAGTTGGAAATAACTTTCTATTTGATAGATCTACTGTAGGTTCTTTATTTCGACTTTCAATAAAATGTAATCTGTGAGTTTAGATATTTGTGTCAGAATAGGTGTGTGATGACGATGTATGTTGTATGCGATGGATATAGAATATTATACTGTCGCGAGTTTAGATTTATTCTTTTATTGTGTTTGACCATAAGTAATTTTCCTTCGAAATATTTTTTGTATACAAATTAACTTTGGTCAGCAATCCATACACCTGTCTACGCTTTCTTTGTCAAACTAGGTAGGTAGCCTCTAAATTTGGTTCATCAATAGGTGACTTGAAGGATCCTTACTTCGATGAGATATTCAAAAATAAATCAATACTAGAATCTTAAGTTTTCAACTGGTTCAGCAATATTACATTTTAGGGGTTTTGAATCAATTTTATAAAAGTGTTTATTTTATATGAAAGTATAATATATTCTCCTTTTATCATCTGATATTCGTAGTTTTCACGCAATGTATTGATTGGTACGTTGTCGATTGTATGCTTTAGTTTGTCATGGTAATTGTTCCACAACTTATTATAGTATTATATATTTATTATTTTTAAAAATTATCTTTCACATATATTATAGTTATATAAGGTTTCACTGATATCATCCAAATTAATATTCAGTGTAATGCCTCAATGAGTATATTCCTTACTGTGGAAGATAGTAGTCCGTTTTGTAGACAGCCTTTGCATTCTTTCAGTACAGTTTATTGGCGAGTACCTGAATTTTACCCTTAGCTTGTAAGGAATTTATTGTAATCAGAGTGTGAACATTGTCTATTCATCAAGTCTTTTTTTTATCAACTTTGACAATCGGACATTTACAAACGCTCTACTCAGGTTACTGTAATTGTAGCTTTATATATTTTTATTTTATTTTCAAGAGCTATATTTTAATATCTGTTCGTGCCGTGATTTTGTGAATTTAAGTCGACGTTTGAAAATAGGTTATAATCATCGCAAAAACTTGATTAGTTGGTTATTAATTATTTTTAAAATATAAAACTTTTTTTTGGAATGGTTATATAGCGCCTTGACTCTTTTCCATTTATCAAGAACGTAGCCCAGGTTCAAGAACTTCTTAAATAACTACTGATATTGGAGCAATAAATTGTTTAGTGTGTTTTTTCATATTGTGTGTGTGTTAGAGATACTTATCCCTCAAAATATTTCGGGGATATCTAGTCCATCAATTATATTATTTGTTTCATTTATCGTTTAAAATCATTATAATTGTGTGGAATTTAAAGTCTCAAATGGTAAATAGACATATGCAAAGTTGCGAGGTATCGTGGACCGATGGGAACGAATTCAATACTGTTCAGTTCACGGGCCACGAAAAGTTGCGAGGTATCGTGGACCGATGGACAAAACTCCAATACTGTTCAGCTCACGGACCAGGACAGGATATATCTAAAGTTGCGAGGTATCGTGGATCGATAAAAACAAATCCAATACTGTTAAGTTTATGGACCAGGACAGGATATATGTAGAGTTGCGAGGTATCGTAGCGATAAAAACAAATCCAATACTGTTTATCTCACGGACAAGGACAGGATATATGTAAAGTTGCGAGGTATCGTGGACTGATGGAAACAAATCCAATACTGTTCAGCTCATGGACCAGGACAGGATATATCTAAAGTTGCGAGGGTTCGTGAACTGATGGAAACAAATCTAATACTGTTCAGCTCACGGACCAGGACAGGATATATCTAAATATGTATCGTGGATCGATGGAAACAAATCCAATACTGTTCAGCTCACGGACGAGGACAGGATATATCTAAAGTTGCGAGGTATCGTGGATCGATGGAAACAAATCCAATACTGTTCAGCTCACGGACGAGGACAGGATATATCTAAAGTTGCGAGGTATCATGGACCGAGGGAAACAAATCCAATACTGTTTATCTCACGGACCAGGACAGGATATATCTAAAGTTGCCAGGTATCGTGGACCGATGGAAACAAATCCAATACTGTTCAGCTCACGGACCAGGACAGGAAATATCTAAAGTTGCGAGGTATCGTGGAGCGATGGAAACATATCCAATACAGTTAATCTCACGGGCCAGGACAGAAAATATCTAAAGTTGCGAGGTATCGTGGACCGATAGAAACAAATCCAATACTGTTTATCTCACGGACCAGGACAGGGTATATGCAAAGTTGCGAGGTATCGTGGAGCGATGGAAACAAATCCAATACAGTTTTAATCTCACGGGCCAGGACAGAATATATGTACATTTGCGAGGTATCGTGGAATGATTGAAACAAATCCAATACTGTTTATCTCACGGACCAGGACATGATATATGAAAAGTTGCGAGGTATCGTGGAGCGATGGAAACAAATCCAATACTGTTCAGCTCATGGACCAGGACAAGATATATGTAAAGTTGCGAGGTATCGTGGACCGATGGAAACATATCCAATACTGTTCAGCTCACGGACCAGAACAGAATATATCTAAAGTTGCGTGGTATCGTGGGCCGATGGAAACAAATCCAATACAATTAATCTCACGGACCAGGACAGGATATACGTAAAGTTGCGAGGTATCGTGGACCGATGGAAACAAATCCTATACTGTTCAGCTCACGGACCAGGACAGGATATATCTAAAGTTGTGAGGTATCGTGGACCGATGCAAACAAATCCAATACTGTTTATCTCACGGACCAGGACAGGATATATGTAAAGTTGCGAGGTATCGTGGAACGATATAAACAAATCCAATATAGTTAATCTCACGGACCAAAACAGAATATATGTAAAGTTGCGAGGTATCTTGAACCGATGGAAACAAATCCAATACTATTTATCTCACGGACCAGGACAGGATATATGTAAAGTTGCGAGGTATCTTTGAACGATGGAAATAAATCCAATATAGTTTTAATCTCACGGACCAGGACAGAATATATGTAAAGTTGCGAGGTATCATGAACCGATGGAAACAAATCCAATACTGTTTATCTCACGGACCAGGACAGGATATATGTAAAGTTGCGAGGTATCGTGGAGCGATGGAAAAAATCCAATATAGTTAATCTCACGGACCAGGACAGAATATATGTAAAGTTGCGAGGTATCTTGAACCGATGGAGACAAATCCAATACTGTTTATCTCACGGACCAGGACAGGATATATGTAAAGTTGCGAGGTATCGTGGAGCGATGGAAAAAAATCCAATATAGTTAATCTCACGGACCAGGACAGAATATATGTAAAGTTGCGAGGTATCTTGAACCGATGGAGACAAATCCAATACTGTTTATCTCACGGACCAGGACAGGATATATGTAAAGTTGCGAGGTATCGTGGAACGATGGAAACAAATCCAATATAATTCTATAAAATAATCCCTTGCATAAATATTGAGTAAAATCAATCATTCCTCCAGGGAAAAGTGTCTCTTTGAAAACATTTTTATTGTTCTCTAGCTTTCGGGCACGTACGCCCTTCTACAGGAGAAAACACGGTATAATGATACGCCAATAGAACACGAGTTAAATATAATCAGATACTGTTTTACATATTTTTATGAAGATATAAAAATTATTTTTTACATATTAACTATTATACAAATTGAGACAAAATATTTAAAAATTATATATATCTAATATAAGAGGACAAACAAATGAATAAATATAGGCTACTAGAAAAACCAAGGAAGTAAGGAATACATGTTTAGGTTGTAGTTATCATTATTAGGAGATGTCCACTTGGTTCCCACCGCTGCTATTCTGAGACGATTTCTGTATTTGGATGATTTTGGGTGAGCTCAGGGAATAGTATATTATAAACTTCCGGAATGTCTATTCTTCTGTTAATACTATTGTGCTTTCTTGATATTATGGATTCTATGATGAGTCTCTGTTGTTTATTGGGGATGTTTTGGAATAATGGGTTCTTGGTTCGGATAGTGCGAAGGAATGGCCTGTTTCTCTTACATGATGATATACTAGAGATCTATTGTCTTGGTTTTCGATATTTCGTTGATGTTCTGATATTCTTATATTTAAATTTCTACTGGTTTCACCTACGTATTTGGTTCTGCATTCGTTGCATTCTATAGAGTATATGGCATTCTTAACATTGGAAGGATAATTTAGGCTATTGCTTTTTGTTATAGGGTTTCTCAGTAGTGAACTTAAACTGGGTGAGTTGCAGAAGAAGGTTTTAACGCCGAATTTTTTCAGATGACGAGCTATTGATATGGATACAGGTGAGTAGGGAATACTACAAATAGATTTGTAAACTGGGGGATTTCGCATTTCAGACGGGCTATGAAAATGTCTTAAAATAAATGACAAAGGATATTGGCAGGTTTTTAGATTCATTAAGATGTTCTGGGTCTCTTCTGTTTTGAAGGTCTGAAGTGAGCAGTGGCTATGGACACGTTTGGTAAGGGTCTTCACGGAAAAATCCGTTTTCAAGAAAAGTAATAGAAGAAGCCCAATATAGTCTATTGAGAAGTAGAACACAAGGATGTTACTCCAATATAAGATTACATTCCAAAACCATTAAAGAATGCCAATATCCTTTGTCATTTATTTTAAGACATTTTCATAGCCCGTCTGAAATGCGAAATCCCCCAGTTTACAAATCTATTTGTAGTATTCCCTACTCACCTGTATCCATATCAATAGCTCGTCATCTGAAAAAATTCGGCGTTAAAACCTTCTTCTGCAACTCACCCAGTTTAAGTTCACTACTGAGAAACCCTATAACAAAAAGCAATAGCCTAAATTATCCTTCCAATGTTAAGAATGCCATATACTCTATAGAATGCAACGAATGCAGAACCAAATACGTAGGTGAAACCAGTAGAAATTTAAATATAAGAATATCAGAACATCAACGAAATATCGAAAACCAAGACAATAGATCTCTAGTATATCATCATGTGAGAGAAACAGGCCATTCCTTCGCACTATCCGAACCAAGAACCCATTATTCCAAAACATCCCCAATAAACAACAGAGACTCATCATAGAATCCATAATATCAAGAAAGCACAATAGTATTAACAGAAGAATAGACATTCCGGAAGTTTATAATATACTATTCCCTGAGCTCACCCCAAATCATCCAAATACAGAAATCGTCTCAGAATAGCAGCGGTGGGAACCAAGTGGACATCTCCTAATAATGATAACTACAACCTAAACATGTATTCCTTACTTCCTTGGTTTTTCTAGTAGCCTATATTTATTCATTTGTTTGTCCTCTTATATTAGATATATATAATTTTTAAAAATTTTGTCTCAATTTGTATAATAGTTAATATGTAAAAAATAATTTTTATATCTTCATAAAAATATGTAAAACAGTATCTGATTATATTTAACTCGTGTTCTATTGGCGTATCATTATACCGTGTTTTCTCCTGTAGAAGGGCGTACGTGCCCGAAAGCTAGAGAACAATAAAAATGTTTTCAAAGAGACACTTTTCCCTGGAGGAATGATTGATTTTACTCAAATCCAATATAGTTAATCTCACGGACCAGGACAGAATATATGTAAAGTTGCGAGGTATCTTGAACCGATGGAAACAAATCCAATACTGTTTATCTCACGGACCAGGATAGGATATATGTAAAGTTGCGAGGTATCGTGGAGCGATGGAAACAAATCCAATACAGTTAAGTTTATGGACCAGGACAGGATATATGCAGAGTTGCGAGGTATCGTTGACCGATGTGAACTAATTCAATAATGTTCAGTTCACGGGCCACGAAAAGTGGCGAGGTATCGTGGACCATTTGAAACAAATCCAATACTGTTCAGCTCACGGATCTGGACAGGATATATCTAAAGTTGCGAGGTATCGTGTACTGATGGAAACAAATCCAATACTGTTTAGCTCACGGCCCAGGACAGGATATATGTAAAGTTGCGAGGTATCGTGGAGCGATGGAAAAAAATCCTATACTGTTTATCTCACGGACCAGGACAGGATATATCTAAAGTTGTGAGGTATCGTGGACCGATGGAAACAAATCCAATACTGTTTATCTCAGGGACCAGAACAGGATATATGTAAAGTTGCGAGGTATCGTGGCGCGATGGAAACGAATCCAATACAGTTAATCTCACGGACCAGGACAAAATATATGTAAAGTTGCGAGGTATCGTCAACCGATGGAAACAAATCCAATACTGCTCAGCTCACGGACCATGACAGGGTATATCTAAAATTGCGAGGTATCGTGGAGCGTTGGAAACAAATCCAATACTGTTTAGCTCACGAACAAGGACAGGATATATCTAAAGTTGCGAGGTATCGTGGACCGATGGAAACAAATCCAATACTGTTCAGCTCACGGACCAGGACAGGATATATCTAGAGTTGTGAGGTATCGTGGACCGATGGAAATAAATCCAATACTGTTTATCTCACGGACCAGGACAGGATATATGTAACGTTGCGAGGTATCGTGGAGCGATGGAAAAAAATCCAATAGAGTTAATCTCACGGACCAGGACTGAATATATGTAAAGTTGTGAGGTATCGTGAACCGATGGAAACAAATCCAATACTGCTCAGCTCACGGACCAGGACAGGATATATCTAAAGTTGCGAGGTATCGTGGAGCGATGGAAACAAATCCAATACTGTTCAGCTCACGAACCAGCGCAGGATATATCTAAAGTTGCGAGGTATCGTGGACCGATTGAAACAAATCCAATACTGTTCAGCTCACGGACCAGGACAGGATATATCTAAAGTTGCGAGGTATCGTGGAGCGATGGAAACAAATTCAATACAGTTTTAAGTGAATGGACCAGGACAGGATATATGCAGAGTTGCGAGGTATCGTGGAGCGATGAAAACAAATCCAATACAGTTAAGTGAATGGACCAGGACAGGATATATGCAGAGTTGCGAGGTATCGTGGAGCGATGAAAACAAATCCAATACAGTTAAGTGAATGGACCAGGACAGGATATATGCAGAGTTGCGAGGTATCGTGGACCGATGGGATCAAATTCAATAATGTTCAGTTCACGGGCCACGAAAAGTTGCGATTCATCGTGGACCGATGGGAACAAATCCAATACTATTCAGTTCACGGGCACAGGAGAATATATGTAAAGTTGCGAGGTATGCAAATGGCCAATCGATGGGAGCAGCTCGGGTATTGATCCCGGGTCAACCGACTGCGGCATTCGGCCCGGACTCCTGGCGCATCCAGCCCCGCTTCAGAAACCTCCCGTGGGAAACTTGACGACATATATGCAAATACCTCGCCAAATATTTAATGTCTCGTTTCTGAAAAATATCTCACATATTCACACATTAGCTAAACATACCTTTCTCGATAATATTGTCGCGGAGATAAATAAAGCAAGGGCAAGTTTGGGGATAATTAATTTATTATAAGGGGTTTTTATAGGGAGATGGATAAAGTAGAACTTACCCCAAGTTAAGGTTAATCCTAATGAGCGACCTCAGCTCCCCCCGCCGGCCAGATTCCACAGAACCCCTCACACCCGGTGTCCAGCGATGATTGACAAACGTCCCATGGGGCCTCTCGTGATTGGAGCCGCTGGGCTTCTTGACATTATTCCCTCCTTAGAACAAAAACAGCGACCCGCTGATTAGCTTGTCTCAGCCCTTGTTCTGGAAGGAAATCTATCACGGCTGGTGTTCCCTAGCAGAATAGAATGTTGTTCTTCAGGGTCCAGGTAGGGCTTCATCCGAATGACATGGACGATATCCTTGGCTCCACTTCCACGGGCTCTACTTCATCTTGAATTAGTCGTCGTTCACTTGGTGCTACTCTATAGGGCCGCTGTTTGATAGGAGACTGGTCGCCTGTGTTTATCTTGTGCTTCACAGTACTGGTGGGCTTAATAGGAGTACTCCCAAAGTCAAATATGCCAATAAACTCGTCAAGGCATGAAACAAGCTGTAACCTTTGAATTTCAGACAGCCCTGGATCTAGAGTAAGGTTTATCTTCTGTGACCATTCACGTGACTTTAGCTGCGTTTCTTGTAACTTATCGCTGGATTCAATAAGATTGCAGATATTCCCATTCTCATAACTTTCCATGGTGCACATATTCATTCCTGATGGAATCAGTTGCGGCCAAGACGCTCCATTCGCCACCCAAATGCTACCTCGGCCGTGTCGAAATGTAACCAATGAGTTTGGTATAAGAACTTCCTTTCTTAATAATAAGTCCTTAGAAGTTGAGACTAAAACATCTCTAACACCACATATTTCTTCGTTTATCACACTGATCTTCTTTATTGATTTAGGCGGGATGACAAAGTCGTCGGAAGCAAACAATCTCTGGTTTTCCTCCTCTCGAGATTCCAGGACGGAGGTTTCCCCGAGATGGAGTTCATTTCTGCCACAATCAATGACGGCTTCGGTGGCCTTGAAGAAGTCCCATCCAAATATGATGTCATGGCTGCATTCCACCATAACAACGAATTCAAATGAGATATTCAGACCATTAACTTCTATGTTCAGGACACATTTTCCTAGGGTCTCTATTAAATTTTTGTTTGCAGCTTTAAGAATGGGACCTGGTTCTTTGAAGAGAGGTGTCTTTAGTTCGCGTCGAAATTTGTCTGAAATAACAGAAAAGTCGGCTCCTGAATCCACCAATGCTTTAATTTTGCGTCCATTTATTTCGACCATAACAAAATTTTCTTTTAATTTAGCGGCGATATACCCTGGAGGATTTTCCTCAATGGCGACCTCACCCCCGTTAGAAGCCGCTCCACTTAGTTTTTCACATTCTGAGGCATGGGAGAACGGCTGAAACGACGGGCTGGCGACTGGGATTGTCTTCGGGCTGGCGACCTTGCGCGGCTTGGATGTGGGGAAGAGCTCCGGTAGAAGTACGTCGAGGTTTGGGGCGTTACATAGTCGTCGTCGGCGTCATATCTCGGGGGTCGACTCGAAAATCCAACATTTCTTCCTTCTCCGCCATTCCTTGACCTGGCTTCAGCGAAGACCTGCCGTCGTTCCCTACAATAACGGACGACATGTCCGGGTCGTCCGCAGTGGAAGCAGATAGGTTTGTCGTCGTGGGTTCTCCAATGTTCCGTTTTCCTGGGTTGGGTTGGTCGGTCGATATTATAATAGGGCGTTCGTGGTTGTTGTTGTACCACGTTGACTTGTGGTCTGGTAGGTTGTAGAGCACGGCTGACCTCTTCCCTCACAGTCTGTTCCAGGGCGTTCACCTCTCGGAGAGGATTGATCACTTCAGGTGCTGAGAAAACCTTTTGTATCTCTTCTCTAACGATGCGGCGAATTAACGCGGCCAAGTCGTCTGAGTCGTCAACACACGAAATGGGCATTACGTTTGACAACCTGGCGAATTTCGTACGGCCGATCCTGCGCTGCTTGACGGTTGTCAGATGACGGCAAAACTTTTGGATCTCATCTACTGTCTGTATGTCTTTCGCCACCAATACCTGGTATGTGTCCTCCGAAATTCCCTTTATAATGTGAGCAACTCTCTCACCTTCTTCCATGCGAGGGTTCACCTGGTGGCAGAGACTAAGAATCTCCTGGATGTATGACTCGCTGGATTCCTCGGCCTTCTGTGCTCTTGACTTCAGAACTTCCTCGGCGCGTCGAGCAGAATCCTCTTGCAGTCCGAACACACCGCGGAATGCGTCTTCAAAGCTTCTCCACGAGTTGAGTGATTCTTCGTTATTATCAAACCACCTTCCAGCAGTTCCGTTCAAGTAAAATACGACGTTGGCAAGCTTCATGGTCTCGTCCCATCTGTTGTACTTCGACACTCTCTCGTACTCTTTCAACCACTGTCCAGGGTTTATATTTCCATCTCCAGAAAAGGTAGAAGGATCTCGTTGGCGCTGACAAGGGAGGTAGGATCCGCTAACAGTAGGTCTGTGGTCGTCTTCCATTTCTATTAGTTGTGGCAAAGGTTGAAGAATTGGTTCACGTCCCTGTAGACGTCGACTTCTTCGAAGTTCCGTCACGCTACCCAGCGTCTCCGCCAAAATATGTCGCGGAGATAAATAAAGCAAGGGCAAGTTTGGGGATAATTAATTTATTATAAGGGGTTTTTATAGGGAGATGGATAAAGTAGAACTTACCCCAAGTTAAGGTTAATCCTAATGAGCGACCTCAGCTCCCCCCGCCGGCCAGATTCCACAGAACCCCTCACACCCGGTGTCCAGCGATGATTGACAAACGTCCCATGGGGCCTCTCGTGATTGGAGCCGCTGGGCTTCTTGACAATATATATTATTAATAATGTTAAACGATACCATACTTGTGTTCTCTAATAAGAATTATATATAGATCGAAGTGTTAGCATATATGATTCAAATATTACGTATTCATGCGAAACATTGAAATAACGAGAAGCAAAGATGAGAACGAAATTCTATCAAAAGGCTTTTGAGTTTGAGAAAGAGGAAAACGCTTTAAGGAAATGTATTTTTCTGTGATTATAGTTACAAAATACAGTGAGGCAACCTAAAAAAAAAAAACTAAGGCCTTATTATGATCAGAGCTTAACTTTAAAAGCAAGTCGGTGGACGAGTGGATAACACTCTCGATTCCCGACAGTCATGAACCGGGATTGAATCCCGCGTTAAAATTTTGTTTAATATGTGAACTTCACATTTTATTCACTGTTTCAATTATCATAAACTAGGTTGCTCT
Organism: Cordylochernes scorpioides; assembly: GCA_030710605.1. Classification (NCBI taxonomy): domain Eukaryota; kingdom Metazoa; phylum Arthropoda; class Arachnida; order Pseudoscorpiones; family Chernetidae; genus Cordylochernes; species Cordylochernes scorpioides. The sequence goes on along the minus strand of CP092866.1, from coordinate 75,998,657 downwards.
TATTGAGCGGTACCTAATAAAGTGATTTTGAACTCTGAAGCTTAACCTTTCTATGGTTTCGTCCCCATGTAGCGATAGAGCTTCACGGTGGACAGAGAGAGGAAACTAGATGTGAATAGAATTATGCAACGACAATAGAGGTCAGTGACAGATTAACACTAGCTGAAGTTGGGAGTGAATTAAAGAAAGGAGGAGAAGAAGGCCAAATTATAAAATAAATCAAAATCAATAATAAAAAGCCATGATTCAAGATTTTAAATAATAAGTGCAATATATAAAACACAAGCAAGAAAACTCTAAAGAAATAGGGCGACGATCTCTTAAAACTCCAATAAATATAGGGTGTGCTGAGAAAATATTCAAAAAACAAAGAGAAAAGGTGGAATAGAAATAAAAATGAGGACTGTAACAATGAATACCTTTGAGATTAAAGAAGCCCGTAACGAGGCCTAAACACGAGCAAGAAAGGGGAAAATAAGGACAAATAATTGAAAAAAGAAAAAAAAGAATAAAAACATGGAATAAAATTTTAAACAGAAATGTATAAAAATATCAATTTAAAATATATGCAATGAAAAGTCTGTTAGGACAAGAGGACAAATTGAAGAGATCGCTTGTTAATACTAGAAGGATTTGAGAGAAAAAGAAGCCAAATTTTACCTATTGGAAGCATACGAAAGTTTGAAGATAAATTTATGTCCATAAATAAAATGTCAACATATATATCATCAAATCCCTGATTATCAAAATGATACATTACACAGCATGACATGAAAATATTGAGTTTCATCCTAGCGAGTTTGGCTATCTGACTATTGAGATGTGACTAGTGTAGGTTATTTTTGTTACTTTGGAATTGTAAAACATATTTTAAACTAGGGAAGGGATCGACACACAAGGACTAATACAACCAATATATCGGTCTCTAGATGTATTATAGTTGTGTTCTGGATCTACCGAAACTATCCGACCTGACAACATAGTCTTAGGTTAGCTATGGTCCGTATAATTTCATTATATCGAGGCGGTAATTTCTGCGCTATAAAGAGAATCTAAAAAACAATTTGGAACAGGGCTCTGCAAGAAGCGCAATAAGCAGTATAAATTTATCGAAGTCCATTTAATACATACATCGCTCTTTCCTGCATCTACTGATGATGATTAAACATGTAGACTAACTGTTTGAACTAGCTCTTTGACATTGTGGAGACTTAGTTTCAGAATCAAACCCCATTTAAACACACAGTGAAGTGGAAACCTGTCTAGAGTGGTCAACCTTTGAACACCTACACCATCAAATTTTCTACCAGTTTTTTCAAAGCGTACGTCACAACCACAAAATTTAACGCCCCGCATTGAACATACCACTCTTTACACAGCGTTAATTAAAAAACCATTTATTTCATCTTTATAAACCTCTTTTTATTCTAGTCATCCATGTCGAACTTATCAAGAGAAACCGCGCAAGATAATACTCCTGGAGGTGTTCTTACATGGGAGGTTGAGGTATGTCGTCATAATTACTTCAAAGTGGTCGTTCGGGTCGCTCATCAGATGGGTCAGTCACGTGATATTTTCCTGCATTATACAATTTTAGCTATTTTATAAATTTGTATTAACCCCACATGTATAAGAGGAAGATGCAAACTAATCTGAATCGTGATGCTGCGCCTCCTGTACTTGTAGTACCGGGTTGCGCCGCAAGAGAACCGTTGTAGGTCACCTCCCGAGTCATTCAGCCGGATGGCGTCGTCACTCGACAACGGCTAGTCTAATTTCTCTGTAGGTGTCTTTAGTGCACTTGTGAGAGACACGAAAAATCGATGATTCTCACTAAAATGTTCGGCTGTGAAGTTTTGTTTTTATTCGAAAAGAACGCAGTTGATGTGATAATGCGAACAATTTACAAAAACAACTATTGGTGAAACTCTCGTTTCAAAAATGGAAAATGGCCAATGGAGATCAGCCAGTTTTCTTTCAACTGCCCGAACCGAGAACTACATCGGTCAAATCTTATCAATCGACGCAGGACAGCTGACAAACTTATCTTGGTTCTCCTGGAACGCAATTCTGTCTCATTTTGACCGTTGATTTGAGAGTGCGAAGATGGCAGCAAACTTCTCATCGACAATCAAAAGGATTGTCGTTCCTGAATACCTCGATTCTCGCACTATATTCGCTCGATTTAGCTCACGCTTCTTGTTCCCTAGAATGGAAAGAGTTTTGCCGAGGTCGATGAAGTAAAACGCCATGTTACGAAGGCGCTAGCAGGTATAAACAAAGAGGCTAAATTTAAAAGGTGTTTCCAACACTGGAATAGAAGTTAAAGCAAGTGCATTAGTGGAGAGAAATTTGAAGGATACTAAAGTCGTATTCGAAAAAAAGCACATGATTTTTATAATGAAATCCGGTTATTTTTAGACTCCCCGAATTTAATTAATTTCATTAATATTTTATAATTGGCAATTAAAAATTGAATTATATAGAGAACCTCTCTATAGAGAATTCACATTTGATAAGAGATCAGTGATAGCGACTCTTCTGTCCTGACCTTTGCTGACAGGTTCAGCCGCATTCACAAAGTAAGGGTGTGCTCTGACTATACAGTTGGTGCCGTTAACTAAAATGATGGTAGGTACTACGAGAGCGAGCCCATGGCTGTCTGAGCGAAATGCTGAAGGGCGATATCTCCGTGGGAAAGACAGTCCTGGCTGGCGGTGACGTAAGCGCCAGAACGGCGCCTAAACCTACTCAATACTTCTAGTAATGTAACTTCTCCAATCAATGCTCGGACCCCTCGACGTTCCCCGTGTACCTAGACAACATCACTTAGAGAAAATCATTTCTAATTTGAAAACGTCACAGATAATAAATGCACAGCATAAACATCTTTCTAAAGAGAAACTGAAAAGTTTGTAAAGGGTTTCGTTTTAAAGAGTTTTCATTGAAAGGACGAGAGCATTTTTCGTTATCTAGAATTATCCGTTTTAAAGGGATTTTCTTCTAAAGAACCCCCGTTCTCTATTTAGCGCTTTGTTATGAGGAATCGCCATTGAAATGACCAGCAGATTTTTCGTTATTAAAAACCTTTCGTTATATATAAGGAGTTTTCTTCGAAAGAACAAAATAATTTTTTTTAATAGTTTTTTTACTATATAAAGGGCTTCTATTATGATGCATTAGATGGCGCATCTGTTATGAAAATCCTATATAAATAATTTTCATTGAAAAAGATGAGGAAATATTTTCCTTATTGAGAGTTTTACGCTATGAAGATTCATCGTTTTTTTTTACCAGCGCATTCAACACGCTGACGTAGGTCAACACCTCAAAACCTACACATGGTTGGCGTTGATTGATTCTTAGCACGAAAAAGTTGTGTTTTGGACAATATCTGTATTCAGAAATTTAAAAAATAAAACTTAGTTGAAGGGTTTTCGATAGATAGCAGTAACCATTCTGATTCACAATTAGGAAATATATTTGCATAATAAATAAAACTACCAACCACGAAAGTTTCAAATAGAGTAAACCTTTTAACTGTCCTTACTGCGATGAAAAGATATTGTAAGGGCATGGCAATAAGGACAACATAGAAGGCATGCTTTATTTGAAACATTGGTGATTTCCTCCTTATATATCAAACTGTATAATAATGTCACTTTCTATTTACTACCACCCGATGTTTTGTATATAAACTATTTGTATTTTAAACCCCTTTTTGTATATAAACTAAAATTGGTGACGTCAAAAAAAAAAAAGATCCAAAGAGCGGTCAGCTGGGGACAGCTGGGGAGAGAGGAGGAAAATGCTAACGCCCATGTGGGGCCGGCCCCCAGGGACTCTTTATAGACGACCCCTGAAAACAAGACAAGTTTTGACCGGGGGTCAGCAGATGTTCTAGAGGTGTTGCTCGGCAGTCCGCTTCAGCCTTTCTCTCTCACACACACACTCCCTCCATGTCTCGGTGATAAACATAAAAGTTGGTGTCATGGCCTCTACCTCTGTCCCGTGGGCTGTCCCCGATCCCTCTTTGTGCTAACATCTAGCCCTGCCTCTGCTTCTTGTTGTCCGCGTGTGGGAAGATCATCAACACTCGCCTCACGTACACGACTGCCAGCTTATCCATACGTCGGCATTTGCAACAATACTACATATATATATATATATGGCGGGTTATATTGTCTTATGCTTAATTTACACCTAACTGCCCTTGTCCTTATTGTTTTCGATAGAGAATTAAATGTAATTCTTCTCTCCTAAAATATTATATCCATAGGTTTCTCAAATACCACAACCAAGATTCAGTGTCTCATATATCATCATACTCGTTCAATAAAGTATTAAAACTCAAAAATTGGTCTGGTGAATTAAATTGGCAAACCGATGAGAGGGCTCCTTACTGATGAGCCAAGCCCTCCTATAATATCTTTTCATCGCAGTAAAGATATTAGAAGGCTTTATTTATTTGAAAATGAAACGTTCGTGCTTGTTGGTTTTATTTCTTAGAAATATAGATGGCGCGGTATGTTCAAATATCTTTGTCATGATGTATTTTATATTTAAGCAGCAATTCCTCTTTCTTTAAACGGAACGTTGGGAATATTGAAATTGAGTCATTTTCTGATCGTGAAACTGAACTTGCTTGCGGCATTTATCGGAATAATAAAGCCGAAAAAACAGAGAGAGAACTCACTTAAAATAATTTAGATGTAAAACAATTGCTTACATATATTTATAAACAACTAACAAAAGGTGGGGTAAAATCATCGGTATGGATAAATGTTTATAATATAGAGGGAATTCCTTCATGTTTGTATGTGAATACGGAAATATATATTTTGAGAAAACGAGTCTTCTATTTTTTAAACCCGTGAAGTTAGAGAGTTATATACGCTTCAATATAATTACTTCTTTCCTGTCTCGCCCACATACGAACACACGTGCAACCAACATACACACAAACATACAGAGACAACTTCAACGCACTAATACGATGCACATACACAGAAAGACCCTACACAAACTCACAGAAATGGCACTCAAACTTACAGAATGACCAGACACACAGAGACAACACACACAGAAACAACACATACAAACCCATACAGGGATTTCCCTGGATGCCGTCATGTTTGCGGTCTTATACCGCGAAGATTGATTGGATCTACTCGGGGATCTCTCACCTGAGCAGGGGAGTAACCTCGCGGGCTTCCTTGACGCTGCTCTCGAGCGAACTCGGAACAGCCATCCCACCATTCGCAGGGGTATTCACAAGCTAAGGGTAGCCTTGCCCTCCTGATCAATGTACATAGTTTGCCCTTTTGACTCCTCGTGAGTAATTGTTGACCAGCGGTCAATAAAAATTATTTAATTGTCAAAAAATTGTCAACACATACAAACCCACAGAAACAACACACAAACATATGCACAGACAACACACAAACATATGCACAGACAACACACACAAACATATGCACAGACAACACACAAACATATGCACAGACAACACACACAAACATATGCACAGACAACACACACAAATACACAGAAAGACAATACACATATACACAGAGACAATGTACAAAGCACATAGAGACAACACACAAATACACAGAGACAACACACACAAACACACAGGGGCAACACACAAATCCACAGAAACAACACACACAAAAACACAGGGGCAACACACAAACTCACAGAAACAACACACACAAAAACACAGGGGCAACACGCACAAACACACAGAGACAACACACACCAACAAACAGAAAATACGACGCGAGGCCTTTATCCTCCTTAAGGAGGGTATTGCTTTGGAAAAAATCCCAACCCGCGTCGTCATCCGAAATAAAGGCAACGTCCTATCGGCGTTTATCTCATATGGAGTCAAGTGCTCCAGATGCGGCCGTCAAGGTCACCGTAGGGCCAACTGCCCCCTCATTCCTGGGAGAGCCTCCAACAACGGCCAGCCACAACCGGCACCCCTTCCACCTGGTGCTTCGTCCACCGAGTCCCGGCAGCCGAACCGCCCAACACCAGCGGCTCCAGCTCCGTCACCAAAGCGCCCTGCGCCACAGACATCAGCTCCCGGCACTTCTGCCTCCCTGCCTACCAGAACATCCTCAGACGCCGTGGCTCCTCCTTCTAAGCCCATGGAGATTGCAGCCGAAGTGCTGGCGCCGCCCACCTTCAACAGAGCCCTACAGGCAATGGAGCCAACAGAGGCACCAAAGGCACCCGCGGACCCTCGCCCTCCGGCCTCTCAGCCCCCCGGAGAAGTGCTTCAAGCCCTGTCAGCCTCCGTCGCCCCTCCTGGTCCTCTGCATGCAGAGGGGACCCTTGTGCCGCCCTCCCCGTCATCATTAGGGCGTAAGACGAGACCCGACCTTGAGGCCTTCCTCAAGAGAAACCCGGAGTTTCGTTTGCTGGAACGGGCGCCCTTGGTCTTGGGCGGGAGGAGGTCCTGGACCTCCTCTCCTCGAAGACTAAGGCGCGAAAGCGCGGTCAGCATCTAACCCCTCCGCAGAGCAATGCTCTTGCCGGCCTAATAAACCAAATCCTCGACCTAAGGCCAGGAGTAAATAGCAACATTTATAAGGTCTTGCGACAGGTCTTGTCAGAGCTGAGGACCGGTCCAGCCGCAGTGCCCCCTACATCCACACTGCCTGCGCCTCGACCATCTCATCCAACGCCGCTCACTTCCAACAAGCTGACACCTGCTTTGATTACACCCCCGCCGCCCGCCCCGACGGAGATGGAGGAGGACGTTCCGATGACGGAAGAAGAGCGCTGTGTACCCCCACTGCCTGCGCCTCGGCTCGCTGAGCCAACACCGCCCACTCCCCAGGGGCAAAAGACGACACCGGCCACGACTAAACCTCCGCTTCCACCGCCTGACCCGATGGAGGACGACGACGACCTGATGCCGGAGTTAGATACAACCTTCAATGAAATGATCGCTGAACCCGGCTTTGGGCCCCTGCTGGAGCCTGGGATTTCCCTGGATGCCGTCATGTTTGCGATCTTATACCGCGAGGATAGATTGGATCTACTCAAGGATCTCTCACCTGAGCAGGGGAGTACCCTCGCGGGCTTCCTTGACGCTGCTCTCGAGCGAACTCGGAACAGCCATCCCACCATTCGCAGGGGTATTCACAAGCTAAGGATAGCCTTGCCCTCCTGATCAATGTACATAGTTTGCCCTTTTGAATCCTCGTGAGTAATTGTTGACCAGCGGTCAATAAAAATTATTTAATTGTCAAAAAAAAATGTCACCAACAAACAGAAAGAAAACACATAAATACACAGAGACAACACACAAAGCACATAGAGACAATACACAGAGACAACACACATACAGATACAATATGTCACATACAGATACAATAAACACAACACACACAGAGACACAACACAAACATATGCACAGACAGCACACATACAGATACAATAAACACAACACACACAGAGACATAACACAAACATATGCACAGCCAACAAACATACAGATACAATAAACACAACACACACAGAGACACAACACAAACATATGCACAGCAACACACATACAGATACAATAAGCACAACACACACAGAAACAACACACAAACATATGCGTCGAGGTTTCCTTCCATCATCTCCCATCATCATCTTGTAATATATATGTTTTCATATATGTATATATTTTCTTTCTCTCTTTCTTTATGTTATATATTTTTCTCTCTCTACTTCTTTGTTTGAAAATGTGTAATATTGTCTAGATGACAATAAATATTTTTTAATTGTCAATTGTCACACAAACATATGCACAGACAACACACATACAGATACAATAAACACAACACACACAGAGACAATAAACACAACACAAAGGAATTAGAATCCAATATTGAATAGTCTAATTATCCAAAACGCGAACGAGCTTACAAGTGACTATCATAGATTAAAATGGTGAAACCCACTCGGAGAAGGTTCTCCAATGATGAGCTAGGTCTTCTCAATAATCATTATACATCAGTAGTAATTTCAGAAAAGTGTTTATGTAAAAAATAAAAAAGACGAAATTCCTTTTTCTATCTCCGGAATATATTTTGATAAGACATTTTTGTACATCTCACCCCTTTCTTAATTGCATAACTTAGTTAATCTTTATGCTAATTAAACGCGCACAGACTTTAATTTTCCTTTATTTTCAACTAATTATGGTAATTGTGATAGTTTGTTTAGGAACCTCATTAAATTGATTTTCAGCTTGTTTTTAATTAACGGTCCTCGAAAATAGGTTTCTCATCTAAAAATCTGGGACAATATATAATTAACTAGTTAGCTAATATACACATTAAATTGGTAGAACTAAGCCGATTGGGGTGCGAGCTCTATGTAAATAAAAGTCTGTCATTTGTGTAGTTGCAATAAAAAATCGAATAAAACGACTGCAGTATATAATTATATAACACCTCTAGGTAGATGGAAATGTCTCCAATATAAAGATATGGAATAACTATTTATATAAGATGGAGATCTAATATGGACAGCTCCAGGTGGGACACCCGGGTTATGTTTTCATAGCTATTAAATTATAAAATGATTGCACTACCGAGTTGAATGACTGTAAAATAAGAGTGCCATGTGGAAATAAAGGGGCTAAAGAACAGGAATTTGTCTTTGAACCAGCTTGTCAATAACTTGGAGGTTGGTACTTTCGGGGTAAAAAAAGGTTTAAGTGACAAATTATTCACATAAATCAAATCTTTAATATTTATTTTATCAGGAACTCGCCCTCTCACAGCTTAGTGCTATATATAGTCATAACGAATTTCAATGGGTAAGACCTGAAAACTTCCAAAATTGCTTTAGTTAAACAGTGTTATTTTCATAAATGTTATTATGTAGGAGATGAAATCAACTGTATACCTTGTTATTACGTGCTCTGGTGGCACTGATATGAGAGATACGGCTTAATTAATCTGTGAAGTAAATAGCGCCATAAAGTAAATAAAGGCTATTTATTTAACTCTCATCTTTTAGAATAGTTTGTTGAACGCTCCATAAACTCTGGGGGAATATGTACATAGAAAGATTGGGAAACGTCGAAAAATTTGCCAACCCATTTCCTAATGTAAGCCATTAGATGAAGAAATAATGGTGCACATTTATTGTTGCTGACAAACACACAAGTCAAAACATTGGGAGTTGTCATGAAAATACAGAATATTTTTCGGATATGTTTGTGTGTAAGGTTCTCAGATTATTAAACTGTCAAGAAAACCTATATATTAATCTTGTTGAACAAAGCAATACGGTTGAATCTCCCGTTAGAGACGGCTAAAACACGGACACTCTCCTGGTTTCTCCTGTAGGTGGGCGCTCGTTGAAAGGGAAAGATTAAACCAAGTCACGTCATTTTAAATTTCTAGAAAGCGTCTTTTATACGAGGCTTCACTCTATTCGCAAATATCTTGGTATTATTTGTAAGCATATACACTTACCATGAATATAATAAGAAATATGTTAAAATATTCTTCCATTAACCAACTAAGGAACACATTTGCGGATCACCTGCTTGAGACATTCTCTCCCGTCAGGCCGGGGATTCCCCTTTATTACCCGACTGGAAATATGAAAATATTGAAACTTGCTTGGGTAATTTTCAAGCTGTCGCTATTGTCCTTGTGATGCTAAAACACGAAAATAAAGTAAATATATACAGTACTACCTTTAGATCCATATTAGCTCCAATTAATCTTTACATGGTTTAAAATAAAATCAAGACAAGTTCATACAGCTTATGATTAAATAACGAAGGACATTTAAATGACCCGGTTAATCAATGAGGAACAAACAAATGGAGGTTTCATCAGTTTAATCTACCAGACCTAAGCTAAAACTGCTTGAGTTCTTGTCGGTATTTGGAGGTTTGATATTGTAAATGCTTGAATATATTGATTTTTGGATTTAATTTGATGTTTAATTGAAGTAGGTGTATGTAGTATTAGCATGCTAATAAGTTAGGGTTGATATTAGTGGTGAGGAGAAAGATAGTTTGTGTAATAAAGTAATATCTTCTTTTATCATGATATTTTGGAGGGCCTTTGATTATAGTCTCCCCTTGTGTTTATGTGATGTGTTATGGTGTTATGTGTAACGTACATTTCTGTGCAGTTGGTAAGTTCAGCTATTGTTTGATGTGGTCCATCCAGGTAGTGTACCTCCATTACCTCCCTCCATTAATTGCTGTCTGGTTCTCAAGACCCAAATGTCGACATTTTTATCGACAATTGTTCACGTTCCATTTCGTTGGGAGACTCCGGTGTTGAGATAATCTTTCGTTGATATTTAAAGTATTATTATATAAAACCACATCTCCAATGTTTCTATTTTATAAAGTTAATTAGTATGGAACGCTTCACGATTTTGCGTGTCATTCTTGCGCAGGGGCCATGCTAATCTTCTCTGTATCGTTCCAATTTTAGTATATGTACCGCCGAACAAGCGTGTACGCTTATCAAGCTAATAAGTTAATTAGTAGTTCCTGTTTCAGCTCCTTACCTTTTATGTATACCTATAATGGTTTCTATTATATAAATGTCTCGTTGGCATTAATTAATGACATGACATAAGCGCGCCAAATGCATTCCAAAATTATAAACTATTTTTATGCGCGAATGTTTCCGTTTTTGAAAATAAACGACTCCCTAATTCCCTTAGTATAATAATAAAAACTAAGAGGGACAGATTATCAGCGGTGAAGTCTCCCAGTAGTTTGCTCTACCGTAAATGCCTGCTTCGCTTGTTTAGTTATTATTTGATAATATAATTCTCCTAGATGCTCTTCGATTCATTAAAATAATTATTCACGCACTCCCCAACAGGTTTCTCCAATAATTAATTAAAATTCTCAAGCTCTCGAATACAATACTCTTCTACAGGCGTATATCCTCAGCTCTCTCTCTCTCTCTATGTACAAACATTCAAAGCTCTCCCTATTTTAACTGTTGGTACATGGAGAGACCTGAAGTGAAATATTTGTTTTAATATATTTTCTGTAATTTTTCCTTACGCAATGTGTAATATATACTTAGGTTCGTTTAGACTTAATGCGGATTTTTTTAATCAGGAATAATTGATTTTGGGCTTTTGTTAATTTTACGAGATTTATAATAGGTAAAAATACACATGGGATTCGTGTGAAATATGAAGTTGGTTTTTTTCTGTTGTTTTTAATATTTTCTTCCTATTTAAAATCTCGTAGTTTTTTATATGAGGCCACATTATATGGAAGATAAACTGCTGAATATTTATTGGTGCAACCAGAGAAGATCGCAGGTATAAGAGATCGACATTACTATTTTCTATATATCAATAATAGATTATCCTTTTAAAATGAACAGTAATTTTGCCTCCTTTTGAAAACGTTGGGACGTTCTGTTTAATGCTGAAGATATAAAGAATAGTAATCCACAGATGTGCTGTGTGAACTCCAAGAAATAACGCGAATTGGCGTCAAGAAAGGAAGTCCACTTGATGCTGGCCGCTCGAATCAATACCATCTGTCGGCATTACCGGGAGATTGGCCATAAACTGGCTGGCGGTTGCACTCTGTCTTACAGCCGCGACGTTTGCCCCGGTCTTGTAACAACATCTGCTATGGTATTCTCATAGGTGTTACACTATCTTGTTACGTGATCGCTATTATTGAATTGTAGGACCATTTCAGATAACGATTGTCTTGTAAAATTTGCTATGGTATTATCATAGGGTGTTATATTGTCTTGTTACTTGATCGCTATCATAGAATTATAGGACCGTGTCAGGTAACGATTGTCTTGGTTTCGTAACATCTGCTATGGTATTATCATAGGGTGTTATACTGTCTTGTTACGTGATATCTATCATATAATTGTAGGACCATGTCAGGTAATGATTGTCTTGGTCTCGTAACATCTGCTATGGTATTATCATAGGGTGTTATACTGTCTTGTTACGCGATTGCTATTATTGAATTGTAGGACCGTGTCAGGTAACGTTTGACTTGGTCTCGTTACAACATCTGCTATGGTATTATCATAGGGTGTTATACTGTCTTGTTACGTGATCGCTATCATTGAATTGTAGGACCGTGTCAGGTAACGATTGTCTTGGTCTCGTAACAACATCTGCTATGGTATTATCATAGGGTGTTGAACTGTCTTATTACGTGATATCTATCATAGAATTGTAGGACCGTGTCAGGTAACGATTGTCTTGGTCTCGTAACATCTGCTATGGTATTATCATAGGGTGTTATACTGTCTTGTTACTTGATCGCTATCATAGAATTATAGGACCGTGTCAGGTAACGATTGTCTTGGTCTCGTAACATTTGCTATGGTATTATCATAGGGTGTTATACTGTCTTGTTACGCGATTGCTATTATTGAATTGTAGGACCGTGTCAGGTAACGATTGTCTTGGTCTCGTAACATCTGCTATGGTATTAGCATAGTGTTATACTGTCTTGTTACGTGATATCTATCATAGGATTGTAGGACCATGTCAAGTAACGTTTGCCCCGATCTTGTAACAACATCTGCTATGGTATTATCATAGGGTGTTATACTGTCTTGTTACGTGATATCTATCATAGAATTGTAGGACCATGTCAATTAACGTTTGACTTGGTCTCGTAACAACATCTGCTATGATAAATGATTTTAAAAGGCGTACCTGGACCTGTGAAAGTAAAAAATATTTTTTCACAATTTCAAATATGCCTTTAAAAATGAATACATTTAAAAGATCTATCGCATTTTGGTTCAAATCGGCTCTGATGTTCCCATAGAGTGTTGTACGGTCTTGTTACGTGATCGCCGCTGATGATTTGTAATAAACGACTAATACTGCCGGCGAACTCTTTATGTTGTGATATTATTTTATATTCCCCAAAGAGATGTTACAAGATATCACCTGTAATGTTTTTTACAACCTGTTACCATTCTGTTTTGCCATCAAATCCCTCGATGGTCGTGACAGCGTATCGTTTATAGTGATATGCGCTACCAAAGGAATGCTGCCATACATTTTTATAGAGTATTGTTACAGGTATCAGTTGTAGTACCAAGGAAAAGGGCTTTCGTAACCAAAGACAAGCACAACCAGGTTTGCATTAATCGGCAAGTAGCTAAGAGAAACAACATGCGATCTCAAAGAAACCGCATGAATTAAACAGAATTTTATTGTACATAACTGAATTCAGAGCATCTAGTTGATATTCTGTAAGTCCCATATGTAATACCAGTCCACTGTAGTAAGTACACCACACATGTAGTAACGGCCCGTGCTGAGAAGTCGGTTGTAACTACCATAAGTTCACCACTTCGCTACATGTGCGATCTCCAGTTTGGTGTTGTTTTCAAAATGCCAGATTTTTGTATTGAACTTTTATATTTACTAATGGCGCTGAGAGATTATACCCAATCGTATGGGCAATGAAAAATAAAACAGCTGCTAGGCCGCGTGTGCTCGTCATCGAAGTATCTACGGGGCAGGCCGTCGGCCTCGGCAGACAAGAGACCCCTCCACTTGACTCGACAAGCGGATACTTGTTCGGGACAAGATGCAAATCGCGCCGGAACCATTCAATTAGCCTCGTTGGCGTTAATTGGACTCAGGCCGCGCTTCACTACTTCTGGTTTATTTTAACGGAGAGAGTTTGGTAGCATTTATATCTGTTAACGGTAACACATACATAGTCGATTGATAGATCGAAACAAAAGGAGATTGGTTTTTATGTCCAAATACACACAATAACTGCTGATGATTGGTTCTGCGACTGCTCTTACTGTAAGCAGTATGTTTACATATGTAAATAAGCATGTTGTGCCTTCACACTTACAAGACGCCAAAGTGCCCCTTTAATTATTTATAATTAGTGGTGAAGTGTTGGGCTTGCGCAAGTCGTTAATACATTGAAGATTTTTATTATATTTAAAAACTAGTCAATATATGGGGTTCGATCACAGTACTTGTTATCAATACACACTATGCGACGATCACCAAAATAAATACCAAATCAGAACACTATTAGGTGACGTTTAGGTAGAAGCTTTTCTGCTTGTTCAACCAGGGTCTGATCTCTAAGAGTAATATTGATACGTTGGTATTTTCACCTTTAATGTACGGGGTCGACACATGTGCTAAGGGAGTGAACCGGCTTCGCCCGGGATTTGTCGAGTGAATATTGTAATTATGGTATATTTTTCATATTATCATATGAGCGCTGTTATCACTTGTAAACATTATAATTTTGAGAAGGTAGTATAACTTTGCAGTTTAAAAGGGAAATTTGAAAATGCGATGGTTTTCTTAGAGAAATGGAATTTATAAAGATCTGCATAAATATACCAGAAAAGATTATCTCTCCTGTTAGAATAGATGCAAGACCTATGCGCCAAATATTGGCCGTTTTTGAAATCTAGCAGGCTCGGGTAGGCGATACAAAAGGTCATCCGGCAAATTTCAACCGAGGTCAACTCGCCTGTCAAAATATACGCTAAAATTAAGCGCCATCTATTGACCGTTTTTGGAAACTAGAGAACTCAAATCATGACAAAGTTACACACCAGCTTTGGAAAATGAAGAACGCCCACCTGGAGATCAGTGTATCGGGGTAATGGTCTCCTCGTCAGTCCAGGGCGGCCTTTGATTTCATGATATCCACAAGAGATCAAATGAAATATTATTTATAAGGCAAAGACGCGCCATCTCTATTAAGAAATGAAAGCAGTGAAGCACGGATGTTTCTTTTACACATAAAACAAACTTCTACTGTCCTTATTGCAATATAAAAATATTAGGAGAGTTTGGTTCATCAATGATGAACCCTCCCAGCGGTTTCGCCAATTAAATCTACCAGACCGCTTTGGGAGCTCTAATACTATATTGGATGATTCTGCTTATATATGCAACGCTGAAGGGTGAAAATTTAGAAATGATATTCAAGAAAACTATGGACATAATCTCTTTAGGACAGTAGAATTACATATAAATATTTGCATCGAGCAATGCTCTTCCGCAAACAATAAGGACAAAGCCAGTTAGGCAAAAATAATTATAAATCAATAATGCGCCATCTATATATAAGAAATGAAAGCACTAAATCATGAATATTTATTCCACACATAAAAATATTCTCTACTGTCCTTACTGCATTGAAAAAAAAAAGTGGAAAATTTCAACTCGGTTTATTTTTGTATATAGGACAATAAATTTGATCCTAACCTAGTTTTGGCATAATTCTCCTCCTGTGGACCGTAACAAATCTCTTCATTCTCTTCAACACTTGGCTAATTGCTGATTTAGTCAATATGGCCGACTGTAAGTCATCGTCTTCATTTAGATCTTTGTTGTCTCATCACTTTTTACAATGTCATGTAGCGAGCAGTTCCTTCTTATAATGTGCCTTAGATAGTTTCCTATTTTTTTTTATTTCATCAAAAATTATATTTATTCTTCAAATAAACAACACACACACAAACGCACATTAATACCTCATTTTATGCTTTATTCAGTCTTAATCAGTATATAAATCTACGTATGATGTTATCTTCCAACTCGTTCAATCCCTCCTTCTGCCCACCGCCAATAGCGACGCATGCGCAGTTCATTGTATTTGCATTGACTAGTATTTTCACAGCCAGAGGTTCCACGGACTCTGGCATTTTTTTTTTTGGCAGATTTTTAGATGACTATAATTGTTTTTAAAAAGTTAAGCGAGAGGAAAAAAAAAGACTCAAGGCAAATTAGAGTTTGGGTTTGGGGCTAAGCACGAATTTCTTTTTGTCGCCTGTGTAATGAGCTAAAGCTCTCGTTGGAATATACCGGTATGTAGTTCTTGTCATCACCGATTACTAGCCCAAGTAAAGGTTTGCTAACGAAGCTTGTTTTAACAATTAATAAAGTTCCATTAGTACATCATTGTCACCATTTTCTACGCCAAATAATGTAAACTTGTTAGTTTGGTTCATATTTAAAATAGGTTTAACCTATGTGTTACCTTTTTGGTAAACTTGTGATTTTTACTAGTTTAAAGGGAAAAAATAAACATGGTTGTTTAGACTTGAAAATTTCGTTTTCTGTGTATATATAGATATTTAAATATATTATAATATTGTGTGCTTTAAAATTATTTATATTAAATTTTCTCTTATATTATATATAGTGTAATCAAATGTATTTTTGTGTTTCAATATAATTTTAGCTAGCGCGCCAAAAAGATTCGGCAACCCAGTAAAACAAAGTGCGTTGTGTTAGGCGTAGCTTTTTTACCGCGACAATAAAGTTTCGATTTGCTCGTTGTTGTCGTACCTTCTAAAATTAAATTAAAACATTTGTCCCTCGAGCCGGATTTAGCAAAAGAAAACAGTCACGGCTGATTTTAAAAATATAAAAGATAACAGAACTGAAGTTTCGAAAGATTCTTTTCTATATGAGAAATCCACAAATTACTAAATAAAGATTATAAAGTAAATTAGTTTACAAACTAGAAATTATTTGTCACCTATTGTTTTGTCTTTCTTAAAATGAGGCGAGATGTTAAGAGAAACGTTCAATCACCAAAGTATGTAGAGAGAGAGATGGAAGCTCGAAAAGAAAAATCCTTCAAAGATATTAATTGATGTAAATCATAAGATCCTTGAAGGTCACATAAATGATATCAGAATAGTAGTTGGTCAAATTTAGGATTTCCTATTGGAAGACGAGGCTACCCTAATGGCCTTTGAGCCTTATTTATAAATATGATCTGGCTTCCCCCCCGTTCCGCTCGGGTGAATGTTCGTCAAAAGAATCTTGCCTCTGCCCATAAATTATGATGCAGTAATTATATAATCATTTAGAGATATAAAAAAATCGAATTTGTCCGATTTTGGGCAATTGAGCATATTTTAAGGTGGAAATTGTGATTCCTTCTATAAAGCTATATCCTGTATGTCGTCAATTATTGTGGAAACATATATGAACGATCATCCATTTTATTCAGATACGTCGATGATAAATGTCTGTGTTTTAATAGTTACAATTAAACAAAAACTCTCTCTTGGCGCAACAAAAAATCCTTTATTTATACTATCAATAAATAAATTTATGTAACTGCAAAATAAAAGTGGTTGGTAGGCTCATGATCTATTGATTGAACACGATGCATGAAACTTGCTAATCAATTGCTAACACATCTTAAGTTCGAAATATATGACGAATACTACACCGTCTTTGATCTATAATATATTTTTAAAATAAATGTTTACATTCCTATTTTTATTTACCTAAGCACGATGACGAAACATTTCGAAATTTCAAATTCAATTTCAGAATATTTATTTATACTTTTCCACGTCTCTTTGATACCTTTGATTATTTTTACGGACTTTTTTACATATACTGCTTTTTATTTTGTCCAAATTTTCCTTATTTTTTCTGTTACTTGATTTGTTTGGCCAATTACTCTTACCTTTTTCGTTCACTTGTTTACTTTTCGTACTTTCTACATTTCTTTGATGAGGTGTTACTTTTATTATTTTCTCCCTTTCGTCTATATATATATATATTAAAAATAAAGAAGGCATCTCCTGACCACGAGCACATGTGCTTTTTAGATGGCAGAGCGCCATCTAGTGGAGCAAAAATAAACTAAACGTTTATTTAGCTTGCTCCGTGATATTTGGCCAACCCAATTTCTTGATTATTCAAGAAAAGTCATCCACGAACGCGTTTCGCGCTGTTGGCGCTCGTCAGCGTGGAGTAGACTGTAGCTACTGCGACCAAAAAGATTTTTGGTCCCAATGGCTTCTTGAGAAATCAAGAAATGGGTATTTAAGGCCAAATTTGCGTAAAGACGCTTAACACATGAAAAAACAATAGAAAAAAATAAAAAGATAAGTGGGTCAGGTGTTGATATTAGAAATAAATAAGGCATCTCCTGACCACGAGCACATGTGCTTTTTAGATGGCAGAGCGCCATCTAGTGGAGCAAAAATAAACTAAACGTTGGGTTGGCCAAATATCACGGAGCAAGCTAAATAAGCGTCCGTGGTTAGCGTTTCATGATTAATTAAGAATGGGTATTTGGCCAATTCTGGAATAATTAAAAATCAACGGGAATAGTTGATATTTATTGCGATAGATGGCGCAAGCCATCAGCAACTTACAGTTGCAAGATAAGGAGATGCCTTTTTCTTAATTTATGCACCTTATCCCATTACAATATTACATATGTACTATTTTTTCTCATTGTGTCGCGGTATCACGCCATTCTGGCCTTAACTACCCGTTTCATGATTTTTCAGGATGCCTGAATGACCTGTATTTTGGTCGTTGAGGTACAGCTTGAACCACGCTGATGAGGGCCAACAGCCCGAAACGCGTCCGTGGTTAGCTTTTCTTGATTAATCAAGAATGAGTATTTGGCCAATTCTGGAATAATTAAAAATCAACGGGAATAGTTGATATTTATTTCGATAGATGGCGCAAGCCATCAGCAACTCTCAGTTGCAAGATAAGGAGATGCCTTTTCTTAATTTATGCCCCTTATCCCAGTACAATATCACATTTTTACTATTTTTCCACATTATTATGAGAGTTAAAAAAAGATATTTTTATGATTAAACTTGCTAACATTACTATTTGTATTATTCTCAATTCTTCGGAACAGGATATACGAATTTCTCTGCGTTTCTGTAACCTGTATTTTCAGCGTTGTTCCATTAGCCTACAAATTTTCAGGTCAATCGATTCAGTTCAAATGATTTGAATAGTGCTGAAAGATTTGTGGACTTTCATACAGGAAAGCAATAAATATATAAAAAGGAAAGGCGAAATTAATGTGTTGTTTTAGAGCATTTTAAAGCAAATGATCATTTTAAAAGAGTTAATAGCAGGAATTCGCTCGCCTATAGTGAATAACGAATTATACAGTTCAACATTTAATAGAAACAAATATAATATTTTACGTAAGGGCAGTTCGAAACGGTGTGAAGTTAGAGTTGAGTCAAATCTAATTAACACTAATACAAAACGTATTATTTTAAACCTCGATAGAATCACATTTATTATTTTTGAATATGCGTACCAAAAAACATGATAGAGTAATATTATCATTATATCTTACTAATCAATTTGGTCGATTTTAAATTTCTGTGGTTCAAAATATGGCATATAGGTTTTCCAAACTTGACTCTTTATATACTTTGAGTCAAAAGGCGATCCATTAATTAAGATTATATAAAATAGGGAGCAATATCTCGAAATATTTTGAGTACGCCCTTTTATATAATCTTTATATACTGTTAATTTTTCATAAGGCCTTTTCAAATATTGAAGAAGCGTATAAGGTTCAAATAAATATATACATATATTGACCTTTATATAGAGAGAGATTTAAGGGGACATAGGTGAGAGGCCCTACAATATTCAATTAAAAATTCCAAAGCGCTACGATTTATTAATTATTTTTTATTCACTTCCTCTTGAAACTCAAAGAAGCTCGAGGTGCCCGTAGTGGACAAACCATGTTAGTGGGAAGAGATCGCCAAGTTAAATCAAATTTAAAGAAAAAGTTGGACCATTACTAGGTTGCGATCCATTAGACAAATCGGAGTTTGGAAAAATTTGGAAGAAAAAAAGTTGGGCAAATATGTAAATAGATGTGGAGGAAACTTTTTTACTGAAATGGGCGAGTTGGATATTCTTTCGAATAAGAGCAAAAGAGTTTATAGGAGATTTTGAAACTTTGTCTCTCCATCTCAAAATAGTGTATCTTAATAATTAACGTTGAAACCACGATTTCCATGATGTTGTTTCAAGCAATCTATTTTACTCCATACACAGGATTGTTGCTTATTAGGAATTATTTGCTAAAGAGCGTTTCTCGATATATTTTCTTTTTATTTTATGTATATTCTTTTGCTGTCCCATAAAAATTTTGAATACCCCTTCTCCCTATTCCCAAGATATTTTCTGCCTCTATAAACCTCATTTATTCCCAATCACGATGCGAGTGGGCTATTCATCATTTGTGTTAAAAATATCAGATCTGTATGTATGAATATAAACAGTTTAAAA
This sequence comes from Cordylochernes scorpioides, assembly GCA_030710605.1. Taxonomy (NCBI): domain Eukaryota; kingdom Metazoa; phylum Arthropoda; class Arachnida; order Pseudoscorpiones; family Chernetidae; genus Cordylochernes; species Cordylochernes scorpioides. Next base: position 75,978,557 of record CP092866.1, on the reverse strand, counting down.
AACTCAAATTTATTCCAAATATAACTATTCTAACTTTCCCTACACCGATTTAAAAAAGCACTAAATAACCTTTATTTTCACTTGCGCTAATGCCTCATATTCAATATTAGCTCTTTTTCCTTGAACCTCCCTCCAATTAAGGACACTAGAAAACCATGACGTTTTGTTCACCTATGTGCATAACGCACAGATTCAGGCGGAATAATAAGCGCCCTGTACTGATTTAGGCCATTGGCTGAAACAATGGTATGCAGGTTGAAATATTTGTCAGAATTTTCTTAAGCTGGTGTTCTTTTCTTTGGAATTTGTGCGGTCCGCGCAGGGATGACGGACAAACTGCATTGTTTGATACATTTTAAACGAAAATAATGCTCTTTTTTTACAATGAATATGTATGGCATGTTTTGTAATGAATATTCTAATATTATATATAAGCGAATATGAATACACATATATGTTTTAAAAATTCCTAAATAAAAATAACGTATTAAAAAAATATATGAAAAACAATAGAAAAAAAAAAAAAAAGATAAGTGGGTCAGGTGTTGATATTAAAAATAAAGAAGGCATCTCCTGACCACGAGCATATGTGCTTTTTAGATAGCAATTTCCAAAGAAATTGGGTTGGCCAAATATCTCGGAGCAAGCTAAATAAACGTTTAGTTTATTTTTGCTCCACTAGATGGCGCTCTGCCATCTAAAAAGCACATGTGCTCGTGGTCAGGAGATGCCTTCTTTATTTTTAATATATATATATATATAGTAATTTAAACCAACAACCCTATATTGTATAATACTTATAACAAGATTGTCATGTTGTATATAGAAACACATCTATAAATAATTATACGCATGATTGACATGTGTCATTGCATCACCATATTTAATGTACTTTGTACAAACTGAGGATGAATAAATAAAACTATGTAATAGATTAAGAGCTGAGCTAAGAAAGAGATCGAGATAGAAATCCAACAACCCTAAAGAGGAATTTGGCAAGTCGTTGCCATCAAGGTCAAAGGGTGCAGAATAGCGCAGACGCCCCACGCACTTTGCACCCGTTCAAAGTCCAAATTCTCGCCTGTCCCTCCCCCCCCCCCCCCCTCGGCAAAGATATAAAACATCTGCCCTAGCCGAAATGTTACTTGGAGACTTCACCATCGGCGTGAGCCCTTGTCGGTTGTAGCCAGGTCCACCGCATCAGCCATGTAAAACAGTAAGAACTCTTCTAACTCCATCTTGCTCTTAGCTCGACTCCTATCTGTTCACGGAACTTTCCTACTACAACTGTGTCTCTTCGTTTTTTTGTGTGTGGACATTCCCAAGCTTTCCACTCTGCCTCGACCACGACTGCCTGTACTCTGTGAAAACTGTTAAAGGTCTTCCAAAGTGCAGAGAGGTACTGGAAAACTCTCCACGCCCTGACTGTCCCTCTCGGTTATTACAGGTTTGACCCTCGGTTACCACAGCTATATCGAGAGTCGACAGGATGCCTCATCACAGATAAGTCGACAGGAAACCTCATCACAGATAAGTCGACAGGACCTCATCTCAAAAAGAAGTGCCCCTCTCTCCTTTATTAAAGAGCGATAAATATAAATAATTGATCATTTCTTGATCAGATTTGGATAAGAGATTATGTAACAAAGACTTAACATCGTCAGATTGAACCATAGTTTCGGGCTACGACCTATTCCTAAGATTACAAGAAAACCTTGTAAACTTGAATTATTTTATTGATAGGCATGTGAAAGTTTTGTCTCTCCCCCTGAAGCCGAGAATAATAAAAAAAATATTGTGGGAAAAGCTATTCTTGAATTTAACCTACCCAAGGTCACATTTTTGAAAACTCTCTAATATGTCAACAAACTAGTTTTAATGAAACACCAATATGAACCGCCTGTAAACGATGCTCCCCTATTATTATCATTTTATAATATCCTTTTATTTCCAATAGAGAGGGATAGAGTTATAATTTATACCTATATTCACTTCCGTATGCTTGCTTATTCATAACTTCATATTGCCACGTGGAAAATTAGGGAAGACCAACTTCGGGAGGAGACAACAATTTATTTCAGGCAAGAACAAACTATGAATGGCAAACAAAAGATAAGCCACGAGGGAAATTTACAGAGTAGCAAAATATAATAATAAAAATAACCACTCTGTTAATAAAAATAATAAAATTAATAAATACTTTGTTACATAGCTTCTTCCCTATTGGAGCTGTGACCCACAGCTAGCAATTATTGTAGATACTGACATGGATCTGACGTGGTTCTGCCAAGGATTCCATCGAAGTCTTGGAACTTTGCCCCTAGTGCCTTTGCGTCCTTTTTCTTGCGGCGTGAAGAACGGCTTTGTCGTCGTATCGTCTATAGGGACATCGTCATCTTGGAGGGAAGTCTTGGCTTTGACGCGTCGGTGGAATCCTGGAGCCAGTCTCCGAAAATGTAGATCACAGCACCCATGGCCTCTAGATCTTTTCGGCGATCATCAATTTGTCTTCCCTAATTTACCCAGCATCTCCAACAAAATGCCACGTGGAAAATTAGGGAAGACCAACTTCGGGATGAGACAACAATTTATTTCAGGCAAGAACAAACTATGAATGGTGAACAAAAGATAAGCCTCGAGGGAAATTTACAGAGTAGCAAAATATAATAATAAAAAAATAACCACTCTATTAATAAAAATAATACAAATAATGAATACTTTGTTACAATATTACATCCTAAATACAAGGTATGTCCCATAAGTTCCCGGACTGGGTCCATAAAAAAAAGGTAAGATATATATTTTTTAAATTATTAAAACTTTCAAAAGTAATCCCCCCTTGCTTCAACGCACCAGCGCCATCGTTTATCCAAATTGTCGAAACAGTTTTATAGGGCTCTTTTGGAATGCTCTTCAATGCCAACAGCGAATTTTGTATTATGTCATCCCTGGTGTCAAAATGTCTTCCTTTTAGAACTGCTTTAAGTTTGGGGAACAGGAAAAAGTTATTTGTTGCGATGTCTGGGGAATAGGGTGGTTGAGGTAGGATTTCTGTCCCGTTTTTAGCCAAAAAAAACTCGTCACCAAGTGCGCTGTGTGAGGGCGGGGCATTGTTATGGTGTAGGATCCAGTCACCATTAGACCATTTTTCTGGCCTTTTTTTTTCGAATCGCTTCCCTTAGATGGCGAAGAATGCCCAAATACATTTACTTAATACCTGTTTGGCCTGCAGGAAGATACTCGTAATGAACAATGCCCTTGTTATCCAAAAAGGCGACCAGCAACACCTTGTTTATGGATTTCAATATCCTGAATTTTTTTTTGTCTAGGCTCACCCTGATCTCTCCACTCGGCATATTGACGCTTGGTTTCAGGGTCATAGCCATAGACCCATGTCTCGTCGCCTGTGATTATCTTGTCTTTCCATTCCGGATCCGTTCCTGTCATTTCCAACATGTCCTCACAGGTTGCAAGCCGACACAGATTTTGCTCGTTAGTGAGGAATCTTGGGATGAATTTTGCAGGAGTCTTTTTGAGCTTCAAATCTTTGGTTACGATCCTTCCAATCGTTGTTTTAGAGATGCCTGTGTCGTGCTCTAGCTCCAGCAAAGTGGTTCGAGGATTTTCTTTTATCAAATCGGTGATTTTTGCACATTTTCATCAGTCCTTTGAAATTTTGGGCGTCCTTGAGGAGGATCATCTTCAATAGAAATTCTGCCAGCTTTAAATCTAGAATGCCATTCAAAAACAGTTGTTCTCTTTGGGGGGTCATTGGGGAATGCTTTATTAGGCATTTAAAAAGTTTCGGTTGCTGATATTTGAATTTTCCCACAAAATTCTATGCAAATCCTCTGCCTCAATTTTTGTTCCATCGTAAAATCGCCGCAGCGCTAGGTGTGACTTTTAAATAAATTAGAATGACCTTGGCGCGCGCGCACGTACAGCCTCGATATTGGTACCACCATGTTGCCAGATATTTTTTCTATAATAAACAGTCAAATTTATTTACATTTTTCATTTATTTATTTTTTTATGGACCCAGTCTTATGAGAACTTATGTGACATACCTTGTTTAAACAGGTGTGTAATTGAAATGGTTGTGATGGCTGAATAATGAACGGAACATGTCTAGAAGTTTAAATTGCCCTAGAAAATAGCGGATTTATATATAAACATATAAACGGCTCTCTGTCATATTAAATGAAAGCCACAAATATTTATGCAAGTAAAGGCATTTTTTATTAAAAATAAAAAAGGAAGAGGTGCTGGAGTTTATAACTGGGGAGATTTATCATGTGGGACCATGAAGTCAGGGCCAGGTAAGGTTTACTGCCACGCCATGTGACGTCGTAAACTTTCTGCCGGCGTGGTTACGTACCGCGTAAATATACTACCGCTCTGTAGGTTCGCGGTTGTAGACACAGCCAATGGCATATTGGGTCCGTACACCATTTAATCCTTGTCAAGGGGAAGGCTAAGTATGTATGTTGGGTCCGAAGCCTATTACACCCATGTCAAAGATACTGCTGTCTTTCTGTTTTATCAACCTAAATTAGGATTGATTGATCTCTTAAATGATTAGAATATAGAACCAGAAAAAAGTAGAAAAAAAAATATTATTTTAAAATACATTACAATTTAAATCCATACAATAATGAACATCAAAAGTCGCCCACAATTTAACCTTTTGTCAACTCCAGCTGCCAGGTTTATGCAATATTGTTGTTACGCAAGTGTGAAGCCTGTGAGCGTGGGAGAAAGGTCGAGGAACGGCCCTTCTTATTTGAATAAGTCCCAACCGGCTGGGCAGAATGGACGGCCGGTTGGTTAATGAAGACCAAATGGAAAATAGGCTTGGGGAAAACAAAAACAGTTCCATTTTGCCTCCGCAGAATTAAATTAAACGGAAGAAGATGCGCAGCGGGAGAATTCAATTTACGGGAGTAATTCCTTATCGGAAACGGAGCTCTGGATATGAAGGATTAATTTCGATGAAGAGAGAGACGGAGAGAGAAGGTTAAATTAGATCTATCATATTGAAAATAATAAATTATAATCTGGATCTTATAATCATTGAGATGTCTTAGGACTTGATGACTTCCTTATGCTACAATAGGTTTAGCGGCGCTTCTGTTCAGAAAATGTTTATATTTCCTTCAAGCCTCGCGTCTTTTCAAAAGAGCGCAATACGCGAAAAAGTGCCAAAATTACAAATTATGCTAACCAATGTCAGAATGACAATTACGATTTGAAAAAACCTGACCTGCCCCAAATATCTGGTCTCCCAAAACGAGTCTAATAAGATATTCTAAAAATTAAAAGTCACCTCTATTAGGGATGAATAGCTGGTTACTATAGAAATTTAAGTCGCCTCACTGAATTGCTTACAAATAGTTCAGTTTAATGTGCTAGGTACAAAGTAATGGAGTCACAGATAATATAACAAGTATAGCGAGGATACTTACAAGCTTAGTGCAGTTTTAATTCAATTTCAGAACCACAAATATAGAGATGGAAATCCACAATTATGATTATGGTTTAGAGACCCCCAAGAATAGTGCAGTCAGTGCCAAACCACGGCTGGAACAATGCCACAAAGTCGGACGTAACGAGTTCTTTGACTCCAACAACAGCTGCTCCTATACGAGTCTTCTTTAGTAGTTCTCCACGGTAGCCCCTCAGAGTTGGATAACCCATATATAGATAGTCTACCATTCATATTCTTATTGGTACCTTTTCTCTAGCCTGACAAAGATTTTTGTTGAAACCTCGATTTTTTTGTCGATTGAGTGTTCTATTTCAAAACCAATTGATGTTTGCCAGTCAATCCCTATCTTCGAGATATAAATCGAAATATTGAGACACAGTTAGATAAATTGTAAACAAGGCATGTTTTAGTAACATTCTACAGGAAGGCAAACATCTCTATGTATTTGATAACTTATTGAACAAGCTTTCCGGACAAATACCTCTCCGTTCAATATTTATAATCCATTTAATACGGTTCGAAAAAATGAAATATCACTTTACGCTACACGTGTTGAGGTAAAGGAATATCTTAAAGTTTAAGAGGAGAGAAGAGAGAATAATAGACTTAGTAAGAAAGGGTCGATGTGGCAACCGGTTGACCTGGATTAGAAACTACAATAGTTTCTTAGAAAAATAAAATTCTTCAATTGCTGCCTTATTAATCCACAAGTCCAACTTCATTAGCAGGAGCAAGTGCTTGACACGCAGGGTCCTAATATATTGTAAGTGCAAAGGTAAAACTGTTCTCTAAATCTATAGAAATGTGGTGTATCTACAGCACTATCAAGCTCTTCCATGACCTTATACCACGTGGAAATTTGTGGAAGATGCATTTAATTGGTGATATATATATTTTATTATTTACCCCCTTTACCAATTAATAAATGATAAAAAAACGAGCCTAATATAATAGTCGAGCGATCTGGTGATTAAACTGGCGAAAGTGTTTCAGAGAGTAAACCACTGATGAACAGCCATTATGTATATATTTTAGCATTGCGGTATGATATATGGGGAGAAATAGGCTTCACTTATATTGTAGAAAAGTATTTATTATATTTTATGTACAGATTATAAAATTTTGATATTTCTATTATTTATATTTTGCTACTCTGGAAACTTCCCTCATTGATTAACTCGTATCTTATAAATGTTGATTTTGTTTTTGTTCCTGAAATAAATTGATTTGTCATCCTGAAGTATGATTTTCCTCATTTTTCTACGTTACAATATATAAAAAGGTAGCGTTAAAATAGGTTTCACAATTTTATACTTCTATTGAAACAAAGTAAGAAACTTGAGTAGATAGCAAGTTTCAGCGTATCTAAAGCTCTAGACATGTATTTTATTTCTTGGACTCCGGGACGAACCAAGAATCGACTGGTGTGCCCATTGAATAAACAAAAATACCTATTATTATATTAAATAACCCATATATTTTAAAACTAAATTAAAGTAACCGAAAGTATAAACAACAATGGGAAAAGCCTTTTAGTTTTGTTTCATTTATTTATTAGTTATTGTTTTTGGTATGTCCATTTAATGGGCACACCATATATATATAGTCGATTCTTTATATGAGACAAAGCCAGGGGACCAGAAATGTCTTTAAAACCTTTTTTACCGACATCATTAACATTCACAAACAATTATTGCTTACAAATATCTAAATGCGCGCCAAATAATAAACACTATTTAATTGTTCACGACAGTACACAAATTTTAAAATAAACTATTTGGTCTTAAATCCGATCAATTAAAAATATTTTATTTGAATTGGGACTTAAACATATTGGTATTAAATCCGATTAGGTCTAAAATACCATAAATCGCATTTGTTTCCATACCACAATAGTATTTGGGAATAAGGACTGGAAAATATTGGCCCAATTATCAGAAATAGCATATTATCCGGAGTATTCCCAGAAGGCTCGGAGATTTACTGAATATAAAGCTTGTTTTTCTACAATCCCTACATTTTAATATTGGGAGGGCCTGCCTCGTTGCCTAAGCAGACTTGAGGTAAGGTTTGAGAGCCTTTTAGACCTCCATATTTGCCTAATATGGATTATTGTTATATAGTGTTTTGTGCACATTGAATACACACTAGTTGAATACATGCCTTCTTGAGTTTCTTTGATCTTGAGTAGGTCCTGTTCTACTGTGGCACTAAGCTTCTCTTTCCTGAGCACTTCTATTTGTTTATTTCCTTCCAGTCTCCTCAATCCAATTCTTCTTCGTCCAACCATTCATCTTATTTTCATTCTACCCCCGGAGATATCTTTGATCCATTTTTTCTCAAATATATATGTCAAATCCTTCTGTCATTTTCTAACGACCTTCAATAGACACCTCGCGCGTTTCTTTCCCGATTTTCTAAAAAATTTCCAAATTCCTTAACCAGTCAACATCCATCTTATTCTTCATTTTCATTCTCTTAAGCATAGTGTATTTGAAAATAATTTGTGATTTTTTTATTTCCAACACTTTTTCTTGTCCATTAAACATTGTTGAATCGAATTTGTAGTGTTGACTAATTTTGAGAATGTAGCGCTCGAAAATATATGCATATATTAAACTATGAGTGTATAATATATACGTATATCCGATATTTTGATTATTCTGTGGCTATTTTATTATTTTTCTATAATATCATGATTTTGTTAACTTTATATATTTTATTTGGATTAATAAATCGATTTGACTGTAAAATATTGGGTGGGCAAAAATGACTCCACGTTTTATTTAATTCATTAGAAATTTGCACAAACAAACTTTTACCTATTGCTTTGTTTAGCATCGATTTCTGCGAGAATTAAACGATAGATATTTATATGTAATACTTGATGTAAAATATTATGCACATTTTTATTTTTAGCTCTTTAGATGTCTACTTTTGTGCCTGGAAAGTCTCGTTTTCGAGAGCTTTGCTTTTCATATTCAACCTCAGAAAAAGCGCAACTGAAGCTCATCAAATGCTCTATATAGCACTTATGGACATAATGCTTTTTCATTAGGAATCTGTTAAGAGTAGTTTATACGATTCAACTATGGAGAAAATTTGACGTCAACAACAAGAAATACGGAAAGTCGCCAAAAAGTTCAAGGATGAGGAACTTCAAGCATTATTGGATAAAGAGGATGTTTTTCAAACACAATAGCAGTTATCGACTTCTCTCAACGTCACTCGACATGCTTTTTCACTTCGTTTGCATGTTATGGGAAAAATACAGAAAGAAGAAAAATTGTTTCCTCACTAATTGAGTGAAAAGAACCAGGAAAATATAAGAACGATATCTGAAATCCTGCTGGAGAGGTTTGAAAGAAAGTATTCTCTTCATCGTAGTGTGACTGGGGATGAAAAATAGGTGGATTTTGACAACATGAAGTGCAAGAAATCGTGGATAAGCTCAGGAAAGTGAACAACTTCGACCGCCAAACCCAATATCCACGGCAAGAAGGTTCGTCTGTGCATCTGGTGGGATCAGCACGGCTTACTTTACTACAAACTTCTGAAAACAGGCGAAACAGTCGCTGCTCATCGCTACCAACCAAAATTAACGCAATTACGCCGAGAAATCGCAATGAAACGACCAAATGGGCGCAACGACAAGGCAATTTGATATTGATTCATGACAACGCAAGGCCACATGTCGCACAATCGGTAAAATACACCCCGGAATACTTCAAATGGGAAGTCTCCAGACATCGCTCCATCGGATTATCACCTCTTTCAGTCGATGGCACATGGGCTGGCTGACCAGTGCTGTCTGAATCGCTAAGAAGTTGAAAATTGGCTCCAATTTCATTATAATTTCTAACCGAAAAATAAATCATATGCGCCGTCATATTTGCCCACCCAATACATTGAATATATATGCTTGTGAATATTATAAAATATCATTAAAAACTCAAATTTTATATATTTTAAATGTGTTTAAATAGCATGTTTGGTGTGTAGAGTTTTTTTACCTTTTTAATCTGATTAAATTCTCCGAGAACATTTTGGAGTTTGTAAAACGTCTCACTGGTGTATGTGCGCAGTCAATATCAAGAATCAGTTACCTTCTAAACCTCGCTCTATTCAAAAATGTTGGTTGGCACTTACTTTAAATAACGATTAATGTAAAACACTCGACCACTGCCCACCTTGAGTGTTTTAGAAAAAACGTTTTATATACTTTATCTGTATAAGGTGGGCATCTAAAGTGGTCCAGAAGAGATGATTCAGTCATGAAACCGTCTGGTCTGAGAAAAGCAGTAAAACAATATTTAGATCCATGGCACCTAGCGAAAATTACGCTATAAATGAATAAATGACCAATAGAGTAGATTCGTTCTGCGATTTTTATTTGCATGATCAAGGGATGCTCTTCTATTGAAAAAAGAGTATAAGAAAGACAGAGACTCGAAGATCCTAGAATTTCGATGGAAAGAGGGCTGAAATTGTGATCGGAAATATGTGTAACGAGGCCGTGATAAAGGAAGGAGAAAAGTTTCGAGTTTTGTCTTGTCGATTTTTCTACCTGTCTTGAGTATTGGTAAGAAATTAGGACCTTTTAGATAATAAAGGCTGTGGGTAAGTGTGATATATTTAAGATGAAATGGGTTTGATGCGGCCGAACTGGTGGCGGAATCCAACCGGATGTCGCATTGCATCACAAGTGTCGGGCTGCTCTGGGCTGGCCCCGCCGTGGATCGATGTTCCTTCCCCCGGCCTCTATGTGGACCACTTTCCTCCCGGCCTCTGTGTGGACCACCTTCCTCCCGGCCTCTGTGTGGACCACTTTCTTCCCGGCTTCTGAGTGGACCACTCTCCTCTCGGCCTCTGTGTGGACCACTCTCCTCCCGGCCTCTGTTTGGACCACTTTAGTCCCGGCTTCTATGTGGACCACTCTCCTCCCGACCTCTGTGTGGGCCAATTTCCTCCTGCCTTCTGTCTGACCCGCACTGTCCTTTAGCCTTTCTACTTCCGTCTATCTGCGGCCTACTCATGCCCCCGGTCATAATATGGTCTACTTTGTCCTCCAGACCTCTGTATGACGTATTTTCTCCTCTTGATTTCTGTGACGTCCACATTCTCCTGTCGACCTCTTTGTGGCCTACACACTTCCCCCATCTCTTTGTAGCTAACTCTCTCCTACCCTCCTTTGTGTGGCCTGATCTTTCCTCCTGACCACTGATGAGACCACTTATTTTCCTCAGACCTGTAAGGATCACTCACTTCCCTGACTTCCGTGCGACCATTCCAATCTCTCCCGGCCTCTGTGTAGCTCTAGCTCACGCCTTTCCACCTCAGTATGGCGGGACGGTTACATAGCGGCGCTATCCCAAGCAAGTTCACCCGGTTGAAGGCCTCCGCCGTGCCTCTCTACAACTGCTTACCGTCTGGTCCCTCATGCTTCACCTCTTCCTGACCATTCTGCCTCGAGGTGTTCAACTTGTGAATCTCTCGACGGATCACGGATATACTGGCGTTATTGATCCGTTAGAATTCGTTTACGACTACTCAGCCAGGTTAGAGATGTTTGGTGCATGGAATTATCGAACCTTTTGGCGTTGATGGACTCGCTTTTGTATGTTTGTAGCTTTGTTAGCATATATACGTTATTCATATCTCAAATTGTTTATGTCTCATCTTAATTATATTTTCTTATATATGTGGTATTCTACTATGTTGGGAAACCTTACTCTTGGTGTTGAAGGTTGTTGAAGTGGTGACGCAGTCGTGGTGAATGATGCAGTCGTGGTGGATGATGCAGTCGTGGTGGCTGAGTGAAAGGAATACACACAGGGGAAATAAGCCGGGACACTTGATGGTTGAAAATATAAGGCAATGGGTTGGAGGAAAGAAAGCTTTTGAGAAAGGCAGAGCGGTTTTTGATGATTAATTAGTTGATCACATGGCGATGATTGGATTTAGATGAAATGAGCGGAGAGAGAGGTCTCTAGTGAGCAGACATTACCTTGGTGGGGTCGAGTCGATGACTGGGTCTGAACTCGGTGGGAGTGAATGAAGAACTGTAGATGTTGTTCAGTTGGGAGCCAAAACACTACTAGGTCCGAACTCGGCGAGAGCGAGTGAACAACTGACCATTCTTGCTTTTCGATTTAACACCACGAGTTGGCTTCCTTCCCATTGGTCGAAAATGGAACGTCCCCGTTTTCCTATTGGTTGACCTACTTAAGGGGAGACTTTCTAATTGGACCGCGGTTCTCTTTGGTGAAAGATATGGTCTGCTTGATAGGAAGTGTCGGGTGCTATTTCGACTTTATTTACTTCCGCGTTATCAAAATACGTCCGGTTCTGTCCGGAAATGTTGGGCGTCTCTATACTAATATAACTTCTGCGGATACCAGATACGTCCTGCTTTGCCAGGAAGTATTGGTTTAAACTTAGCTCGCAGGGTTCCCGGGGTCAGAAGGTTAACTGTGACGTTATTAATAATTATGTTCTCTTCTAGATCTACTTCCTATGTCTTTTTGTTACTTTCTTTCCTCCAGTTACCTTATTCTTTTATTAAATCTTTGAAAATCATACATGGTACATACATAGTGGGTCGGGGAGCATACAATTATATACAAATTATGACAGATGCGCCCCCTACATGTGAAGAATTCAAGAAGGGGTTAGCCTGAGAGAATTCTGTAAAGTAAAAAATAATTTTGTGGGAAAATTAGTTGTGGGTATTGAGGGGCTATATACAAGCATTGCTGGTGATATAAAAGTAAAATAGAATGGTGTTGATGATATAGGTTGAGTATAATTAATAGAAATCAAAAAATTTTTTAATTGTAAGAAATCAATGAATGCTATGGTACATAGTGGGCTAAAAAGAAAGGAAAATGCGCCTAAACGAATTCTACTCGAGATAGGAAATGAAATCGAGGGAGTTCTATTAAGGCTTTTGAAATCAAAATAAAAATAATATAAAAATAGTTGAATGAAATCAAAATTGAATGTGTTTGGTTGAAAAAGAAAAATATTTTGTTGCATGGTGACAAAGACAAATGCTTAGTTACTTTTTTGCTCGAATTTTGAGAAAAGAAATCGAGGAAATTTCATAAGGCGCTTTGAAATCAAAACAAAATAAAATAAGAATAGTTGAATGAAATCAAAATTGAATGTGTTTGGTTGAAAAAGAAAAATTGTTTTGTTGCATGGTGATAAGGGAAAATGCCATGTTACTTTTTTGCTCGAATTTTGGAAAAGAATTCGAGGAAATTTCATAAGGTCTTTTGAGAAATCAAAGTAAAATAAAAAGTTGGAAGAAATCAAAGTGAATGCTTGGTGCATGGTGAGAAAAAAAAAGGAAAAGTGCCTAACCATATTCTAGCTCGAAATTGGGAATGGAAACCGAGGGAATTTTATTAGGGCTTTTGAGAAATCAAAATAAAAATAAAAATAAAATTTCATAAGGTATTTTGAAATCAAATAAAAATAAAAAGTGGTTGAGCGAAATCAAAGTTGAGTGCTTGGTTGAATGAAAAAAAAAAAGGAAAAATGAAAAGTAAAAAGGTTTCAAAAATAGGATGATTTAATGTTTTTAGTGTAACCGAAAATCAATGAGTTTTCGTTGATAATTGAAGTTGTGGCAATATAAGCTAAGTGGTAAATAGAATGATAATTGATAAATAAAAATGATAATTTAAACTAATTGAAAAAAAAATGATAATTAATGATTAAAAGTGATAATAAGTTGAATAAATTGATAAATTGATTAAATATTTACATTTTTAATTGAGAGAAAATAATGAAAATGATTAATATGAACAATAAGGCGTATTGTTTTGAACCCTTTTGTATCTACATGCCCTGATCTAAATGTTTTAATTGCTCAATTATGCCCTATAAATTTTTTAATTGCTCAATTATGCCCTATATTTTTTTTATCTTTGTGTGTGTTGTGAAAAATGTTAGAAGTCTGTAAAGTAATTGATTTGTTATAATAGGGATGGGAACTCATTTAGATGTGTGTCGTGTACCTTGTTTGGTTTTCGAATGACAGTCGATTTGTAAAAGTCGATGCGCAGACTTGAATTGGAACCCAAGATTGGTGGTATAGAGAGAGGAATTTGTGCGGGGAGTGGTGACCTAATTTTACGTGTTGGCAGAAGAGAGGGAATGGTAATTGGAGATCGGACGAGGCGCTCCCTTTGTTTGCATAGGCCGAATTTATCGCCGCGGATTACACTTCCTGTCGCGGTGTCTCAAAATTCTCTCTTCCTTCCGCTTATTTATTTTTGGGTGCGGCTCAGATCTTGTTTTTGGAGTGTGACTTCTCCGACATTAGTTGGTCATCTTTCAGTTACTTCTATCTCTTCGGAGTTTATTTAGATTTTCTGCGAAGATGGTTCCTAAAATTATGAAAAGTTTTATAAATGTTTGTCCACAATGAAGAACTGCTTGTCCAAAATTAAAAACTGCTTGTCCACAATTAAAAACTGCCTCTTGTAGTTCGAAGATTTTATGAGCGGGCATGGTATAGATAAACAAGTAATTAATGAATAAAATTGGGATACAGTTGTATGGTAGAACTAACAAACAAAGGATAAAAATCAGATGAAAGATAGGATATTGCCCCATGTTCTTCCAGATTTTTGTAAATGGGGACTCTGAAATATTTGCCTGAACCTTATTAATTGTAGAATTTAAATGATTGGTAGGTTCGCAGTTCTCCTGTTTGATATCTTTAGGGAGTGGTGTGATATGATTGAACTGGTTGTCAGGTTTACAGTTCTCCTGTTTGATCGTCAATGGTTTTATTAGAGATATGTCGGCGGTAATTGGTTTAGGTTGAGATGTGTGATCGTTTCTCTGACGTGGGTGTGGTAATTTTGGCATTGTTTGTGTTGTGTGTACGCTGTGCTTTATGTACGAATTTTGTTTTGCTTTGGTGCCTGTGTCGGTATTTTTACGTGAAGGTTGGTTGTATTCATCGATTCTTCTAGCGAATCGGCAGGTGGGGCAGGTTTTTACCTGTTTTGCGATGTCTTGTGTCATGTTCTGCCAATAATATTGTGATGAGATGAGCCTCGTCATCTTGGAGATGTTTGGATGGTGGTGTTGAGTGTGTACGGACTTAAGAGGTCTGGTTGTAAGTGAACTTGGGACTATAGTTTTAAGTACTCCTTTTCGGGAGACGGTGCGCAGTTTATTGTGATCCATAGTCACGCGAGATTTTCTCGGTGGAGAAGACTGTTGGCTCTGTATGAGTGGCGCATCTAGAAAGCCATAAAATGGGATACGAGTTCCAACGCCCGTTTCATATTGTTGTACTCCATTTATGCTACGGACCTCATATTCGTATCTTGACAATCTTAACCTCCATCGAAACAATCTGCCTGACGGAGCTTTGATCTCTTTCAACCACTGCAATGCGGGATGGTCAGAAAATATTGTAAACTTTCTGCCCATTAGATAGGTGCGGAAATTATCCACACTTTCCACAATGGCTAGGTATTGTAGTTCCAAGTCTGAATAATTTCGCTCGTGACTACGCAGAGATCGGCTGAAATGTTGAACGGTGTATGTCTTCCCATCAGGGTAGACTTGTTTAAGAACGCCTGTAATGCTGAATGTTGAGGTGTTACAGTACACCTGGCATGGCAGACCTTCCTGGTAAAGGTGTAATGTGGGGTGTGTGGTAAGGTTTTCTTTCAGGTTAGTGAACGCTTTCTGGCATTCGTCATCCCAGACCCACATAACATCCTTTTTTAGAAGGTGGACAAGTGGCGTCCGCAAGCGGGCGTGGTCTGGAATGAACTCTTTATAGGCGTTCACAGCTTTTAGGAAAGATCGTAATGTTTTTCGATTGTGTGGTTGTTTGGTGGCGTGAATTTTTTCTATGTTTTGTGTAGACGGGATGATTGTGTTATTCTTAACGATTGTGCATGCGCTTACTGGTTGTTGTTGTCTTTTGGCGCGCGTGTTGCGTTTGTTGTGCGGATTGTGCGTGTTTGTTGTGTGGTGACGTATGGGTGCGTGTATGGATTTTGTGTGGTAAGTGTGTGAGCTGTACTGACACGTTTTTTTGGGCATGATTGGAATTGTAGGTTGAAGCCGTTGTGGCTTTATGTGTTGTGGGCATAAAGTATTGGCAATTGGGTTGAGTGAAAAGTTGCGTGGTGTGAGATTAGAATGGTGGCATGTAAATATTTGGGGTTTGGGCAATGAATGCAGGCAAGGGTTTCCATGTGTGAAAGCTTTGGGTGCTGTGCGAGTCCTTTGGGACAGGTTTTGGCCTAGCCCGTGCTTGCATTCATTTGATACATGTTTAAAGTGGTAGATAGTATTAGATAATGGGACGCCAAGTTGGAAAATAGTGCCGCGATTATAATTTAGTTTTAATTTATACTGATAAAGGGTTTTTAAGGTAAGAACTCCAAATGGCAAGGATGCATTTACCACGTGGAAGTTCTCTCTACGGGTTATTTGGCCTATTGTCAGAGGGAAAGTTAAATGTCCTATTATTTTCGTAAAACTATTTAGGGTGGATAGATCAAGGGAAGGATTTTTAATACTTAAGTTGGGAAGTTGTGCTTTTAATCTATTGTATAAATGATACGGCAATATGTTCGAACCTGCGTCTGGTTCAATTAGAAAGGTACATGGTAGGTCCTGGGTCAGATACAAGTCCAAAGTCAATTTGATGGTGTCATTGGGTGGATTGCCTACCTTAGTCTCGAAAGGTCTCCACTGTGGCGTCTTCGGCTTGGGATGGCTGGCTTGGAATGTCTGTTGGGCCGGATCGGGACCGTTTGCACTGTCCGCGCAATTGAAAGGGAAATCTAGCCATTTGTACTGCTTCCATTCGAGTGGACCGTTTTCGGACTATTTGCACTGTCCCGGTTCGCGTGGGTTGCTTCCGGGTGCACGGGTACGGCATGGCGGGTGGAGACTCCTCGGTGGGCGTCAGGTTGTTCGGACACGTACCGGCGGCGCGGGCGTCGGTTGCCCCGGGGGTGGCGCTCCGGAAGACCGTTTCCAGTTGCGTGGATCTTGCCCCTTGTAGCGCGGCGGTCAGTTCTAAAATTACCGTCGCCAGGGTATGTCTTGTCGCTTCGTTCGTTGTCAGTTTCTTCCCGCTCGTTTTGTTATTGCCTTTTGTTTTGCTGGCGCCTGGGCTAATTTCCATCTTTATCCTGTCGACTTTATGTAATATGGTCCAAAGTTATTACACTGCAATATTTGATGTATTACACTGTTGTAGAATCCTGTCGACTTTTAGGAATAGCTGTGGTATTCTACTATGTTGGGAAACCTTACTCTTGGTGTTGAAGGTTGTTGAAGTGGTGACGCAGTCGTGGTGAATGATGCAGTCGTGGTGGATGATGCAGTCGTGGTGGCTGAGTGAAAGGATTACACACAGGGGAAATAAGCCGGGACACTTGATGGTTGAAAATATAAGGCAATGGGTTGGAGGAAAGAAAGCTTTTGAGAAAGGCAGAGCGGTTTTTGATGATTAATTAGTTGATCACATGGCGATGATTGGATTTAGATGAAATGAGCGGAGAGAGAGGACTCTAGTGAGCAGACATTACCTTGGTGGGGTCGAGTCGATGACTGGGTCTGAACTCGGTGGGAGTGAATGAAGAACTGTAGATGTTGTTCAGTTGGGAGCCAAAACACTACTAGGTCCGAACTCGGCGAGAGCGAGTGAACAACTGACCATTCTTGCTTTTCGATTTAACACCACGAGTTGGCTTCCTTCCCATTGGTCGAAAATGGAACGTCCCCGTTTTCCTATTGGTTGACCTACTTAAGGGGAGACTTTCTAATTGGACCGCGGTTCTCTTTGGTGAAAGATATGGTCTGCTTGATAGGAAGTGTCGGGTGCTATTTCGACTTTATTTACTTCCGCGTTATCAAAATACGTCCGGTTCTGTCCGGAAATGTTGGGCGTCTCTATACTAATATAACTTCTGCGGATACCAGATACGTCCTGCTTTGCCAGGAAGTATTGGTTTAAACTTAGCTCGCAGGGTTCCCGGGGTCAGAAGGTTAACTGTGACGTTATTAATAATTATGTTCTCTTCTAGATCTACTTCCTATGTCTTTTTGTTACTTTCTTTCCTCCAGTTACCTTATTCTTTTATTAAATCTTTGAAAATCATACATGGTACATACATAGTGGGTCGGGGAGCATACAATTATATACAAATTATGACATATATATACACATATAATTCCTCATTTTTCTGAATATATTAAATTAAACCATATATATACCTTTTCGAAATATTGAAATGTTTATATTCGCTATATGAAGTTCATAAAGATCGATGAATGGTCTACAAACGCACTTGAGGTATAGTAATTCTTTATTTTATAAATACATTAGATTACTTCTTTCGATTGAACGATATTCTCACGAATTCTCTGACGGAAAATAGTTTTTAATTTAGCGTTTGGAAAGAAGAATTTTACTAGACTGTAGAAGGGTTGAGATTTTAAAACATCAGACATACCCTGGATTTAAGCAAAGTGGAAGAGAAAATTGATGTAGGTCAATATCGTTGATACTTTTATATTCCTCTGGTTTGGTGGGTTTTACGTGTATATGAATAGAAACATAATATTTCATGTTATAGTATAAAGTTGAAGGAGGATGGTGGGGTGGCATTCATATACCAAAAGTGGCACCCCTCAATTTTAATATATGTCAAAACAATGCAATAATTTGAAGGGAGAGGTGCCACTACGGGTACATTATATGTTTTAATTAATTAATGCCGGTTATATCCATACTCTTATTTTCAGTCAGCTCTAAAATATGTAATTTCGTCGTTATTTTGATAATTAGCAGTTACTGGGGCCGTATATCTATGGCAGATACTTTTAAAAAACATTACTCGATCTGCTTCCTTCATATAAGTCGAATACTGCGGACACGTATGTGGCACAAATCTAGCTCATTGCATTGATACACATCTTTTATTTTATAAAAACCTTTTATAATCTTATGATATTTATCTTTTTGATATTCTATAAAACATCAAAACGCGAATGTTTCTTTTTACAGATTAATCAAGCTTCTACTGTCCTTACTGCGAAGAGAAACTATTGGGAGGGCTTTTTTGGCTCATCAGTGGTGATCCCTCCCAAGCGGTTTTGCCAATTTAATTTACCAGACCGCTTCTTTAGAGTTCTGATACTGTATTAGATCATTCTGCTTATACACTGGTGTCCAAAAAATAAGAAACTATTGTTTTTTAATGATATGTTTTAAAATATACAACGCTAAAAGATAAAAAGTAATTTAATTAGGTATTTTAAGTCGTATAATTCATTTATCGCAACCATTCGATTCGGTAAAATTGAAAATATGCAAATTTTTGCTTGTCTTTATAAGTGTGCTATTTGGCGTGTCGTTTACCCCATCTAAGAATTGTCCAATTATAATTTTATTTAATCCTTAGTTAATTATGAGTTTACGAAATATTTTAGCAGATGATTTAAAATGGAGAGCTGTTGGAAGAATGGAGGCAGGGCAATCACAAGTTGAAGTAGCAAAATGGCTAAATGTGAATAAATCTGTGGTCAGCAAAATATGGAAACAGTTCATTGAGACAGAAACCATCAAAAGAAAAGAAGATTCTGGTAGAAAAAGAAAAACAGCTACCTCTGAAGACCGTTATCTGGTCGTAACTGCCAAGCGCCATAGGGAGATGACAGCTATTCAACTCTCTAATGAACTCTCAAGTGCTACTGGAACGAGAATTTCAAGACAAACTGTTTACCGAAGGCTTCACTAAGGTGCTCTTTATATCTGTATCCCTTTAACCTCTGCTCACAGGAGAGCCCGCTTGAATTGGTGCTTGGAACATCACGCCTGGACTCATGATCAGTGGGCCAATGTTCTCTTCAGTGACGAGTCAAGATTTAGTTTAAACACAGATTATCGACGAGTTTTCATCTGGAGGGAACCTGGAACCCGCTATCATCCCAGTAACATCAGGGAAATAGACAGTTTTAGAGGGGGCAGTCTCTTAGTCTGGGCTGGCATCAGTTCTAGCAGACGCACACCCCTCCACATTTTTTTCTGGGGGCACTTTAACTGCCCAAAGGTACAGGGAAGAGATCTTGAGCCCTATCTAAGACCTTATAAAGATCAAATTGGTCACAATTTAATTTTTATGGACAATAATGCTCGTCCGCATAGGGCTAGGCTAGTCAATAAATATCTCCAGAGTGAGAATATTCGAAGGATGGATTGGACAGCCAGATCTCCGGACTTGAATCCAATAGAGCATGTGTGGGATGCTCTAGAGAGGCGTATTGGAGCTCGTCACCCCTCTCACAGAACCCTCGTTGAGCTAAGAACTGCTCTATTGGAGGAGTGGGGTTTACTACCCCTGGACCTCCTCCAAAGCTTGGTAAACAGTATGAGAGCTCGCTGTGAGACCTTGATAGCTGTTAGAGGTGATCATACTCCATATTGAAATCTTATTTCTTTATGGAACCTTAGCTTTGGGTATGTTGGTAATAATTTGCATATTTCATAATTTCAAATATATTTTTTTATTTTCATATAGCTAGTCAAATTCTCCATAGTTTAAACTATTTGTACACTAAATTTTATATTTGTTAATAAATTAGCTTTTGAGAAATTTCAATATTGGTTAAGTTTCTTATTTTTTGGACACTAGTGTATATGCCTCACTGAAGGGTGGAATCTTAGAAATGGTATTCAAGCAAACTATGGACTTAAGCTTTATGGGGGACAGTAGAAGTATAATAAAAATCTGTTAATTTATACATTTATGGACAAAACTTAAGGAAGTTGTACCTTTTAGCAGGTATATCGGGACAATAACTCTGAAAGTGACATAGACAGTGACTTTTATTGAAGACACACGTGACACACGTCAACTAAGTGTGAAAAAATGGGCTATATCTCTTTCAAAATATGAAACTTCCTTAAACTTTGTCCATAGGTGTACAATACACATAAAGTTATAGGAGGAGGGTCTCCATGTTCCAAAAGAGACATCTATCCCGTTAAAAAATAATTAAAACAATGGATTTTGGTTCATTATCCGGTTCATTTACCAGATTAAATAACTTTTTTTTCCGGAAAATTCGACCGATTTAACTCCTCTAGTAGGTTGTTAGGAAATCGAAGCCGCTTGACGGAAGACTAAAAACTTGGTCGCGTTAAATGGTATAATTTCATGTTGAAAATATTTGACGAAAACAAATCAAATGCCGCTTTTAATATTATTACAGGTGACGAAATTTGTATTTACAATTTTGATCCATAAACAAAACGGCAATCTACTCTTTGGTGCTCTTCAAAATCTCCTTCTCCTAAGAAAGTTCGCAGAGCTCGAAGTTTTGGAAAACAAATGGTAACTAGTTTTTTTTATAGAAAAAGTGGTTTCATTGATATTGTGAAGTTAGAAGATCGAAAGACAGTTAATAGTGACTGGTATACAACAAAATGCCTTCTATAAGTATTTGAAAAATCAAGTAAAGCAGATCAAGAGCTTATAGGAGTCTTTCTTCACCATGACAATGCAAAACCGCACACCTCAGCCCAAACATTGGACTTTTAGCCAACTCTGGTGTCCAATTAGTCACTCATCCACCATATTCACCAGACCTAGCACCTTGTGACTTTTTTATTTCCAAAAGTTAAGCTATTGTTGAAAGGGATAAAATTTGACACCGCTGATGAAGCACTGCAAGACTTTATCAATGCCGTGAATTCCTTCCTCAGAAATAACTGATGTAAGTGCTTCGAAAATTGGTTTTCACGGATGAAATCTTGCATAGGTGCTAAGGGTGAATACTTTGAGAAATTCTGAAAATTTTGAAGTTGCAGCTTTATTAAAAATACGTGATTTCGAAACCTTTGGAGTGACCCTTGTATTTTGAACCTATCTACATAAAATAGTTTAATCATTTACACGCAAATATCCACATAGGATATAGCGCGTGCTTCGTAATAAATAAATAATAAAAAAGGAATACAGTTTAGCTTATTTGTCTGAATTTTCAAAGTTTTGTGTGTTTCTAATCCCTTTTCACATCTTGAATATTTTTACTGGGGTTATAAAAATAATTCCCTGTTCTAATGCATATTTAAAAAAAGAGGCGCTTCTTTTCGTGCATCAATATCATCATCCCGCAATATTTTAAAATATTTTTATTTGTTTCCTTTGATTAAATCATTTATATATAAAATACTAAATCATACACTATGTTTTATATTCATTTTTTTCGAAAACTGATGAATAAATCCATAATAAAAATCCGAATCAATGAGCTATAGCTCAACATATAGGCAATTTTAAAAATGTTTGTGGTAAATTCAATAAATCGAAAACTAATTTTCTGTAGTTCTGATTTTTGCCACTAGGGGCAAAACTGGTAGGACTAATAAATAAGTTTGATTGCTTTCTATTTTTCGCTCATTTCTTTTCCAACTGAAACTTGGGTGTCCTTTCAAAACCTTGCTAAAATTCACCTAGATAATATCTAGGCAATGCTAGGTCCCTCTGATATGTTTGGAATCAAAATGAATGAACATTTCCAAACAAATTTAATCTAATAAAGAGGACACTTGCATAAATTATATATTTTTGGAAAAATGTTATCATTTGCGCCTACTTCTTTTATTGCCCTCTCTTCCAAAGGATCAAGTAGGAAGCAGTTCATCTTATGAGGCACGACTTTGACGTTATTAAAGATGCTCCATGAAATATAACTTTTGTGTCAACTTTATATTTGGCTTATTTATTTTAACTTGCCAATTGTGGAGATTAAACAAATGGAGATTGAATCTTACCAAAGAATTCTTGAACCAGAAATGTATAGAGTTGTTGTAGGTCTTTGATGTACGGTACACAGGAACATTCGGAAGATTTCTCTAGATATGTGAACTTTTACAAATTTGCCCATACAATGTAAATTCATTGTAACACTCAAGTTGCCGATATTTAAATTTAGCAATGATACGTTTTAAAATGATGTGATCTTACCTTTTTAGAAAATATAGTTTATAAAATTTGATTGAATAGTTGAAGGTCGATCTAAAAGGTGCAGAAATTAACTAATTAAAAGGTATTTATTAGTTCTACTCCTGTACGGTATGAAGGCTGAACTAACGCCTCTTGGATTTCCATCTATCAAGATTACAACATATTGTTTTTGAATAGCCGATATGTTGCAATATATAGTATATATCTCTATATGTGGAATTTCTTGATTATTGATTCAGTAGATTTTTTATGTGGGGAATAATAACAAACATCGATTTAGCATAATTTTTTTAAATAGAAATGGGGATTGTAGGATATATGTAGGAGGCTTTAAATTGTAATAAATTTAAGCCGTATATTTAACGATAGAGACTCTTGTTGAAGTGTGACTTAGAGAGACATTAAGCCGGAGTGATACTATGTGTGCAGTAAAATATCTCAATATCCATCCCGTTTACTGCGCTATTTTTGCCTGGTTCCTCTGTCCGGAATAGCCGTTTTTTAAATCAGTTCCTATATATAAAACTATAGCGCTTATAACGATGCACTTTTAGCCAAGCCTGTTATCTCGTGTGATTTTCCCCTAAACATTGCTATCCATGTCTCCCGGTAGAGCCATTTGTTGTCGATCCAGCTGACCTTTAGGATGCTGGGTGGGGCTTATTGATCCTGGGAGGAACATTTCACAACACCTGATATGTGTCAGGTAACAACTCTTGCCAACCTTTGATGACATAACGGTCAAATATTTTCAATATAAAGTACTTTCTCAAGAGCCCACACCTCTTCAAAATGACGATGAAATTCAACCCAATTTGCACAATTAGGCAAAATAAATATAACTACTTGGTTTTTATATTTAGGCTTTATAATGATAAACAAAGTACAAAATGGCGTGCTAAATCTTTCGGAAATTTGCTAAATTTAGGCTTAATACAGACACACACTCTCAAGAGATATCTGTGGTTAGTGACTCTCTCTACCAGGCGACTGATCCGTTTGGCTCTATTCTCCTCTGAGGAAAATGTAGAGGTACCAAAGGGAACTCTCGTATTCGCGAACCTCATGCGGAGACGATGAACTGAGCCGGTAAAAGTTATTTGAAACTTTCCATACCATATAGTTTCCATGAGGTAGTACTCTCTGGTACAATGGAACCAATGTACGAGGTAGGATTGATGGAGCCATCTTCCGATTATCGTGTAGCTAAACGTTGTTCATGGCTTGCACCATAAATATCAACTAAACGATGTTTAATGCTATAATTTGAATTGATAAATAAAAACACCTTGTCATCAGGCTTTTGCACTAAAAAGTAAAAAATGAATATTTCAGGTTCCGTCATTGAACAATGAAATTGTATGAGTCAAAATAAAAGCGGCGGGAGATGAGCATTGTGAATTTCGAACTTAGTGAGATTTAATATAAAGCAACTGATTATCATTTTTTTGTTTTAGTTGCCGTGAGTAGTGAGCGAACACACCGATCCTTGTCAGCCGTCCGTCTAATTTGGAGTCTTGAATTCTCTCTTCTTTGCTCTGTGTGCATCAGTACGTCGGGGACCACGACTGCCCACACTGCATCACATATATGTGACAATTTCGTTGCGGAATTTCTTGTTATTCGATGAGAATGGTGAGGATTGGTTGAAACGCAGTCGTTTGAGTGGGAAGTGAAGCATACAGTTAGGAATAATCAGGACACGCGATGGGGTTTGAAAATAAAAGGCAACTGGTTTGGAGGAAAGAAAGCTTGAGAAAGCGGAGCGATTTTTGGATTATTAACTAGTTGATCACATGGCGAAGATTGGACTTATCTATGGGATGAGCGGAGAGAGAGGTCTCTAGAGCAGAGGTTACCTTGGTGAGAGCAAGTCGAAAACTCGATCCGAACTCGGTGGGAGCGAAGCGACCACTAACTATCCTGCCTTCTCGATTTAACACGAAGAGTTTTCTTCTTTCCCATTGGCGGGAAGTTGTCACGTGGGCTTTTTTCTGTTGGTTGACCTACTTAGGTGTTGTTTCCTAATTGGTAGGAAGATGTCACATGGCCCGTTTTCTATTGGTTGACCTACTTAGGTATTGTTTCCTAAGTGGGCCTTGCTTATTTCTTTGGCGGAAGATACGCCCGACCCTGCCCAGGAAATACTGATCGTTAAACTTAGCTTTTACGATTTCCGGGGTCATAAGGTTGACTGTGACTTTATTAATAGTTGTCTTCTCTTCTAAGCCTACTTCCTAGGTTTTTCTCTAAGGCGTTCTATCCTCCAGTTACCTTTGTTCTTTTATTAAATCCTTTTAAAACATACATTGTACATACATAGTGGGTCGGGGGTGCATACAGTTATATACAAATTATGACAGATGCGCCCCCTACATGTGAAGAATTCAAGAAGGGGTTAGCCTGAGAGAATTCTGTAAAGGAAAAAATAATTTTGTGGGAAAATTAGTTGTGGGTATTGAGGGGCTATATACAAGCATTGGTGGTGATATAAGAGGTAAAATAGAATGGTGTTGATGATATAGGTTGAGTATAATTAATAGAAATCAAAAAATTTTTAATTGTAAGAAATCAAAATGAATGTTATGGTACATAGTGGGTTAAAAAGAAAAGAAAATGCGCCTAAACGATATTCTACTCGAGATTGGAAATAAAATCGAGGGAGTTCTATTAGGGCTTTTGAGAAATCAAAAAATAAAAATAAAAAGTTGGAAGAAATCAAAGTAAATGCTTGTTTGCATGGTGAGAAAAAAAATGCTTTGTTGCATGGTGAGAAAAAAAGAAAAGTGCTTGTTGCATGGTAAAAAAGAAATGCCTAACTATATTCTACTCGAAATTGGGAATGGAAATCGAGGGATTTTTATTAGGTCTTGTGAGAAATCAATATAAAATAAAAGTTGGAAGAAATCAAAGTGAATGCTTGATGCATGGTGAGAAAGAAAAAAAAGGAGAATGTTTTGTAAATCAAAATAAAATATAATATCTAATTTTAAAAGAAAACCAGTGAGTTTTCGTTGATTTGAAACTATGATAATATAAACTAAGTGGTAAATAAAATGATAATTAATGATTAAAAGTGATAATAAATTGAATAAATTGCTAAATTGGTTAAGTATTTAAATTTTAATTGAGAGAAATTAATGAAAATGATTAATATATAAACAATAAGGTGTATTGGTTTGAACCCTTTTGTATCTACATGCCCTGATCTAGATGTATTAATTGCTCAATTATGCCCTATAAATTTTTTGTCTCATCTGTAGCGACACTTAGGCTGAAAACGTGATCCTAGTCCTCAAGTGCGCGTTTATGCTATGTGTACAGGAGACATGGAAATCTATATAACCTTTATGTATAATTTTTTGTCTTTGTGTGTATTGTGAAAAATGTTAGATGTCTTTTGTGTAAGAAATGTGTGAGCGAATTCTATGTGTTGTCGAGATCCTAAGGTCTGTGATATCTACGTGTAGGTGGAATATGTAACGTTTTTGGAAGTCTGTAAAGTAATTGATTAGTTATAATAGGGATGGGAACTCATTTAGAATGTTTGTGTGTGTACCTTGTTTAATTTTCTTGTGATAAGGCGATTGGACTACATTTTGCAAAAGTCGGTACGCAGGCTCGAATTGGAATCCAAAATCGGTGGCATAGAGAGGTTCCCAGTTGACCTCAATAGGTGATTTCTTCATTGTAATTAGAGATACGGAAGTGGGGTGTGTCGGGGAAGCAGGATCCGGTCTAAAATTACCCACCCACTATTTGCAAGTAATTGGATCCGGAAGTGGGGGACTACGTTTCCTCTATTTGCATTAGCTGTCTTACTCGAATTTTATGACCTCGCGGGACTACGTCCTGTTTTCTATTTGACTTTGTGGGTGTGACTCGGATCTTGTTACTTTCAGTTACTTCTATTTCCTCGGATTTTATTTAGATTTTCTGCAAAAATGTTTCCTAAAATTATGAGAAGTTTTATAAATGCTTGCCCAAAATTAAAAACTGCCTCTTGTAGTTCGAAAATTCTATGAGAGGGCATGGTATAGATAAACAAATAACTAAGAAATAAAACTGGGATATATTTGCATGGTAAAGCTAGCAAACAAAGGATAAAAATCAGATGAAAGATAGGGTATTGACCCATGTTCTTCCATATTGTTATAAATGTTGATTCTGAAATATTTGTTCGAACCTTATTCATTGTTGGTCGTTCAATTTCGCACTGTTTGATATCTTTGGGGAGTGGTGTGATATGATTGAACTGATTGTCAGGT
This sequence comes from Cordylochernes scorpioides, assembly GCA_030710605.1. Taxonomy (NCBI): domain Eukaryota; kingdom Metazoa; phylum Arthropoda; class Arachnida; order Pseudoscorpiones; family Chernetidae; genus Cordylochernes; species Cordylochernes scorpioides. The sequence continues at coordinate 75,951,771 of CP092866.1, read as the reverse complement.
TTGCAGTTTTTAACATCGGGGAAGAGTGATGCAAATCGCCTTGTTGCAAAAATGGCAGGGTCTAAATGCCTGAAAGGCTCGCTGCTGGTGGGTTTGAACCTTGATGGATCTGCCGGGAATAATTTGGGTGTTAAGTGCTTAAATGGGAACGTGGAATCGGGTTCGTGCTTTATGTGATATGTGCTAACGGCGGGTGGTGATATATAACGGATTGTTTCTGTATACAGCTTAAGTTTGTTGACGTGGATTGTGTCATTGTCTCTTTGAAGAGGTTGATTTGGTCGATCTATACGGACCACATTTGGTGAAATAATTTCTAATATTGTGTGGGGTCCTGTGAAATATGGCGCAAGTTTCCCTGTATTTGGGTGGTGATATAATTTTACTAACACTAGATCACCTACTTCAGAATGTGGTTGTTTGTGTCGTTGATCATAAATGTTTTTGTCTTGTAAATGCTTGTTTTGTGTGCGTGTGTGTGCAATTTTTCTAGCTTTGTCGATATCTGGGTAAGGTATGCTATGGTCAGAGAGTTCGGGGGGTAGGATACCAAACATTAAGTAGATGGGTGGAAAACCTGTGGTAGAGTGTGGGGTTTTGTTATATATAATTGTAACTCTTTTGACCAACTTGGTCCATGCGATCTTAGGATTTTTTAGATGTAATAGCCTAAGTTTTCCCGTGAGGGTGGCGTTCAGGCGTTCACATAGACCGTTGGCCTGTGGATTGTTGCTGGTTGTGAGTAACGGGTGAATATTTCTATTAAGTAGGAAACTACGAAATTTTGGCGAAGTGAAAGCAGGGGCTCTATCCGTAAGAAGGCGTTTTGGAGAGCCATCCTGTAATACTCGCTTAAGTACCTGTTGGTAGGTGATGATGCTGGTGGATTTAGATGGAAAAGTCCACGCGTAGCGCGAAAAATGATCGACTACCACATGGAGGTATATTTTGGTGTTGCCATATTTGGCAAATCCTGCTATGGTGTCAAGGGATAATAGGTCAAAGGGTTCTTTGGCTTCCGGAGGTTGACTTAATTCCCCGTAAGTGGGTCCCAATGGCCGTTTTGTTAACTGGCAGGTGGGACAGGTCTTAACCTTTTGTTTAATATCTTTTGACATACCTTGCCAGTAATATTGCGTGGAGATGAGTCGTGACATTTGTGAAATACCGGGGTGATTGTATTGTGTGTGTACTGTTTGTAAGAGTTGTTGTATGAGTGGTTTTGGAATTATAATCTTGGTTACACCTTTTCGGGAAACTGTATGTAATCCATTACGATCAATGGTCAAACTAGACTCTTTCGATGGAGGAGGTTGGTGTGTCTTGATAAGGGTGGCGTCCAAGAATCCACAAAACGGGTTACGGGACAAGAGATCTGCTTCATATTGTAGTTTTCCCTTTATGTAGCGGACCTCATATTCGTAACTCGATAGTCGTAAACTCCATCGAAACAGTCTGCCGGACGGGTTTTTGATGGTTTTCAACCACTGCAATGCGTGATGGTCAGAAAATATAGTAAATTTCCTGCCCATAAGGTAGATGCGAAACTTCTCCACACTCTCAACGATTGCTAAGCACTCAAGTTCAGAGATGGAGTAGTTTTTCTCGTGTGGGCGCAATGTTCGGCTGAAATATTGAACTGGATATACGTTCCCGTCAGGGTGAACTTGTTTGAGAATGCCTGCTATACCGAGGGTGGATGCATCGCAATACACTTGGCATGGCAGACCTTCTTTGTAAAGGTGTAAAATGGGGTGTTGTGTGAGGTTTCCTTTCAGGTCAATGAACGCCTCTTGACAAACTTCATTCCAGTTCCACACGACATCCTTTTTGAGGAGGTTATTGAGTGGTGCTCGCAAGCGAGCGTATTCCGGAATGAATTTGTTATAGACGTTCACAGCGCCTAAAAAGGATTGTAGCGTTTTTCGGTTGTGTGGCTGTTTGATGGCGTGGATAATGTCGGTGTTGCGTGTGAGCGGTGTAATTGTACCAGCTGTAATGGTGTAACCTAGAAAATCTATGGACTGCTTAAAAAATTCGCATTTTACGAAGTTAAGTTGTAGCTTCTCTGCTTCGCAAAAGGCGAAAAATTGTCGCAGGTGGTTTTGATGCTCCTCCAATGTGTTGGAGTAAATGATGAAATCATCAAAGTAATGTGCCACACAGTCAAGTCCGTGTCTCTGTAGGACCTGACTTATGGCTCTTTCGTAGATCTGAGGGCTGGTTTTTAATCCGAAAGGTAGTCGAGTGGGTTGGTATAGCCCTTCGAGGGTGGCAAATGCTAACAGTGGTCGAGAATCGGGGTGTATTGGGACTTGCCAATACGCAGAGGATATGTCTGCCGTGGAGAAATATTTGGCCTGTGCGAGGCGGTCTAGGATATCCTCGATTCTCGGGAGGGGATGGACATCAGAGCTGATTAGTTCGTTCACCTTTCTGTAATCTATACAAAACCGTTTGGTCTTGTCGCGCTTAGTGACGAGGGTGACAGGGCTCGAGAAAGGTGAAAAAGATTGATCTATGATGCCGTTCTCCAGCATTTGTTGGACTTGGTTACGGATTTCTTGCTGGTCACATATCGGAACACGATATGGACGTATGGTAATTATTTTATCGGAATTCGTGGGTATTTTTACTGGTGGAATCCGTAAGCATGGTACGTTGAATTTGTTCTGTGTGAAAATGTGAGTGTATCTCTGTAGAAGTGTTGTGAACTGCGGTGTATAGTGAGTGTTAGATGTTGTGTTGTAGTATGCATGTGGCAAAGGATTTTGCTGTGTATCAATGGGAGTGTCGAGTTCGTTGTGTGGTTTTGTCATGTGATAGTTGTGTGACGACGTGTGATCGCCTATGTGCTTGGTATGCGAGTTGTCCTGCTGTATTGACATGTTTTGGGCAGGTTTTTTACAAGTTAAAGCCGTTGTGGCTTTGTTATTTGATGGCATATAAAAAAGGCAATTGGCCTTAGTGAAAAAAGGGCATGTAGGTAAGGGGGTGTTTTTCAATGAATGCACGCAATGGTTGTCATAGGCGGAAGATTTGGCTGTATGGTGAGATCTTTGTGACATCTCCTGACACTGCCAGTACGTGCATACATTTGGTACATTGTTAAAATGGTATGATGGGGTAGACAATGGGGCGCCCAGCTGGAATATAGTGCATTTATTAAAATCTATTGCCAATTTGAATTTGTGGAGACTATTAATGCTAAGAATTCCAAATGGTAACGGTGCATTCACTACATGGAAATTCTCTCTTCGGGATATTTGTCCTATTGTCAGTGGGATAGACAGTTTACCCATGGTTTTTGCAAAACCGTTTAGGGTTTGGAGGTTCAGTGAATGTCCCTCAAGGGTTAAATTAGGCAGATGGGTTTTTAACATATGGTAAAGATTATATGGCACTATATTCAGGCTGGCGCCTGTATCAATTAAAAAGGGGCATGGTATATTAGGGGCTAGAAAAGGTTTTACAGTCAGTTGGGTTAGGGATCCTACCTCAGTCTCGAAAAGTCTGCTCGGCTGGGGTGTCTCTGGCTTGACTTGGTTGTTGTGGATTCGGGACTGGTGATTTTGGGACCGTTTGCACTGTCCGAACCTTTTCGTGGGTCGCCGGGACTGGTCGATGTCGGCATTCGCTGTGCCAGTGCCTCGCGCCGCAGAACTTGCAGTTGGACGGCGGAAGAGGTGCATTCCATGCACCTGGGCGTCGAGGTGGGTTGTGGTACGGACCTGACGTTGTGGGTGGTTGGTCCTCTCGAGGTCGTGTTGTCGGTACACTGGGTCCGTGGATCCGCTGTACCAGTCGGAACCACTCTCCTAGGTTCTCGGGAGGCACTACGCGGACTAGGCGCTGGTCGTTGAATGGCAGCCCTTCTGTCAGCGTCTCGAGGATCACCTCCTGCGGAAGTCCTAGTTGCAATCCCATGGCGGTTTTCTCCCGGTAGTAGGTCTCTAAGTTGGCTTGTCCAGTGAGCTTCATGGCGAAATATTTCGCAAAGGATGCTTCGCTTGATTCAGGATAGAGATCTAGGAGGATTTGCCTCACCTGGAAATAGCTCCGGTCGGCACCCGAAGTTTCCTGAAGAGCTCCAGGGGTTGTCGCACCAGGTAGTTTGGCAGGCGGGGTAATTTTTCTTGTTCTCCCATGGATGCGTCTTCCATTTTTCGGTCGAACGCCTGGAAAAACTGGATCGCGTTGTATGTGCCATCGAAAGGCGGGATTGTCGCCTCAGCTCCATCAGAAACCTTTGCTCGGGTCAAGAGCGTCGACAGCTGGGTGACGACGTCCGCTAGGGGCGCAGTTGTCTCGCCCGTCTCTCTTACTTCCTGCCTTTCTTCCGTTGTTTTCGTCGGGCCGTCCGACTTTACGCCTATAGAATCCTGATTAAGCTCCATAATATCTTTATCCTGTCGACTTAACCGTTCTGTGACAATTTCGTTGCGGAATTTCTTGTTATTCGATGAGAATGGTGAGGATTGGTTGAAACGCAGTCGTTTGAGTGGGAAGTGAAGCATACAGTTAGGAATAATCAGGACACGTGATGGGGTTTGAAAATAAAAGGCAACTGGTTTGGAGGAAAGAAAGCTTGAGAAAGCGGAGCGATTTTTGGATTATTAACTAGTTGATCACATGGCGAAGATTGGACTTATCTATGGGATGAGCGGAGAGAGAGGTCTCTAGAGCAGAGGTTACCTTGGTGAGAGCAAGTCGAAAACTCGATCCGAACTCGGTGGGAGCGAAGCGACCACTAACTATCCTGCCTTCTCGATTTAACACGAAGAGTTTTCTTCTTTCCCATTGGCGGGAAGTTGTCACGTGGGCTTTTTTCTATTGGTTGACCTACTTAGGTGTTGTTTCCTAATTGGTAGGAAGATGTCACATGGCCCGTTTTCTATTGGTTGACCTACTTAGGTATTGTTTCCTAAGTGGGCCTTGCTTATTTCTTTGGCGGAAGATACGCCCGACCCTGCCCAGGAAATACTGATCGTTAAACTTAGCTTTTACGATTTCCGGGGTCATAAGGTTGACTGTGACTTTATTAATAGTTGTCTTCTCTTCTAAGCCTACTTCCTAGGTTTTTCTCTAAGGCGTTCTATCCTCCAGTTACCTTTGTTCTTTTATTAAATCCTTTTAAAACATACATTGTACATACATAGTGGGTCGGGGGTGCATACAGTTATATACAAATTATGACATATATATGTACCTCTCCTTTTTTACTTTGGTACATAAATACTTTCCTCCGCAACTTTATTTTTATATATTAAAAATGTGAAAAAAGGAGTAAAAATCTCAGGTGGTGTTATTTTAATAAAGGCATATCCTGAATACCCATTTCTTTATTTCTTGAAAAACCTCTTGGATTAAATATTTCGTTGTTGAGAAACATCCTGCACCACTTTGACGAGGGACAATAACCCGGAACGAGTACCTGGTTAGTTTTTCAATGGCTTTATTAAGAAAATGGGTAGGTCAAATATAATGGAATAAACCTAAATCAAGTTTATTTTATTCCACTAAATGGCGATCTGCCATCCAATATGTTCATGTGAGCTGTCAGGATATACCTTTTTATTATATATAGAGAGAGAGACAAAGGTCGCCTCTCCCGTCAAAATAGACGTCAAAACTAGACGCCATCTATTGACCGTCGCCGCAACCAGCGGCCTCGGGTCGGTGACAAAGTCACAACACCAACTTTGGCAAACTGAAAATGGTCCACCTAGAGACCATGGTTTCGGGCTAATGGCCTTCGTCAGTCTAGGGCGGATTTTATTCCATGAGATCCACACGGGATCTAATGGAATCTTGACAATCTGCCAAAGAGGTGTTTAGCTGTCAAAGTGGCTGAGCCAAATCTATGACTAAAATATAGATGTAAATTTTTCCGGGAGGATATTGATCTAAAAAAAAACAAAGGTCGCCTCTCCCGTCAAAATAGACGTCAAAACTAGACGCCATTTATTGACCGTCGCCGCAACTAGCGGCCTCAGGTTGGTGACAAAGCCACAACACCAGCTTTGGCAAACTGAAAAGCGTCCACCTAGAGACTATGGTTTCGGGCTAATGGCCCTTTGGCAGATTGTCAAGATTCCATTATATCCCGTGTGGATCTCATGGAATAAAGTCCGCCCTAGACTGACGAGGGCCATTATCCCGAAATCATGGTCTCTAGGTGGACGCTTTTCAATTTGCCAAAGCTGGTGTTGTGGCTTTGTCACCGACCCGAGGCCGCTAGTTGCGGCGACGGTCAATAGATGGCGTCTAGTTTTGACGTCTATTTTGACGGGAGAGGCGACCTTTACTCTTTAGATCAATATCCTCCCAGCAAAATTTCCATATATATATGTTGTAATTTAGAAAGAGGGGATCATATATCATATATTTTTTATTAACGCGATTAAAGGAAGCTTTCGGGCAAGCCCTTCTTCAGTTCAAAAGAGTTGCGGCGATATATGATCCCCTCTTTCTAAATTGTCGAAATCCGCAATCCGTTTACCATGAATATGTTGTAATATATTCCAATATATACCTATATTCTCATTTGTTGTATAGTTATAATGTAATTGTCAAGGTAACAAATAAAATTTCGAGTGAGAGACAGTCGACGCCTGTAGGAGGAAAAAGGTCCGAAAAACAAGTCGGGTTCCCAGGTGTGCCCCTTTCTTACTCAAACAGATTAGTCCGCTTCGGGACACGATTGACAGACTTCTCCTGGACAGATCTCCCCTGACCGGCGTCGGTTACACATGCTCTCTCGCCATCTCTGTGGTGACATCTAACATGCCTTGTCCTTTTGTGTAATCCCAATTCAACGTCTGAACTCACTCTAATCATTGTGGCCACCACGACTGCAACCGACATGCCACACTACATTCATCCAACAGTATAAACAACACTACATTACTACATATATATATATGTCATAATATTGCCCTTCCAGGAATAATAAAGTAAATCTACAGTCGACCAGAGAGAGACGTAGAGAGGAGGATGTAAAGGCCGGTCACTTGATATATCAGTCACATTCCAAGGGGCCCATTTTCGTAGAACCTCAGGACTAATTAAGACAGTTGGAGATTGTGTGCGACACCAACGGGCGGTCAGCAGGGCAGCCCCTCGCTCTCCCTCTCTCTCTCGGATGGCTTCCAAATTCCTCTACCAATTTGTGGCGTGATTATTTCCCTTTCCCCACCACATTATTATCACTATATTGTCACATATATATATATATATATATATATATATATATCCTTTCCTTTATATATATAAAAATGAAATGCGAAATCGATGTTTGTTATCGCATCACGCAAAATCTACTGACTCAATCATTATGGAATTTCGCATGTAGGTAGCTGAAGATTTCGTTTAACATATAGGCTATTCAAAAAAACTAAAAAAGTTAATGTGCTTTTTTTAAAAAATAAAAAAACTAAAAAGCGTTAGTTCCAGTCTTTTACCGCTAGGGCGCAGCACTGGTCGCGACGATAAATGAATTTGATTTTTTTAAAGCATCGGTGGTTCAGTGGTAGAATGCTCGCCTGCCACGCGGGCGGCCAGGGTTCGATTCCCGGCCGATGCATTTTTTAAAACAATTTTTAAAACTCATTTATATTATATCTTCTATATAAATGGAAATTTCATAAGTGGTGTTCGCTAAAAACTTTCGTTACAATGCATCAATTTCGACCAAATTTTCAACATTTATGTAAAACGAGATGGAGCAGGTTTTGCTTAACATCAAAATATTTTTCCTAACTTTAAAATACATAACTTTGCTGTTATCGATAAAATACAAAAAAAAATTCAACAGAGTTAATTTTATTTATATATAAATACAAAAAAAAATTCAGCAATTCATTCAACTCAATCTAAAAAAATATTCAAAACAAGCAATTTTAAGATAACACCATATGTAAAACAGTCGGCCAAGAAAACAACAACGATATTACATCTTTCTCACATATTCACACACAATCTCGATTAATAATTAAAACTAATCTTTAGCATTGTTTATTATACTTCATAATATATAATATTCGTTAGGCAAACTTTCACTCGGATAAAACCCGGGCGAAGCCGGGTACACATCCGCTAGTATATATATATGAAAGGTTTGAGAGTGAAATGAGAAGTTTTTATTTTTATTGTATCTATAAAACACAAGCTTTCAAACCACGCGGATCTTCAACAGATTGGAATTTATTGGATCAGAGTCCCACCTGTTAAAGAACCGCGTTGTTTGAAACCTTGTGTTTCAACGTTACAATAAAAATAAACATTTCTCATTTCGCTCTTAAAGGTTTCGTTATATATTTAAGGAGGTTATTAATTATTCGGATATATATAATTAATTCGAGTTCTCTCTCTCTCTCATGGAGCGTACAAAGAATATCGGAAACTACTCGGGTTGTATTTCAGACTTATGTATTTGGGGTTTTATTTACAATGGGAGGGGAATTCCATGATAAAATGTATCGCGCGTTAAAAAGATTTAATTGAAGGAAGATTTTTTACAGCGATAACAGGTTGTGATTTGGAATTTCTAGGAGAGTAGCCGTCTGAAATCGTCGGCATTGGAAAGCTGAGCAGATAAAGAATAGATAATCCACTGTTTTGGCAATGGGTGCAAATTGGGTCCTCTTTCAAAATGTTAGCGTAGTATACTTGTGCGTACCCATGGCCAGTTAGGATGGTTGTAGAAGTGCACCCATATGTTAGACTCTTGGTAGAATGGAGATGAAAATTCTTGGCGTGGCTGTAAATCATATGAGATTGCTGGTTGAGTAATCCCTAATGTATAGGTCTGATTATAGATTATGTACGAACTTTATTGCATGCAACGCTTTTTGGAAGGTTTGTGAAAGACAAGGGTAAGTTAGAATGTGCACCAGACCGTGCAGGATACCGCTGTGACCTTTGACACAGTAGAGTTGTACATAAAGTGTACGCTGTAAGTTACAGATATATTTGCAACTAGGTAGGATATTGGGGTCCAAAGAATGCATATATGGTAAAAATAACCAATAGACAGTCTGAGGCAATTTGGACGTTTTCATGTGGATGGATAGCTTTAGTCGCGTAAAGAAAGACCAAGAAAATTGCGCCACAGAGACGGCTGGGCCTATTTTCTCGTATAGAAGGAATTATACAATTTCTATTATACATTCTATTACTTACCACCACGGCCACCTATATGTCTGATAGTACATTTGCATTGTGTTAACTGTATTAATCCAATGTATATAATTTTAGATTTCTATGTGTTTTAGAAGTATATTAGAAGATGATAACAAATATTGAAATACAATTTGAAAATTAGGCCATTCCCGAACAACCCGACCACATGGAATGCTAGCGGCCCATTACGTCACAGAAATAGCTTCGCCTATGGAAATATGCAAATTATATTGCCTACCTGCCCGGTAAGCGGAACATTGTGGGTTCGATTCCCATCCCTGGACACTTTTATTTTTCCGTTCGTCATTACTCTTCATAATTCACCCTTTCATACCTCATCCAAAAAGGATAGAAATAGTCGATATTTCACCTTGAAATAAAATTTTGATTTTTCTTTTAAAAGAAACTCATGCGGTCTAACTTCAAGTGTCGTTTTACAATCACAGGCCGCAGTGTATTATATTGTATATATATATGTGTGTGTGTGTGAAAAGCACATGTGCTCCTGGTCAGGATATGCCTTTTTTATTTTTAATATATATATATCGTAATTTAAACAATGTGATATGTAAGTAATAAAGTATGACGTCTTTTCTAGTCGTCTCAAAGTGACACCAGCTTGCCACCGGACCCCAGGGGAGGGGAGGATGGCCCACATAAGACTGACCAATGAGCATCAACACCCGGGGGATCTAAAGAGGGACAAAAAGGGGCGTTTAGTCCGGATGTTGACATTTAGGTTACAGTGGATATTTCGGACAGGCCCGCTCGGTATTAGGTCCGTGGCCATCTCACGGCGGCCCTCGTGGCCGCCGTTTTGGCTCCTCCCTGCCTCCGCGACTTCATGCAGGACGCCAAACTTTCCTCAGTTAATCCTTAACCTTCCCCTGGTTCTGGTGCCACTTGAGACGTACTGGGAGAGCGTCTTTTGATCCCAAACTTTGTCCTTACTGTCACGTGCGGACTTCCCACTCTGCACGCCTTGCCACTCAACCCTGACTGCTTCCAACTCACTTGTTGGCTTACCCGGGTTTACGACATATATATATAGCTGAAGGCATAAGAGAGTAGTTTATACAGAATATAATCACTCTAAAGTGTCTACCATATCTCAAAATCTTTATTACCAATGTAAAATACAGCCCATTATGCGCGCGCGCGCTATAAAGGCGAACAAATGAGCTGAATATTTTTTGACCACCTAAACAAATTTTGTTTAGATATAATAAAGACTGGTTTTAAATTAACACAATAAAAAAGACCAAATGAACGATTAGAAAAATAAAATATTGATACTCACTCTCTAGCACGTCACAAATAAATTCCAAGCAGACGAAAATGTTATCCTATAGATGACGTCATTTCCCCCGCAGACGAAACCCATTAAACTTCGGAGAGAGAGATTGAAATGTAAATAAATCATTTAGAGGTGAGGAGGGAGGGGGTTGTCACAGAGTCGGTTATGATGCCAGTGGTGCCAATTAAAATCATTTAAAAGGTAATTAAAAGCTGCCGTTGGGAAGAAAGATGACTTGGAGTTAGGCTAAGTAGAGTTTGATAGGCGATATGAATTTTATGGGTCGGAAAAAATTACACCTGTTGTTGATTAACTTCGTTTTTGAGACTAAATTCAGCGTTTTTGTCGAGAAGCAAAAATTTTAATCTACGAATATATTACGACGATATAGAGATAATTAAAACCCAACACACAGCGCCATTTACATCTCCGGAAAATGAAAATTATTATCATCATTTCTATTTTTTTTTTTAGACATAAAGCAACCTCCAAGCGAATATTTACCGTTGTGGGTCTGAATACGTGGGTGTTACAAAATTGCTCAAATTTAATAACATTGCATGTTAACAAAATATCATAGAATATAGATAGAATATTAAATATTCTCTCACTCTCAAATTCGGCCTATAAATGACATATTGTTTTAAATCAAATCAGTACATTGATTTGTAAAATATGTTATATATAAACCTAATTTGAATGTGAAATAATGATTAATATTATAACTAGATACTTTATGATATTTTGTTGAATCTGAAAAGAATTATCTAACTATATAAATATATATATATTTGACCAAATAATTTCACAACCATACACATTCTTCTAATTAAAAACACGTTAATTTTTTAATCAGTAACATTTTATAATTAAAATTACAAAATAATCAATAGTTATATAGGTAGTTTTTCTAACGTTATCGAAGTTTTTCTTCATAAAGCAATCTTTCTCATATCCAAAAAAAAAATATTCGTTTTACCCCTTAGAATAATACAAAGAAAATATATATAGAAAGTTTACCAGAGGCAATTTGACTTTAACCTACTCTGCATGCAGTTGTCCCTCTCAACATACTATCCTTATATGAATCTTGATATACAGGGTGATCCAAAAGTCCCGCACTATTTTAAAAATTAATAACTCCGCGAATATTTGCGCTAGAGCAATGCGGTAAACACCATTGTATTCAGGATGCAATGGGATTTTTTATGGCAAATAATGAAAAATTCGAAATTGATTTTAGTTACAATTTTATTCGCCAGATGGCGCTCTACCAGAATCAGAGATTCAGCGGCCAAATTGTTTGATAAATTGAAAAATATAACTGATCGACACGTATTTTTCCTTTTTGAATACCAGGAAAGAACCCTAATAATATCAAATAACAAATTAATAAAACACCACTTCGCCAAAAGTATGAAGAATTGGTTAACGATTTTAAATACAATCAGAGATATGTAAAATAGGTAAATGCAAATTAAAACATGTAGCAAAATATTTATTTTTATATGAGGTTTTGTGAAATAGATTGAATGTTTGAAAAACACTGCTGATATCAATACACGAATTTTTGAAATGTTAATATAGTACCAAAAATTATGATGGCACTATTAATAGGATTTCTTGCTATAAGAAATGTGTAGTTTATTGACTGATTGGCGACCCTTGACTATTTAACTGGATATTTGTCATGATCCAACAAATGAAATATAGAGGGGAGTGACAAAATATATTTGTCGTACTTTATTCCAAATATCCTATGGGCTTGTCAAATGTTATCATTGTTTATTATACTGTACACAATTTTAAAAAAGTGTGTCCCCTCAAATAAAAATAAATTTTAAATCGACCTTTTGCGTTGAAAAACGTGGTAGTAAAATCATTTTGTATTATTTTTTTTTTTTCACAAAATTTCTAAAGTTATTGGTGTACAGAAAATATTCCTTATGCTACATGTATTTCTTATGTATGTATTTTTATGTTATCTATTATCTATTATCTATGTATTTCTTATAATGAGCGAAAAGCGAAAAACTAAACATAAGGGGTAAAATTGTGTGTACCAGTGTTAATCGAGAAGTTATAACACTCTGGTTTGCACGACATAATATGTGAGCAAATGACAAACAAAATATTACTGTTCACAAAAAAAAAGAGTCAAGATGTGAGGACAGCATTTATTATCCCCATATCCCAACACAAAGAGCTGCAAAATATTGATAGATAATATAATACATGGCGGCTTATACAACACATGAGGTAACTGCCTTCTCTCTTGTATTAGGTCACAATCCTTGCTCAATGTGGCACCCTTCATTCTCAATCACCGCCTGCAGACGATAAATGACAGAATGGACAGCATTAAATAACATATCTGTTAAATTGATAAAGCGTGCCATCTGATAGAAGCCTTCAACATGGCCAATGTGGTAGGCCAGCATCGATAAACACACGATTTAATGTATCCCCATAAACAAAAATCGCAAGGCGTCAAGTCTGTTGATCTTGGAGGCCACTGGTATATAAAGTGGCGACCTATCACACGATTTTCACCGAACGTATCCTTCAGCAATTGTTTGGCACCTCGGGAGATATGAGGAGGTCCTCCATCTTTCATGAATGTTATTTCGCTTAGTGCTTTTACCCTGCAATATGGGAATACCCTTTTCTCATAACGTTCACCAGTTACAAAAACGGTTTTAAAAGTTCTTCCATTGATTTTTCAAAGAAAAATGACCCAATAATAAAAGAAGTGAACCCACACAAAACTGTAACTCTAGGCTGGTAAAGTGGCATTTCTGTGAAAATCCTAGGGTTTTCTGTTGCCCAAATGAGGCTGTTTTGAATGTTAAATTCTCCGTTTAGAGAAAAGTGAGCATCATCTGTCCACAGAACATTCGACAGCCAGTTTTCATCAATATCAATTTGCCGGAAAACCCATGCAGCGAATTCTTGACGCATCTCAAAATCGCCAACTTTCAGCTCGTGAAATCTTTGCATTTTGTATGGGCACACACAATAGAGACATTAAGTGAAGCGTCTTCGGATATCACAATCATACTTCGGCGAATTTAACGCCAAAAGTTCAATTCGGGGATCACCTTTCCAGGATAACAAAAGTCAGTAGGTTGAGGACATGCTATCCGACCTCGACCTTACACCGTTAAATAACGGAGAGAACACCTATCTAAGTCCACAGGCACAGAATCCGCAATAGACATCACAGCGATATATTACAACATCGCACCCACAACACAATGGAAAATCCTGAGAGGTGCAATCAGTGACCACAGACCAATTTTAACAACCCTAAACTTCAAAATTGAGAATGTCCATTAGAAAATAAGAACATGGAACTTTAGGAAAGCCGACTTGAAAAAAAATTCACAGAAAAGCTTGAAGAACTGTGCAACGAAAAATTGAATTACAGAACGCTTGACAAAAGCTTGGAAAAATTCTCTTCGAACATTTAAAAAGCTGCAAAAGAGCATCGATAACTAGAGGTAGACATAAAGACCTGTGGATACCTTACTGGAAGGACCACAACATCGAGGCAATGATTTCAGAGAGAGAGACAATATCAATGGACTTCTTAAAACAAAAAAAAAAAACAGAAAGGAACTCATTGAAATTATTCACAAAATTTAACAAGAAATTTGGACATTCAAACAAGAAAAATGGCAGAATTCTGCGAAAAAATGGATCCAAGAAAGGACAGCCAACACTGGAATATAATTAGAGTGTTAGAGAACAATCAAAACCAACACCAATCCTCCAATACTCTAACCGATATGAATAGAACAGCGAGAACGAGAACAAACAGATGGCTGACATAATTGCTGAATATCTTTCAAGCACTTCCATTCTCAATTATACGAATGAAGACAGGACTCTAAAAATAATATAAACCAGTTAGTTAAACAAGCAAGAAACTTCCATCAACAAGATATTTTCTCGAGAGACTTCACACTGAATGAGCTAAACTCATCAATAAAAAAATCCAAGAGGTCACCAAGAGATAATCTAATCTTTGGTCAAATGATTAAACACTTTGAAGTCAAAGCTAATAATCAAATCCTACGAATACTGAACATTTCATGGCAAACTGGTAAACTACCAAAGAATTGGAAGATACCAATTATAGTGCCAATACTGAAGCCAAACAAAGATGCCAAGGAATACAAGAACTATCGGCCAATTGCTCTCGCCAGCATACTTTGTAAAATACCAGAACGAATTATCCACTCTAGGCTCATAGTCTGGCTCACAAAAAATAATAAAATAAACCTCTACCAAACGGCCTATAGATCCCAGCACTGTACAACTGATCAACTGTTCTACTTCTGTCAATCAATAATAGATTCTTTCCAGGAAAAACCGCCAAAGAAGACCACGTCTATATTCCTTGATATGACCTCAGCTTTTGATCGAGTGTGGAGGGAGAAATTACGTGAAAAGCTGCACAACATCGGAGTAAGAGGAAAAACCTTAATCTGGATTGCAGACTTCTTAAGGGGAAGAAGGTTAAAGGTTCGGGTCAATGGAGAATTTTCCAAGGAAGGAAGAACATGGGCTGGTGTACCTCAGGGATCTGTGCTCAGTCCTCTACTCTATCTGCTATATATTAACGACATACATCCTTACCTCACTGAAGACGCAAAGGTTGCCTGTTATGCAGATGATAAAGCCATATGGCACACAAGTAGCAGCATAGAAAAATCGTAAAAGATACTGAAGACATCAATGAGAGGACTGGAGAAGTGGGCAATGGAACTCCAAATGACCATAAACCCAATAAAACCAAACCTATGCGTCTTCTCCACTCCCAGGGAAAAAGGCATAAATATAACCACAAAATAAACATAAACAAACAAATAATTGATAAAATTAGAAATCCATAATACCTAGGTGTAATACTGCAGTCCTGGATCTTTCCAGTTGGTCTCGAGGACCACGACATCACCATCTCCTAAGCGGCGAAGTACGCGATCTACGTATTCATCGTAGATCGCAAAATGCGTGGTGTCGCTGGAGACCCACTGGCGATTCTCCACCAAACTCTGCAGCGCTGGCAGAGGCGCCATATTCATTGTACATAGTGTATATAATGCATATTATCTTTTTTTAATAGTGCAGACTGTGTATGTATTGACAAGATGTCAACAAAATTATTTTAATTATTATTTATGAGGAATTTTAATTTTCATAGCACATAATTAGCACCTCAAATAGAGCTATCAGAAAACTAAACATTCTGAGAAGGCTATGTGGAACAAATTGGGGAGCAAAACCCAGAATTCTCAGAACAACATATACCACCTTAATAAGACCGATAATGGAATATGCAACACCGGTCTGGGCTCCCTCAAGCTCATCACTAAAAGTAAGATTAGACAGTGTTCAAGCAAAAGCGGCCAAAATAATCACTGGTGCTGTTTCATCCACCAACAATGAGAAAATTCAGAGATAATGTGTTCTAGACCTACTCGCTCGAAAGCAGAAGACAAAATAAAAACAACTTGGATCGGCACTTCGGAAACGAGGAACCAGAGGACGAGATCTCTCTGACCACTTGTGGTTTGGTGGATCCGCCCTTTTCTGAGAATGAGGTGAAACTGACGGCTTTCAAGTTCGGGAAAAGGAAATCTTCTGGTCCCGAAGGGATCGATAACACGGTCGTGAAAGCCCTGGTAAGGATGCACCCATCGCTTATTTCCAGGTTATTCAATAAGTGCCTGGACACTGGTACATTTCCTGAGGCATGGAAGGTTGCCCGAGTAGTGCTTCTCGAAAAGTCTGGTAGAAAGGGTAATTCTCCTAATGATTATCGTCCGCTTTCTTTACTAGTGTGTCTAGGTAAGGTCCTGGATAGCCTACTAGCTCAGCGACTGAAGCACTGGCTAGAGAGTAATGAGCTCCTTTCCTCTTTCCAACATGGTTTTAGGGAAGGGAAGTCCACAACCACAGCTCTGAAAGAGGTGTTAGAGGGGGTTGAGATGGGCTTAAATAAGGGTGCTTGGGTTCTTTTCGTGGCCCTGGACATTGATGGCGCGTTCAACTCCATGAGCTGGAACAAGTTGATGAAAAATTTGATGGACATGGGTTGTCCTGATAATTTGTGCAGCTTGATTCGTGACTTCCTGAGGGATAGACGGATTAGCCTCAGTTTTGGTGGGCGGAAGTTGGAAAGAAGCTGTGCTAGGGGTTGCCCCCAGGGCTCTTGCTGCGGACCTATTCTGTGGAATATCCTGGTAAACACCGTTTTCCAGGAGGAGCTCCATGAGGGAGACAGGCTGGTTCTCTATGCTGACGACCAGTCACTCATCATTGAGACTGCTTCGAGAGCGAAGGCTGAGAAGTGTGTTGAAACTTCTCTCCAAATTTTCTCGATCTGGGCCCATGACTCTGGCCTTAAGTTCAATGTCTCCAAAACTAAAGCCCTCAGCTTTAAGCCTAGGGACATAAGAACTAAAAGGAAAGGGATCAAATGGGAACACAAGCCGGCTATCCGGATGGAAGGACGGAGGGTAGCGTTGGTCAATAGGATGACCATCCTGGGGGTGGTCATTGATGACAAGATGGGTTGGCAATACCAGGCGGAGGAGATGGTGGCGAGAGGCAGGGAGGCGTTGTGTAGGCTTGTCCTGGTTGGCCCTCAACAGGAGGGGGGGGGGGGAGAAGGAGGGTACTATTTTTAGGAACCTCTACCTCTCCTGTGTCGAGCCAATCTTGCTATATGCTTCCGGGGCTTGGAAACGTGGGGCACAGAAGGTGGCAACAACTCTAGAGAGAGTGCAGATGACAGCGGCACTCAGAATCACAGGGGGATATCTCACTACCAGCAGTGAGGCCTTATTGGTCCTCGCTGGGCTTATTCCCCTGGGATTGAAACTAGAGGAGGAGACCATCAGACAGAAGATCTGGGAGAAAAGGGAAGATGCCCTGGGACTTTAAGCGAGGGCCCTGGAATCGAAGAGGGACACAAGGAAGCCTCCGCAGTGGTTGCCAAAGTGGAATTGGAGTCCTAGAGGGCCGACAGGGATTGGCACGGAGGTTTTCACTGATGGTAGTAAGTCTGGAACCAATACTGGAGCTGGGGTAGTGATATACACTAATAGAGAGCTGATCTTCGAAGAAGGTTTAGCACTCAGAGTGGACGAATTGGTCTTTTCAGCCGAGCTGGTTGCGATCAGGGTAGCCCTCAGAGTGTGTGCCGAGAAGAACTTCAGCCCGGACCGCCTCTATTCAGATTGTATGTCGGCCCTCGTCGTTATCAATCTGGAGAAAGGGCAACTCGCGCATCAAATAATCCAGGAGCTGGAGATGATGACGCGGGCTCCGGAGCTCCCTTGGTTTAGGAGTCACAGCCTCATCGAAGGTAATGAGTTCGCAGACAGGATCGCTAAGGCAGGATGCTTTAGAGGTAGATCACTGAGGACCCCAGTGACCAAGAAAGAAGTTTATAGGAGGATCAGGGGTCACCTCCAGGACTTATGGTTGGACAGATGGAGGAACAGTGTGAAGGGGAGAGAGGTATTCAATGGGGTAACAACACCCAAGTACCCCTGTAAGGTGATGTCCCACAAACCCATTAGGGTAGTTCGGGACATGGGCTCTTCCCCAAGTCTCCACAGATTTAAAATTAAGTGAAACCCTGATTGCGTCTATGGAGAAAGGGATGTGAATGCACGCCACTACGTCTTGGATTGTCCAAGGGTAGTGGGTGTGCAAGAAGAGAGAAGGAGGGCGAGGGGCGCGATCGAGAGTAAGCTGCTGAGAAATCACAGCAAGCTTCTTGAGAAAGCCCACGACGTGGCAGCTGAGCTTTTCTTCAGCTGTTAGTGAACAGAGTCGACCGGGGGCTGCCTCCTATTTTGCTGTGATTAAAGGCCACCGGTATAGAAATCCTTCCAGACACGTTGTCTGGGAGGTGGTGTTTCCAGGTACAATGTCCAAGCACTAGCTTGGATATCGTTACTTGGCTTATGAGTTGAACAGAATAGCAGCGAAGTGCATGCTTCGGATGCCGGCTTGTGGACCGAAAGGTCTGGGTGGCCATCTGCTTCTAGGGTGTACCAACTGTGCTTAGGTGGGATCCTCCAGTTCTTGTTTATTTTTGTTTTGGCTACTGTTTCTATTTCTTTAAAAGTAAGTTTATTTTTCTGTAGCAAGGTTTCTTTTATGCCTTTTTTCGCTAGCGCATCAGCAGCTTCATTGCCTTCAATGCTAACATGTAAGGGTATCCATTGAAGGTGAATTTTCGAGGTATTGAGAGTTTTTGGAGATAACCAATTATGTTCCTGCTTACTTTGTCTCTAAGTTCCCCTGTGTGACTCAAGTGTTGTATGGCACTTCTACTATCAGTAAGAATCCATATATCGTGATGTTTAGTGTTTCTGATAGATTTTAAGACTTCATAGATGGCTATAAGTTCTGATCTGAAGACTGAGCAAAATTCTGGGTTTCTTCTGTTTATTTTCTCATTGCCATTTGTGGTTTTAATGAGAGAGCCACTGCCATTGTGTCCCAACTCGTCTCTGCTACCATCGGTATAGATAGTTATTGCATTTTTTTAGGAATTTTATTTATTATTTCTAATGATAATTGTTTTAAGTATTCTGGATTTTGGTATTGTTTGTTGGTGGGTTCATTTAAAGTGGCATTATGTGAACAATTTTCTTCTATGCCTGCAATAAATAGGGTGAAGAGAGTTGGGCTAAAGACTGATCCTTGTGGTAATCCTTGGTACAATTTGAAGGTGTTAGATAGAGTGCCATTATATTTGACCCTGATGTATATATTTTAAGGGAATCATTTATCCAAGTTATATCTTTTCCATCAATTTTGAAATGTTTGTATAATTTTGTAATTAACTTGTTTTTCCATACCTTATCAAAAGCTTGTGTAAGGTCTAAAAAGCAGCTCTGGTGTGGTTAGTTGGTTTTTTGTTTTGTGCATCTTTTACCTTTTGTGTGAAAAATAAGAGTTGGTCTATTGTCCCATGTCCTTTCCTAAATCCATATTGTTCTTTTGGTAAGAGATTTTTTGTGTCGGGGTGGTAGGTAAGTCGTCTGAGTATAATTTTTTCCATTAATTTGCAGCAAATATCTGTGAGGGAGATAGGTCGGTAATTTTTGGGGTCATCAGCAGATTTGTCAAGTTTTTTAATGGGAATTATTGTTGCATTTTTACAGTCTTGAGGCAATTTTCCAGTTTTCCAGGAGTTATTTAAAATATTAAGAAGTCTTTCTTTGCCAATTTTGCCCAAGTTTGATATCATTCGGCCATGGATTCCATCTGGCCCAGGAGTCTTGTTTAGGTCAGTGTTTTCTAATGCATAAGCTAACGCTTTCATATTGATTTTTTCATGGAAATATTATGAGTGCTGGTGACATTTTTACAGTCATGAATAATCTTTCGGGCCTTTTTTTCAACCTTGATTTTACTACTTATTTGATATGAATTACCTAAAGGATTGGCAGCAATTTTGTCATTGGTTGCTGGTGTATCATCTGTATTCTTAATCATATTTGCGTTTTCAGTTTGTGGCTGGACTCTGTCAATTTGTTTTGCCAAATTCCAAAGTTTTGTATTTGAGTTTCTTGGGTTCAGGTTTTCACAGGTTTGTTTCCATTTTTCCCTTTTCACATTTACGTATAATCTTTTTATTTTTGCAATCACAATGTTCAGTTCAGTTCTACAATTTGCTTGGTTTTGGGTGCACTTTTTTGTATTTCATTTCTTTTAGTTATAAGTATTTGAATATTTTTTGCCTTGTGTGTATAATTTGGAATCCATTTCTTAATATTACCTCTTGGTATTGAAACTTTGACTGCTTTAATAATGGTGTTTTCGAAAGATATCATATTAGCCTTTTTGAAGTTCCAGAATTTTTCTTAATTGAGCTAGTTTTGGTCTTGGTGCTAATTTCTATCAAATTAGGCAAATGAGCACTTCCAAAACTTTTTAATATTTGCTATTTGCATTTTTGGAAAATGTCAGGATAGTAAAAACTTATATCAAGGGCTTGTGCATTATAGCTTGTAGGAATGATGGGTAGGATTCCCATCATTTAAGCACATGAAGGCATTGTCGTCAAATATGTTTGATAGTATTTTGCCTCTTGGGTTTGTCGTGGAACATTCCCATAGTTGATGTTTGACATTAAGGTCACCTACAATAATAGTGTTGTCTGTAAGAAATTGAGCCATTGTTCCATCGTCAATAAGTGTATTGTTTGGAGGGTGATACATATTGTATATGTTGATGGCTTTGTTTTGATTGAGGTAGACTTTGATACCTTGGGCTTCCAGGTCTAATGTGTTTGGAATATTAACGGTTATGTCCTCATAGTACAAATTCTTGATTAAAATTGCTAGGCCACGCCCATTAACAGCATATACAGATGGATCTTCAGACCTTACCCTGAGTCATGGAGGGGCCGGAATTAACATAATACTGCAAGATGGAACAAACATCAAAATCAAAGAAGGAGCAGGACAGATTTCGTCAAACTTCACTTGTGAACTGACAGCTATCTGGAAAGCTCTTGATGTATGCCTTAACCAACCATCCCTGCATCAAGCAGAAGGAATTTTAATATACAGCGACTCCATATCCGCTCTAGAAGCAATTCAGAAGGGCAATACTAAAATCACACAGAAAATACACTCGTTACTTACCCAACTGGAACCATTGGAGAATAACTGCAATCTACATTGGATCCCTGCCCATGCTGGGATCGGGGGTAATGAAATGGCATTTGAATTGGCAAAGGAAGCCAGAAAGTTGAGCCAAAGGAAAGAACAAATGTCATTATTTGACGCTGATTCTTTGTCAAAATACAAAATAATTAAACAAAAAAATAAGAAAAGATCAAAATGCGAAATAAACTCTGAGAGAAAAATTACAAAAACTATAACAAGACTTAGAACAAAACACTATAAAGGAATGACAATACATCCAGATGGCACAAGAACCTATAGGGCATGCAACAATTGTCCTGGTGTGGAACTTACACCTACCCATATATTCTCATAGCCAGCAATGGCCGCAGGCTTGCAGAAAATTGGCATAGACCCAGAGCAGCAGCTTTACACACTCAAGATAGTGGACATTGCTGCTGCTGTGATGGAGATGCATGGATACATCTAAGGCTCTTTATTGGACACGACAACAACAACGGCATTCCAGAGTAAAATAAATTATCAGAGATAGATACATATTTTTCAAATGAATTAAAATAAATATAATCGATACTGAGTGAGAGTTGAATTAAAAATATTAGAAATTTATTATCTTCGGAAACAAACCGTATCTAAAATATCAATTTTCCTTTTGCTACATGTTTTAATTTGCATTTACCTATTTTACATATCTCTGATTGTATTTGAAAATCGTTAACCAATTCTTCATACTTTTGGCGAAGTGGTGTTTTATTAATTTGTTATTTGATATTATTAGGGTTTTTTCCTGGTATTCAAAAAGGAAAAATACGTGTCGATCAGTTATATTTTTCAATTTATCAAACAATTTGGCCGCTGAATCTCTGATTCTGGTAGAGCGCCATCTGGCGAATAAAATTGTAACTAAAATCAATTTCGAATTTTACATTATTTGCCATAAAAAATCCCATTGCATCCTGAACACAATGGTGTTTACCGCATTGCTCTAGCGCGAATATTCGCGGAGTTATTAATTTTTAAAGTTGTGCGGGACTTTTGGATCACCCTGTATATTGGTATAAAGGAGGGATTGCGTGTCCGTGGGCTAGTTGTTATAAATAATTCATTATTTATTTTGACCTTCTAATCCTGGTGGTTCTGCGGGATAGCAAATTTAATAGGATGGCTTAGCTATTTTAAACTAAAAATTCCTCTGTTTAAGAACTTATAGATGAAGTTATTCATAATGATGAGATGATGTTGTTATTAATTCTATCCTAATAATGATAATCAATATTATCAAGAAGGTGAAACTGGCTATGATTCTATGTAGATCTATGTATTGGTCTAGCAATAGTTGTATGTGAAATACGAGGGGGAGTAGATAAAATAAGGAAAGAGGCACTAAGGGGAGCAACAGCATACCCTGATCAGGCTTTTGAGGCTCATTGAAAACCAAGCGCCACTTTGCCATCACTAAGGTTCAGATGCATTATCATGGCATGACTTCACTCTCCCTTATTTTTCATTAAGAAATAAAATGTATTTGTGCAACCCCACGGTTCCTGTCGATTACAAATGTTGTTAATTATTCAGGCTGTCAATTTTAATGAGCACCAGTGGAGGTCCACGTATGCAGAGGTTACGGTAGGAGTTCACATCAAGATACTGACTTAGGAAGCCACACTGTGTGAACCTGGGTTGGAGATCAAACTATCATGCTCAGTACATTGATTAGATTATTGTCAAGTTATATATTGCTTAGGAACACGGCTTTGTAGTCATGGAAGTTTGGAGTGGGTAGAATGGCTGTCTGTGATTTCTAACCTGTCGACATTGAAGACCTGGAACAGAAACGTCCTTTGAAACACTTCAAAATGATAATTCAATAGCCTTCCGATTATTGCACATTGTCCTCATTGAATGCAAATTAAAAACGGACTTGTGTGTGGTACCTTAAAATTCAAACTGTTTACAGTTGTGTAGACATGCGGTGTACTCATAGCATAGGTAGTTGAAAGGCCCACCTACTAGGATCTTCAATGCCTGAACACTCCATGTTTATTATCATTATTATTCAGAAGAATCAGAGTCCTAAGTATGGTGTGCCTCCACCTTCAAGTTTCTCCAAGGTGATCGATCATAGATTTCAACTGGTGGTAAGATGTTGCCTTGGTTTCACTCTTTAGTTGGTCCATAAACATATTAGGAGGACGTCTTCTTGATTTGATGCCTTCAATGTATCCTTCAATCAAAAATTTTAGTAGGCTGGAATATGTCTTAGCACACGGTCGATAATTATTTCATTTTATACGATTCCATACATTTTTATTTTATAAGAAAAAATGGTTTATATTAAGTTTGATTTATTTGTGCTCACACAGTAAAATCTATATTATTATTTTTACATAGAGCGTGTAGTGTCATCTACCTGCTGAGTCTTTCAATCAGCAGATGGCGTATGGCATTTCTGTGTCTTCTCGGGGTAATTCCATCTCTTTTTTTCCGTCTCTTTGTCCCTCCCATCCAATGACCGAGTTTTCCTTCGTCGGATAATAATCCTTATATTTAATTGCTTTATCAATATGTCAGCCCCTCAGTCATGTAGTGATGAGGTAAAATCCTTTTAGGTTGGTTTTTTTAAGTGGGGATAAAAGTTCTATTGCAGGTACTAATGACTATAACCATAAGGTAAATTTAAATAGACTTTTAAAAAATGATTTGATGAAGAGATATTTATTATATAAACTCTAGGGTAAAAGTCGACTCAGGAAAGTACGAGCATTGCCCGTCTTAAATGAAAAAAGATCGATGAACGTGGACTTGTTATATTGGGTGATGCATTAGCGCGCCATCTGTTATGAAAAAATTCGAAATTATTATAGACGCGTATGTTTTATTTTTAAAAGAATCATAGGCGTCTATAATAGCTTCGAATTTTCATATTAGGTACTGGGTCACTGGTAGCCTTGGATGCCTGCTGGAATCCAAAGGTAAAATGTTTAGAGCTACTTGTCAACACATGGTGTCACCTCCAGAATTATGATCCTTATCGACTAATCCTTTCTTTTGATATATTTTATATTCTCTTTCCTTTTCTGTTCATATTTTCACCTTCCTAGGAAAACACGGACCATAATATTGATGGTGAGAAGTGGGTTATGGCTGATATATTCCTCTTGTCGGCATTTTTCCTACGCGGCCGTACTGAATTCCTATCCAAATATACGCTAGCTACACCATGTGAAAATATAAGGTTTTATCACAGACTTGTTAGCAGTGACATGAACGAACACTTTATAAACAACATTTATTTAATAATGCAAACAATAATTATCCCATTCTGATCAGAATAAGGCGATTATATCGTAGGAGTGCCAACCCCTGTTTGTTTGTGTACGGTCATAGCAATTATTTGAAATTCGTGGTTGGTGCTAATAATCTACTGAGATCAAATTCTGGTGATATGTATAAAAATAAATTTATTTTTAAATTTCGGAAAAACCCACTCATAATCGTACAATTGACCGTTGCTGAAGGCCAAATAAATACCAACTGCCATTTATTACTACGATAGATAGACGACGCAACAACGTCCAGTTGCACGATCACGAGATGTTTTATCTCTCCATTACATCACCTCGTACATTTTCCTTTACTACTGGTTTTGTAAGAAGTCTGAAGTTAGATGTTCCTTTGAAAAAATGATTACTAAAGCAATCTTCCAAGAGGTCGACTGCCTCTCTTTGATAACACACACACCCTATTAAAAATATGAAATGATTTGATTCTCCGATGACGCGAGGGGAACTCTACCAAATATATTTAAAGTTGTTTGCTTGTGCTAGAAATAACGTATCTAGACGATTTGAATTCTGATTGAATACAATGTGATCTAGAGGTCAACTAGAAAGGTTGGAATATTTAATCACAAACTTTTGTATGCATTCGATGGGTGTTTAATTGACAAATAAATTTGTCGGGTGTTTGCTCTTCTTCTTTGTTTTCTGTGCTCTTGAGCAGGTCATGGTGTCTATCTTGAGTTCTTCATACTTCCCATTCAGTCTGTGAGTAGTTCTCTGCCTACCGTTTTCCTTATATCTTCGTTACACGCGCTCCAGAAATTTCTCCATAAATCCATTTCATCTTAATACGATGTCTCACCCAAATATTTAGCAATTTCTATCGCCCTTCGTTTCTTTCCCAATCTTCTAAGGACTTCCTCACATCTATTAACTTATTCTTTTCATTCTCTTCCAGATTTCCATATTTGACAGGCTTCTTTCCTTTGAAGTTACCATTGGCCATATTTTGGTTACATATCTGTTAATTATCAGGGTTACAAGCATATGTGTGTGTGTGGTACATATTTTTTAGTATTTTATAGAAATACAAGGAAATATTTGTGCAACAAAAATATATAAAACTTTGGTTTAAATATATATATATATATACAAATAAAAACTGAAAATTTCAGGAGGTTAATTGAATGAAATTCACACTCATCGATATTCAAACACAAAGCAGGCATAACATATTTAGAAGTAAAGCCATGTTTTAATGAAAATACGGATTCACTTCTTACTGCTTTGTGTTCGTTCAATTTATTTTCAATCCTGATGAGGGCGAATGATATTTGCCGAAACGCTGTGAATTTCATATGGCCGAGGTGTGTTCATTTTACTACAGACTCTGAGTGTGAACCAGACATTCTCGATATATAACACTGAATCTTGTGTGAGGCGACAACATTTCTACCATTATATCTGACGAGTTTATTGTACATCCGTTAGTTCAGTGTAGGAATACAGTAGAATCTGCCATGGGAGACCGCTCAAAACACGGATAATTATGGTATTTCTTAGTGTTTTTCTCTTTGGAGCGGTTGGATTATGTCAGAAAGGTTTTTCATGATTTTACCAAAGTAGGCGCTCATCAGATAGGTTGCTCATGAGAGGTTATGCCATAGCACAAAAGAATGGAAAAAATAAATGCCACATACTTACATTGAAACTATAGATATCATATTTAACTTCTCAGTGAGGGTTATGAAATTGGTGTTGTTTTTATTTTTAAAAGAACAAAGGCTACGCGTTTTTGTGCGTGTATCTACTGCCATGTCTAACATATAATTAAAGAAAAACGTAGAGCAGAGTCTCGGATCGAAAATGACAAAATAAGAAAAAAAAAGAGAAAGTAAAAAAATAACCTCTGCAATATTACATCACACTGGCGGATTAAATAAGATCGCTGGTAATAATGGTTAAAATGATACAGCGTTTCTTGGCACTGGGCCAATTTAATCTCTCTCTCCTTGGACAACAGTTGTCTTGTTCTGGGCCTGAAAGATGTAGAGAAGGAATATATGAAAGGGCACTTACATATACAAATAGATTTCGCTCTGCTTTCTGCAAATCCTAGTTGCATATTCAGGAGAGAGGTGCCCTTTAATTATATTTTGAAATATGTGTTTGTGTGTAAGGGGATTTTTTTCTGGCAACACAATATTAATGTTTTATTCGTTTTATAACACAAGTATACATTGAGTTGGCGGGTGTATTCCACTATATATACACCCTACATCTTTACCTTCTTATTGCAGTGGGGATAGAAGAAATTGTTTTAATCCTCAAAATTCACCAAATGTTTTCAAATTTTACATGCTGAAGGCATGTTCATTTCCCTCTACAAAAGTTCATGTACATATGTGATTTGTTCCTTATAGAAATTCTACAATATTCGAACTAACTGGATGAAATTTTAATAGGCTATGGAGTTAGGTCTGGAAGGAGTTATTAACAAGGTTTCGACCGTGTAATGTCCAAATTAGTCAAATAAATTAATAAATAGCGTATCCTTGGGGTTTGAAATTAATTTTAATAACACATAAATGTGTTCCTATTATCTCTTTACTGCTTCTCTTATTAATAAGCATTAAATAATAAAACATCAGGCGCGTCCGAGGATTTTAATGATTCCAAAGTTTTCGTAGCCTTAAAGCCCTTTGACAAGACTATATAATTATATAATGAAATAAACCTCCCTTTATTATTATTATTATTATTATTATACACTCTATAACAAAATATCGACGAACCAAGAAGGGGTTATCCGATTGGTGAAAATGCGTATGCAAAAACGTTTCGACCAAACATGCAAATGATTGAAATTTGGTGGCCGAACTATGCAAAGCAAGAGCTCTAGCGCAACGGAACTCTGTATGTATTCTAAACTCAAAATTCGGCGCGGAACGAGCTTATTTTAAAAAAAAAATCTGTTTAGGTCATTTTTCAGTAAACCCTTTTATATTGTTTAAAGTCCGCGCCGAAAGATTTGTAGTACAGAGGGAGTACAGAGCTATTGTCAGAACGGGTGTCGCAGCACCGGGTTCGACGTTATCTACCATCCAACGTGTGACCAGCATACAAGTGTCCAAAATGACCATCAAAAGACGACTAAGTGAGCGGAATCTAAGAGTTCGCCGACCGTTAGATGCCTACCCCTCACCCCCCTACACCGAAAAGTCCGACTACAGCGGTGTCGGGAACGATCAACTTAGAACTGCGCTGACGATTCCTGTTTCTTACTGTATTCTGACGGTCATCACAAACAAGTCTGATGACGTTCTGGGCAGCGTGTGGATCTTGTCCTTACTTTAGAACACCACACAGATCCACAACTCTGATAGCAGGAGCCTATCGTTAGTCATTCCTGCACCCTGACAGCACAACGTTATGTAGGTGACATTCTACGGCCTGTTTTGTTTCCTTTATCTCACTTCTTACACCGGTTTTACTTTTCAACAAGATAATTCGTGGTCACACACGGAACGTGTTACTAGGGATTGTCTTCAATCTTGCCGAACTCTTCCCTGGCCAGCAAGGTCGCTTGTTCTCTCACCCATAGAGCACTTCTAGGACGTGGTGGAAAGATGATTGCAACCATCCCGGAATTTTGAACATTTATCCAGACAGTTGAAGAAAATATGGCCAGAAATCCCGAAGCACACCATCCGGAATCTTTATTAGTCCATTAACGCCGGGTGACAGCCTGGATCCAGGCCAGTGGGGGCCCTACACAATATTGACTTTCTCAATTTTTAGCGATCAAATTCCGGAATAAAACAAATGATTATTATGAAATTTCAATCATTTTTCATTATACATGTTCTTCATCTACACCGAATTTTGTCCCAATCGGACAATTTCTTGGTGCGTCGATTTTCTTGTTAGTGAGTATATTTATTTTTGGAAAATTATTTTACTTAGTATAATACACCAGACTAACGTCGATTGGTTATAATTAAAAGTTAATTTTATTGTGATACTTGAAAAAAATTCTAAGAACCAATTACCGCTGAAACATTATATTTTGAAGACACAAGTAATCAATAGAGAACCCTTCCATCGGTTTCAGCTTTGAAGGATCGTTTCCTATCGTCGAGATTTTAATCTGGTAGATCAAAATGAGGGTACTGCCGGGTGGGTTCAATCATGAGCCGCCTAATATAATTCTTTAGAAATTTTTTGAATTTTTGAGACAGCACACAACGAACTTTGAAATTTAATTGACATTTTTTATTGTATTTACTGTGATTCGTGATTGCGATTCCAGTGTATAAATGATTTTGAGAGATAGAAATACTTTTGTGTGTTGATATGGAATGATATAAATAGGGTTTTAAAATATATGTAATAAAATTGCTGAGAACATTGGTTAATATTATCGACGACCAAACTTTGATCTTTTCCTAATCTGATACCAAACCATTAAAGGTTGCTATACAGAATAAGCATCAACTAAACGTGACGAATGTAAAGTATATATATGTGGTAATCTAGAGTGCAATCGGGTGTGGAGAGCTTTCCAAAAACCTCTCTACACCTTGAAAGATATTTCACAGCTTCCACAGAGTACAGGAGGTCATGGTCGAGGCAGAATGGAAGACTTGGGATGGTCCACACAAAGAACGAAGAACACAGTTGTACGGGAAAAGGTTCCGTGAACAGAAAGAGTTGAGGATGGATTAAGTGGTGCAGAGTGTTTACTTGTCTATGGTGGCATGGTCAGCTTCGGCGAATCGACTGACAAGGGTTCACGCGGGCTTAGAAGTGACGATGCATTTCCGGGTTTTTATGGGTTTATATATCTCAAAGGCGGAAGAACGAGGTCTTTGTCTGACTCAATACTCAGGGACCAAGAAGAAGAGGTCATCGTACCCTATTTACGACCTCCTGGAAAATTTTCACATCTTCAAGTCAGGTGTTTATATGTTGTTGTAATTCTATATCTCACTTTCTGTTATTTAACTCAACTCTTATTCTATTACACAGTTTTGTTTTATTATGTCCAGTTTGTACAGGGAACATTACATATTTTGAAGCAATGGTTCATGTATAACATGCGTATAATTAATTACAGAGCTGTTTCTATTATGCAACACGTTTTTCATCATATAATCTTGTTATATTACACCAATAAGGGGGGGTTGTTGGTTCAAATTATCATATATATATACACTCCTGGACAAAACTGATGG
This sequence comes from Cordylochernes scorpioides, assembly GCA_030710605.1. Classification (NCBI taxonomy): domain Eukaryota; kingdom Metazoa; phylum Arthropoda; class Arachnida; order Pseudoscorpiones; family Chernetidae; genus Cordylochernes; species Cordylochernes scorpioides. Next base: position 75,922,088 of record CP092866.1, on the reverse strand, counting down.
AAGTTGTACCTTTTAGCATGTACTAGCCGAATGACCCGGGCAACGCCCGGGTTTTACCCGATTAAATGTTTTTATTCAAATACTATTCGTTACAATTATAAATTGGCGCCGTGGATGTCACTCTTGTGAAACGTCCCGCTCCAAACTTTGTGTCAGAGAACCGATATTTTTATAAAGAGATGATCTGGCTTGTGAATGTTTTTCTGTTAAAATTTTGTTCCTGCACACTAAAAATGAACTGGCTTCACTCGTGGTCTCAGCTTTTTGCAACTTTTCCCGATATAATTTTGTATCTGATAATCAAACATGATACAGCAATATTGTCATCATCATTTTCTGACTAAAAAAACCAACTATTTTTGCCCAGAACCTGTCAATTTTATTTTTTATTGGCTAAAAATCCGATAAATATATTTTCTAGATTTTTCTCTATGTCCTGTCAAAACACGTTTTACGTGTACCTTAGGTCAGCTGATATTACCTCCCATCTTCACCGCTAGAGGCGCTGCTTGCGAGCGAAAAGGCAAATTTGCAACGCAATTTGCAAATAACTCGAAGAATATTCGGGATAGAGACCTGGAATTTTCACTATAAGTTTTCAAGATTCTACTCTATATACTGCTAAAATATCAGTCAGATTAGTTACGTATTGTGGACGTGTATAGCCGACATAGATACCCACATACATAAATACATACATACATACATACACTGACTTTTATAATATATGGATATAGATACCCAAGTGTGAACATAATTGCCTCTGTCTCCTTCATAAAAACGACCGGCGATTTAAAAAAAAAATTATATACTCATATACAAAACTTTTTTTTTTCTTGTTGACACACTGAACTCATAATATTAATTAAGAAATTAATAGTATTGATGAAGTTACTTGAATAGATAATATAGAAACACTTTTTAATGCTTTATTTTATATAAAAAAAAACTTCCAGCTGTTCTTACTTATATGAAAAATATTATAAGAGCCTGGCTCATCACAGTGATGAACTCTCCCAGCGGTTTCGCCAGTGTAATCTACCAGAACGTTCTGACTTATATTGTATTGAAATGTCCTACTTAAGGTCATATTTAAATGTTAATTTGCATATTCAGGTGACAATTTTTTGTCATCCAACCTTGATTATTTTTTATACCTTTACTCTATTATTTTTATATATTATAAGAAGTATTTAATCAATGAAGTAAACCCCAAGCCAAACAATAATGTATATGAATAAGGTAATTAGCCAACATGGACGTCGGCAACGTTGTGGGAATAGGATTGCAGCGGTATAATACATCTAACTTACAAACCGCTCTTCTACTCGTAAAGAGAAATCGTTGCTTTGAAAGCTACTGTAGAATTTTTATAATTCGATGGAGGTCGAGATCATTCGACATCACATTCTAATCTATAGTTTCTAAACTATATATTACAAAGCCATACTTACTCTTCTTCTACATTAATTATTTTGCCCCTGTGTTTAATCTTAATTTTCAGCATCTTGTTATTTTAATTGGAAAATATATCAACAGGATTATATCAGGAAATATCAGTATTCAGAAAGCTCCCCCCCCTAATCTATATTAATAAAATGCAAATTTCATAAGTGTTGTTCACTAAAAACTTTCGTTACAATGCATCAATTTCGACCAAATTTTCAACATTTATATAAAACGAGATGGAGCAGGTTTTGCTTAACATCAAAATATTTTCCCCTAACATTAACATTCGTAACTTCGCTGTTATCGATTAAATACAAAAAAAAATCAACAGAGTTAATTTTATTTATATATAAATACAAAATTAAATTTCAACGGAGTTAATTTTTTTACATACTAGCTAATAATCTCAATCTAAAAAATATTCAAAACAAGCAATTTTAAGATAACACCATATGTAAAACAGTCGGCCAAGAAAACAAATAACGTGTAATATATATATAATAAATATAATATATATAATATAACGGTATAATAACGGTATAAAGAAATAATGAGCCTATCGTTCAAATTTATAATTGTAACGAATAGTATTTTAATTAAAACATTTTAAAAACACACAGTTTGGAACGGGACGTTTCACAAGAGTGACATCCATGGCGCCAATTTATAATTGTAACGAATAGTATTTGAATTAAAACGTTTTTAAAATATATACGCACTCGGGTAAAACCCGGGCGTTGCCCGGGCCATTCGTATCTCTATATATATAAAAGTCAATTTCTGTCTGTCTGTCTGTTTCGCGATAAACTCAAAAACTACTGAACCAATTGGTACCAAATTTTGCATGTCGCTTTTTATAAACCCGAGGAAAATTTTCGGCTGCATTTTGATTAGTATTTTTGGCTATTTCTTTTTTTCATTTGAAGAACTTTTTTTACGCGGACTAATCCGGAATGGAATGAATACCTAAATATGGCCATTTTTTTAAAGCATCGGTGGTTCAGTGGTAGAATGCTCGCCTGCCACGCGGGCGGCCAGGGTTCGATTCCCGGCCGATGCATTTTTTTTAACAATTTTTAAAACTCATTTATATTATATCTTCTATATATATATAAATGAATGTTTGTATGTTTGTTTGTTGGTTTGTATGTCCGGTATACAAATTCGCAGTAGTTCACTAATTCAAACCAAAATTTCCATACATAGGTAAAAAAAATACGGGGAAGACGATAGGCTATTTTAAAAATATATATAAATCAATTATTAAAACTATATATTATTAGTCAGAAAATGATGATGACGATATTGCTGTATCATGTAAGATTATCAGATACAAAATTATATCGGGAAAAATTCCAAAAAGCAGAGACCACGGGTGAAACCAGCTCATTATTTTGTACGCAGGAACAAAATTCTAACAGAAAAACATTCATTCGAGAAGAAAACAAAAGCCAGATCATCTTTCTATAAAAATATCGCTTCTCAGACACAAAGTTTGGAGCGGGACGTTTCACAAGAGTGACATCCACGCCGCCAATTTATAATTGTATCGAATAGTATTTAAATAAAAACATTTAATCGGGTAAAACCCGGGCGTTGCCCGGGTCATTCGGCTAGTTATCTATATTAATAAAATGGAAATTTCATAAGTGTTGTTCGCTAAAAACTTTCGTTACAATGCATCAATTTCGACCAAATTTTCAACATTTATGTAAAACGAGATGGAGCAGGTTTTGCTTAACATCAAAATATTTTTCCTAACATTAACATGCGTAACTTCGCTGTTATCGATTAAATACAAAAAAAAATCAACAGAGTTAATTTTATTTATATATAAATACAAAAAAAAAAAATCAACAGAGTTATTTTTTTTACATACCAGCTAATAATCTCAATCTAAAAAAATATTCAAAACAAGCAATTTTAAGATAACACCATATGTAAAACAGTCGGCCAAGAAAACAACAACGATATTACATCTTTCTCACATATTCACACACAATCTTGATTAATAATTAAAACTAATCTTTAACATTGTTTATTATACTTCATAATATATAATATTCGTTAGGCAAACTTTCACTCGGATAAAACCCGGGCGAAGCCGGGTACACATCCGCTAGTATATACATATAATAAAAAATATAATGTAATGAATATTATTATCATAATAGTCTATGTTCCGGAAAATTATTTTCAATAATATTCGTTAGGCAAACTTTCACTCAGATAAAACCCGGGGGAAGCCGGGTACACATCCGCTAGTTAATAAATAAAGATTAAAAAAGGAACGTATAAAAAGCTATAACTTTACAAGAATAATTAAAATATTTTATTTTGTTGACAAATCCTAGGGGCGACGAATTAAAGATGCTACAATAATTTATTTAGCCATGCCGTTCTGGTGTAGTCTGGGCCAAAGATGCCCTTACGTCCCAGACTGTATATTTAACAGTAGATGAGATCATCCCTTGGACGTTGGCAATAAAATTAATTCCAAGTAGGAGAGGAATTAACTACTTCTTTCTCACTAGACGCTCATGCTGGGTCAGAGATGGGATTATTTGGAATGTCAGCTATTCAATAATGTAGCGATGGGTATATGCATCTATAATAAAAGAGATTTTCCTGATCGAGAAACTAAATGTTGCTGGTTGCATAAAACCATCTATCAAACAAATGTCAACTGAACGTTGACATTTGGTGGCTGAACAATTCAAGCGAAGATACTCTAGACGATCAGGGAGATGAAAGATCCTGATTCTTCAGCAGCCGTCAGGGCCATATTTTGCCTTTATATTCCTCCTTTTGATATCTTTCTAAACTGATTGGTGTGTGCGAGTTCTTTTTCCGTTCTGGAATAACGCTTTCAACATATATCAACCGCCTCTCTACATTTCTTTATATCATCAGTAAGAGCAGCAGGAAATTCTTTTATTCAAAAATAATAATACGCGTCAAAAATAGTTCAAATTTTCAGCATCTTTCTTAAACAAGCCCATGTGCTCAATTTTTATACAATTGTATACAATGATATTCCGGATAGACATTCAAGACTATTTTTAGAAAGTTAGACATCAATAGAAGGCAATAACAGTATAAAAAGAAAAATTGACAACCCTCCCTTATATTTACAGATTAAATCTACGCAGCTTTTATTATACCTAAATGTTTTTATTTTATTTCACTTATTCAATATTCATATTTTTTGGAGATTTCTATATTTCAATATTTAATGGCTCTAATATATATATATTTGGAATGTTATTCACAGAGTTTGTTTATTGTAAATCCTTCATATGCAGCAGTCGCGTGTAGATACAGCGTGTTCAATCAAAACAACTTTCAAAAGAAAAGAAACCCCGGGGAAGATTGGCGAACAGCCTCTCGAAATATTGGATTTTGAAAAATAAAATAGAATGTCTTATTTTATATTGATCCAACATATAAGCTCTTTTGAATAAAATATTTTAAATATGTGTGTAATGTATTGTGCGAGCTGTGTTGTATGTAGTGTTTTATGTTGTGTGAATATTTATAAATATAAAATATAATTTTGACAAAATATTTTCATTATGAATTAGATAAAAATAGAAATCTTAGAATCCTAATTGGAATAAACAAATGTATTTTTGAAAAAAATGTTTGATCAAAATAATATGCCATGCAGCATAAATTTAGGAAATTTCACGCCGTAATCATTTTAATACTCCGTTTCTATTCATCTAAACACAAATACATGTTTCAATTAGTATTTAGCGAGCGTGTTTTTTAGAATAATAATTTAAAATTCCATCAAGAAAAAGGTTTAACCAGTTAAAAGACAATCATTAAAGTTATTTATTCACCCACCATGTTTTATCTATCTTAATTTACCTCTCTGTCTAAATATAGAAACCATAATGCATACACGTTGATTACAAAGCCATCCTTGCTCACAGAGGTAGTAGTTCTCCCAGCTACTGCTCAGTGGCTCAGGAGTTGGGAAAAATAACAGACCGATAGATGAGTAGCACCCGCTTCTATCAATTTCCCAGGTTACGCCTTATCAGTTTTCTTTAGAGCTTCTTAATATAAGGTAACCAAAAGTGTTCTTACCGAATTTTGGATAATTAAAATAAAGGTATAACACAACAAATGCCATTGACAATTTAAAGAAATATTCATCAGGATATAGAACCTTTTTCCAGCGTTCCTTTGGCTGTGAGATGCCCAAAAAGCAAAGAAACCTGTGATTGCTTGTCGTATGTGTTGTATATATATTAATTAATTGTTACCACAGAGTGTGTGTAATCTCAGAGGTAACCGAAACAAAAAAAGTTCCTTGGTTTAATATTAGTTTCCCCTTTTATATTTTGTTCTCTCTTGTAAATCAATAAATATAATGTTTAATTAATTTTTTTTGGAATCAGTTTCATTAAAAATTCTAAGCAAAGTCAACAATTGGTAGAAGAGCGTGGTTGTTTGATATAAAGCTCAAAAGCGAAAATATTTAATCTGAAGATTAAGCAAGAAGTTTATTCGGATCGGTAAACTGAAGCAATTCTGAGAAGATTAAAGGTATTTATATAGATTAATTTGAATTATATCTATATATTGCATGTTCAAAAGTTACCCAATATTTATATAAATTTAAAATATATATTTGTATTTAAAATATATTGGTTTGTTTATATTAATTCAAAAGGCGAAAATGGTCGAATATAACTTATTATCCCAAACAGAAATTGAACCATTAACAGGAACTAATTATCAAATTTGGGCGTTGAAAATCTGCGCAGTTCTGAGAGGTAGAAAATTATTTAAATGTGTAATTTCCGATCCAGAACCTGATATGGAAAACAAAAGTTCTTGGGAGATATGGAGTGAGAAAAATGATGAAGCATTTGGGATAATCATCACTACGTTGACAAATGAACAAGCTGGAATGCTCATAGGAGAAACAAATGCGAAGAAAGTATGGCACTCACTGAGAAAAACATACACAGGCAATTTGGAAGATAAGATTATTGATATAGGCTTAGAATTGAAGAACATTAGAATGAAAGATAAAATGTAACTGTAGATGAATATATAACGAGGGCAAAAAAATATTGCTGCTAGAAGTTCATCATTAGGGCATCAATTTCCTACAAGAGGACTTTCATTTCATATTGTCAGAGGCATACATCCAAGGTATGAAAATATTGCTATTGTTTTACGATCTAAGAGAGGGGCAACAGATGAAGAGATTCAACAAACTCTAAGAGGAGTCAAGAGGAAATATGAGATTAAATCAATCGGTTGAGAATGGGCATGAACAAGCATACAGAATTAAAGTTAGAAAAGTTAAACAATTAAACCAAAAAGATGTTTTGTTTGTAATAAAAAGGGACATCTAGCTAATGATTGCTGGTTTCGAGATAAACAGAAACAAGGATACCTAAAGAAATGGACTCCTGATTATAGAAATCACAAATACAGTAGAGAACATTCAAGTAACCTAGTGGATACTATGAAGAGTGGATTTAATGAGCAAGCTTTTGAAACATATGTAAAATAATTTGAAGATTATCCAGATGGGAGGAATAATAGGCAAATTTGGTGTATAGATTCAGGATGCACCGCACATTTAACCCCAAATCCAACTTTGATGGAAAATACGTGACAGAGTACAAAAGTGAAATCAATCTAGCTGAGAAGGGCAAAACTACCCAAGCCATAGCCAAAAGAGATATGAGACTTACTATATGCACAAGTGAAGGCCAAGAAAATATTTGCATCAAAGATATCTTACATGTACCAAATTTAAGGAATAATTTCTTGTCAGTATATGAATTAGTCAAAAGGGAAATTCGGTTATTTTCAATAAGGATGGAGCAAAAATTTATAATGAAGGGAATGATTTAGTTGCTGAAGCATATATTAAAGATAGAATGTTTATGATGGAAACAAAACTAAGAAATGTACCAATAGCAAAAAATGAAAATGTCATGGTTATAAATACACATTTATCGAATAAAAATAGCATTATAAGTTTATGGCATAAAAGATGAAACCATATAAATGAAGAATAAGTGAAAAAATGATTCAAGGACATATTGTAAGAGGATTGGATCTAAAACCAGAATTACCAGAATGCGAAGCATGCATAATGGGAAAACTGGTTCAGAAGCCATATAATGTTAGAGAAAATTATACAGTTAAGCCCCTGCAGTTGATTCATATGGATTTATGTGGACCATTGACATTGCCATTGTCAGCTGTATATATTAAGAATTGTACCCCCCACAGGTCTATTAAGCACCATACACCCTTGCAGAGATGGAATGGGAGGAAGAATCTTTGTATATTTTCTTAGATCAAAAGATGAGACCTTTGAAAGATTTAAAGAATTTAAAGTAAGAGCCGAAAACGAAAAAATTAAGTCTTAGAATAAAAAATGTAAGAACCGACAATGTGGAACTGAATTTTGTAACTCTAGATTTGAAGGACTTTTCAAAAGAAATGGGATCCATCGCCAACTTACCACAACATACTCACCACAAGGTAATGGAGTCGCACAGAGAGTGAATAGGACTCTTATAGATACAGCGAGAACCTTACTAATTGACTCAAAATTACCCATGAAGTTTTGGGCAGAGGCAATTGCTACAGCTGTATATATTAAGAATTGTACTCCCCACAGGTCTATTAAGCACCATACACCCTTGCAGAGATGGAATGGGAGGAAATCATCAGTCAAACACATTCGAATATTAGGATGTTTGACATATTGGCTTTAGAGCAAGCCAAGAAGAAACAAGTTTTCACCAAAGGGTAGAAAGGGAATATTTATTGGTTATCCCATTAACCCTTAATTAAACGCGCCCGTTTTTAGGACGTAGATACTCGTGCCGAGCTTCCCGAGCTCGAACTTTAAAATTATAAAAAATGATAAAATTATTTTTCAAAAAATAAAATTTGTATTTTACCTTAGTAGATAGACAATAAGGATTAAATATATAGCAAATTTTAAAATTTTATTTTCTTAATTACCAAGTCATGCATAAAAATATAAAAACATGTGAAAAACAGAGATTTTCGCAGGCTTTGCGCAAATTCTTTTATATCTAATAAATCGCCATTATCCACTGGCAATTTTGGCAAACTTGGTTCGAATGTTCTTTGCAAATGTTCTTATTGCATTTACAGCAAGTTATGGTTGAAATGCAGTTCTTGGCGCAAGGGCAAATATAGCACCGTTTCACTAGCTATTTTCAGAGAAAAAAAGCTCTAAAATTAAACCTATATATTAAAAATTCAATATATTATGAATAAAAAAATTAAATATGTATAAATAATTGAAAAACAAGTTTTAAAGGATTCCACAAAAACGTACCAGTGACGAGAGAGAGGCCAGGCATCAAGGTGAAACCGTAACCAAAAATGTTACGTCAGCACTCGCGACGCGCTTTTAAGGCACGCCGACAATTTTTTTCACACTCTACTGTTGCCATTGAAGTTCAAATATGGTTTAAAATGTTATATTCTGCAGAATGAGTACAGCTATGAAAATTATCTTTTTTTTTTTGCATTTTTAAAATTCTCATTTTAGAATTTTGAAAATTGAGTGAGCTTCGGAGGCTCGGGTTAAAAGAAAATCCTACAGAATATATGATATAATGACAAAGAGAATTCATGAAGTCAGATCAGTGAAATTTAGTGAAGAGAGGAATTGATTATGCAAAAGATATTCAGGAAGATACTAATTTTGATAATCTGACCTATAAAGGAAATTGTGAAGAAATAGTTGCTGAAGACTTTCTTATCTTGAAAGAAGAAAATCCTGTCACAGAGAGTAAAATGAGGTCTCAGGAGGATACTTCAGTAAAACCAGGGGGTGACACTGAAAATGACTCAACACAAACTGAAACTATAGAGGAAAGATGCGTAAAAGGAGGAAGAAAGAAAGGAGAAACAAAGAGCATCTTAGAAGAACGGCACAAAGCAAGACTTAAAGAACAAGAAAGGAAATTGATTGAAAAAGGAGCTCGACGCTCACAAAGAATAAAGGATAGGAATGAGGCAAATTTAATCATGGAAATAGATCATTATATTCCGGATAACTTTAAAGAAGCAATGGATAGTGGAGAAAGAAATGAATGGCACAAAGCAATGGAAGAATAGCTCAGTGAGATAGAGAAACATAAAGTATGCACACTAGTACCAAGGGAAAATGGTATGAAAGTCATCAATTGTAAATGGGTCTACAGTACGAAGAAAACATCAAATGACGGCATATATAAAAGAAAGGCCAGACTGGTTTCTGTTGGATGCAATCAAAGATATGGTGTGGACTATAAGGACAAACTACGGAAATGTGCAGATAGCCTTGGACTTGCTGATTAGGGCTTACACACAGGGGCGCGTGTGTTGTATATATATTAATGAATTGTTGCCACAGAATGTGTGTAAGCTCACAGGTAAATAGGAGCTAACCGAAACAAAAAAGGTTCCTTGGTTTAATATTAGTTTCCCTTTTATATTTTGTTCTCTCTCTTGTAAGTCAATAAATATAATGTTTAATTATTAATATTCTTGGAAACAGTTTCATTAAAAATCCTAAGCAAAGTCAACAGTATGTCAGCCGTATTTGTGTGCAGTAATCTATTGGGGTATGGTCCTGGGAGTACGGTGGATGACAGAATGTTTCCTAGTCAAATAGCTTGTGGGGTTCCTTGCTGATCTTGCCACATGTGGTTTTCAATATCATCAAGGAACAATACATCCTTGCGATTAACTAGTGCTAGCTGCTTCAGTTCCCGGTTCACACTTTCGTTACAACTTCTGTGAGTATAGAACGGCAGTGTGGTGGTTTGGCCTATTGGTTGGAGCTCGTAGTTCACACCACTAACCCACCAGGCAACATTAGTTGGGTGTATAAGAACTCTTGAGATGGGAGTCACAGATCCCCCAATCACTGTTTAGAACATTTTTCATGGAGGGCCCACTTTGGGGATGCGCTGATAAAACAAAAATAAACAACATGCCATTTATTATTTTTTGTTGGCTCCGACTGGGTACCCACTTGCTCAGACTGCGAGTTTTCCTATGCCGCTCAAGCGAAACTCTGATTGTCTCATCAGAAAATTGAATGTGTGTGGCAAACTCACCACATGTTTGGCTGTTTTCCTGCTTTATGGCAGCCTTCATGACCACTCATCTAGCCTATTTCCTCGGCCACTGCAGGGTGCATCGGTTAAGAAAATATCTCCTGAACGAAGCCTCTGGAGCCAATTTGGCTGCGTTATTTTCTACAAAGATTGAACATATTCGTTGACGTAAATGAGTTGCTAACAAGCCCATCTCACCCTACAAACTAACAAGTTTATTTAACCATTCTATTTCTAATACCCAGAGCTACGACCACCGTTATGGTACACCGACCGTGTTAAAGCCATGGAAGCGACATCATTACAGCACGTGCTTATTATTTATTGGCCTTCTCGCGTCTCCAGTACAATGGCATAAAAAGGCAAGAACATTTTGGTTGCCTTATAAATGGAACGAGTTTAATTTTAGAAAAGTTAGATTGATATTCCGAAAAAAAATTACCATTTCGGTTTAGATATCTTAGAATTACTCATAGCTACAAGTTAATGTTGAGGCATTCGTATCAATATTAGTAATTTATGAGTTGGGGTGTGTGAAGGAAAAATTTAGCTCTTATAGTATAGTTATGAGAATTTTAAGATTAATAATTTTTTTAAATTTAATTTAAACGTGTTAGGTTTATTATTATTTTTTTGTAATAAATAATTAGTTAGATTATATTTTTAAAAAAGGGGAAAAAAAGTAACACCAGCAAAGCATCGGCAGTTACGCGTCATAGGCTGGGTGAAAAAAGGAATAAGCGAAGAGAAAGTTTTAAAGAGAAGAGAAAAGACAGAACCATGATAATAATTTTCCAAATATAAAATAAAGCTAATTAGAGAAAGAGAAGTATTTTTTTGCTCTATTTTCTCTCTTGATGAAAGAAGATAGATTTTTGTGATTTTTTTTTTGGGGGGAATTTTTTTTTATAATCTTATTTTAAAGACAATCTAGTGTCAATGTGGAGGACACGATATAAGATAGTATATTAAATTAGGAAGGATGAAAACCTTAAAGGTTAGACCAGATGGAAATAGGATGGTACTCAGGCGGACCTCTTCAGATGAAGACCTGAGCAGCAGTTTCAGCCCTTTCTTCATTACTGCCAAACCATGCCTCTTCGACCAAATAGAAAGCAAATTTAGGTTGGAACGGAGATAGGGTAATAGCTAAGCCTCAGATGCTACATAAATCAACTAATGAACTGAGCAAGTATATATATATATATGCGATAAGAGGCCCTGTCGACTTATCTGTGATGAGATATCCTGTCGACTCTCGCTATAGGCTTTGGTAACCGAGGGTCAAACCTGTAGTAACCGAGAGGGACAGTCAGGGCGTGGAGAGTTTTCCAGTACCTCTCTGCACCTTGGAGGACCTTTAACAGTTCTCACAGAGTACAGACAGAGTCGAGGCAGAGTGGAAAGCTTGGGAATGTCCACACACAAAAAACGAAGAGACACAGCTGTAGTAGGAAAGTTCCATGAATAGATAAAAGTCGAGCTAAGAGCAAGAAGGAGTTAAAAAAAGTTCTTACTGTTTTACATAGCGATGGGGTGGTCCTGGCTGAAACCAACAAGGGCTCACGCCGACGGTGAAGTGACTGACTACCAAGTTGGGCTAAAACCGAGGTTTTTTATACCATTCCCGAGGAGGGAGAGATCCGAGAATTTGGACTTTGAACAGGTCCAAAGGGCGTGGGGGCGTCTGCGGCATTCTGCACCCTTTGACCTTGATGGCAACGACTCGCCAAATTCTCTTTAGGGTTATTTTTTATCTCGATTTTAGACGTTTTTGAACTTCTCAATCTTGCTTTAACTCAGCTCTTAATCTATTACATAGCTTTATTTATTTATCCTCAGTATGTACAAAGTACATTACATATGGTGATGCAATGAAACATGTCAATCATGCGTATAATTATTTATAGATGTCTTTCTATATACAACATGACAATCTTGTTATAAGTAGTATACAATATAGGGTTGTTGACTTAAATTACCATATATATATATACAGGGTGTACCAGGTAAATTGGGAATTTCAACAATGGTATTTTAACTGAAATTTTTTGCAAGTAAAAATTAAAATATCCGAATGAAATTTGACACAGTAGTAGATAAAAGGATATAGTTTTTATTTATTCAATGTAGTTTCCATTATTAGCTACAACAGTCTCGAGGCGAGTGCGGAATGAAGCACAGGCCTTGGCGACGATGACCTTGTCCATTTGGGTCATCACCGTGTGAACTGCTTTCTTGACAGACTGGATGGTGGTATGAGGAGCTTTGTTGACATCTCTCTCAACAACGCCCCATACATAGTAGTCGAGGGGATTGCAATCTGGAGAATTAGGGGGCCAAATATCAGGACCCCAGTGACTAGGGACGTTAAGTGTCAGCCACGATTGTGTCTTTTTTGCCTTATGGGCTGGAGCTGAGTCCTGTTGGAAGACATACTTCCTTCCTGCGGCCACCATGTCCATCCAAGGCTTCACAACGGTCTCCAGAACATTGATGTAGGTGTCAGCGTTCATCCTAAGGCCCTTCTCAAAGAAATGGGGAGGCATGACATCACCTTCACTGCTGATAACGCCAAGGACCATTACAGAGGCAGGAAATTTCGTGTGCATCACGACAGGTATCTCTGAGGGGTCTTTACAGATCCAGCGATCATTCCTGGGATTTACCTTTTGGTCCACGTCAAAGTTCTTTTCGTCAGAGAATAACCTTAGCATGCCAAAAGAGTCGTGTTTCAGGTTGTTGAGGAGGGCAGCAGCCTTTCCTTTTCTGTTATTCTTCATATTCTCAGTCAGCAACTGACCTTTCCGAAGGGCATAAGACTTGAGACCAAGGTCCTCATGGATAGTTCTGACAATTGTCATAGAGCCAACGTCCATTTCCTTGGCTATGGCCCTCATGCTCTTCCCAGGGTTTCCATCAATCTTCTCCTTGACATTTTTGACAAATTCTTCGCCTCTTACCCTGTCCGATCGACGCGAGTGCTTTTTCCTTGTAGCTATCCCCTCTTTGTTACTGTCGGCCTCATCAAACTGCTTCTTGACACGATAAATAGTGGTTTTGGGCAACTTAAGAAAATCCACTATCTCTTTGGGGCTCCTTCAGGCGCGCAGAGCAACGATGATGGCAGCTCGATTTTCAAATTCTCGGTTACTCTTCATCACTACACTGCGCACACATGTACTGTTGCATTTTACATGAATATGGCTACGTAATGAAAAAAAAAAAAACAAGTTTTTAATCTCAAGTAGTTTTTGTTTTATGGACTGTCAAAGTTAGTCCCAATTTACCTGGTACACCCTGTATATATATATATATGAAAAATAGTACAAATGTAACATTGTACTGGGATAAGGTGCATAAATTAAGAAAAAAATAAATATATATATATATATATATATTGCCCGCACCACGTAGCCTACTTCTGAATGTTTATAAGATGACATATAAGAAATATTATATGGGGGTAAATTCCTTGACTGTACATATGTGTACTTAATCTCTGTATTTTACCTCCAGTATGGCTCCCTATGGATTTCTATCGATATATATCCAACTGGTTACCAAAAATTACTGACTGGAAAATTGAAAAATTACCTAATCTCTACTAATATAGATTTCTCATATTTCAATTGTGGACATTTGCAAAGAACTTTATCATTACGTGACTGTCTATACAAACATCTGACATTTTCTCCTAGAACAGTGTGATTAAGCTTTATTTAAAAAAAATAATCAAAGATTTTTTCAATTCCGTATTTTTCTTTGGCAACAATGGAAACAAAAATTGAGAGAAAAGGGGAGAAAATAGAAAAATTCATCACATTGTTTGTACAAACACAAATAATTTTGAAGTCAATTTAATAGTTTTCACCCCCCGCCCTTCTAGCTCTTAGAGAATCAGAAAAATGCCTTGGCCACAAAAGATGAATTAATTGAAAATGAATTGTTGTCTGACACATATATATATATATACTTGTATTTACTTTGCCTAAAAATACGAATCTCTCACACACATAACTCTTCAAAAACCTTTGTGTATCAAACGTTGATTAAATTTACAATCATTTAGAAATTAATGGATAAGATGATAAATATGCTGCTGCAATGTCTTCAGTGTGAGCAAACCTTTTACATAATGGTCACTGAAATTTTCTTTAAATTCTCATGTCGACGTAAAACGCTGTATCATGTTTGTCATAATCTTTTTTAATAAGCGCTATTTTAATTTTATTTTCAATTATTTTAAATATCAAGTTAAAATAATTTTATTAATATTCTAGAAGATAACTTTTTTTTTACTTATCCTTTTAGTCTAAATTAGACAAGATCTTGGAGGTCGTGCTCGTAAAGAAGCTCAAGAACTCTTCTTGGTTCTCTGTACAGGGATCTTTTGGCCTTTCCAATGCAATTTAGTAAATGTTGGGGAGTGGCCTCTTCGGTTTTGCACCTAGTGCACATGGGGAAGCTTTTGGCTCCCTCTTTATAGGCTAGGGGGGCGCAGGTGACCAGATTTCCATCTGGCCAACTGTGTCGATTCCCTTCTGTTTAGTTGGAGGGTCTGTTTTTTGGGGTTTTCTACCTGGTACCAAGAATGATGGAAACTATCTCTATGGTTCCTTATTAGTTGTAGTTTCAGTTTGTTAATATGGTCCCTTGCTGAAAGGTAGGTCTCGGAGTTCACCGCATCAGGATGTCCAGCTGCTCCTTCCTTTGCCAATCTGTCGGCCTCCTCATTTCCAGGGACTCCCACATGTGATGGAATCCATTATAGACATATATATATATATATATATATTCAGTTTGTTGATTTCTGCAGCAATGTTTTTGACGAGTCTGTCTTGTGAATAGTAGCAGTTTTTAATTGCAAAGATGGCGGCTTTTGAAACTGTATAAATTATCATCTTTTTAGTCTCGTTTTTCTCTACGAGTTTTAGAGCTTGTAGTATGGCTGTTAGTTCAGATCTGAAAACTGACAAGTTCTTTGGATTTTTGATTCTTCTTTTTATTTCCATACTATCTTTAAGGATTAGAACTCCACTGCCAGAGGAGCCATTCTCCACCAGTGGGCCATCGGTGTATATCTGTATGGTCTCTTTGTCTGCTTTTTCAATCCTCTCCATAGCGAGGCTCCTGAGTAGCCCAGGGTGGCCGGCCCTTTTGGAGCATTCTTGCTCTAGATCCAGGTTGTAGGAGATTTCTGGCCTTCCATTCTTTCACATCGCTTTGAACGTTGTAGTTTTCGATCAACTACCAAATGTGGCCTAATCAATTAAACAGAGGCTGGATCAATGGGGGACTTAATTCGACGTATCGTGGGCGAAGAAGAGGTTCTCAGCGCATTAAATATCGACCCAGTCACTCTTAAATCATCTTCTGTGGAAATCAATAATCAAGAAGAGGTAGAAAAACCTGTCTTCAATTTCGCACCCTAATTGAAGACTTCCGCCACGACGTCAGTACTCCGACCAAACACCTCTATCCAACCAGACACCATCTCTGAGAATAAGCAACGAATGGAGAACGCAAGACAATCCGATTTTCTCCGAATATGGCCGCCCAGGCGAAATGTAAAAATTCGAAGGATACCTATAAAGCCCCAAAGATAATCAAATAGGTGTCGAACAAGTCTTACCCAGACAATCGCCTATCCAAACAAGGAAATATCCTTTACAGGATTTATATCCTAGTAATATCTGTTACCAAACATGAAAATTAATAATACTCTGATCAAAAAGGTTTCGACACTTTGCACATACGTTAAAAAAAAACTTTATTATTCTACCAAATTCAAATTGTCGCCTTCAAAGTAATCCCCGTTGGCCACGATGCACTTCAGCCACCTTTTTTTTCCAGTCGGCAAAACACCTCTTGTAGTCTGTTTTCGGGATCGCCTTCATGGCCTTCTTCGATTCCACTTTGATCTCTTCTATGCTCTGAAATTTCCGACCCTTTAACTTTTTTTGAGCTTTCAAAGAGGAAGAAGTCGCAGTGGGCCAAATCGGGACTGTAGGGGGTTGGGGGAACACAGAGGTTGAGTGGTCCTGCAGGAACTTCGAGATTTTGAGGGCTGTGTGCGCCGGCGCGTTATCGTGGTGAAGGATCCACGACTTGCTCCTCCACAGCTCCGGCCGATTCTGTCTGATCGCTTCCCTCAATCGCCTCAAAACTCCCAGGTAGGAGTCAGCAGTTATTGTAGAGCCTTGTTGTTGAAATTCATGATGAACGATGCCCTGGTAGTCGAAGAGCACCGTCAACATGACCTTGACTTTGCTGGGAGCCTTCCTCGCTTTCTTTGGTCTCGGCTCATTTTTGAAGCGCCACTCCGATGCCTGTTGGGTAGTTTCCGAATCAAAGCCGTAAATCCATGTTTCGTCTCCAGTAATGACCCTCTTCAGCAATTCGGGGTCGTCGGTTGTCGCTTCGAGATTGAGACTGGCAGTTTCTTTCCGGGCGTTCTTTTGATCAAAAGTCAAATCTTTGGGAACGAGAACGGCGTTGAGTCTTCTCACTCCCAAAATGTCCTTCATTATCGATTGAGTCGACCCGAATGATATTCCTGCTTCTTCGGCGACCTCCCTGACAGTTATTCGTCGGGCTTCACGCACCATTTTCCAACATCTTGTCCACTTTTTCAGGCGTGGTTGATGTGGACGGTCTCCCGGAACGCTCGTTGTCGGCGGCTTTTCCCGACTCTCCTTGAAGCGCTTGTACCACTCGAAAACTCGTCTTCGGCTCATGACGGCATCCCCGTAGACTGTTTGCAACATCCAAAAAGTTTCGGCACCCTTGAATCCGTTTTTCGCACAGAACTTGATGCAAATTCGTTGATCCTCCATTTCGGTTGTTAACGAAATCGAAGCACGGGCAAGATGGCTTCACTTCGAACAGCCGCTGCTCGCGCTGTTGTGGCGCGTGATTTTTGAAATTTGGCAGGGCTCCAAGCCAAGGGCGACGCTTGCGTTTGCCACAAACCGGGAGAAAATATATTGAGTTTTCAGGATTTTATGAGCAAAGTAGCGAAACCTTTTGATCAGAGAAGTATATCAAGTGAAGACATCATCAAGGCCTTTTAGGAAGTTTTAATCTTTAAAGGGGATAAAATATCTTAGCATGGCAGAACTAAACATGTGGAATTGGAGGGAGAGAGAGTTGAGAGAAAGATTAGGCATCAATTTAAGAAAATGTATTTCTTGCCTGTTATTCTTCTTACAACACAAGTTGAAGATTAATCCAGAATTTTAGGTCATGTTGAAATAAAAACCCTTCACGTCTCTCGCAAGGGATCGCCCCATAACACGAGAGAAGATTCTTCCAGGGCCCATCTCCCGGTTACTTCTATGCATATGCTACGCTTGACCGTATAAAACCTGCCATATTTTCCTGCTTTGTGTTACATGGATTTACCGTCTACTTCTTGTATGCTTTACCTTTATTTACCTATTCTTCTTGTATACTTCTTGTGTACATTCTTTGCGCATAATTTGATCTACATATATTTTATAAATTAGATTTAGTATAAGTTATTTAGAAGATAGTTGGCGAGAGCGCTTGATAAGATGTCTGTCTATATGGAAGAAGATTTCATTTTCGAATTCAAGCTGGCTCAATTTTTAATGCTGGTAGGGAAAGCTTCCATTACACATTTACGTGATAAAGACATTGGTCATCGCAGGGGCACCTTGTTACTAATGTAAACGATATATAGAGAAGAATATAATCATGAAAGAATCTCCCGATATTGCAGCCACTGATGGCAGATCGCCATTCATCGTAATAAATATATTCTGAAAGTTGATTATTTTAATCTCTCTGGAAATAGGACTTTACTCTACTTATAAAAAAAACCAACTACGTACGCGTCTCGGGCTGTTAGTCCTCGTTGGCCTAGTTCAGTCTGGACATTATGGGCCAACCACACAAGAAGGGTCAAGGGATAATTCAGGAAAAAGAAATATATCAGCTATAGCACACCTAACAATTACCCTCGCTCCATACACGCGTCTCTGAACATTTTAAATAAGATAAATTAATCAATGCATTTTCTCGAAAGTTTAGTAGGTCGGTAGTTAGAATAAAAAACAAAGGCTATTTTAAGGATTTCCCTTTATAGGCCTCCTTATGAGGCCGATGTAAAAATAGGCCAAATTCTGGTGCAGGTTTAATTGGATGATGGATGGATGGATCAATGACAGATTTATTTTTGTTGCTCCGCGTGTGTGTCCTCTAGTTTATTTTAGGAATTTGCAATAATTCGATGGATTAATTAATGAAATCAGATTTAAATAGACTCGAACACCGCGTTTTACCTCTCCGACTATAAGTTTTTGGAGTTTGACCTGGAGGTTAGGAGGGTTGTGTGCGACTCACACATTTTAAAGATGGAGTAGCTTTCTTTGACAATAATGAGGAAATATCATGAGCGATTATTATAGGCCAAGTCCAGGTGGGTCATTCCAGCTAAATTATACCTTTATCTGGTGCTACTAAAAAGAGAATACTCAGATTTACATTGGTTGTTCAGCACTCGTAGTACTTACAAACAATGTAGAAGTTCCCTATCTCTCGACCTTGGAAATATTCTCGCGGCTTGGAATTTTGTATTTATTCTTTTTAGGAATATATATTAGAGGGGAGAAATGAAATATGTTATTGAATAATTTATAACATTATAAAAACAAAAGTACAAAATATTGATTGTCATCTGTCGAAATCCGTTAGGTATAGATGCCTGTGAGCTCTGACAAAATTTCCCGAAAACCTAAATTTTATCTTTATATATTGAGTTATACTTTCTCATCCGTACGCTCGTGATTTGCGAATAACTATGGATTTATTTATTTATTTCAACACACAAAACGCGATATCCTGGCTAGGGATAATTGCGTCGATTTACATTTTTTAAAAAACAGAAACAGTTATAAACATATTATACAAGAAAAAGTAATTAAAAACAAAACAGAGAAACAATAATATATATTAGAAATCTGAACCTTTCAGGCTTGAAAGATAATCACAAATATGTTTACAAAAATGGTTATATTTATGATAATTCTCTCTGCTATTTACAAATTGAAATATATCTTCAACATTGTTTATTGTCTGTTGTCTAGCGGTGAAGAAGAGTGGGCATTCCAGCAGTAGGTCTCTCTAGTCCTGGAATTTGTTGCCACAATGACAGCTAGAGTCTTCAACCGCTCCAATCTTTGATAAAAATCCCTTAAAATTTCCATGGTTCTTTGTAAACGGGTATAATAAAAATTCGAACGGGAAAATGTTGGAATTCCAAACGGGAAAAAGCTTTGGGATGTTTCATTTGTTTTTAGAAATAATTAATCTATTTTTTGCACTTAAAAATGAACTAATTATACTCGAAGAATGTGGTTTAAAGCATTTTGATCCTCTATCGAAAGATAAGCCAAATCATATTTAATTATTTTAGATTCAATATAACCTGTGAGAAGTGGGATGTTCGCAAGACTATGGACACAGTTGGAAAATGTAGTCTTGTAGGCTCCAACCGCCCAAAGAAGAATTTGATATTGAATAGAGTTGTTTTTATTTGCATCGACTATTTATAAAATGTAGCAAATTTCTGAACCATACGTAAGAACTGGCCTGATGATTGTTTTATACAAAATTATTCTTTTTTTTAGTATTTTTCCCCACATTTTCCCACAAAGTGAAAACAGAAAATTTTTCATTCTTACGATCCTGCACAAAATGTCATTGATATGTGGGGTAAAATTAATCTTCTTTTTTATTCTATGATTTGAGAATTTTATGCCTAATATTTTTACTTGATCTACTGGGTTTAAAATAATATTCGGTATTTAAAATGGAACTTTAGGTTTATTATGTAAGTAAAGTAAATTCGTTTTCTCTGGGCTTATTGATAATTTATTCCTATTACACCATTGAATCACATAGCATAGAATATGAGAAATTTGCCCTTCTTCCACTGCTTAAAAAAGATTATATAATTCCTATTAATTTAAATGAAAGGTTATGGATCTAACTATGGATTAACCTAGCCTATTTAGTTAGGCTTTTGACTATAGCGTGGCCCATATATGTAGAAATGTTAGAAACTAAGCTAGAACTAGTCTGTTGAGGACATATAGACAAATAGAATTATGAAGATACTATCTATTTATGTGAACTATAGCTTCAGGAGTAGGCTGGCCTTGGTGCTTTCATTAAATTCCCAGAATTTCTGAAAATAAAACACACAAAAATATAAGATAAAAATAAAAGTGTATTAAATAATCTTCGAAATAATCCCCTTCCTATATAAATACCTATGCCATCCCACTTCCCAATTTTCGTAGCATATTTTATAGTGGTTTTCTTTCAAGCTTCTGAGAAACTCCCGCGATTTTTATTAGAACTTCTCGCGCGCTGTTTTATTGAATCGCTGTCTCTCTCTCCATTAAGAAACATTTTCATTTTAATGTATAGGAAAAAGTCATTTGGGGCAAGATTTGATGAGTATGGGTCCTATGTGGAAATATATGCATTTTTTATTCTTGATCCAAATATCCTAAACAACAACAGTCATGTGGAATCTGGCGTTGATTGGGAAAATTTCCGAAACTTATTTTCCAATTGCAAAAATTGTCGCGAATAGTCGATTGAACTAATTACACCGAAGGACCCGTTATCGCCGAAGGTTCTTTTATGATAATTCATTATTTTTGGCAATTTTAATGCAATTTTGTTTGTTTTTCTCTTCTCTATAGGTCTTGCGAATTAGGATAATATCTTGAATTGAGTTTCGTTGTCCACTTTAAAAGCGGCAATACCATTCATAAACTGTGACTTTCTTTAAGCATTTAAGCATGTCTCGCCGAATACCTTTCGAAGCATTAACAACGTTTTTGTAACTGAAAATTCATATTTTACACAGAAACGAATGCATATTTGTTATTTAGAAAATTTAGGCATCACACGCGGGAAATCGCAGGTAAGACGCTCTGTGAGAAATCAAATTTAATATATTATAGGAAATATATATATAATAAAATATATATATTATAAAATATATATATATAAATATATATACAAAATATATATATATATAAATAAATAAAATATATCTATAAATAATGCTCGTGCTCTCATTTCAAAGCTTAATGTTCACGAATTGTAAACACGTGCTCCTTTTTTGGTTTACGGACAGACGAATCACATTGTAATGTTTTGTTTTTCCGTTGTTTAGATTGTTTTATTTTGTATTCCTATACTTATAATCTAATATAACAAAATATCACATTTTTAAAAATTAAGCTCTTTTCCCCTCAAAATAGAAAATAATAATCCAGGAAAAATGCTCATCCATATTTATCCATAGAAATGACCTAGCGACATTATCCGCTAAACCCCTCTTTGTCAAGTTATGAAGAATCCAAATTCTCTTCTTGGATCTCATGAAATAAACACGCTGTATTTAACGAAGATCAAATCTATGAATCTGCCAGACGGGCGTTTCTGGTGTTGTGTCACCGACCTTGAGTCTGTTAGATTGCAGAGACGGCTAATAGATGGCCCACAGTTGTGTAGAGATATTGACTACACAAACAAAACAACACAAAACTAGATATATAAATGGATCAAATTGGGGTGGTATTTAGCGAAATCTGCCGGTATCAGATACCGTTCCTGGGAATCGACACAGTGGGTCACTATACCAGACAGGTGGTTATCATAGTCCACAAGGTCAGGTAGCTTTGAACTTGCCCGGAATGTTTGTTTTACCCATTTACCTTCATTTCGAATTTATAATATCAAATAGAGCTAATGAATATAATTATTCACAAGTCTATAATTTAACACGTGTATATATATCGAATATTTTTGTTATTTATTTGCTTACACACGGAACACTCGTGTTAAAATCGCATTTCAAAATTAGGTCTCATTCACTTCCTAATTGAATTCATTATGAATGAATTCATATCGTAACTTATACTATTACTACTTATAATTTATACGAGTCTGTGAAATAAATACCAAACATAAGCCAACACTATCATACCATATAACAGCGGTATGGTAGATTAAACTGGCGAAACCGCTGGCAGGGTTCACCACTGATGAGTCAGGCCCTCCCTTTAATTTTTCCATTGCAGTAAGGGCAGTAGAAATTGTTTTATTTTAAAAAGAATATTACGCGTCTAAAATAGTTTTGTAATTTGATAACAGATGGCGCGCTAGTGCATCGAAATATAAGCCATTAACGTTATATTGATCTCAGTATATATAATAACACTATTAATGAATCACTCAAAGTTTTTGTTACTTATATAAATTCCTATATTATCCAAGTGTAGTTTAGAGATCAATGGCACAGTATGTAAATATAAAGGTTGGGGAGCATGGTCTAGTAACTAGACTCTAGTTCAATAATATAAACTATGCAAATAACTATTTAGCTCAAATTAAAATCTCCGAAATGGAAATACAAAAATAAATTTCAATAATGTAAACCAGAATTCTAAAAAATACAAACATATCTTGCCTTTCAAAACTCGATAGTTGAGCCAGCTGATTCCACGGACTCGATCACGTACATCGCGCCGGAATAATCTAAGACATCCAATTTATATATTCATTAGTTCACTTAAGATAGAACAAAGTGGTTTGAAGGTTATTTAATTAATGTATACTCTACATATATTACACATCATGTAAAACTATAAAACGTGTATGTGAGACCCAGACTTTGTTCACAAATTAATTGACTTCATTAACTACATTGGTCTCAATATAAAATTGGTACCTGCGTTAACAACAATAAATAATGATCGTATATAATAATAATTATGTAATAATATATCTTCGAATAGAGCACAATGCGATTAATTAAATACAAATAGTATACTTGTAGTTGATTAAGTTTTATACATATTTTCGTAATATTATAAATTCGGAAAGTATAAAGTGTACAGAGAGGCAGACAAATTAGATAAACACTAATCATAGCAAGTATAAAATACATTATTAAAAGAATACTTTATATATTTATATTAAATGTCTGTGTGTATATAAAGCGATTAAAATATTTCAGCTTGTACCCCCCTAAAATAATCTCAACGCTTGAATCTATATAAAACTTTCATAGGATTTTAAAATATGTTAAAACATCTATAGAGCACCAAAAAATCCGAGTTTATATTTGCATTCGATAAAAAGCTGATTTGGTTTGGTATTTTTTGTATCAGCATTTTATTGATTTTTAAATTAAACACCCGACATATTGTTTTTATTGCTTTTTGTAATTTTTTTTTTCTCTTAGTTTTTACGGAAATCGAATTCTCATATTTTATACAGGAATTAATTTTAATATCTTCCTCTATACTTTTTTAATGTATTGATATATTATTTTTTTTAACTTAGTTCCTAGTAAACCAGAATTAATTATATCCATTTTATTGTTTAGTAGAACTTCAAAAATAGGTTAGAGAAAAGACTATATGGAAAAAATAAATATTTTTTTCAACACGCAATAAAATCGAAATGAATGCAATATATAATTGCATTAATTATTTCTCCAAATTAGACTAGGGTCGACCGTGCAGGATCATGTCTGTGTGAATCCGGTAACTTACTGAGAGAAAACTTTCAAAATTTATTGTTGAATAAGATGGGGAAATTATTTTTAATTCTTACAAAAGTGCGAAATTGGTTTTAAAAAAAAAAAATGTTTTCAAATGGTATTATATGAAAAATCCAAATGGATTTCGAGATTAAAATCTTGGTCTCCAATCCGGTTTGGTCGTGTATATATGGTAGGTGTTTATTTGCGATTGATTTCCATACGAAGGCTGTGTATGACTCTGGTCTGGAATGCTGTCTTTAATTCGGCACATGTCTTAAATCGGAGAAACCTACCGTGTTGTATCTTGTGTTTGCGCCTTGTGTGCGTGCTGTTTTTGTGTCTTGTGTGTGTGCGTGTATATATAAAAGTCCTATATTTTTTCTCTCTTTATAAATCAAGTAAAATTCTTCTTCTGAATATAGATATTTAAACATATATCTTTTTTTCCATTTATCCCATTTATCCATTTTTATCCTATTATAAATTCTATTAAAAAACATATTTTAGTTCAGTTCAAATTGATTTTAATTAGGTGCTTTTAATGATATTATACACAGTAAATGATTATTTAAGGATTGTGATATATACCCACATTGGCATTCGGAATGCGGTAAATAAGAAATACAATGCCAATGTTTATGGCCAATTCTGCTTTAAAGAGCTGAATATATGTAAACGGAGAATTAAGAAAACCACAAGAACAAAAAATAATTCGAGATGTGACTTTATAGAAGAATGTTGAAAAACAAGTTTGAAAAATCACCAACATCTAACGAATTGGAATGGAACGGGAACTTATCAAAAGAGTTTTCAAATTTTAAAAAAGATAAAAATATTTACAGACTTTTTCTTTTATTAAAAAAAAAAAAAATTGGAAGCAAGCTTTCACGCGGTCGCGCTTCGTCAGGCCACTGGCTCCGCAAAGTAAGTGTTGTCGAGATGAATAAAGATACTTGAGATGGAAAATGCCTATGTAGCTATTGCAATAAATGTTAGAAGAAATGTATCGAAAAGTAGACCTGGAAACCGGAATACTGCACATGGATGGACCACATCAAAGAATAGCTGGACCTACCAACTGGACAGAAAATTTACGTTAACTATAATGGGGAATATTGGAATAAAGAGCCTTATAACTTCATATATGATACATAGGTTGTAGCTTTAAAAATAACAAATATATATTATATATATACACACTATACAACAGTTTCCACTCTAATCATTTACGACATTAAGCGTCCCATGCAGAACGAACAATACAATAATTTTAGTTTATATTTGGTCGATTAAACTGGTGAAACCTCTGGAGGTTTGTTCTCCATTGATGAACCGGGCCCTTTAAATTTACTTCTTAATCCTTGTAAAATGTATGCCATTTATATAAGATAAAAGGATTTAAAAGCGCGAATGTTTCTTTTATACATAAAACGAACTTCTACTGTCCTTACTGCGATGAAAAATATATTGGGAGGGCTTGGCTCATCAGTGGTGAACCCTCCCAGCGGTTTCGCCAATTTAATCCACCAGACCGCCTTTCAGAGCTCTAATACTGTATTGGATCATTCTGCTTTTATATGCTACACTGAAGGATGGAATCTTAGAAATGGTTTTCAAGTAAACTATGGACATAAGCTTATAGGACAGTAGAATTACATTCAAATATTTGCTTCGAGCAATGCTCTTCAGCAAACTATAAAGACAAGGCCAGTTAGGAATAAATTAACACAAAGCAATAAGCAGTATTAGAGCTCTGAGAGGCGGTCTGGTGGATTAAATTGGCGAAACCGCTGGGAGGGTTCACCACTGATGAGCCAAGCCCTCCCAATATATTTTTTTCATCGCAGTAAGGAGAGTAGAAGTTCGTTTTATGTATAAAAGAAACATTCGCGCTTTTAAATCCTTTTATCTTATATGTATAGATGGCGCGTTATTGCTTTATGCCATTTATATTAATTAGTGATAAATTCCTATCATTTCAACCTATAGAGGGAAACTTTTAGTTTAGGTGAACAGTCCTTAGTCTGGTGTGCCTCCTCAGTAAGGTTTCTCTAAAACTATCAATCTTTAGCCATAGATTTCAATTGGTTGAAATACCTTGTCTTGGCTTCTCTCTCTACAGTTGCCCCACAGATGTAGTACGAAAGCGTCCTCTTCATATGGTACCTTCAATATGACCTTCAATCGTTTATCTAGCTTTTTCTTTTTATGATGAGTTAGCACATGGCCTATGCAATTCATAGTTTATGTTTTTTTTTAGTATTTCAATTAGACGCATACATCTGCTCTCTTCAGGAATGACACTTCACATTGGTGACATCAGTACAGGGTCTCCAGTATCAAAGCCACCAGTAATCTGACGTCCTTGGCTGACAGTGGTTCGCCATGTTCCATACTAATGGCTACAAAGGTCGCATCTGGAATTCACTGAATTTGCTACTTTAAAACACATTTTTGCATTGCAGTTAGAAAAAAGAAAAACCATCGTTATATCGGATGAAACCTTTGATTTGAGTATCGTTAAATCGAAGTTTCACACACTTATATAAACTTATGAATTACTAAGAGGCAATAATAAGGTGAACAGATGAATACCAGGTCCAAGTAGCAAAGAACCAATGCCGCCACCAGGTGGGTGTCCAGGCAAGTCGCCAGACATTGATCGAATACTTCGCCGAGACTTGTTCCATCTTGTTTCATTTGCTCCACTCAATCCGCTAAGAATTAAATCTACACTCTGTGCCAGATAAATATTTCATCACTCGGCCTTAAAACTATATATCTCTCAAACCTTATTTAAAACTATATATTTACGATTTGTTATATATATTTGGTGTGTGTGTGTGAATATAAAATATTGTTAACATTTTAAAATGTTTTTATATATAGTGACAAATGTGTAATATTTATAAAATTATTTTATTTAAAGCGCCTATTTCAATTATAAAGTTGTATTATATCACCAAAATGCACAATTTGAAGTTTTAAATTTTATAAAGATGTCATTATGTATAATTTATATAGATATATTTTTTAAATTCACGAAAATAAAGTGAAGATTTTACCACAGAGTACATTTTATTCTTTTCCTCTGCATTCTTCCACAGATTCCCCGCAGATACTCGAAATATTCAACCGTTAAATATTTTTTTTATTTGAGGAAAAGTGAATATAAAGAAATATTTAGAATCTTGCTTCTCTCTCAATTCTATATTTTAAAATCCATTTTGATAAATTAATTACTTTTAAAATTAATATTTTAGTTATCGTTTGTTAAAACTAACCTGTAAAAGTTTCAAATAAAAATAGTTTATTAAACCTCTCTTTAATTAAAAAGGTCTTTTATCTCGAGCACTTTAAAATAAAAAGTTATTGTGAAGTGTGTTGAAAAATATTCTGAAAAAATCAATTGATATTTTTTCTTTCAATCCGCAATTCTATGTGATAGTTTTGGAATTAAATAAGATTTTTTTTAACTTTCTCTATCTCTCAAGTGCGTTTTAAAAATTGCCACTTTAAAGAGAGATTTACTTAATGATAGCTTTTAAACTTTTAAAATAATAATTTTATACATTTAAACTAGCTGCTGAATCAAAATAATTTCCTTTAATATTAATTAACTACTAAGAAGTCTATAACGTTATTTTTTAAGCCTAACAAAAGTTAATTGTTACATACACTCTTTTTTAATGATATTCCTTTCTTCTCTCTCATTCCACGCCTATTGATTATATCATTGCATTTTCCTTTCACACAGCTGTTTTCTTTCTTTCTTTCTTCCCTCCTCCCTCGATGTTTCTTCTGGTATTTTATCCGCCATTTTGCCTCTTTTTATAACATTAGGGGATAAAATTATATTGCTTCAAAAATGTTTTCTGCACACATCTAAATATAATTTTGATATTCTTTTAGCATATCTATTTAATATAAAAATTACAATTCATAAATACTTTTTTTAGCATATATATATGACATAATAAAAATATGATTTTTATTATTCATTAATATAATTAAAATTTTATAATCATAACCATAATATTTATTAAAATTGTTTTCATAATATAACTAAAATTATAATTTAAATAATCAAAGTAAAAATAAGAACTAAACACAGAGTTAATTTTGATAAATGTAAAGAAATCCTAAACAAAAAGAATATAACCTAATTTGAATTTTTAAATAATAATAACGTAGTTAGTTGTCTATGTATGCAAATAGACTGTTTGCTTTTGAAATATAATCAAAAAATAAATATAGTTTTAGGACAAAAGTTATTATTCATTTTTACCATCCACGACTGCATGAATTGGTAACGTGAATTGAATATACGTTTTTTTATGACATATATATATTTACATCGTGGCAAAATATTTTTGTGGTGTATATGGAGGTGCTCTTTTATTATATTTACATTTATTATCTGGCTTATATAATAATTTATATTTTAGGTCATTACACGTTTTTTTTTTAATCACTAAATGAAAAGGGCATATCCTGACCGCTCATATAGGCATATATTTGAACTTTATTTCAATTAGCTATGATATACTCTCTAGTGTCAAGCCTACTTCCTTTTAATACCATTTTGAGATTTAGGGAAATAAATATAGTTTGGAACTGAGTGAGAAGGATAAGGTTGTTTAGGAAGTTATGGAGTAATAGTTCTGGCTGAAGTGGTCAGAATATATGTATCGGTAGGTGTTTTTGAGCATTGACATGATAAATAATCCAGATGTCCACTTATTAAAAGCTTTTATTTAACTTGCTTCCCTGTCTGTCCGTCTGTCCACAAATTTTGTAATCGATTTTTAATATACTTCTAGAGAACGTAGGAATCTGAAATTTGGTACACTTTTCAGAATCCGATGACAATGCAAGTTGACAAATTTTCAGACTTCTGGGTTGTCAGGGTGGCCGAAAATTTATAAATTTTCAAATTGCTTTTCAAATTTTGTAAATTAATTTTCATATACTTCCAGATCACATAGAAGTATGAAACTTTTAACACTCACTCAGTCCAATGAACAATGCAAGTGTACAAATATTTAGACTTCTGGGTGTTCGGAGTGGCCAAAAATGAACAAATTTCTATACTTCTTTTTTTAAGCCTCGTGTTACGTCTCTTACATTGGCCATTCCGCGGCGAGCAGGCCTCCCTTCTATTTAAAGCCTAATCCCCAGTGATATTTTGATGCTAAGTTTTGTAAATTCATGAATAAAAACTAACTAAATAATTAATAAGTAAAAATACATTTACAAAAGTTTTCATTTAAATGCACTAAGAAGTTAAAAAATATATATATATATATCTTCTGTCATTGAGCAATTAGATGTATCTGAGTGAAAATAAAAGCGGCGGGGGATGATCATATTTTGAGAAGAGGTAAAAATATAGCAAACACTTATAAAAATCGCTAATCAGCTTCTACATATTAAATCACATTATGTTCAAAATTCATGATGATCGTCCCCCGCCGCTTTTATTTTCACTCAGATACATCTAATTATTCAATGACAGAAGATAACATATTTTATTTTTTACTTTTTAGTGCATTTAAATAAAACCTTTTTTAAAAATGTATTTTTACTTATTAATTATTACATTTCAGGCTAATCGATCACATAAATGTTTCAGGATGCTTAAATTGACTTTCTTATTTACCCTTCTTTAAGGTATATTCGTGATGTTATATTGACGAATAGAACCGATAAGAAGTTGTTTAGACCTTCTTGCATCATATCTTCCTTCCCACTTCATGGATTGACGCCTCTCTTCCAGATCATACCTCGTTTACAGTGATGATCTTTTCAAACAAATTCGAATTTTATTTGACCCTTTTTCAAGACAGTTTCGGTGACATCATTACGATCGATTTTCTTTTTTTGATTTCCGACTGTAATAATTTTAGATACAAATATTGGCAGTTTTCTTTAATTGCAAGCTTTCCCCATGACTATCATTTCAATTATGGTATTTGGTCTTTCTTCCGCTAAAGATTTGTGACCCTATTCGTGGATATTCCTGTATTAAATTTGAACTTCTTGTCAGGATTTCAGAGTTACGGTGCAGGATTAAACAAACGCCCAAAACGCATCTTCGAAGTCTCTGCAATGTTTAAATCGCCATTTAAATGTTGGCGATTGTTTTAAATGTCCATCGCCGGTTGCTAATTTTAACAAAATGGAGATGCAGAGGAGGCCGTCTCGCTTATTTCGTAACAAATCTGGGGACAAATTGTCTGTGCAATTTATAGCTCGATAGCAACAGAAAATAAATTTAGTGCATTATTTTTAAATACATTCTACCAATGCATTCAGAACGTGAGGATTTAAATATCGTCGTTTTGCCAGTGGTTTAATATATTTTTATATTCGATATAAGAATATTTTTACAATGGGTGTGTTACATTTCTGAATGGGTGTGTTACATTCCTGAAGGCGTGATGGAAAGCTGTTCATATCATTGATGTTGTTTGTAATGAACTGTATTTTATCTATTGTATATATTCCAGGTAAAAGATTAATATTTTGTAAAATTTCGTTTATTTGAATATTGATTTTAAATTGTTCCACTTCATTGTCCAACTAAAGGTACCTCGAGAGGAACAATGCAAATAAAACGGTAGCTCATCGACTTTGGAGTTTTATTCTGCATATACTCTAGTTTTAGATTTTAATTACTACTTTTGAACGTTAACATTTTGCTTCACCCTGTATATACCTAGTAATAGTTATGAATACAACAATAGCCTTTTATTAATTCATTTAATCTTCCGTAGACTTGTTCCCGGGTCCAAGAAGGAGGAAAAACAAACAATGATAGAATGGTTCAATGAGTAAATAGATAATCAGCTATATACAGTCTTGGTGGAGAGACAATAGACACTGCGTGTCTTCTAGCCATCTTCTTTTTCGATATTTAGACGATATTCTAAACTTTTCTACTAAACTCTAGCATTGGTGGTACAAGTAGACAAAACTCTTAAATCAGATAAAAACTTGTATATCTTTGACTTGTCACGTTGATAGGTTTGTGAGGCCAAATATTTCGTTTTTTTCCCTGAAATCAAGGAGCAATAAATATTACAATGAGACCCTCTTTCGCATGACTCACCTTTTCAGCAAAAATCTTTATTCTAATATTCTGAGCGTTTAGGGAAAGGGAGGGTGGTTAATATTTAAGTATCTTTTGTGGGGGGGATGGCAGGATTTTTCATTTGAAATATATCTACTTATATAATTGCCTTATTATGTCTGTCTGTATGTCTGGAGCTCACGGATAGAATGCGCGCCCATTGGCTGCCTGCGAACACGTGTCCTCCCTGCCCCCCTCTAGACAACCCTGTTATCAGCAGTGTGTTACATCCACCTGTCTTTAGCGGCCATTCTAGACAACCCTGATATCAACAGTGTGTTACATCCACCTGTCTATACAGGTCACCCTGTCTATAGCGGCCACTCTAGACACCCCTGTTATCAGCTGTGTGATACATCCACCTGTCTATACAGACCACCCTGTATATATAGCGGCCATTCTAGATAACCCTGTTATCAGCTGTGTGATACATACACCTGTCTATACAGGCCACCCTGTATACAGCGTCCACTCCAGACAACCCTGTTATCAGCTGTGTGATACATCCACCTGTCTATACAGACCACCCTGTCTATAGCGGCCACTCTAGACAACCCTGTTATCAGCAGTGTGTTACATCCACATGTCTATACAGACCACTCTGTCTATAGCGGCCACTCTAGACAACCCTGTTATCAGCTGTGTGATACATCCACCTGTCTATACAGACCACCCTGTCTATAGCGGCCACTCTAGACAACCCTGTTATCAGCTGTGTGATACATCCACCTGTCTATACAGACCACCCTGTCTATAGCGACCACTCTAGACAACCCTGTTATCAGCTGTGTGATACATACACCTGTCTATAGCGGCCATTCTAGACAACCCTGTTATCAGCAGTGTGTTACATCCACCTGTCTATACAGACCACCCTGTCTATAGCGGCCACTCTAGACTCCCCTGTTATCAGCTGTGTGATACATCCACCTGTCTATACAGACCACCCTGTCTATAGCGGCCACCCTAGACAACCCTGCTATCAGCTGTGTGATACATCCACCTGTCTATACAGACCACCCTGTCTATAGCGGCCACTCTAGACAACCCTGTTATCAGCAGTGTGTTACATCCACCTGTCTATACAGACCACTCTGTCTATAGCGGCCACTCTAGACAACCCTGTTATCAGCTGTGTGATACATCCACCTGTCTATACAGACCACCCTGTCTATAGCGGCCACTCTAGACAACCCTGTTATCAGCTGTGTGATACATCCACCTGTCTATACAGACCACCCTGTCTATAGCGACCACTCTAGACAACCCTGTTATCAGCTGTGTGATACATACACCTGTCTATACAGACCACCCTGTCTATAGCGACCACTCTAGACAACCCTGTTATCAGCTGTGTGATACATACACCTGTCTATAGCGGCCACTCTAGACAACCCTGTTATCAGCTGTGTGATACATCCACCTGTCTATAGCGGTCACTTCAGGCAACCCTGTTATCAGCAGTGTGATACATACACCTGTCTAAACAGACCACCCTGTCTATAGCGGCCACCCTAGACAACCCTGTTATCGGCTGTGTGATACATACACCTATCTATAGCGGCCATTCTAGATAACCCTGTTATCAGCTGTGTGATACATACACCTGTCCATAGCGGCCACTCTAGACAACCCTGTTATCAGCTGTGTGATACATCCACCTGTCTATACAGACCACCCTGTCTATAGCGGTCACTTTAGGCAACCCTGTTATCATCAGTGTTAACAATCACCTGTCTATACAGACCACCCTGTCTATAGCGGTCACTTCAGGCAACCCTGTTATCAGCAGTGTGATACATACACCTGTCTAAACAGACCACCCTGTCTATAGCGGCCACCCTAGACAACCCTGTTATCGGCTGTGTGATACATACACCTATCTATAGCGGCCATTCTAGACAACCCTGTTATCAGCTGTGTGATACATCCACCTGTCTATACAGACCACCCTGTCTATAGCGGTCACTCTAGGCAACCCTGTTATCATCAGTGTGTTACAATCACCTGTCTATACAGACCACCCTGTCTATAGCGGTCACTTCAGGCAACCCTGTTATCAGCAGTGTGATACATACACCTGTCTATACAGACCACCCTGTCTATAGCGGCCACCCTAGACACCCTGTTATCGGCTGTGTGATACATACACCTGTCTATACAGACCAGCCTGTCTATAGCGACCACCCAAGACAACGTTTTTAAAATATATTCGCACTCGGGTAAACCCCGGGCGTTGCCCGGGCCATTCGTCTAGTATATATATAATTGCTGTTAAAAATCGGTTAATTCAACGGTTATGTAAAATATTATCAGAAAAGTCAACTGTGCAAAAGACCGTCAATGTTATATTACATTCTTTTTCCACATATTTACATGTCAAGCGGTTACAAAACTGGCATTCTGCATGATTCCCATACCGGTTATTTAAATCTACCAAAACCAAAGTTTTACAAATTAGCCTTAAACATACGCTCGGTTCTTATCCTTTTGTTTGATCTGAAATGTATAACGTGTCCTTTTTATACAAATTTCAACCAAATCGCCAAATGCAGTTTTATAAACGTGGAGCGGAATCTCTCCATAGAGAGAGGTACTTCACCCTCAGGATGACGATCTAGCTTACACAGTAGCATAATATATATGTAATTTATATTCGTACAAGATGTGTGCATAATGTGCAAGTTGTTATTTATCCTCGGAAGAAGTATTCGGAATACCAAATTCGTCACCACATATATCCCCTTCCAAACTCGGGAAGATTCCATGAATACAATTGTAAGATTTCCAGAGCTGCCGCTTTCATCCAAAATATATTCAAAAGTCGTTTCCTTAGCAACCGCATTGTGGATTGTCCACTCCCTTCTTTCATTACATCCAGAAATGTAATTTGAAATAAAAAAAAATCCATTCTACTTGATTTTTAAAGGATTAAATTATCAATTGGTTGCTCTGCATCTTCTTTTCATATACTTTGAAAGGGATAATTACCACTGTTCTTCTGCTTTTATACTCTTTTTTTTTATGTAATGGATATATTGTATAAAAGGAAGGATATATATAAATACGCTGATATTTTTTCATATAATATACATTCTATATAAAAGAGAGACTTATAAAAAAGAATAAATACAATCTAATTAATTTTTGTTTTGATTTTTAAAAATCTTTTATTATGAACCATGTTGAACGATCATTGTCAAAGAAAATAAAACTTCGCCAAAATATGGGATCAACATATGCAGACAAACATCATCATAGAAGAGAGTATTGCACCAAAACACGGGAGATCATCATTATAGAAACAAATACTGCATTAAAAGCTAATATAGACTTAGTCAAACTAACATCATTATAGAAAAGAATGCTGCGCCAAAACGTAGAATAAACCTATTCAGACTATCATCCCAGAAAAGAATTCTGACCCAAAACGTGGGATAGACTGGTGCATCATCATTATAGAAAAGGATGCTGCTGCTGCAAAAAAAGCGATAGACCTATATTCAGACTATGATCATCCCAGAAAATAGTTTTGCACCAATATATATTTTATATATGGATAGACTGTTACAGGTTATCATCATTTTAAAATAATGCTGCAGCAAAACATGAAATAGACTAATACAGACTATGATATTTATAGAAAATAACACTGCACTAAAACATGAAATAAACCTATTCAGACTATCATCATCCCTGAAAAGAATGCTGCGCCAAAACGTGGGATGAACTGAAGCAGACGATCAGCTGGGGACCCGCGCTATTGACTCACGCATGCGCCGGCCTGAAGGTGCCTTTGCCATCGCCATGGAGATGCGGCTGTGGCCTGTTGATCCGTCGTCTGCAGCGAGGTCGGCAGCTGCGCCGGGAGCTAGCCAGCGCTGCATCAGCACCACCGCATTTCCATATCTCCCGCGTAGTTGAGATCAATTCTCGGCAAACAAAAACATCTCAGATTATGCAACTTGTTGGCCTGGTCTGAACTCAGCTGTAGCATCTGTTTATTTAGGCAACTCTTGTAATTACCATGGATACTTAGAGTATACTAAATATTAGTATTTGTGCAACTTCTGAGGTATGTTTGGAGATAGGTACTTAAGAAAGAGCGAAACATTTTGCTACCCTTGCGAGTTTTTGGTTGAATCCATATAGTACAGTTTCCGGATATAATATGCTCCCTTGAAAAGTTCTGCTATGCAAATTTATTAAAGGATATATGTAGATTTAGAGAGCAGCTGGATACTTCAAGACCATGCAACACGATCCTACAACAAATATTACAGATAGGTTGCGCTGTGAAGCTCATGCAACTTTGGAGTCCCTAGTTTTCGCCTTCTTAGCCCTGAGATTGGTAAAAACACCGTTGGATGGAGTCAGTACGCCACTCACACTAGTAGTATAAAGGTGTGTCCAATAAATAATGAGACTGGTCAAAAATAAGAAAAAATAGAATGATTAAAAATATATTTATTATTATTTTTCAAAATAGTACCCTCCCGCATCTATACATAATTTCCATCTCTTCTTCCATGATTTAAACATTTAGAAAAGGCATCTTTCGGGATATTCTTCAAGACCTTTTTCGAATCCGCCATGATGGACTCTCTAGTGTCAAATCTCCTTCCTTTTAGAGCCATTTTGAGTTTTGGAAAGAGAAATAAAAATCATTTGGAGCTAGGTCTGGGGAAGAGGGAGGTTGTTGAAGTATTTGGATGCCGTGTTTAGCCAAATAAGTCATAACAGATGTAGCAGTGTGTGGGGTGGTGCATTATTATAATGGATAATCCAATTTTTGGAACTCCACATTCCACTCCTTTTCAGACGAATTGATTCACGTACACGTCTCATAATGTTTAAATAAGACTCCTTATTGATAGTTTGACCTTCCTCTAGATATTCATAATGCACAATTCCCTTCATGTCAAAGAACGTGACCAATAAGACTCTGTTTTTTGACTTGCAAAGTCGGGATTTCTTCGTTCTTGGTTCATCTTTTCCTTTCCACTCCATGGATTGGCGTTTTGTTTCCGGGTCATACCCGTAAACCCATGTCTCGTCTCCAGTTATTACCTTTTCCTTCAAATTAGGGGTTTCTTTTACCGTTTCAAGCATTTATTTGGCAACGTCA
The DNA here is from genome assembly GCA_030710605.1 of Cordylochernes scorpioides. Classification (NCBI taxonomy): domain Eukaryota; kingdom Metazoa; phylum Arthropoda; class Arachnida; order Pseudoscorpiones; family Chernetidae; genus Cordylochernes; species Cordylochernes scorpioides. The sequence goes on along the minus strand of CP092866.1, from coordinate 75,885,642 downwards.
ACGCGATTCTCCTTTTGTTGGATTGTGAGCATTTTAGGGACAAATTTTGAAGGTGTCTTCTTTAACTGCAAGTCTTCTTTAATTATCGATCCAACTAATGATTTTGATATCCCTGTTTCTTCCTCAATGTCCCGTAACCCTATTCGTGGATTTTCTTTTATCAAATTTGAAATTTGGCTCACCTTTTCAGGGTTCCTGTGCAGAATTGGACGTCCAACACGCTTCTCATCTTTCACCGATTCCATTCCATTTTTAAATCGTGAAAACCATCTAAATGTGGTGGGCTTATTTACATTTTCATTTCCAAATGCCAATTTCAACGAATCTAAAGTTTCTGAAGCCGATTTCCCAATTTTGTAGCAAAATTTAATTCAAATTCGTTGTTCGAATTTTCTATCCATTACAAATTATAAGTTTTTATGCAAGGCGTTCTTTTTATAAGCTTACAATTTATCGACTGCGCGCGCAATCACGTGATGTGATATACCGCAGTGTAGCTGAAGCTTTCTATTTTTTTAAATAGACTTAAAAATTATCATTTCATTTTTTCTTTGTTTTTGACCGGTCTCATTGTTTATTGGACACACCTTGTATACAGGGCTCTTGAATAATCCGCTGACACCATTCTCTATAAGTCCGAGTTTTTTTTTCTTTCATTAACTCATAAATGAATAAACGAACGTCATGAAAAGAATAATCTTCGGAAAGTTAAAAATTGCATTATTAAAGATTAAAAGAGTTGAGAGCACGAGGAGCGGACACTAAGCCACGAAGCTTCTATCGTTGGACGACATTGTGCTTGCTAATGTTCTAAAAGATATATGTATTCCTATTATATATATGAGATATATGAATATTATAATACTTATAATATATGATTTTTAGGAAAACGGAAGATGAGACTGTTGCTCTAGGGATGGTGTAGGGCCGTGAGATTGTGCTAGGTGTGCGCCCCTCACTATTTACAATAATTTTCTATCGCATTCATTATGTTTCTATATAAATATCATTATATATCTGAGTAGAGAATGAGAACCTTTATTGTTATATTTACATTTTCCTATAGGTAGCCAAATGTGTGTAAACATGGAGATCCGCGAAGATATACAAAGGAGCGCTGCTCTAATAAACTAAACTTTCATTCTTCTAATAATTTCAGTAGGTTTTACAACCTCTTATCCCTTCATAGATGGAAGAGCGTGGTCAGTTGGAGTAAAGCAGAGCGTCTATCCTCAGAGTGGCGTGGTTTAACGTTCTTACTGCAAGTCCCGCAATCTCCAATATTTAAGAACGATCCCTTCACTTTTATTATATTTTGAAAGTTTCGATTTATTCTGGGCTAAGAAAATCTGTTCTCTAATATGATTGACTTTGCCAATCTAAACAAAGAAATGAAAACTGATTGGCTTGGCGGAAAATATCTTTGTCATTCCGCGAATAAAAAATGCAAATAAAGTCTTTATACTTAAACCAAATGGTCCTCAGTTATTTATAATGGAGGGTTGTGGCTCCCTCAGTGGTGTATACATTTAAAGACAGTCTCGAGTAGCGAAGTATTGCAGCGGTGTACACTGGGGTGGTGCCTGTCGTAAGACTCTGCTAGGTGTATTTATTTGAATCTGTTCAGCAGGTGCTAAAACATAGCATTGATTCTACCTCTCTTTATAACTCTTTATTATATATAATATATATTGAAGAGTAAGAGAAACATAATGAGTTTAGAAGGTTATATAAAATTGAATAAATTCAGAGTAAGCAGGCTTTTATTTCTGTTATATACATATCTATGTACATTTCTCTCTTCAAATTATTTCAATTATTTTATTTATCATTAATATCAGTAAGTAAATTAATTTGTCTTTATCTATTTGTCATAATATATATCTATATATATATAAAATTGAATGTCTGTCTGTCTGTATGTTTGTACTCTATAGATTCAAATACCATACATCCAATCGCCATGAAAATTTGGGATATTATTAGGTATATCCCCGGGAAGGTTTTTGAAAAATAATTTCTTGAATATCTTGAATATCCTTAGATTTATTTGCATATTTGTATATTTAAATGCAAGCAGCGCCCCCATTGCGACGATGTTAACAAGTTTTTTTATCTATAAGTTTTATTATCACTAAGTTTATTATCCTAAAGATTCTTTATCAAAAGTAATATTTTCTACCTATTGATTTCGCACAAGTCAAAATTTTATCATTTATCTACAACATATATATTGGGAGAATAGATAAAATGATGATTTTGTAATGTAGAAAATTAGGAAAGACAAAATTCAGGATGACACGGCAATTTATTTGAGACAAGAATAATGATATAATTCCAATGCAAGATACTATTCCTTTAACTTCCAATTATCGAGGGAACCAAATAATATTGATTTTATTCAACTTATCGAGTATTTTTCAAGGGACCGGGAAAAAATGTTCACTAGATAAAATGATGATTTTGTAATGTAGAAAATTAAGAAAGACAAAATTCAGGATGACACGGCAATTTATTTGAGACAAGAATAATGATACAATTCCAAGGTAAGATACTATTCCTCTTTAACTTCCAATTACCGAGGGAACCAAATAATATTGATTTTATTCAACTTATCGAGTATTTTTCAAGGGACCGGGAAAAAATGTTCACTAGATAAAATGATGATTTTGTAATGTAGAAAATTAGGAAAGACAAAATTCAGGATGACACGGCAATTTATTTGAGACAAGAATAATGATACAGTTCCAAGGCAATATACTATTCCTTTAACTTCCAATTACCGAAGGAACCAATTAATATTGATTTTATTCAACTTATCGAGTATTTTTCAAGGAACCGGGAAAAAATATTCACTTTATCGAGAGATTCAAATTTACGAGTTTCAAATTATCAAAAAATATATATATATTTTTAATAAGTTTATAGAGAATTGTTTTAACAAATGTTCGTTAGACAAACCTTTACTCGTGTAAAACCCGGGCGAAGCCGAGTACATACGCTAGTAAATATATAAATAAAATGACCGGTGTGTGAGAGTATGGGGAAAGGGAAGATAAAATAGCTTGGTCAACCCCTTTAGTCACAAGATGTCCAGCCTTCTAACACCTCTCTTACTCCCCTTCCCCCCGGGGGATAATTTAACCTACTCAGAGCGGTTTAAAAGAACCTGGATGTGATGATAAAGAGACAGTTCGTACCCAAGTGGTTTCGACACCAGTGATTCCCTTAGTGGTCCTCGGACTCTCTCTTTCCTCCCCGATATACTCCTCACGGGTTTTTGCTTCTTCTTGTCACACAATTCCGAGGGGGTCTGGCTCCTGCTTTCACTGTTTATCCTGGCGGCTAAGATGTTCTGTGGAGATTTTTGGAACAGCCGTGGTAGTTGTGCGGCAGGTTGTGCTTTTAAACCGCTTTGAGTAAGATAAATTATCCGCTGGGTGAAGGGGAGTAAGAGACGGGTTAGAATACTGGATATCTGGTGTCCCAAGGGGTTGTTTTGACCAGGCCATTTTAATATATATATATTTATTTATTTATTATCCCTAGTAAAAGTGTGGTAAAGGCCATGATAATCATGGTGGGCAGAAGTTGGCGACTTCTTTTAGTGTAAGTGAACCACGTGTCTACACATGTAAAAAAAAAACAGATCGACTTTTGCACCTCCAAGTGTGCCAGAGCCCCGTTTGGTTACTTGCACTCGCTGGTGAGGATGGACATTGGAATCGGTAGCCACTGGAATAATTTTTAAAGGAATAAAGTGACCAATGCGGGATTCGATCCCGGGTCGTAGCGGTCGAAAACCAACGGGTTAGGCCACTCCTCCACAGAAAATATACATTTATACAATTAATGTATTAACTTATATTTTTGGAATCGAATTTTCAAGCGTATATTAAAATTGTGACTCAAGTGTAGTTCTGATATCGCTGTACCATAGGTGTATAAAAGTTGCTATAGAGGCAAGAATTAGTCTGAACGCTTGAATATTTTTCTTTTTAAATTAAGGGGATACAAAAAAAAAACCTAAATTTTAAAGGTACATTTTTGTACTCTACAAAAAGTCACCAAGCAAGGAAAATGTCTTATAAACAATCGAGGAGGGATATGGCCTTCTAGAACCAGTATGTTTGAACATCTTGTTGGCACTTGGAGTGAGTGACAGGAGGGAGGGAGGGAAGAGGAGTTGATGGAAAAATTCGAGAAAATACGCCAAAAGAGTGAGCCTTGGAAGAAAGGTCTGGGAGAAGACAAGACAATCTGTGAGATAGGCCAATATATCCGAGCCACAAGAGAGGCATTTCTTACCTCCTTTATATGAGCTTTTCATTTATTTCAACTCTCTCTTTATTGGCGTCCCCCGCCAAATACACCATTTTTCATTGGAACACATTCCATTTCTATGTATCGTTTTTCAAAATAAAACAAAACTCGAACATTTATCTTTACCTGAACATAGGAATTGGAACTATTAAAGCACGGACGTTTATTTTTAAATATAACTGGCGGTTTCGCCAATTTAATCTACCAGACCGCTTTTTAGAGCTCTAATACTGTATTGGACGATTTTGATATGCAAAAATGCATTTATATTTGACCAACAGTGAGATTTGAAAAAAGTGTTTGCTGTCTTTTAAAGTTACCTGAAGTCAACATATGCATTTGTTATCAGGTTAAAATATTACAGAAAAAGCTCTGTGTGAAGTCCAAACCCCTTGAACTATAATCTTTTCATAAACACTTTCATGACATAACAAGGTTCAAATGTCTCTAGAATTTTATATAAATATATATATATATATATTTATATATATGTGATGAAGTCCTGTCGACTCTTGTAGAATCCTATCGACTAACTATGTGATGAGGTATCCAGTCGACTTAAACTATGGTGTGAGTCCCTGTCAACTCTCGCTATACTGTGTTGACCGAGAGTAACAGTCAGGATGGGGAGTTTTCCAGTACCTCTCTGCACCTTGTAAGACCTTTAAGAGTACTCACAGAGTACAGGCAGTCGTGGTCGAGGCAGAGTGGAAAGCTTGGGAATGTTCATACACAAAATACGAAGACACAGTTGCACTAAGAAAGTTCCGTGAACAGATAAAAGTTGAGGTAGGAGCGAAAGATGGAGATAGAAGAATTCTTACTGGGCTACATGGTCGATGAGGTGGACCTGGGGTACAACCGACGAGGGATCACGCAGATGGTGAAGAGATTGTCAAGTGACTGTATTTTTAGGTTAAAACGGAGGCTTTATATACCTTTTCCGAGAAAGGAAGTATTGCATTACAGCACATGCGAGAGGGGCGTGGATCGTCTGGTGAAATTCTAAACTGGCGCCGTGGCAGTTTCCATCTTTAGACCTTGTTGTTTTGGGACTGCAATATGCTCGATCTCTGCTTTAGCTCAACTCTTAATCTATTACAGAGTTTTATTTATTTATCCTCAGTTTGTACAAAGTACATTACATATGATGATGTAATGACACATGTCAATAATGCGTATAATCATTTACAGATGTGTTTCTCTTATACAACATGAAAATCCTGTTATAAGTTATATACAATATGGGGTTGTGGGCTTAAATTACCATATATATATATATATATATATATATATATATATATATATATATATATATATATATATAGGGATTATAATAATGGAGTGAGGGGATGCGAATGAATGTATCATATATTTTGTTATTATTCCTTAAATACTTAAAGGAATAGTAAAATCAAATCATAGACTCCGGTTAGAGGAGAGAAAATCAATCTCTTAATACTCATACAAATAACGCGTTGTTTGAACTTCTTTGCTCGGAACGCACAACTAGCAACAACATTAACTCTCAAACTGTGTGCGTTTGTTGTGGTCCAACAAATCATTGTCTGATACAATTAATATCTGTATTTATTGAAAGGAATTCATGTCTTTCTGGGTGGACCTGAATATCATCTTGATGTACTATTTACTTTTAAATATAACGTTTGTAAAGAGGGAGGGGGATTGGTATTAGGACATTCAGGTATAAATTTGAATTACTAAAATTGACTGATATTTGTAATTTGTTTCATGCATGTATAATTTTAAATAGGAACTAGTACCTTCCATTTAAGTGATGAATAATAGTGTAGTGTGCCCATTTAAGATCCCGTTAAATACAGGGTGATCCAAAAGTCCCGCACAACTTTAAAAATTAATAACTCCGCGAATATTTGCGCTAGAGCAATGCGGTAAACACCATTGTGTTCAGGATGCAATGGGATTTTTTATGGCAAATAATGAAAAATTCGAAATTGATTTTAGTTACAACTTTATTCGCTAGATGGCGCTCTACCAGAATCAGAGATTCAGCGGCCAAATTGTTTGATAAATTGAAAAATATAACTGAACGACACGCATTTTTCCTTTTTGAATACCAGGAAAGAGCCCTAATAATACCAAATGATAAATTAATAAAACACCATTTCGCCAAAAGTTAGAAGAATTGGTTGACGATTATTAAATACAATCTGAGATATGTAAAATAGGTATATGCAAATTAAAACATGTAGCAAAAAATATTTATATTTTAGATGGATTTTTTGAAATAGATTGAATGTTTGAAAATAACTACTGATATCAATACACGATTTTTGAAATGTTAATATAGTACCAAAAATTATGATGGCACTACTAATAGGATTACGTGCTATAAGGAATGTATAGTTTCTTGACTAATTGGCGACACTTGACTATTTAACTGGATATTTGTCATGATCAAAAATGAAATATAGAGGGGAGTGACAACATATATTTGTCGTACTTTATTCCAAATATCCTATGGGTTTGTCAAAAGTTATCAATGTTTATTATACTGTACATAATTTTGAAAATGTATCCCTTCTCAAAAAAAAATCATTTTTAAATCGACCTTTTGCGTTGAAAAACGTGGTAGTAAAATCATTTTGTATTATTTTTTGCGCAAAATTTCTAAAGTTGGGGGGGGGGGGGGATACAGAGAATATTCCTTATGCTATTTCTTCTAATGAGCAAAAAGCGATAAACTAAACATAAGGGATAAAATTGTGTATACCAGTGTTATTCGAGAAGTTATAACACTTTGGCCTGCACGACATAATATAATATGTGGGCAAATGACAAACAAAAAATTACTGTTCACAGAAAAAAATGAGTCAAGATGTGAGGACAGAATTTATTATTCCATAACCCAAAACAAAGAGCTGCAAAATATAATACATGAGGTAACTGCCTTCTCTCTTGTATTAGGTCACAATCCTTGCTCAATGTGGCGCCCTTCGTTCTCAAACACCGCCTGCAGACGATAGATGACAGAATGGTCACAATTAAATAGTTGAAATTTATAAAACGTGCCATCTGATAGAAGCCTTCAACATGGCCAATGTGGTAGGCCGGCATCGATAAAAACGCGACTTAATGTACCCCAATAACCGAAATTGTAAGGCGTCAAGTCTGGTGATATTGGAGGCCACTGGTATATAAAGTGGCGACTTATCAACGAATTTCACCGAACGTATCCTTCAGCAATTGTTTGGCACCGCGGGAGATATGAGGAGGTCCTCCATCTTGCATGAATGTCATTTCGCTTAGTGCTTTACTGTCCTGCAATATGGGAATACCCTTTTCTCTCAAAAGTTGAGCATAACGTTCACCAGTTAGAAAAACAGTTTTTAAAATTCTTCTATTGATTTTTTCAAAGAAAAATGGCCCAATAATAAAGGAAGAAGTGAACCCACACAAAACTGTAACTCTGTGCTGATGAAGTGGTATTTCTGTAAAAATTCTAGGGTTTTCTGTTGCCAAAATGAGGCAGATTTGAATGTTAAATTCCTCCTTTAGATAAAAGTGAGCATCATCTGCTCTTAGAACATTTGACAGCCAGTTTTTATCAATATCAATTTGCCGGAAAACCCATGCAGCGAATTCTTGACGCTTCTCAAAATAGCACACTTTCAACTCGTGAAAACTTTGAATTTTGTTATGGTATTTTATAGAAAAATCCTAAATGTGTGTTCTCTCCAAACTGTTCCATACGAAATCCCTGTTTGTCGAGAAACTTGTCTAGAACTTACTTCTCCATACGTGGATAACGTTTCAATAGCTTCAGCATTCTGAAAAACCGTAACAGCCACTGACTTGCATGTCGCTGGTCTTCAACTCCGAGGTTTTGCTTCCAGAGAACCAGTTTCCTCAAAACTTTTAATCAATCGTTTTAGAGAGTAGCAACTCATTGGTCCTTTACCGCTTCGAATATCTTTAAAGGAACGAAACTCTCGTAGAGCTTCAGTGGCAGATTCTGAATCACATTTTAAAAAATCACCAAGAGTGCTTTAACCTGTAGTGACGGCATTCCAGGGGAAAGAGGAGAAGTCCGACCACACCTCCTTGCGATCCCCCCTGGACCCTTGGAATATTTGACCAAATTCTGGTTCGTTTCCAAGATGACTAACGTTGCAACGGCACCCATTTTCAAATGAAGAGCAAAACTGATATCTCCAGTAATGCTACCGCGTCCGGGGTAACCGCCGCGTCAGGAGCTGCAGCTCGAGCTCGTGATGAGAAATCTACTACGAGGACACAATTCAATCTACTACAACTCAATATAAATGGTACCCAGAGGAAAATAAAGAGCTGATTTGTCTTCTCTGTGACAACAATGTACATATTTCTTGTCCTCAGGAGACAAAATTGAATCAGAATCTGAGATTCAATATCAAATATTATACAACACTACGAAAGGACAGACCGGGAAAATTCGGAGGAGGACTTGCCGTTTTGATTAAAACTCTAGAAATCAAATTTAAGGAAATCGCCTATAATCAGAGTAAGCCTAGAGAAATCAAGACAGAAGCTCAGTCAATAGAAATCTATCTTACAGATAAAACAATTTCAATCATAAATGTTTATCACCACGATAATACTAGCATCAATACAGGCCTGATAGAGACATTAAGTGAGGCGTCTTCGGATATCGCCATCATACTTGGTGATTTTAACGCCGAAAGACCAACCTGGGGATCACCTGTCCAGGATAACAAAGGTCAGCAGGTTGAGGACATGCTAACCGACCTCGACCTTACACCGTTAAATAACGAAAAGAACACCTATCTATCCAAGTCCACAGGGACAAATTCGCAATAGACATCACAGCGATAAATTACAACATCGCACCCACAACACAATGGAAAATTCTGAAAAGTGCAATCAGTGACCACAGACCAATTTTAACAACCCTAAAATTCAAAATTGAGGATTTACAACAGAATAAAAGAACACTGGAAAAAAATTCACAGAAAAGCTTGAAGAACTGTGCAACGAAGAATTAAATCACAGAACGATTGACAAAAAAATGGAAAAATTCTCTTCGAACATATCCAAAGCTGCAAAAGTATCGATACCTAGAGGTAGACGTAAAGACCTGTGAATACTTTACTGGAAGGACCACAATATCGAGGCAATGATTGCAGAGAGAGACAATATCAATGAACCTTTTAAAACAAATAAAACAGAAGAAATCATAAAGGAACTCATTGAAATTAGTCACAAAATAGAACAAGAAATTTGGATATTCAAACAAGAGAGAGAGAGAGAAAAAAATGGGCAGAATTCTGCGAAAAAAATGGATCCAAAAAAGGAAACCCATCACTGGAATATAATTAGTGTTATAAAACAATCAAAACCAACACTGATCCTCCAATACTCTAACCGATATGAATAGCGAGAACAAACAAACAGTTGGCTGAAATAATTGCTGAATATTTTTCAAGCACTTCCAGACTCAGCTATACAAATGAAGGCAGGACTCTAAAAAATAATATAAACAGATTAGGTAAACAAGCAAGAAATTACTATCAACAAGATATTTACTCGAGAGACTTCACACTGAATGAGCTAAACTCATCAATAGAAAAGTTAAATCCAAGAGGTCACCAGGAGATATTCTAATATTTGGTTAAATGATTAAACACTTTGGAGACAAAGCTAAAAATCAACTTCCACAAATGCTGTACATTTCATGGCAAACTGCTAAACTACCAAAGAATTGGAAGATATCAATTATAGTGCCAATACTGAAACCAAACAAAGATGCCAAGGAATACAAGAACAATCGGCCAATTGATCTCACCAGCATACTTTGTAAAATAACAGAATGAATTATCCACTCTAGGCTCATAGTCTGGCTCACTAACAATAATAAAATAAACCTCTACCAAACTGGCTAAAGATCCAGACACTGTACAACTGATAAACTGTTCTACTTCTGTCAATCAATAATAGATTTCTAGGAAAAACCGCCAAAGAAGACAACGGCCGGATTCCTGCATAAGACCTCAGCTTTTTATCGAGTGTAGAAATTATTTGAAAGGCTGCACAACATCGGACTAAGAGGAAAAACCATAATCTGGATTACAGACTTCTTAAGGGGATGAAGGATGAAGGTTCGGGTCAATGGAACATTTTCCAAGGACCGAAGAACATGGGCTGGTGTACCTCAGGGATCTGTGCTCAGTCCTCTACTTTTCTCGCTATATATTAACTGTTGTTTATGTAAATAGATAAATATTATTCGTATTATTTAAAGCCTCATTATGAAAAAATATATGTGTATATAAATTGGACATTTGTTGTTGGCCAAACGAAAAGAATAAGAGCTAAAAAAAAGAGTCATGGTCAAGTTTGAGTTGTTGTACATCTAATTACGACACAACCTTAACAACATCCATCCTCACTGAAGACACAAAGGTTGCCTGTTATGCATATTATATAGCCATATGGCACACAAGTAGCAGTACAGAAATATCAGAAAAATACTGAACACATCAATGATAGGTCTGGAGAAGTGGGCAATGAAACTCAAAATGACAATAAACCCAATAAACACAAACCTATTGGTCTCCTTCACTGACAGGAAAAAAGGCATGAATTAATCTCCAAAATAAGCATAAACAACCATATAATTGATAAAATCTGATCTGCAAATTACCTAGGTGTGATACTTGATGAGTAATTGCGATTTACAGAACACATAATTAGCACCTCAAATAGAGCTACCAGAAACCTAAACATTCTGAGAAGGCTATGTGGAACAAATTGGGGAGCAAAACCCAAAATTCTCAGAACAACATATATCACTTTAGTAAGGCCAGTAATGGAATATGCAACACCTGTTTGGGCTCCCTCAAGTTCATCACTAAAAAGAAGACTAGACAGTGTTCAAGCAAAAGCGGCCAAATTAATCACTGGTTCTATTCCAAATACCAACAATTAGAAAATTCAGAGAGAATGTGGTCTAGACCTACTTGAAAGCAGAAGACAATTAAAAACAATAAAATTCATCAATAGCTTAAAAACTAAAGAAACCGAACACATATCCCATAGAACTTATTTAAACTGGACACAAAAAGAAAGGCTCAAAAGATCTTCAACACTTCAGAACAACAATAATATTAGAAAGAGCATAAAAATGAAACATAATGAATTTCAAATTCGAGCATAACCAATATTTCCTACCCCATTGTCATCAAATGTAATCATCAATCTTAACCTGAATGAACCCTGCAATAAAAAAAGAGAACAAGAACATACTTAAAAAGAAAGGACTTGACACAATTGGTTTATGCGATCAGATAAATTATTTAACAGCATACACACATGGATCATCAGACCTTACCATAAGTAATTGAGAGGCTGGAATTAACATAATACTGCAAGATGGATCATACATCAAAATCAAAGAAGGAGCAAGAAAGATTTCGTCAAACTTCACTTGTGAACTGACAGCTATCTGGAAAGCTCTTGATGTATGCCTGAACCAACCATCCCTGCATCAAGCAGAAGGAACTATAATATACCGTACAACGACTTCATATCCGATCTAGAAGCAATTCAGAAGGGCAATACTATAATCACACAGAAAATACACTCGTTACTTACTCAACTGATATCATTGGAGAATAACTGCATTCTAGAATGGATTCCTGCCAGTGTTTGGATCGGGGGTAATGAAATGGCAGTTGAATTTGCAAATGAAGCCAGAAGGTTGAGCCAAAGGAAAGAACAAATGTCATTATTTGACGCTAATGCTTTTGAAAAATACAAGATAATTAAACAAAAAATAAGAAAAGATCAAAATGTGAAATAAACTCCGAGAGAAAAATGACAAAACTATAACAAGATTTAGAACAAAACATTATAAAGGATGACAATACATCCAGATGGCACAAGAACCTATAGAACATGCAACAACTGTCCTGGTGTGGAATTAACACCTACCCACATATTCTCATGCCCGCAGCCTTGCAGAAAATTGACATAGACTCAGAGCAGCTGCTTTACACACCCAAGATGGTGGACAATGCTGCTGCTGCAGTGAAAGAGATGCATGGAGACATCTGAGGCTCTTTATTGCACACGACAAAAACAACAACGGCATTCTAGAGTAAAATAAATCATCAGAGATAGATAAATATTTTTCAAATGAATTAAAATAAATATAATCGATACTGAGAGAAAGTTGAATTAAAAAAAAAATAGAAAATTATTATTTTCGAAATTTAAAAAGCTGAGAGGATTCCAGCAAACCTCATCTAAAATATCTTTTTTTTTTTTTGCTACATGTTTGAATTTGCATATACCTATTTTACATATCTCAGATTGTATTTAAAAATCGTTAACCATTTCTTCTAACTTTTGGCGAAATGGTGTTTTATTAATTTATCATTTGATATTATTAGGGTTCTTTCCTGGTATTCAAAAAGAAAAAATACGTGCCGATCAGTTATAATTTTCAATTTATCAACCAATTTAGCCGCTGAATATCTGATTCTGGTAGAGCGCCATCTAGCGAATAAAATTTTAACTAAAATCAATTTCGAATTTTTCATTATTTGCCATAAAAAATCCCATTGCATCGTGAACACAATGGTGTTTACCGCATTGCTCTAGCGCAAATATTTGCGGAGTTATTAATTTTTAAAGTTGTGCGGGACTTTTGGATCACCCTGTATAAATATATAGAAAGTAAAAACGAAACTATTTTTAAAAATTCTACGCGCGGATTAATAGAATATTTGATAGAAGAGCAAAAGGTGTGTGAGATTTGGTCCCGTTGTAAAGCTTCGACCAAACCATCTTAAAACCGAAATGGCGTTTTCTAGACCAAGGTCGATGGGTCCCCCGCGTATAATTAAATAATTAATTAGCTCACAGAGAGTCCAGTGTTGTCGGGCGATAAATACCAATTTTATCGGAGAGGATTTTCTCCAAGACCGCTGCTTTAAAATGGGGATTTTGTGCGTGGGAATTGGCGGTTTGGGACATACATGGAAATGTTGTAAAACTGCTGAAATATATCTGCTTTATTGTTTGATATGGTTTGTTGCCCCATTTCTATTATCTTCTTTTTTCTTTTCTACATGTTTATTGTTGTTTTTTATCTAACAAATGTTTATTAGATTGTGTTTTATTTAAAGTTGAATATATTTATTTTAAATATCCTTCGTTGGTAAAACATTAAGATTAATAAATGTTTCTATAGAGGGATTATGTGAAGCTATATATCTTCGATCGTTCCGTTATTGAACCGAAATTTATGCATTAAAAGGGATTTATAAAAATCAATATGTGGGCATCATATATTCCTGGAAATAGTCAATATCATTCGCTAGACGCCATCTCGTGTATTCTACACAACCGGAGTGTACAATGAGTTTACCCCACATATTTTACCAGCGATCAAGATCACGAAGTGTGATGCCTTGTGAATATGATTACTAATGCAAATTAACATAATGTTAGAAATATTAGGAGCCAAATTTGAATAATTTGCATGTGTATTTTAAATATGACTTTAAATTCGAATACTTTTTTTTTACAGTTCGCGATATTTTATTTAAAATGCATTCAAAAAGTTCGCAGTCTTGTATTTCCGTTGAATTTTTCGAAGAGGAGGAGAGTAAATAAATATAGCGCGCGCGCGTCTCTTATAACCTATCCTAGACACTTCCCAAAATAAGACGTAGGAAAAGACTGTAAACCAAATGAAATGCCTAGATTTCCTATATTGATTCCAATAACGTAGCTCTTGTATATCTTGTTGTAACCTTTCGCAAGGTGCCATGCCAGGTTTAACATTTAACGTACCAGAGTCCCATTTGGTTACTTGCAATCAGTGTTGGAATTGAAGAAAGAATCTCACACACAGAGAGAATGCTCCGATGTGCACAGTGGTGTGACTATACTCGACATACCGTATCATGAGAGAAACAGTGTAATTTTAAGTTAGATGTAAATGTACCGTGGGCCACTAGAAACAAATATATTTCTTGCCATTTTACATAGTTCCTATCAATTGTTATTTTTGTTGCTAAAATACTTTCCATTTCACCTTATTTTACCGGAGGTGGGCAAAAAGCAAAAAAAGGCTTCTCTCACAATGATGGGAAACGCATATTTTCCTGACCTATCGAATCGATAGAAAAAAATATAAAATGCTGCTTTTTCCATCCCATTCTAAAATCTGCTGTGTACAATAAATGGAGTGGATCGACTTTAGAAGAGAAGCTATAGAATTATGTATTCAAGCGAGAGATAACAAAACTCCACACAAAGATATATCTCCTCTATAGGAAGAAATTGTGGGGAAGTACATTTTCTGACCATTGATTATTTCTTCTCCCGACTTTGCTAATTGGATTCCCCTCCACCTTCTAATAATTTGCAAGAACAGCTTTTTATCTATTTCTCCTGGAGCACCCCACTCCAACCTCAGGTCGATAGAGTCGGTCGCTACTGTTCCAACAGAGTAACGGCGGTTTTCTTTCTATTCTAAATAAATGATTGTGGAGGGCCTAGCGTATCTCTCTTCAGTGATATATAAGTTTACACATCTGGCCCTTCACTAGTCCGAAACGTTGAACTTGCTTCTAGATTTCATTTACCTCTTATTTCTAAATAAAAATATTAATTGGAAAAGCAGTTGTGGAATCGATGCCTTGTGTGCAAGCTATGACTGCCGCAAGATAGATCACGCAAACAGGAGAGAGCCACTGAACGAATATCAGGAATTTCCAGGAACCAATCTAACTCTATCCCTGTTTCTACCGCTATCCGTCGTGGATAGTTAGCTAACACCAGTGGGGTAGCGGTGCTACAACCGTGAGATGAGAGATTATGCCGTCAAATATCAATATTAGGGTTATCAACAGGGGTTGGTTGAGGAGGAATATACCAGGTCTATTAGTATGAAACGCGAAAATTTTCAGTGAATTCAAAAGTTCACCAATTCCATACAACAAAATATTTTTTATTCAAAGTAACTGCCCTGATTAGCTATACACTCGGACCACTTTTCAGGCAATTTTCGAATTCCTTGTCTGAAAATTTCTATTCCTTTTGAGTCATTTTCGGAGTATGTCTGAGTTCGAAAATTCCTGGTTTTTAGGGGCGTGTCCTAAAGCTGTGAAAAGGTAGTAGTTCGACGGCGCTAAGTGTGGTGAGTACGGCGGGTGGGGTTAGATTTCCCAGCCCAAGTCTTTTATGGTGTTTTTGACCACCGTAGCGTTGTCATGCTGCAGTATCAGGTTGTTGTGCTTTTCACGTCATTCCGGTCTTTTTTCATTCAACGCCTCTCTCAAACTGTGCATTTGTTGTTCGTAGCGACTAGTATTGACCATTTTGCCAGGTTTCAGGAGCTCGAAATATACTACGCCGGTCTGGTCCCACCATATGCAAATAATTGCCTTTTTTCCGAAGCGATTGGGCCTAGGCGTCTGTTTTGTAAATTGGCCGGGCAGGCCCCACGACTTTTGGCGCGTAGGATTGCTTAAGTGGATCCATTTCTCATCAGAAGTTACGATTCGGTGCAAAAATGACTTCTTTTCATGCCTGGCGAGCAGCCCTTCGCAGGTTACCAGACGCCGTTATTGCTGCCTTTCGCTCAACTCGTGGGGGACCCATCTGGAAAGCTTTTGGGTCATTCCGAGGCTGTTTAAACGTAGAGAAACAGCACCTTGAGACACCTGGAGCTGTTTTGCGAGTTTCTCCTGCATTTGGGTACTGTCCTCATCCAACAAAGCTTGCAGTTCAGCGTCCTCGAACTTTTGGGGCGGTTTTCCATGTGGTTCATTATCAAGTTCAAAATCGCCACTTTCGAATTTTTTAAACTGCCTGTAACACTGCGATTTGCTCAGAGCGTGGTCGCTGTAAACTTCCTCGAGCATTCGGTGGGCTTCACTGGCACTTTTCTTCCAGTTGAAGGCGAACAACAAAACTTCCTTCAAATGGGCACTTTTTGGCTCGGAAATCGCCATTTTTCACGGGCTCCAGAAATTTTTCACGATTTCAATTTTTCGAAAACTGCACGCATGCTGATGCCAAGTGAGTCAAAGAACAAAACGCCTACAACAGCGCCACCGTCGGCTCAAATAAAGTTGCACAGCGGCCTCTGGCGCCCATTTTCGCGTTTCATACTAATAGACCTGGTACGCCGTCGATATCCATGACCCAGAATTCGAATCCCGTATTGATCACCTTTTATGTTTTATTGGCTTCTGATTCTTGTACAAGTCCAATCCCACCAGAGAGTGCAGCTATCCAAACGGGGCTTTGGAGCAACACTTGGTAGTGCAATTGTCGAACTTCTTTCTAAACGTGTAGATATGTAATACACTTCACAGCAAAAGACAGTCGCTAACTACCCACCAGTATTATCATGGCCTGAACCACATGTACTTGTGAAAGGTATATTAAAATATATTTACCAACATCAAATAAACATAACTGTAGCGACGAACAGATTGCCTTCAAATGTACATGCTTGATAATAACTTAGCCTTACATTCTTACCAGCCCACGGTTCTAACTGATCGTAGTTCAAATTTCTTATACGCGTCGCCCAAAATTCTTGGGTCACGCCCAAAATACTTTGGTATCATCAAAAAAAAAAAAACGTATATTTTTAGCCCAAATTACTTATGTCTATATCTCCAAAATTACTTATGGGTGGCGCCAAAATCCAATTAACAAACGAAATGTGTCGTTGACGATTAAAGGTTGGGAGCCTTTGGTCTGGAACGGATTTCCGTAACCGATGTGTCACACATTAGGCCTGATGAAGAGGGAACATTCGAAAGCTTGCTGCATTTTGATGGAAAAACATATTGCCTTTCGTCATTTTACTTTTAAAGTATTAAATATTTCCTTCCCCAAGGTGACAATGAGTTGCTGCCTGGTTTCCAACGTTGTACCAAGTGCAGCCTGTCTAAACTGCACCCGCTGTGATCTCTCCAGAAGCAAACCCACAGACGTATAGTTTATACTTTATTTCAAACTCCATATAAGATTTTATAAGGTTAAATACAATATAAATATGAATAAATATGATTATATAATGAAAAAGAGAGAGGAGGGATAAAAAAGAGGGAAGATAGATTTACTACCTATCCAATTTATATTTCCTTACAAATTCCCTCTCTTACCTGCTTCCAAGCTTAAACTTCAACCGTTTTATTTAAAGACTTTAAAATAATATTTGTTATTTTATCTGTTGAAATATTGATTAGAAAAAAATTTAAACTATCTTAATTTGGTGTGGGGGTTTAAATACCCCAAGCCATTTAAAACAGCGCTGACGTATGTAAAATGAAGAAATATGGTATTGGGATCACATTCTTGTTTAAATTTATGTGGTTGTAGCTGCGACCGGGTGTTCGGATATTTTAATTTAACCTTAGATTCATTTCTCAACCCTCCCCCTTTTTTTGAAGACACTTGCTCTGCCAGAATGATATCAAGTTTATTTTGTAAGTTCACACATATAATCGTTTACAGCTAGTATATATGGTTTGAGATTGAAAGAAAAATTATTTTCTTTAAAAAAAAAAAAAAAAACAACAAACTGTGAATAGCCTATTTGAAAAAAAAAAAAAAGAATATTGTAAATGTGAGCGCTTTGATTAAAAAAAAGCAACAAGCTCGGGGTCGTTCGATGCCGCTTGTTGACAGGTTGGCGGATTGTTGACATTTGGAATTCCTGGGTTGACAGTCGTGTGGGACTTTTGATACGAATTGTCACCGAATGTTGACATCTCCTTTGATTCTTTAACAGAAACTCTCTATCCAGTCATGCTATAATAGCTCATTTATTAACAGCGTACGTGATGAATAGTTGCGTGTTTTCGGGGATGTTGCCTAAACCAATATAATTAATAATATAATTATTAGAAAAGGTGGGGATAGGATACGGTGGAAGGGGATACAACGGAGGTATGAAACATTTGGAGTAGGATACATAGAAAGTGGTTATATTAAATAAGGGAAACATTGGGAGTGGAAAAAAATAAAAATGGAATACAACCGATGTGGACTACATTGAGATTGTGATATATTGAAAGTGAGTATATTGGAAGTGGGATACATTTAGAGTGGAATAAACTTATAGAATTACAGCGGAGGTTGGATATATTAGAGGTGAGATATGTTAAAAGTGGGTACCCGGTGGAGATGGAGGGTGGGTTACAGTGGAGATTGGGGGTGGGTTACAGTGGAGGTGGAAAGAGGGTTACAGTGAAGATGGGAGGTAGGTTACAGTGGAGATGGGGGTGGGTTACAGTGGAGATGGAGGTGGGTTACAGTGGAGATGGTGGGTGGGTTACAGTGGTGATGGGGGGTGGGTTACAGTGGAGATTGGGGGTGGGTTACAGTGGAGATGGAAGGAGGGTTACAGTGAAGATGGGAGGTAGGTTACAGTGGAGATGGGGGTGGGTTACAGTGGAGATGGAGGGTGGGTTACAGTGGAGATAGAGGTTGGGTTAAAGTGAAGATGGGAGGTGGGTTACAGTGGAGATGAGGGGTGGGTTACAGTGGAGATGGAAGGAGGGTTACAATGAAGATGGGAGGTAGGTTACAGTGGAGATGGGGGTGGGTTAGAGTGGAGATGGAGGGTGGGTTACAGTGGAGATGGAGGGTGGGTTACAGTGAAGATGGAAGGAGGATTAGAGTGAAGATGGAAGGTGGCCTACAATGGAGATTGAGGGTGGGTTACAGTGGAGATGGAAGGTAGGTTACAGAGGAGATGGAGGTGGGTTACGGTGGAAGTGGAAAGTGGGTTACAGTGAAAATGGAAGGTGGGTTACAGTGGAGGTGGAAAGTGGGTTACATAGGAGATGGAGGTGGGTTACAGTGAAGATGTAAGGTGGGTTACAGTGGAGATGGGGGGTGGTCATAGAGGACGTGGAAGGTCGGTTACATGGAGATTGGGGGAGGGTTACAGTGGAGGTGGAAGGAGGGTTGCAGTGGAGATGTGGGGTGGGTTAGGGTGGAGGTGGAAGGAGGGTTGCAGTAGAGATTGGGGGTGGGTTACAGTGGAGGTGGAAGGTGGGTTACAGTGGAGATTGAGGGTGGGTTACAGTGGAGATGGAAGGCGGGTTACAGTGGAGTTGGAGGGTGGGTTACAGTGGAGATGGAGGGTGGGTTACAGTGGAGATGGGGGTTTTACAGTGGAAATGATGGGTGGGTTACAGTGGAGATTGAGGGTGGGTTACAGTGGAGATTGGGGGTGGGTTACAGTGGAGGTGGAGGGTGGGTTACAGTGGAGGTGGAAGGAGAGATGCAGTGGAGATGAGGGGTGGGTTACATTGGAGATGGGAGGTGGGTTACAGTGGAGGTGGAAGGAGAGTTGCAGTGGAGATAGGGGGGGTGGGTTACAGTGGAGATGGGGGGTGGGTTACAGTGGAGATGGAAGGTGGGTTACAGTGGAGATGGGGGTGGGTTACAGTGGAGATGGAAGGCGGGTTACAGTGGAGTTGGAGGGTGGGTTACAGTGGAAATTAGGGGTGGGTTACAGTGGAGATGGAGGGTGGGTTACAGTGGAGATTGAGGGTGGGTTACAGTGGAGATTGGGGGTGGGTTACAGTGGAGGTGGAGGGTGGGTTACAGTGGAGGTGGAAGGAGAGATGCAGTGGAGATGAGGGGTGGGTTACAGTGGAGATGGGAGGTGGGTTACAGTGGAGATGGAAGGCGGGTTACAGTGGAGATGGAAAGAGGGTTAAAGTGGAGATGGGAGGTGGGTTAGGGTGGAGGTGGAAAGGGGTTGCAGTGAAGATGGGGGGTGGATTACAGTGTAGTTTGGGGGTGGGTTACAGTGGAGGTGTAAAGTGGGTTACAGAGGAGATGGAGGTGGGTTACAGTGGAAATGGAAGGAGGGTTACAGTGGAGATTGAGGGGGGTTACAGTGGAGATTGAGGGTGGGTTACAGTGGAGATGGGGGGGTGGGTTACAGTGGAGATGATGAGGGTTACAGTGGAGATGGAGGGTGGGTTACAGTGGAAATGAGGGGTGGGGTACAGTGGAGATGGAGGGTGGGTTACAGTGGAGATGGGATATGGGTTACAGTGAAGATAGGGGTGGGTTACAGTGGAGATGGAAAGAGGGTTAAAGTGGAGATGGGGGGTGGGTTATGGTGGAGGTGGAAAGGGGTTGCAGTGAAGATGGGGGGTGGGTTACAGTGGAGATTAAGGGTGGGTTACAGTGGAGATTGGGGGTGGATTACAGTGTAGTTTGGGGGTGGGTTACAGTGGAGGTGGAGAGTGGGTTACAGAGGAGATGGAGGTGGGTTACAGTGGAAAAATGGAAGGAGGGTTACAGTGGAGATTGAGGGGGTTACAGTGGAGATTGAGGGTGGGTTACAGTGGAGATGGGTGGTGGGTTACAGGGTAGATGTGGGGTTGGGTTACAGTGGAGATGGAAGGAGGGTTACAGTGGAGGTGGGTTGGTGGGGATGGAAGGAGGGTTACAGTGGAGATGGAGGGTGGGTTACAGTGGAGATTAGGGGTGGGTTACAGTGGAGATGGAGGGTGTGTTACAGTAGAGATGGGAGGTGGGTTACAGTGGAGATGGGGGTGTGTTACAGTGGAGATTTGGGGTGTGTTACAGTGAAGATGGGGGGGGGTTACAGTGGAGATGGAAGGAAGGTTACAGTGGTGATGAGGGGTGGGTTACAGTGGAGATGGAGAGAGGGTTACAGTAGAGGTGGAGGGTGGGTTATAGTGGAGATGGAGGTGGGTTACAGTGGTGATGGAGGGTGGGTTATAGTGGAGATGGATGATGGGTTACAGTGGAGATGGAAGGAAGGTTACAGTGGAGATGAGGGGTGGGTTACAGTGGAGATGGAGGGAGGGTTACAGTAGAGGTGGAGGGTGGGTTACAGTGGAGATAGGGCGTGGGTTACAGTGGAGATAGAGGGAGGGTCACAGTAGAGATGGGTGGTGGGTTAGAGTGGAGATGAGGGGTGGGTTACATTGTAGATGGAGGGAGGGTTACAGTTGAGATGAGGGGTGGGTTACAGTGGAGATTGAGGGGGGTTACAGTGGAGATTGAGGGTGGGTTACAGTGGAGATGGGGGGGGTTACAGTGGAGATGATGAGGTTTACAGTGGAAATGGAGGGTGGGTTACAGTGGAGATTGAGGGTGGGTTACAGTGGAGATGGAGGGTGGGTTGTAGTGGAGATGGAGGTGGGTTACAGTGGAGATGGAGGGTGTGTTACAGTGGAGATTTGGGGTGTGTTACAGTGAAGATGGAGGGTGGGTTACAGTGGAGATGGAAGGAAGGTTACAGTGGTGATGAGGGGTGGGTTACAGTGGAGATGGAGGGAGGGTTACAGTGGAGATTGGGGGTGGATTACAGTGTAGTTTGGGGGTGGGTTACAGTGGAGGTGGAGAGTGGGTTACAGAGGAGATGGAGGTGGGTTACAGTGGAAATGGAAGGAGGGTTACAGTGGAGATTGAGGGGGGTTACAGTGGAGATTGAGGGTGGGTTACAGTGGAGATGGGTGGTGGGTTACAGTGTAGATGTGGGGTTGGGTTACAGTGGAGATGGAAGGAGGGTTACAGTGGAGATGGGTGGTGGGTTGGTGGGGATGGAAGGAGGGTTACAGTGGAGATGGAGGGTGGGTTACAGTGGAGATTAGGGGTGGGTTACAGTGGAGATGGAGGGTGTGTTACAGTAGAGATGGGAGGTGGGTTACAGTGGAGATGGGGGTGTGTTACAGTGGAGATGAAAAGAGGGCTACATTGGAGTTTGAGGGTGGGTTACAGTGGAGATTGAGGGTGGGTTACAGTGGAGATGAAGGGTGGGTTATAGTGGAGATGGAGGTGGGTTACAGTGGAGATGGAGGGTGTGTTACAGTGGAGATTTGGGGTGTGTTACAGTGAAGATGGGGTGGGGTTACAGTGGAGATGGAAGGAAGGTTACAGTGGTGATGAGGGGTGGGTTACAGTGGAGATGGAGGGAGGGTTACAGTAGAGGTGGAGGGTGGGTTATAGTGGAGATGGAGGTGGGTTACAGTGGTGATGGAGGGTGGGTTATAGTGGAGATGGATGATGGGTTACAGTGGAGATGGAAGGAAGGTTACAGTGGAGATGAGGGGTGGGTTACAGTGGAGATGGAGGGAGGGTTACAGTAGAGGTGGAGGGTGGGTTACAGTGGAGATAGGGCGTGGGTTACAGTGGAGATAGAGGGAGGGTTACAGTAGAGATGAGGGGTGGGATAGAGTGGAGATGAGGGGTGGGTTACATTGTAGATGGAGGGAGGGTTACAGTTGAGATGAGGGGTGGGTTACAGTGGAGATTGAGCGGGGTTACAGTGGAGATTGAGGGTGGGTTACAGTGGAGATTGGGGGGGTTACAGTGGAGATGATGAGGTTTACAGTGGAAATGGAGGGTGGGTTACAGTGGAGATTGAGGGTGGGTTACAGTGGAGATGGAGGGTGGGTTGTAGTGGAGATGGAGGTGGGTTACAGTGGAGATTTGGGGTGTGTTACAGTGGAGATGGAGGGTGGGTTACAGTGGAGATGGAAGGAAGGTTACAGTGGTGATGAGGGGTGGGTTACAGTGGAGATGGAGGGAGGATTACAGTGGAGATTGGGGGTGGATTACAGTGTAGTTTGGGGGTGGGTTACAGTGGAGGTGGAGAGTGGGTTACAGAGGAGATGGAGGTGGGTTACAGTGGAAATGGAAGGAGGGTTACAGTGGAGATTGAAGGGGGTTACAGTGGAGATTGAGGGTGGGTTACAGTGGAGATGGGTGGTGGGTTACAGTGTAGATGTGGGGTTGGGTTTCCATGGAGATGGAAGGAGGGTTACAGTGGAGATGGGTGGTGGGTTGGTGGGGATGGAAGAAGGGTTACAGTGGAGATGGAGGGTGGGTTACAGTGGAGATTAGGGGTGGGTTACAGTGGAGATGGAGGGTGTGTTACAGTGGAGATGGGAGGTGGGTTACAGTGGAGATGGGGGTGTGTTACAGTGGAGATGAAAAGAGGGCTACATTGGAGTTTGAGGGTGGGTTACAGTGGAGATTGAGGGTGGGTTACAGTGGAGATGGAGGGTGGGTTATAGTGGAGATGGAGGTGGGTTACAGTGGAGATGGAGGGTGGGTTATAGTGGAGATGGATGATGGGTTACAGTGGAGATGGAAGGAAGGTTACAGTGGAGATGAGGGGTGGGTTACAGTGGAGATGGAGGGAGGGTTACAGTTGAGATGAGGGGTGGGTTACAGTGGAGATTGAGGGGGGTTACAGTGGAGATTGAGGGAGGGTTACAGTAGAGATGGGTGATGGGTTAGAGTGGAGATGAGGGGTGGGTTACATTGTAGATGGAGGGAGGGTTACAGTTGAGATGAGGGGTGGGTTACAGTGGAGATTGAGGGGGGTTACAGTGGAGATTGAGGGTGGGCTACAGTGGAGATGGGGGGGGGGGGTGGGTTACAGTGGAGATGATGAGGGTTACAGTGGAAATGGAGGGTGGGTTACAGTGGAGATTGAGGGTGGGTTACAGTGGAGATGGAGGGTGTGTTACAGTGGAGATTTGGGGTGTGTTACAGTGGAGATGGAGGGTGGGTTACAGTGGAGATGGAAGGAAGGTTACAGTGGTGATTAGGGGTGGGTTACAGTGGAGATGGAGGGAGGGTTACAGTTGAGATGAGGGGTGGGTTACAGTGGAGATGGAGGGAGGGTTACAGTGAAGGTGGAGGGTGGACTGAAGTGGAGGCTCGCTGCGGACCCAGTGCGGTGATTGACACCCGACCAGTGGCGACGCTTGGCGGTCGATGGCCGACATCGATTACTGACTTCCGGCAGGCAAAATCAACTTCCGCCTTTGATGAGAGGTCACCTACTGTCACACAAGTTGAACTTAAACACTCAACAACACTGTATAACATTCTGCGAGTTAGTCATATACTGTCACACAAGTAACCTCAACACTCAACATCACTGTACAATACACTGCAGTCTGGTAACCTACTTCCACTCAAGTTAAATTTCAACACTCAACAACACTGTACAACCAACTGATGGTTAGTCATATACTGTCACACAAGTAACCTCAACACTCAACAACACTGTACAATACACTGCAGGCTGGTAACCTACTTCCACTCAAGTTAAATTTCAACACTCAACATCACTGTACAACACACTGCAGGGTGGTCATATACTGTCACACAAGTAACCTCAACACTCAACATCACTGTACAATACAATGCAGGCTGGTAACCTACTTCCACTCAAGTTAAATTTCAACACTCAACATCACTGTACAACACACTGCAGGGTGGTCATATACTGTCACACAATTAATCTCGACACTCAAAATCACTGTTCAACATACTGCTGGTTAGTCATATACTGTAACACGCGGTATGATTTCTCGAAGAGTGGTCTCGCCAATATAGCGGAGCAATATATGGCTACGTGTTGAAGCCAGTAATGAGGCCGGTTCATTGAGATGCCGCCCTGCTACCCGCGCCAGCCTGTAAAACCATTTATTACCTCCCCCTGCCAACTTTACGATCTGCTACAGAACCGTCCAGGTAAATTTAGAAAACCGCCGTGCTCCTATAAAACTACTATTGCGTAACCCGCTTGGTAGAACATGTAGTGAACACTCGACGCGCTGTTAACTTTAGGCTGAGTTGTGACGCATTTGTTGGTTATTTGTAAATAATATCGAGTGTTTTTTTCCAACGCGCGAGATTTCTCAAACGTGTGTGTCTAACTATGTACAGCTCTATCTCCCCTGGAATCTAAAACCCAATGTTGTAGCTCGTTTATCTCAGTAAACGAGTAACTCTTGGTTCGGGTACTTCCTTGTGGTACAAATCTACCGTACATATGGTATAGGCCATCATGGTGGATAGTTAGCGCTTACCTTTACTCCAAGTGTCTGCACATGTAGAAAGCGCATGTTTCCACTTACAAGTGTGCCAGAGCCCCGTTTGATTACTTGCACTCACTGGTAGGGTTGGACTTGAGCAAAATTCGGAGGCCGTTGAAGCAATTTTTCTTCAGAAAAAGTTTCCGGTGAGGGATTCGAGTCCGGATCGTGGCTGACGAAAATCGACGGTCTCTAACACTTGTCCACCGACCCCATCGGTTATCTTAACGGCTCTACCGATTTGGGCCAAATTATCCTATAAGGGTTCTGTGGGGGGATCTGTATAGATGTCCGGTAAAATATGTTTTCACTGGTATGTTCTCTCGGTATACAACCTTCTACCATTAATAATGATTTTGGTGCTGTTATAAATGAAATATTTTGTATTTACAAATTTAATTTTTGTGAGGGTTCCGAGCGAATTTCAATGAACCCCATAGCAATCTCTTATAGCACTGGAATGAAATTGAAAGACTGTTTCTAGAAAGTTGGAAGTCAGAAATAATATGTAAGTTCTTGAAAAAGAAAACGAATGTTTAAATGGAATACAATACCTTCTCTTTATCTCTCTCTCTCCTTGACAAGTTAATAATTATTTATTTGAAAAGATTTTTAAAAGCTTTAATTTGAAATGCACTGAAAAGGAGAAATATACATTTCAGCTACCGCGTGGCATTGAGAAATTAGATTTCTACGAGTTAAAATAAAAGCGGACGATTATCGTATATTGAAGGAAGAGATAAAATATATATAATGAAACATTAAAATACCTTCTAGCCATTTTCTTCATATTAAATCCCTTTAAGTTTAAAATTAAGGTTACAAAATATTAACAAAATTTGAAACTCATTTTGCCTGTGGAAGAACGAGAGCTCACGGTTAAAGTTAATAAAATAAACTTATTGAGAAAGATGATTATCTTTTAAATGTAATTTTTATTTCACTTTTATTCTATATTTAACTTATAGTATAGAATACTAAGTATATTGTTGCTACTTTATACTTGAGGCATTCAGTAATTGTACTATTCACCTTCAACGACCACTTTGCCTCCCCTTTGATTCAGTTTCAAGCATTTTATACCCCATGCGAATTCCAAATACCATTTTGTTGTGATCTATAAAGAATTATTGTGGCCACACCACTATTATGCTACATTGAAAGATCCCAAGTATAGGATACCGAAGTTTCCACCTTCGCTGGCGCCACCACCAACAACCTTTCGTCCATCAGCTAGGGGGGAGTCCATGCGCTCCGCCCATCTAACATGAACCCCGAAATAGCTTCCACTAGAACTACACTTTAAACACCATAGAATTTACAGAGCTGGAAAGATAATTTTCCTCTGTTACTGCACTTTAGCTCTCTCTCTCTCTCTCTTTCAGTCACCACTAAAGATTTTTAAAAAATATTTGGAAAATTATTTTCAAGTTGTGACAAATGCCAAAATATATATAAAGGGGGATTATTGAATATATTTAACTCCAAAATATAGCGTTGATATCGCGTGAAAACCAAGTTATAAAGAAGGGGCTCAGTGACATAAAGAGGGAGCTTAAAGAAGACATTTGCCTAAATGTTAACTAGACACGATGAGGGAGTTCCACGTGATATCTAGATACATAACATAGAGGAGGTTAGGGGTAGACTAAACTATGTCTTTACGTCATGTATCGCTACACCCCAGAACCAAATTATTGACAACAAAGTAAAATGTAGCGGACTAGAGACCGAAGACACAACTGGTGATACTGCCAACGCTGAAAGCCGGACTAACGTAACAAATCAGAAAGTATCCATCCTCCCATCGTAGTAATCACTGCTTAGCCCTGGGTGTGTGGAGCGAGCCTAGCTGCCGAAGGAGAACTTGAGTACCAATCCACGTTCTGTGACGCAGGATTAAAATAGTGGGTCCTCCTGCCCAACGTGGAATGGTAAATGACTACAGCCCCTGCTGTGATCACTACGGTAATGTAAGCACTAAAACCCACCCCGCTGTCAAAAGCTACTATCTAGTCACTACCTAGATCCTGTAATAACGCCGTTAGTAGATCTAGAACACAAGGAAGTCACACCTCCCCATTTGAAACGTCTGTTGCACACAGCAGCCTAGAATTCAGACTTTATGGTCGACAGATTGCTATTGACACTGAGTCCCTTTTTTATATCTTTGGCACTCAAGCGGTTTGTAAGATTTTATTCTACCCCATTTTTGATTATTTCAATTATAAAGGTTCAAAGCTCACAAGAAGAACATCCAACTAAGCAAATAAACTAGTTATAATTTCGTTGCAATCAGCCAATCAAAATGGAACTGCTCTAACCAGCAACCCAAGAACCTCAGGAAAGCCTACACAGCCTCTAGATTCAATTTATATTTCCTCAAGTGTTCTAATATAAGATATATATCTTTGTATCAGGTGAAACGATTCGAAATATTTGTGGCTGAAACCACTATATTTCTTAAAAAGGTAACTGAATATATTTCGGATATATGATTATCATTTAGTCTTTTCTTTGATCTTTTCAATATAATTTTGGCCGAGTGTTTCATATTCATAAGCTATTATTTTTAGTCATAATTTTCTAAAATTTGTGCTTATATTTAGCCTAGAATGATAATCACACTGTTTCCAAAGTTATTTTAAAGGTTTGAAATATTTTTTCTGTTGTGTGTGTCACCAGAAAGGTACTCGGTTTCAATTTAAATCCACTTGACAGAGATATGGAGCTTTTCGTTCCTCTAATATAACAGAGCTGAAATGGAGCTTCTACTATCTTGAATATTTTCGATATCTCAGCTAATGTGATGGTCAAAGTTATATAGATTTAGTACAGATAAATGGGGAATAGATATAAAAAAAATAATATTAAGCTAAAATAAGCTTAACTGGCGTCATGCTGAGTTCTATCAAACCAACCAATCAGTTGGACCAATTCATATAACGTGATATTCATCCAACCCCTGGATAACTGGTAATTTGGTGATCAAGAAGAAGAATCAACGTCAGCTGACAAGGAGACTGTGGCCCTCATCAGTAGAGAGGCGCGACACCAGAATTAACATCTGAGATTGATACAAGAGTTCATCTGGTTTAATTGTCTTCGGTATAATTGTCAGAGGGATCATAAGAATTCTTACCTGCATTCTTCAAAACATATTGGCATATAAATTCACAATAAATTTTATATTATTGTCTTAAAATAGTTGTATTACTTCTTTTTTCATTTTATATATATTTGCGCTAGTATTTTCTCGCCCTCATTAAATATTAAATATTAAATCAAAATCTATATCATAATTCTTCGTATTTTTCTTAATTTCAAGGGAATAATTTTTTCGTTCATATTATATAGTTTTATATTTTGTTTCGTTATATATCTTGTTCAATAAGATTTTATTACATTTCTTATTTTATGATAGACAACAGAGAGAGAATTGATTTTATGTTGTTATTGCCAATCAGACCTTTCCCGATTTCAATGGAAATATCTCTCTATATCAAAGAAAGAGAGAGAGAGAGGATATTTTTCTTCAAATTACTATGATAGGGTTCAGGATTATTTAATAGGTAAGATTTAAAATATTATTTTTCTATGTAATTTATATATGATATATATGTGATGATTTAAGACCATGGAATTGTTGTAAATAGTCTAGATATCTACCACCACATGTTCCATCCCATGACTGTATATAACTTCTTATGTACTGCAAATAGAAAGCCTCAACTAACATCAATCTGTACCGCGTAAGAATCTAATAAAGTATAGCAACTGTACAGATAGAAGGAATGGAGACTAACAGGAGAAAATTAAGGTTAAAACTAATCAGGCTTAGGTGATAGTAGAAGTAAGGCCTAGCAAAGAGGCTTAAAGTTAGAACAACTATTAATAAAATTACAGCTAATTTTATGATCGCGGAAATCATAAAAGTTGAGTTTAACGGCCAGTATTTCCTGGGCAAGGCCGGCTATATCTTCCGACAAAGACATATTCCTACCAATTAGGAAACAATACCTAAGTAGGTCAACCAATAGCCAACGGCCACGTGACATCTTCCTACCAATTAGAAAGAAGAAAGGTCGTGGTGTTAAATCGAGAACCTAGGTTAGGCAGTCTGCGCTTGGATCCCACCAAGGTAACACTTGCTCTAAAGATCTCCCTCTCCGCTCATCCCATTCCTTCTTGACGTCAGACGCTTCTTAGTGGAATCTCTGTTTGTTTATTTCACCTTTGGCCCAGCTGTGTCGCCTTCCACCATGACTGCACGGTAGAGTTGACATCGAGGTTCGTCTAGCATCAGGTAACACTGGTCCCAGAGGTCCCAAGATATCACAGACTCCCCCGTCCGAAGAGTCGACAGTATAGTGGACGCCAAGGTACAAGTAAGCAAATAGACCACTGTCTGTACAGAAAGATGGAACAGGGAAGAGAGGAGGATCCAAAGGAACCAATGGAGTCCGATCCCGACTCCGAAAGTGGCGAAAACACCACTTTTCCAAAGAAAGAAACCACCCTCGGTAGGACGCAGGAAGTTCCCCCCAACCACGAGGACGTCACGCCCCCGCCGCCGGTGTCAGATGTCCTGGGGAGGTTGACCAGGACGCTACATCAGCTTTCTGCCGTGACCGGACTATCGCGAGATGTGGAGCTACCACGCTACGATGGTTCGTACGAGGCGCAGAGCTTCTTCACCAACTACGACGCCCAAGCAGATCGGGCCCAACTACAATACTCTACAAGACTGAGAAAACCACCAAAACTCCTGCAAGCACCCCTCCGAGTTACCAACACGCGAGCGTATGTTACCTGCTCCCCCGACCATCTCTAAACCACGAGCCCAGCGCAAGCAGTGAACTCTTAACTGTCCCAAAGATCCTCCAACTTTGGCACAAGACCAGGACTGTTCCGACACACAAGACAGCACAACAGTAGGTTCCTCCATACATAATTTTTGTTGAACAATTGCTCGTTCGAGCTGAACTGTCCAATAATGTAAACCTACCTCTACTACTTGATACAGGAGCATCTATCGCTATAATTAGGCAGAAAACTTTTAAAATAATAGAAATAAGTTTGTAAAAGAAAATACCTGTCCATCCATTTAACTTAACTATTAATGCCATAGCTAACAATATTTTCATCATAGATTATATCTTTTTGATCTTAAAAATAAGTAACATCACGCGGAATCTAAAATTCCATAACATCGATACACCTTTGCCTTTTGGCATTTTATTCCTTAATTCCATAAAACGATTTCTACTAATTATAACCTGTTCTCAGCTACTCCTGTATCAAGATAATGTACTTCTACCAACTACCTTTTACCAATTCCCCTCGTGCAAGCAACACGTGTCCCATGGACAGGTTAATACAACTGTCCCATTTACTAAGTTTTCCCCTCCTGGAACGGGTTGCTCACACGTGGTGAACTACAACACTCTTATTTGGCCTCATTATAATGTGCCTAATCCCATTTTCAACGCCCCTATGTCCTTTTCTTTCATAGCTTTAGACAGAAATAACCTAAACCACAGCCTTCCAAAACTATTCCAATCGTTAAATTCCCACATAACTACACTCCTTCCTTTTACATGCATATTTAAATATCGACAAATCACTCTCAACAAAATAAACAACACCCTCTCACATCACTTTTTCTAATTGGCAACAAATTTTTAGTGCGCGACTTAACACCCAAATCCAATTTCGAGCCACACAAGCTCCATAACGTCGCCCTACTAAACACACACAATCTTTTTTTTTCTCACATTAAACGTGTCATATCCACTAACAATATAAAAATTATCGATATGTTCGTACAACCAGCACCCATGACTTTAGTAAATTTGTTATTCTTAGTAAAACAGGGTAGATTTTGTACCAAACAAAGACTTCACGTGACACCTTTTCATTTACAATTTTTTCGCCTCGTGTCACAGAGCTACACCACAAAACTCTTTCACTTTTCAGGCTAAAGACGCCTTCATCATGCCTGTGACACATTTAACCTCAAAGCGTGTCCACGTAGATAGTCGCAATTTCATTCAATTCTAACCCGATATCACTTAATAACATTTTTACTAAGTCCGCCAAAAACCATTCGATTTAATATCAATAGATACAATAACCGGATTTTCGAAATACAAACACAAATCGAACAAATGTTTGAACACAGGATAATTACAACCTCTGTATCTCCCTATGTCAATCCCATTACGCTTGTCACCAAACGTGACAAATCAAAACGCTTTTGCGTTTACAATTATAGAAATAATATCTCCGAACGTAGTTCGAATTAACAAATCCAATAAGTTGGAAGAAGCAAGCAGCCCCACAAGGGACCTCTGACCCAAATAAATATGCCCGCCACCCCCGGAAGTCGCTAATAATAAATTCGAGGGGAGATGGACAAACAAACAGCCGAGATCTTGTTACAGCCCGTCGCCACCCCGTGTTCTCTAATGAATTTTACCAGCTATTAAATTAAATATTATTGCGTGCCTTTTACTATATATCGTTCTAATCCCTAACCCATTATTCTACTCCGATATCCCGTTTAGCTACTAATAACTTGCTTAACACGTTATTTTACATTTACTAACAAATCAGTCCACTAACAGAATAAATGCCGCTTTAGGAAGAATCACGTTTTCACCTAAACGTGGCGCAGGGAACAAAAAATCGACAACATTAGGACTCAGTAAGTTTCACAGTTGGAAACAATGTGATCCACGAGTCGCGTCAAACATAAAACAAATTCGATAAGTTAGATCAACTCATGCCAACAAGACCAAAGATATCGCGATCGAGGACAATTTAAAGCTCTCTCTACCCATCCTAAAAAACAGGAACATACATTGGGCCTACAACTTTCCATTCTTTCACGATATATAATTTCTATGTATAATCTTACTTGCTCTTCTTTCTCGATGAACATTTTTTTAAATTTTCATTTTAATATCTTGTATATAATCATTATATAGCTCTTATATTTTATTTACCTCACCAATCAGTTTAGATTATTGTCGTTTTATTTTATTTTTTCTTTACCAAAACTTATTTACTTTTGCTTTATGACTCTATTCTATAATCAACTTTATATTTTATCTTTCATATCTAATAATCTCAAGTTTATATTTCATGTTTATATCACTAATTTGCATTTATCATTTTATATTTTCTCTCACTTTATAAATTAGATGTTTTTTTACATGGTTTCATCTTCCGCTACCATGTTCAATGCTATCGAGTATATTATTGCTCATTTTTTGTCATTTAATATTTTCACTTTCTATTACCTCTTATATACTGCTATAGTGTGTTAATCTTTGTATTATGTCATCACTATTTTTACTTAAAAAAAAAAAGATTACTTTGCATTTAACTTCGCAATTCTATTTTCGATTTTTCAAATCCTTTAACGCTATATGCAAAGCCTTAATTTCGCAATTTCATATCTCAATGATATATTATTTTATCATCAAACTAAAAATCATGATCTAAAAACAGGGCAATCTTCAATAACCTCTTAAACAACCACTTTAAAGGTTACTTCTTAATAAATACTAACCCTTTTCCGCAGGAACTTTTAACTCCTTCGCAGGCTAGACTTGACCTACTTTGATTTCGTAATTAACAATATTGACACACCGTCCCCCAGATTTACCTATCCCAACTTCTGGCTTGGATACGTGCAAATTGTATTTTTTTATATATTCCAGGGCACTCTCATGCCACACGCTGGCACATCTTTTTTTTTTATTTTACTCTTTTTCTCGCTAAGCCCCTGACGACTCCAATTAAAACTTTGATTTCTGGTCACTGATCTTCGCCTTCATTTATCCTGCATGCGTACGTCTTAACGACTAATTACTAAAACCCATAACAATCACCCTTATCTTACTATTCGATTGTGGTACTGTAACTTTATTAGGTCCTTAAATTTACATGTGAAACATGGCCTAGGTTCTCCGCGCCGTGCACATTAAATGGTTTGGGACTTGAGTCAAAGTGACATTGCCTCAACCAAGTAATAACTAACCCCTCAACCCTTTCTAACGCCCATCACGAAGAGATCATGATTTACCCATCCAATCATTTATATTTTTACCTATCATCATTATATGTTCTCTATTAAATCTTTTATTCCTATTTTTGTTTTAATTGTATGTTTAGTATTAGTTGTTTATACTTTATTATCTCTTATGGATATACAGAAATCAACCCCATGTTATATACCAACTCATTTTAATTAATTTTTAAGAAATTACTTCCTTAATAATAACAGTCTTCCTATTCCGCTCTCTTAAATCCCTCCATATGAACCCTCTCACATCCGGGGCCATCTGTGATGATTTAAGACCATGGAATTGTTGTAAATAGTCTAGATATCTACTACCACATGTTCCATCCCATGACTGTATATAACTTCTTATGTACTGCAAATAGAAAGCCTCAACTAACATCAATCTGTACCGCGTAAGAATCTAATAAAGTATAGCAACTGTACAGATAGAAGGAATGGAGACTAACAGGAGAAAATTAAGGTTAAAACTAATCAGGCTTAGGTGATAGTAGAAGTAAGGCCTAGCAAAGAGGCTTAAAGTTAGAACAACTATTAATAAAATTACAGCTAATTTTATGATCGCGGAAATCATAAAAGTTGAGTTTAACGGCCAGTATTTCCTGGGCAAGGCCGGCTATATCTTCCGACAAAGACATATTCCTACCAATTAGGAAACAATACCTAAGTAGGTCAACCAATAGCCAACGGCCACGTGACATCTTCCTACCAATTAGAAAGAAGAAAGGTCGTGGTGTTAAATCGAGAACCTAGGTTAGGCAGTCTGCGCTTGGATCCCACCAAGGTAACACTTGCTCTAAAGATCTCCCTCTCCGCTCATCCCATTCCTTCTTGACGTCAGACGCTTCTTAGTGGAATCTCTGTTTGTTTATTTCACCTTTGGCCCAGCTGTGTCGCCTTCCACCACGACTGCACGGTAGAGTTGACATCGAGGTTCGTCTAGCATCAGGTAACACTGGTCCCAGAGGTCCCAAGATATCACATATATGAATTTAAAAATATATATTGATAGAAACATAATTATGGATGGCCATATTTATAATAGGAAAATAGAACTTTTCTCTATTTAAAAATTGCTCATTACTCCATTGTTATGCTAAAAATATATCAAATATTTGTTCAAAATAAAACAATTCATAAATAAATATAGTATTTAAAATTTAGCTTCCCTAAAATTATCATTTTAATATTAAAAAGCATGGAATTATTTATCAAATGAATGGCTGTACCTGGGATTTTCACCATTCATATTTTCACCTTCTTAAGATGGCTGACATATTATGCTTTATATTATGATATTTTTATATTTCTACATATATTTTAAAACATATATTTTAAATAATAATAGGGCAAGAGAAACATATATATATATATATGAATTCTCTCTGTGACGCTCCGGTTTAAAAAGGGATGACTTATAATAATATATTTTTAAGGGGAAAACTACGCTCAAGTAAATATATCTTTTGGGAGTATATCTTCATTTCATTTGAAACCGCAATCATTAGATCGTACTGTCTCCATTGTGGTATTTCAAGTTATAAGAGAATTGCTAGATATATCATTGCTAGTGATCAGTTTTATTAAAGCTATGAATACTATATGAAATATCTTTTTAAGTAAAGAACAATGTATAAACAAACAACTATTCGCAAACACGAGCAATATATATTTTACACAGGTATAACTGATGAAGTATCTCTACATAGAAAAGGTGAACACAGAAAATGTGTTATATAATATCCGAAGACATAAATGTTGCGTAGTGAGATAAATCAACCAATTCGAAACTTGATAAATTACCACCAAGTTGGATTAAGTTACGTCAAGTTAGGCGAGACAAACCTGTTTGGCTAGCACATCTATCTAGTGAGTCCGTCGAGAGTTTACATTGATGTTCGGATGTAAAACTGTGGTGCGGCAATGTGTCTGGTGTGACAAGCATTTCACATGACGTTGTTACTCACGTTCTGGTAGTCCAAATGGAAGGAGGTCCGACAGGCATCAGTTTGTGTTCCATCTAGACAGGTCCGTGGTTATCCAGTTTCAGTGGTGTGGAATGAAACAATCCTGCAGTTCCTTAGTATCAGAAGGTCATAGGTGTGAAGATCCATTCCTCGTGCATCCTAGATAAGTCCTCAGAGTCCAGCGGAATTTAGTGAGTCTTTGGTCGTCAGGTTCAGGTCGGGATCGTCAAAGGCAATAATGGCTGTCAGCACACCGACGAAATCAGCGCCCTCAAATGATAAGATGCCTCTGTAAAATCTAACACAGTCCTAGTAGTCTAGGAAGTGCTAGATTTAAAAATATCTATTTATAATGTGTCAATCTAAGTAGATGAAACGCTGTTGATCTGACCGTGGTGTTTGTTTGTATGATATTTCAATGCCTTTTCCCACGTTAGTTTATCTAAGCTTCATTATTTAGCTTCAGATTAATTAAATCATGGATTGTGTCTTGGTTTTTTATTGAATTTAATTTAAAAGTAAGAATGGTTGGGAGTTAAACAAAGGTGTAGCAAAAAGTATGCACAACAATACCTATATTTATATATAATATGAGCATTTACTGAAATTTCCTGTGAAACACACACACACACCAAAATCATATTTCATTTGAATTAATTTCAATCTTGTGAACCGTTGTGAACCGTCTAGATATCTGTGATATAGACCGAGCGGATCCTTGTACCCGATATCATCGTAGTTTTGGAAAACAACGAGGGCAGAGCTTATAGTGCCATTTTCATTGAACATATATTTTGGAAAATATAATCGAAAATATAGACTTGTTAATAAATATAGATATAAAAAAGAGATCGACGTTCTAAAGTTTTATTTTTCACTTTCAAATGATATAGCGAGATAAATGCGTTTCTTTAGTTTATTGGCCTAAAACGGCCAAAATGAGATCAGTGAAATTTCTCAAGCCTTTTACGAAATACGGAAGCTGTCTCCTGTATATCACGTATTTGTCCCTGAGCAGTATCATAAGATTTTTTTTTTATTTCACGGTTTTTACCTATCTGTTTATTACCAAAATATATATATGATAATTTAAACCAATAACCCTATATTATGTAATTTATAACAAGATTGTCATGTTGTATATAGAACTAATTATAAACTATAACTAATTATATGCATAATTGACATGTCTCCTTGCATCACCAAATGTAATGTACTGAGGATGAATAAATAAAAATATATAATAGATTAAAAACTAAGTTAAAAGCAAGATTGAGAGATTTACAAAGTAACTTCTAAAGATAGATTGGGAGCCGACAGCCAGGCGCCATTCTCGAGTAACAGAGACACGTGTGACACGTGTATGACCCAATTCTCTTGGTCGGAGGCGTAGTATAAATAAGACCGGCCTTAGCGACAGTTAGTTCAGTTCTAGTCAGTTCCGGTTAGCGTCACCCCTTATCGCCGGTTGTCACCAACTCATCGACCATGTAAAACAGTAAGAAATCTTCTATCTCCATCTTGCTTTTGGCTCGACTTTTTATCTATTCAAGGAACTTTCTTTCAACTGTGTCGCTTCGTTTTGTGTGTGTGGACATTCCCCAGCTTTTCCACTCTGCCTCGACCACGACTGCCTGTACTTTGTGAGAACTGTTAAAGGTCCTACAAGGTGCAGAGAGGTACTGGAAAACTCTCCACCCCTGACTGTCCCTCGCGGTTACTACAGGTTTGACCCTCGGTTGCCACAACTTATAGCGAGAGTCGACGAGGTTCTACAACAGGCTTACCAAACCCCAACGCATTATTACAGCTAGTCGACAGGATCTCAACCTATTATTACAGAGAGTCGACAGGATTACCACAACGAAGGAGACCACAACGAAGAAGGTAAAGACTGTCCAGATAGAAAAGAGCCAAGAAGCAAGATGGAGGAGCAAACCAACCCGTCCAACGATACAACCGAACAAACTATCCCCAAACAAGAGGCGACATTGGAAGAGGAGGAAACGTCGCCGCCCCAAGATACCTCCGCAGACCCGCTGACACAGATCGCCGATGCCCTGAGTAAGTTACTGGTAGCCCGATCTCCTAGGGAGATAGACGTAAGTCCATACGATGGTATTTTTGAAGCCCAAAGCTTTTTCGACAACTTCGATGCCCAAGCAGACCGAACTGAACTGACTTACACAGATCGCCTACGCAAATTACCCTGCTACCTACAAGGTAAGCCCCTCCAATATTTCCGAAGCCTACGGTTAGATAGGTTATATTATATTGAAGCCCGCCAGAGATTGATAGACTTATTCCCAGCAACGACAGAAGCGTCGTTTGCACGCTTTTTGGCAATCAAAATGACACCCCAAATGTCCCTAGAAGACTACTACCAAAACAAAACTGTTATGGGTATGAAACTCGACCTACCCGCCGACATTTTAATTGAATCTCTGACCGACGGACTACCCGTCGCAGACCAGCGATTAGTCGCAACTGTGCAGCCAAACACCATTAAGGAATGGTTCGACCTAGTGTCAAGAATAACTCAGTGTGCCACCAGTGCAGTGAACCAGCGCCAAGTAGACAAGGCTCCACACCCCACCTACCACAACCCACCACCGCGGTACAACAGCCAGCGGCCATCACGTGTAACATACCCAGTTACACCTCCCCCCTCGCCTTGCAAGTATTGCAATGCCATGCACTGGCACTCCCAGTGTGAACAACGGTTCCCACGGGACCAAACACGCCCAGTCTACAGCGCCCGACCACACACAACCACTGTACCAAAACGTGGTACCCACACCCAGCCCAAGGTCCAACCTCCGAGCCATGTTCCCCAAGTCCAAGCTGCAAGCCCAGACGACTCTGCAAGCCCCGCGAGCAGCTCAACGGTAGGAAAACCTGAAACTTATTTTCGTTGAACGATTAATAATATGGACTGAATTGTCACCAAATGTAAACTTGCCCTTTTTAATAGACACGGGAGCATCTATAAACCTACTTAACTTAGATATTTTAAGAACCATAGAAAATAGATTACCATATAAAATTATTATCCATCAGTACAGTTTAACTATAAATGCAATAGCCCACAATGTAAATACCCTTGGATATATTTTTTTAAAACTTAAAATCGGTAACCTCACCCAAAAACTAAAATTTTTTATAGTAGAAGCTTCACTACCTTTTGGTATTTTATCTATTAATACCCTTAAAATATTTAAATTAATTATAGATTTTAATAATCTCCAAATTTATCAAAATAATGATGCTCTCCCAACGAATGTCTATAAGTTCACCAAGTGCAAACAGGATTTATGTTCCACTCAACCGAGGGAAACTGATATGTTTACCACTTTCCCCTCGCACCAGTCCTGTTTACACGTGGCGGACTCTACTCCAATTATATGTTCACCCCCTATATCTCCTACCCATGATATTGAGATTTCTATACCTTCTAATGCGGCACCTCAGTTAGAACATTGTCCACACGAACTCCACCGAATTCTATATGAATTCTCACAAGTGTTCTCTACTAATAAATACAATGTGCCCAAATTGAACATACCACCGGTAAAAATCAATACCACCACAGATAAAATAATAGCATTACGCCCATATAGAGTGCCACTACACGACCAACAAGAAATACAAACCCAAATAGAACAAATGCTCCAATATGGAATCATTGCCCCGTCAGTTTCACCTTATGCCAGTCCCATAACGCTTGTTACCAAACGTGACCAAACGAAGCGTTTCTGTATTGATTACAGAAAACTTAATGAAATCATCGCTCCAGACGTACATCCTTTACCCTTAATAGAAACCATTCTTGACAAATTGTCAAAAGCCAAATATTACTCTTCTGTAGATATAGCATCCGCATATTGGCAAGTGGAAATAGAACCTAACTCACGTAATCTACTAGCTTTCGTGACGTTAGATAGTCAGTACGAATTTTGTAGACTTCCTTACGGATTTAAAAATTCACCACAGATATACCATCGTGCCATAAACCAGGTCATGCAAAAATATAAACTAAATTTTGTTACCCATTACTTCGACGATTTCATTATTTTTTCTGACACCCTAGAGGATCATCTACAACACCTACAACAATTTCTAACAGTGTGTCAACACGAAAACATCAAACTTAATTATAATAAATGTTCATTTTTTAAAACAAAAATAGATTTCTTAGGATACACTGTTACCGCAGGTACTTATGCACCGCAGACGCGCAACCTTGATACTATAAATGCCATAAAACCACCTAACAATCAAAAAACACTACAATCATTTTTAGGAGCAGTAAACGTTTATAATAAGTTTATAGCAGATTATGCCCGCTTACGAGCACCTTTAAATAAACTACTTAAAAAGGATGTAAAATGGAATTGGAACACAGACTGTCAACAAGCTTTCACCACTCTCAAAGAGAGTTTAATAAGTAAACCAGTACTACACTTGTATCAAGTCGGTTTACCATGCCGCCTTTATTGCGACGCATCCACCCAAGGGATTGCCGGCATACTCAAACAGGTACACCCAGACGGGCAAATACATCCTGTGCAATATTTTAGCCGCGCCCTTAGGGCACATGAGAGAAACTACACCGTTTCCGAACTTGAGTGCCTCGCCATCGTCGAAAGTGTAGACAAATTCCGAATATACCTCACCGGTATAAAATTCACCATATACACAGACCATCAAGCTTTACAATGGCTTAAAACTATAAAAAATCCGTCAGGCCGACTATTTAGATGGAGCCTGAGACTATCTACCTATAATTACGAAATACACTACATCAAAGGCAGTCAACAGTATGAGGCAGATTTACTCTCAAGAAACCCCTTTGTAGGATTTATCAGTGCTGATATTATAAAACAGCATCAACCAAGAGCATCCCCCTTCAACATTGATACAAACGGCTTACATACCATTACACGAAAAGGTGTAACTAAAATAA
This sequence comes from Cordylochernes scorpioides, assembly GCA_030710605.1. Classification (NCBI taxonomy): domain Eukaryota; kingdom Metazoa; phylum Arthropoda; class Arachnida; order Pseudoscorpiones; family Chernetidae; genus Cordylochernes; species Cordylochernes scorpioides. The sequence goes on along the minus strand of CP092866.1, from coordinate 75,845,385 downwards.
TAATTCCCGAAACCCTGCAACATACTCTCATGAACAAAGTTCACCAAGAATATAACCACCCAGGCATCTCTCAGATGACCCGCATAATTACTACCCAGTACTACTGGAAAGGTATCTCTAAATCTATAGAAAAATTTGTCAGGTCGTGTCACACCTGCCAAATCATTAAAAGGCCCAAAGGTAAACCCTATGGTGCCCTCGGACAAATTCCACCACCTCAACAACCATTCGACTTAATCTCTATAGATACCATAGCTGGATTTTCGAAATATGGACACTCCAAGACCTATCTACACGTAATAGTGGATCATTTAACGCGATATGCTTGGACCTTTCCATCGAAGTCCACCAGTACCTTAACGTACATTCAAACCCTCAAGACTGTACTACAACAAGGATCTCCAAAACGTCTGTTATCTGACAGAGCGCCCGCTTTTACCTCAGAAAAATTCCGTAAATTTCTAATAATGCATGGTATACAACCTCTACTAACTACCAGCAATAACCCACAAGCAAACGGTTTAATAGAACGCTTAAATGCGACCATTACAGGCAAGCTCAGACTAGCTTATCTAGAAAATCCGAAAGCTTCCTGGACTCAACTAGTTAAACGCGTCACTCAGACGTACAATAACACACCCCATTCTGTCACAAGTTTTCCACCTACCTACTTAATGTTCAATGTTATCCCCCCAGATCTAAGAACTCATCCTAACCCATATCCCGAGATAAATATAGCTCGAGAGATAGCAAGCTCTCGTACTCAAAATAAACATAAAAAAGATAAAGAAACATTTGATAAGCAGCACAGAACACCACATTTCGAAGAGAATGATCTTGTTTTGGTAAAAAATTACAGACATCCCGACACAGGTAAATTAGCACCATATTTTACGGGACCCCACAAAATAATTGAAATAATCTCACCCAATGTCGTTCGAATAGATCGCCCAAATCAGCCCCTGAATAGAGATAGTGACACCATACATGTCAATAAATTAAAATATTACACAGAGGATGTGTTGTACATAACACCTCCACAGCCCCGATTCGTTCAACACCCACAGCGATTGCCTCAAGATGTATATTTCATTGAATTCAATCATTTGACTCCAGATATCTTTGAAACACAATTATTCCGAATTATACCGCCTACAAGCTCACAGCCTTTTTTACATTTAAATCCCAGTATTTTCAATTAGGTCAGAAAAACAATTACCAGAGTGAAGGCAGAGAGATTTCTAGCCAGCAGGATGATTCATCACACCGCCAACATCAATAAACAACCCAGCTGATATGGACACCGGTTGCAGCGGCGTCAGGTTAACATGACACCTCCAATTGCAGTAGGCCTTATCTTTGGCACAGCAGAATGCTAGATTTTCGTGTCCAAATAACCTACCAGATTAAAACGGATAGGAAAGTTATATAAAATTCCTTTTATAGCAAATCTTATTTTTATAAGGTTGTCGATCCTTTAAATGACATCATATGAGACGCCATATTATACCATCGTAAAAAGACGATTAAATCCCCAAACTGGCGCCCATCGCCACGACAATGTTCCAATCTTCAACACTCTTCACTGTCAATCATACAATTATATGGCTTTTGGGTACGTTTTTAATATGAACAAACACAACATTACCGGCTCATTCGTTAGGAATAAAAAAGAATTTAACCTCTCATTTCTCCATAGGTAACGCAATGTTACATGGAAAAAAGATCTGTTAAATTAATAGTTTAAATGATTTTTTCCCAAGCGTAACAAGCCGGCGTTTGGGTAGGCTCACCTAAAAATTTTGCAGACCAAACTGCATAAAACGCTCTGCAATCTTTTTAGCGCCTAAGACATGCACTACACACTTCATGTATCCAAAGTCCCCATCTTCCACTACACTACATCATTTTTAGGGATCAAGATCGCTCCCCGTCTGGTCTCACATAATATAATCGGGAAGATCTGGCAAAGACCAACTTCTCAGACCGGACCAAAGCGACATAGGGCCACATTGCCTCCCCATAGGTCAAACTAAAGACACCAATAATCTTGGACCTACACCTAGACATTGTGTGAATATGTTCCTTTCTTTTTTTTTTTCAGGAACGAATATTTTTTGTTTTCTTTTAACTTTTCTTCAAAAGAGACATTTTTTGCTCCATTTGTTACTACTTAACATTTATCTAATCATTAATAACCTTTAATTATATTATATTCTTTTTGTATAAAATCTTGAATAATTATTTTTTTTTTTTTTTTTTTTTTTTTTTTTTTTTTTTACTTTTCAATTATAATCAAATTTTTATTCCAACATTATTTTAACAACTTTATTGTAACAATTTTATTCTTCATGATATTATTTTAGTATGGCAAAACATTTAATTCTTTCAATAATCATTTTACGGGGCTCTGGCATTAGTAAGTGCAAAGTCGAACTGCTTTTCACATGTGTAGACATGTGGTGCACTTACAGTAAAAGCAGTCGCTAACTACCCACCATGATTATCATGGCCTGTACCACGTGTACTAGGGATAAGCAAAAAAAAAAAAATAAAAAAATAATCATTTTTAATTCATTATTATATCTTTTATATATTACTAATTCTAATTATTATATCTTTTATATTTTGCTAATTCATTATTATGTCTTTTGTATATTACATGTTTGATTTTATCCCCTTATACTGTTGTTATCCGCAATCATATTTCTATCTTTTTATTCACTATATTTTTGTTTAAATAACTTTATTATATGACAATGTTTATCATCAACTATCGGGCATCTACAACAATCGTTTTCAACAATCATATTCTTTAACTAATTCCCTATACTTTCTCACTACCTATTTCAGCCATTGCTAGAAACGACAGCACTGCTTGACAATTTTTCTTTTGATTTCGTAATTCAACAAACTCTTTGAAAACACCGTTCCCCAGAAGTACAAGTCTCGACTTTTGGTCTGAACACGTTTCAAAAGTTTATTTCAATCATCCGCAGAGCACATCACCAACGCATGCACAAAGCGTTCACTTTTTTCAATTTTCAATTTTTTTCAGCACTAGCGGACCACAATCAACCTTTGATTTCAAGTCAAGTCAGACCACCTACTGTCGCTACAACAATTCTACGTATCGCATGGCTCTACCATCCCTTTCAATCATATTAAGTCTTTTCTTCAACAACTTTTCAACCCAATAACCCTACAATTGTGTCAAAGCACTGAAACATTGCCAAGGAAGACGCACAAGTCTATATCCTCGCTTTGCACCTGGATCTCAGTATTTGTTTGTCTGTGCAACACTTACAATTGCATATTCTTCAACCCCTAACCCTTTCCAACGCCCGCCAACAATCTTTTAGAACATCATTTTTTATCATCATTATTTTTAGCAAACAAAGGTTTTATCTACAGTTCTCTTTTATAATGAATATCATAACTTTTAAATTAAACATAAGTTTTATTTTTATAATTTTCAGATATAGCCAAATAAACATCTTGTTATAGCCCTTTACCCTCACAGTTTTAATTAATTAAAAGAAATTTTAATTACTTACCTGTGTTAGAGAGGCTTTACCCGCTTAAACCCGGATAAACCCTTTCACTCACGGGGCCCATCTATGATAATTTAAACCAATAACCCTATATTATGTAATTTATAACAAGATTGTCATGTTGTATATAGAACTAATTATAAACTATAACTAATTATATGCATAATTGACATGTCTCCTTGCATCACCAAATGTAATGTACTGAGGATGAATAAATAAAAATATATAATAGATTAAAAACTAAGTTAAAAGCAAGATTGAGAGATTTACAAAGTAACTTCTAAAGATAGATTGGGAGCCGACAGCCAGGCGCCATTCTCGAGTAACAGAGACACGTGTGACACGTGTATGACCCAATTCTCTTGGTCGGAGGCGTAGTATAAATAAGACCGGCCTTAGCGACAGTTAGTTCAGTTCTAGTCAGTTCCGGTCAGCGTCACCCCTTATCGCCGGTTGTCACCAACTCATCGACCATGTAAAACAGTAAGAAATCTTCTATCTCCATCTTGCTTTTGGCTCGACTTTTTATCTATTCAAGGAACTTTCTTTCAACTGTGTCGCTTCGTTTTGTGTGTGTGGACATTCCCCAGCTTTTCCACTCTGCCTCGACCACGACTGCCTGTACTTTGTGAGAACTGTTAAAGGTCCTACAAGGTGCAGAGAGGTACTGGAAAACTCTCCACCCCTGACTGTCCCTCGCGGTTACTACAGGTTTGACCCTCGGTTGCCACAACTTATAGCGAGAGTCGACGAGGTTCTACAACAGGCTTACCAAACCCCAACGCATTATTACAGCTAGTCGACAGGATCTCAACCTATTATTACATATATATATCAAAATATTCCATGTGTTTTCTTATTGGAAGAATTTCTCATTTCTCTATGACACACCATATTTCCGAGATGTCAAAGTTTCACGGTTGGGGAGATCCTGAGGTAGAAAGAGAGAGAGTTGTGAAATGTCACCAGCCTGTTGAACTTGTCGTGACGGCATCGCGTGACAATTGCCGGACACGGTCCTCCAATGTGATTGGTGGAGATTACCATGTTGATACTGTAGCCTGATTGGACACCATGTAACTTTTTGCTGCTCGCCATGCGACTATCTTTAGCGGCTGTTATCACTCTCTTCTGATCTTTAATATGTTGTTGCTGAGAGGAAACCTCTGTGGGCTCTATAAATATTTCGGTGTTATATATATATACTGGGATTATTATTTCGACCTACGTATATATTTATATATGGTGTTAGTTAAATTTTCACAATTAAATATGTAAATTCTTTTTTTATTTCGAAGTTTTGAACCTTTTGGCGAGATCTCCTTTTAATGAATTAAAATAATAAAAAATGTATATCAGACGAGATATTGTAAATTCTGATTTATATATTCTATATACAGTTACGAGCGTCATTCTTCGTCGCCTCTGTCACGGTTTGCTTTTTTTTTTTTGGAATGGCGCCCTCCTATTGGTCGGCTACGATCACGCCACCTTTGCCCCCCCCCCCCCCACTCGCTTTTTCGTTTTTGTAACTATTGTGTTGGAGCGGGCCGCTCCTTAAATAAATGCATATATTAGTTAATAACCAAATGGAATCCTCTCTTTCTTTTTCCCAGTAAGAGACGCCTACGGAAGCCAACAGGACATAGACAGATAAAGCACATAGGCTATAGTTATTAACTAACATATGCATTTATTTAAGGCGCCAAATTATAATTGTAACAAATAGTATTTGAATCAAAACATTCAATCGGGTAAAACACGGGCGTTCCCCGGGTCATTCGGCTAGTATATATATAAAGGGGAGTACCACTAAGCGTCGATATAAAAAAAATGACATTTATATATGTTTATTGTGATACCAGATGCTCAAATGTTGGTATTAACGTCAAAACGGGTATTGCATGGTTACATTTGGTCTTGATACTTTAAAATTATTATCTAGAATAAAAGGTATATGTGTTATTTCTTCATTGGAATTTATGATGTGTACCACGGGTGTCCGCTTAGAGATAATCTCACTAACTTCCCTAGGTGTTGGTCAAAGTCCAAAGGATATTCTGTTAAACCTGGTTATCGTCGAGGATAACATTTAAGACAGTCAACATAATTATAAAATCATTAAATATTTACTAATCTATAAAGGCGAGGTCTCGAGTTCTCAAATGGCAAGCAATCCGTGTAAGGTAGCTATTCTTAATAAAATCTAAAAAAATAAAAATAATACACAAGAAACCTTTTGGTTTTAAAATGTTTTTATTAGTCGAATGATAAAGTTCGATGGGTTAATTATATTTTACCAGGTTTTTCTTATTCTTATATACTTTTCTTATATACTGAACTTTTGATCTGACAAGATTTCGAACATTATCTTTCACCAGGTCGTGGTACCTATTGAATGGCAATGCTCTTCAATAGGTCCCTATCTATGGTATCTATTAAGGGCAAGTACAAAAAGATTGTTTTAGTTAATATATATAAGTAATAAATAAATTTTGCTTAGTAATTCTAAATGTTAAAATAGTACATAGAATGCAACATGTGCCTCACATGACATAATGAGATCTTGACACACTAGAGCACGTTTAAACTACTGTATTGATAAATAAATGAGGAAGCCTGGTTCTACAGTTTACTACTGTTACGTAACCTCGGTAGTAATTGAAACAATTGTATTGAATACAGTCAACGAATGAGTAAAAGGAGAAAAGAAATTATAGTGAACCCTCTCGACATTATGGAACATATCAAAAGGTTAAATCTTTCTATCTAAATACAATGTCTATTGGTTTTATTCGGTTTCACCTCAGAGCCTGTTGTCTTAAAAATAGAGTTGAGGACTTCATAACAAATCCAAAATTATCAAGTTTTATCCCAAACCACCCTGGAGTTTTGAACCTAAAACTATCCAATTAATTTATAACTTACTTTTATAGTAGGCATCAATAGCGTGTCTCGACACCGAGAAAGCCAGATTTTTAAGAAAATGTATTTGATATGCACTCGCGAGAACATCTGCTGGCAGGGAAGAAGATCTTGGAGTAGAATTAAATGCTGCATTAAGTTGTAGTATTCTTTACTCACTCAACGTTTCGGCTGTAATCTGACACCTTCGTCAACGGAACTTCCTTGTTATAGGTGAGGAAAGAAGCACCTATACCTTGGGTGAGAATAAAATTGTTTCGACTGTCTAGTCATTCTAGATGTTGAACTATGGTTTCAATGGATTACAGAAGAAAGGTTATAAGTGTTTAAATCTTACTTACTTAATTGCTGGGGAGAGAAAGATTCCTCGGCGCAGTAGCTGTAGAACTTGTTGGACTTATAAAATCAAATTGACCATCTTAATACTTTATTGCGGAAATCCAAAAATAAATGATGACGAACCAGTTGTGCCATCAAGAAGTGTGCAAAGTTTGGTTAAATATTGCCCATTAGATTCTCTCGGTTTATATTTCACCCGACTATCTCTAACTTCACAGCTGGGCGCCGCCATCTTGGCTAAAGTTTGCCAAGGTCGATTAAACTTTGATCTCCCAGTGGAGCAGACTCCGCCGCTGTTTTTACAACCGTTGTTGCGGGTTAGAGCGGGGAAATGACGGAAGGATACCACATTCTTAGTTCATCTCTGGACCGATTACAATACGTCGAATACATCACAGCACTTGCTGGGTGTAAGGTAATTTTATATGTGCGACCGTTAGGGACCCAGAAGAATTCGAATAAGGAAAACTGGCTTTTTAAGCAAAGGGTTTCTTTATTTTTGGGGTGTTGCAAGTTTTCGAGCAAATCTTGCTCTTCGACGTGCACGTACAAAAACAAATGAAGAGAGATGTTACCGGGCTAAAAATATAAAACATATCAATATTTAAAAAAACGATAGAAAAAAATAAAAATAAAAAGGTCAAGTGTTAATATTATAATAAAAAAGGCATATCCTGACCAGGAGCACATGTGCTTTTCAGAAGGCAGAGCGCCATCTGGTGAACCAAAAATCAACTAAATATTGATTTAGCCTGTTCCCTGATATTTGGCCAACCCAATTTCTTGATAAATCTAGAAAAAATGTTTAGTTGATTTCTGTTCCACCAGATGGCGCTCTGCCTTCTGAAAATCACATGTGCTCCTGGTCAGGATATGTCATTTTTTATTTTTAATATTAATATTTGATTTTTGCCATCATTAAAGAGATTTGTCAATGATCAGTTCCATCTTAAAAATAGCATGCTTTCATTGTTTATTGCTCAGTCCAAGCCTGAGCTATCTCGAGCCTTTCCTTGTAAGTCATACTGGCAACTTAGTAGACGGCTCTTGTGATGAAGAAATATCGAGAATATCCAAGTTGATAGGTTAGACTTGTCCCCAAAGACCCCCTGTGCCAGACAAGTAGATTAGGGGTTCCTTCAAATCCTGAGACCATCTACTGGCTGAAGGCCTTGCCTCTCAGACTTTAATGACCTATATGTCCTCACTTCTTTTTTCTAGATTTAATTCATTTTGTCTCCTCTCTAATTGTAAATGCGCTTCTGTATCACCTCATAAGCATAAATAAATAAATCTAGTGGAGAGTGAAAACTCCCTCGAATTTAATATTTCCTAGAAAAAAAAACACATTTCATAAACCTAAATGAAAAAACAATAGAAAAAATGTGCTCGTGGTCAGGAGATGCCTTCTTTATTTTTAATAAACCTAAATATGATTATGAAATAAAATGAAATAATAAAATTAAAGCCAAATAAACCCAGTGTAACTTTCTTCAATTTTTAATAAATGCGAAATAAAGTGTTTAGAAATAGTTTCAATTTTCAGTAATATAAAACGCTTAGATTAAATTTAAAAAGAGTTCGAATTGTAGCGACTATTGGTTAGAGAAATCTATGATATAGAATTGTGGAGAGAAACATTTTTTATGGATCTTATCTGCCGCCAAAATATTCAAGAATATGAAATCTATTCTTTTTTTTTTGTGGAAAAGAAACATATAAAAATATGATAAAAAAACTTATACGTAAAAAAAAAAAATTTTAAAAATGATTTGTTTTAAATTTCTTTCTATATATATATTTACCTGATTAAATCGTAATATATACGCGTACTCAAATATTTATTTATTTATTTTGAAGTCAATAAAATTTATTTTTTTTATTAAGCGATTCTATAAAGCAGAAGATCGTGAAAATTCCAAAAATGACGTTTTTTATTTGTTTGTTTATTGAGGAGAGAGTCTTCCAAATATTTGCCTAGAGTGTAGGAATGTTTTCGCGCCCATTTTAATAAAAATTAATGGACCTCGTCGTTTGGCTCTAATTAACCTTTTGTCCCCCTAGCGGCCATTGTTCGCACCAATCCGATTGCATTGTAAACGCTGGGAGTTAAAATCTATTAATATTTATTAACTATAGGCGTCCATTCTTTTATCATTTATTATTTCAGTGTGACCGTTTTCTCGAAAATTAACTTAGTGATACGTTTTGGTTTTATGATTTTGGTTTGTAACTTTATATGAATTGTTTTGTAGAGTTTCAAACCCCTGTTCTAGTTTTCCTATTCTTAGCAAGTATTCATTTTCCCTCAAATATGTTTGTCAAATGCCCTCTCAGGTTTTTAAAAATCCCAAAATAATTACAGAGTAAAATGAATATTTCTCTCTAGAAATAATTTATATCATCCAGCACACAAGTTTGTCTGTACACATTGAAAAGGGATATTTTATTTTAAAACCAATCCTGAATATAATTTAATTTTTCAAAGATGTAGTGGTGGATATAAATGTTTATTCCTTTGTGTGTGCTTGTTATAAAGTGAATGGTTTATAGAATGTTAGTATGGGCGCTCTCTTAGCTAAATATATTCTCCTCCCAAATACAATCTGAAGATTGTTAGAAATTGGTACATATGATCGTTTCATTGATCTCATGTGAACATACAACTGCTTATATCGTAGGTGCACCACCTGTCTATATGTGTAGAAGCAGTTAGATCTTTTTGGTATCCCAAAGCCCGTTTGGTTAATTGCATTCAATGGTTCAGTTGGACTTTGAACGAAATCACAGGAAAGGTTTACAACTGGTTAGCCAGGACCCCTGAATATATCTTCTAATCTCAACAGGGGAACTATAGGGATATTATTTTATATTAAAAGACTGCGTCCAAAAGTATTCGTTTTTAACTGTATGGTTACATATAATTGAAGTATGAAATAATATTTATGGTATTTTGTTTTATCTGTCTTCCTCTCTGCCGCGCTAAGAATCCATTACTAAAGAACCATTATATGAAAACACAGTATAATTTATTTGTAAAACATTATAGAGCAGGAAAACATATATATAGAACCATTAAGAAGATTAACCTGCTCAATGTAAGGTAATTGTATAGAAATCAATGCTATAATTTTTATACGTTTTTTATACCTATATCGTTATCATAATTTGGTGTAAAAACTTTTATAATACAGAATAAAGTAAGAACCTAAATGGGTGGGTCAGAGAAGGAAGTTTTTAGTTTTCGTTGTTCTCCAAACAATTGCGAGGATCATTCTGCTGACGCCGAGGAAGCCAGCCAATGACCAACAGGCAAATGTCATTTATTCTCCGTCTTTATCAGTAGTTGTCCACGCTGCTTATCATCGCGATGTCTCCTCCGCTTTGTCCTAACCTCCTGGGAATCTCTGCTCCATTCGTGTCCTTAGTGTGTCTCCTATGGTATCCGACACTCCACCAGACTGTGTACTAGATCCATGCCGTGGACCCGTAGTGCTCGAGTGAATGCTTGTTTCTAGCATTTATTGTTTGGACAAAGGTGTATTATTATCACACTCAGTATTAATATAAGGAAAGATAGGAATCCATTATTATATATGTGGTGATTTTCGAACAGTCTTGGGTTGTTGTCTGGCAAGTGGTAAGGACGCACTCAGGAGGCAGGATTCAGGAACCAAAAAAAAAACCCGTGAGAAGTAGATCGGAAAGGGGAAAGAGAAGGTCCGAGGACCACCCTGGGAACCACCGGCGTGGAGTCGACCTCTGTGATAACTGTCTTCTGATCATCAAATCCAGGAGCTCTTCTTAATCTTAATCCCTTCTCAGTATGCTGACTTAGTCCCCAGGGGAATGGAGGAGGGGGGGGGGCAGAAGGAGCTCATGGAAATGTTGGTTTTTAGAAGGCTGGACATTAGTGGTCATCCTAAGGTTGTTGTGACCAGGCCATATTTCTCTTCCTTTTTTTCCCCTCATACTATTTAAATATTTCTAAATATATTATGACATATATATATATGTCAGGATATGCCTTTTTTATTTTTAATATATATATATTATGATCACGATCATTTTTGACTCCAACATGTGAATATTAGCGTGTAATCGGATAATAATTTCGTTTTAGAATTTCTATTCTATCGCTAGATGGAACGGACAGTTATCATCCGGTCAAATAGTGTGAGATCACTTATGCGCCAGAACAAAGGAAAAGATTTGGCAGATTATTCAGTAAAATGATAAATCTGACGCCAAATAATGCGCTAAGATGAAGGAACACAATTGGAATATGTAAATTATCCCGTTATTGTTTCATTTCCATATATTACGTGGTCAAAACAATGACATTTTTCTTTAAGACCCAACTCTATACCTTGGCCAATTTCCATTTCGATAGGTCAAATAATGTGAAAACGTATTGACAAACAACACATAAAGAATGTCTTCTTTATTTCTATAGATATTTCCTCAGCAATAAAGGAATTAATGGAGAAGGTTAATAAATAAAAAGGAGCAAATCTTATTTCACGGCGACACAAATATTATGAATGTCCAATAATAACATACCTCATACCAAGGGTGCCAGATAAATAAAATTAATTTGACCGTTACCTGTTGAACGAGGCGTCTCCCCTCGCGGAATTTTATGGCGGCAAAATTAGCTCGCTAATCAGATGGTTTAATAAAAAATGGCGTTTTTCTCACTCCTCGGTAACTTTGAAATATGAGACAGTATCTTCTATTCTTTGTTGAAGAGATTGGGCGTTTTAAAATGGCCATTGCTTTAATTTAGCGGTTTTTTTTAATACCAAAGAAGCATTTAGTTTAAGTTTTAATGAGTATTTTCCTCTATAAACTATTTGGATTTCTCTTAATTCTCTAGGTAATTTAGAGATAGAAATATTATATAGAATAAACTTATCAGGGTTTTTCCTTCTAAAAACACATTTCTTAACGCCTCTATAATCATTTTTTATAGTATTTGTTATTAAATATATGATTTTGACCCCTATTATACAGTTTTTATTTCAATCTGCCATCCAATGATGTACTTTGTTGTGAGAACCAACTGTCGGTATGGTGAAATGGAGTAGGTAGGTGTTGAGTTAAGCAGTCATAAAGTGGAAGTATGTGTTTCAAAAGGAGAATCTCTCACAATGGTGGAGCCAGGGTAATCTTGCCATAGACCCCCCATGCTTTACACAGCGGGTGACGTGGAGGTTACGTCTGGTCTTAATTTATATTCGAAAAAGCCTGGCGCCTGAACTGTAAGAAAAAATGTCCTGTGCCTCCAATGTGTGCGAGTTAGCAAACTCTAAATAGATTGTCTAGCCTAGATATCTCTTTCTCTCTGTCGCCACAATCCTTTGTTATTTGGTCCTTCTAAAAATGCACATTATATAATAGATGACAATTTAAACTACAAGATAAATGCGACACACTACGCAAATAAACGAAAATATACCAGTTATTTAAATAAATATAAAATATCTCTCTTAAACCCATATACTCTTATTCTGTAGAAAACATAGATTCAGTTAACTGACTTAACTGGGCATCGTGCCACATTTCAGCTTTGAGGCGCTTAGAGAGGCGGTAATGGCTTGTGAAAATGTATCTACTAGTCCGCCGCTATCTGCATATAATATCCATTTTTCACATTCACTTTCAGGGGTGATTTAGGGCTGCCTGAAATGTTGAAAAACAAAATTTGTAAATAGTCTAATTAGTATCAACATCTACAAAGTTAACTGATTCAACAAGAAGCAATGGCTCGAGAGCTAGCCGCTCTTTTAAGGCTAAACCTATATCGGCATACTTTCCTTTTATAACATATATTGGAAGAATTCGCAGAATGGCAACCAGAAACTGTATACAGTATAAAATCTCAAGGTGTAAGGTTTTCATAAGGAGTAGCAGAACCGAGATAAGGATGTAAAACTAAATGGAAGACCTTCGTCCAGTAGACTTGGGCTGAGTTAGACGTAATCTTACGAGTAACCTGCCAGCCCCGAACTTGTGGATGATTCTTTAATACAACAAATATGATTCTCTTCCCAAATTTCCTTTGACAGACTCGGCTCCTATAGAAAGGTGTCTGGCGGAATTTGACACAATTTGTTCCGCAGGGTGAATGTCTGTTTTTCCCTCTTGCAAGTTCTCTACATCGTGTTGTCGTACAATCATTGTGGATATGTTCTTTTTCATATCAATTTTCTTGATGCAGAAAAATAGACGACACAAAAGTTATGCGCCATGACTGGGAGGTGACAAAGCCAAAACATTAGTTTTGGGTAATTTAGAACGAAGAGATCATGGTTTCGTGCTATAGTCCAGGGCGGGATTGGATTTAACAAGATTTAAAAAGGATTCGTGAAATCTAGAATTTGCCCAAAAGGTGTATCGCTGATAGAGTGACTTGGTCAATTCTTTAATTTTTTCCATCCAAACTACTATTTAACATTATTGAAGATTTTATGGATTCTTAGTGAGTTTCGTGAAGTGAAAGCTTGTCCTGGACTTGCGAAGGCCTTAGCCCAAAGTCATGGTGTGAGCACCGAATCCGCCAAGCGCTGGTGTTGTGGCTTTGTCACCGACCTGAGTAGACAATATTGCAGAGATTGACAATAAATTTTACGTTTATTTCGATAGAGCTAGAGTTTCATTGTTCTCAATATACAGGTTTTAAACTTTCCTTTAAGACAACACGAAAGGGGTCACTTTAAGAACATTGCTCTTACTTTCACAGAGTTTTGTTTCAAGTAAAAATGAAATGTTTAGAGAAAACGTACAGAGAAAGGCTTAGGAATGGTGGTGGTCTTATAGAGAGTAAACTTAACTGTAGTTTTAATTATAATAAAATGTAATATTTATCGCATAAAAACCATAAGGATAAGCCAAGCTCCTGGTTCCACACACAAGCCGTTGATTATATGTATTTGGAAATAAACTTATGTATGAATATTTCATAGTTGTCGATGTTAATATTATTCAAAATGTGGTCAAAATAAATATTTTTCTTGTTTCTTACAGAGAACGAGATCGCTGAATAAAATATCGCCGATTGCTGTTCCGCGCCATTTGATCAGGTTAAAATGTCATTTACAAATATTACGTTGGGAAAAAAATTGAGGCAATTTCTGAAAGTGATTTTTCAAAATCTTTTCCCTCTTCTTTTTTTTTCGAATTAAAAAATTAAATTACACTTTTTTTTTACTAAAATGAGGCAAAATTTTATAATCTTGAAGTCGTTTTAAACTTTTATAAATATTTTCTTCTATTTTCTAATCATTGTGATAAAATGTATGAACCTAACGGCATCTAGACCGATATTTTCCTCCTATGGGCAATAAAAATTCTATATATATATATATATATAGATTTGTACATTTCAAATATTTGAAACACACAATGTATATACCATGGTATATGAAAGGAGCGGGGTATATTTATAAATTAGAGGCACCCTCGGGCTAATTATTATTACTATATTTTGGAAAATACAAATATTTGTATCCACACACTAAACAGAAGGTAAAATGGTCGTTTTTATTTAAATCCTCATGATGTGTGATGTTCTTTCAACTGATCTTGGATTTGGAAGTGCGACGATACAGGTACTTGTCTTCTAAGCATTTTAAAGTGTAAAATGTGTGAGGCAATTCTTTAAAATATATATTAGAAGCTGCAACAATATATAACATTAAATGAATGGTCACCTCCCCCGTCAAAATATACGCAAAACACGGAGCGCCATTTATTGACCGTCTCCGGAAGCTAAAGAATTCGGGTCAGTGACAAGGCCATAACACCAGCTTTGGCAATTCCAGAAGGACTACCATGGTGTAAGGCTAGGTTCCGGAGACGTTCAATAGATGGCGCTTAGTTTTTAGGTTTATTTTTATAGGAGGGTGATGTTTCATTTTATACGTCAATATACTCGTGTGGCAAAATTTCCATCCATATTTTGGTAACATAAATTCTATCAATCAGATATATTCCATCAGAACATTACCCTGCTGCTAAGAGGAGATATTAAAGCTATCTTTAAACTGAAATACTGAACACATTCCATTGAAATCTCCAACTTTCTTCCAAATAAAAACACCTATTGTAAGGCGTTAGGAAACCATCCGAGTTTCAATCTGCGGCTAGGTAAGGTAACTCTTATATCGATACTCAGGCCTGGTTATTCAGAAGCCCTCTTCGTTGATTATTCTAGTTGGGGGTCTACTTTGTGATGAATTAAGATATAACAACTTGTTATAATAACTTTGTATATATAGTGTTGTTACCATCAAATATAACATTTAGTCGCGACCTCTCGACTACGGTAACCTCGGAGAACGGATAAGACGTGGTTCACTAGGGAATGACAAAATCAATAATTTGTAATAAATATACAAACATTTAAAAAAATGCTAACATTCATTAGGTTGCACCAAATTATATTTTGAAAAATAGCCTTTGTGTATATATATTTATTAGTTATATATCTATCTAGACCGATGCGTTCTGAGAGAGAAATTAAAACATGGAAATAATATTAAGGGGATTTTTAGTTTTATTTGACCAGGAGGAATCTCTTCGGCAAACACTCTTCACCTGGCCGCAGATATTTGTGTTAGGAGGATTTTCCCTGCTTATCACATTTTTAAAATGATTGATTAAAATGATTTGAAGATTCACATTTTGTGATACCGAATTATACAAATAAATTACACACCGCAAATATGGTATGTGTTATTTGTAAATAACAATTCCCCCATCCCTACGTGTTTCATTCTATGTATAACAGTGGAGGAGGACAACTACTCAACTCCGGGATTACACGATGCTACTACAGAATCTCTTTCATAAGCTCTCTAGTCAAATTACATTGGATTTTTATATCTACTTCCTGCAATCAGCCACAAATCATTTCACAAGCAGAAATATCACAGGCCCAACAAATTCAAAATCCTATAAAATGTGTTTTACATTTTTTCTCGATTGACTGGTATTTTAACGTGCTTTAGAGAATGTTATATAAGTTTATTCCATATATTATATTGAGAAAAAAATATGAAAAATATTCATACAAAATAACAGAAAGAACGACTATATTTTATATTCTTCGATCCTCTTCCATGGGCCTAGACGTGGCTAATCTTTATCGCTATTTTATTTTAATCGAAATAAATTTATAGAAATATAACTATAACTTTATAAAAATAATTTTTCGGTAAAACAAATTCTAAATTTTGCCTTTTTGTTGTGCAGACGACGGCGACGAGGTGTCGCTCATGTACGCCAAATACGAGGTAAGTACAATTCTTCTTAGTGGTTGCAGATGGATACTTGGAGGATCATTTTGGGGGGTAACTTTGGTGAACGCATTGCAGTAGTGAAGGAAGGGATGTGGTACGCATAACGGAATTGTTAGTATAAAACTGGTACAGATATATCGGAACTACTGTTGCACTATTGGTGTAAAGGGTACAGATATATCGGAATCACAGTTGCACTATTGGTGTAAAGGGTACAGATATATCAGAACTACTGTATCACTATTGATGTAAAGGGTACAGATATATCGGAACTGCAGTCGCACTATTGGTGTAAAGGGTACAGATATATCGGAACTACTGTATCACTATTGGTGTAAAGGGTACAGATATATCGGAACTGCAGTTGCACTATTGATGCAAAGGGTACAGATATATCGGAACTACTGTTTCATTATTGGTGTAAAGGGCACATATATATCGGAAATACTGTTGCACTATTGGTTTAAAGGGTACAGATATATCGGAACTGCTGTTAAACTATTGGTGTAAAGGGTACAGATATATCGGAACTGCTGTTGCACTATTGGTAAAGGGCACATATATATTGAAAATATTGTTTAATAATTGGTAAAGAGTACAGATATATCGGAACTGCTGTTGAATAATTGGTAATGGGTACAGATATATCGGAACTGCTGTTGAATAATTGGTAATGGGTACAGATATATCGTAAATACTGTTGCATAATTGGTAATGGGTACAAATATATCGAAACTGCTGTTGTACATTTAGTAAAGGGTACAGATATATTCCTGATTTTCTAAATATTTTAGTGTAGTTATTTTATAAACGTTATATAGAGAAATTTAAAATAAGCTTCATATTCCGGATTTCTTCTCAAATTCTCCCGTATTATAGGTGGAAAGATAATGTGGTTCACTTATATCTGCACATATTTTGCGTGCTGGGTTTGAAGTTTTTGATTTAGACCGGGTTATTTTTTTGAATACTTGAGAATGCCTTCTATTTTTCTGACTCTACAAAACTTCTATTTTTTACTATGAACGAAGAATTAGCTTTCTATAGGGTTGTAATAAGGTGAAGGTCTTTTTTTTTTTCAAGCTTTCAATATAAAACGGCCTCGGCTGATACATATAGTGAAGCTACAAAGTATTGCCTCCCTTTTTATTTCTTTTATTAAATAAATATAAAACCTTTTGATTAAAAAGGATTAATGTAACAATTATCTTTTTTTATAATTTTACATATCTTTTTGGTATAGGTAAAAGAAAAAATAACAACTTAAAGTAAAATAGTATATGGTCGAATATTTATTCAACAATGGTGGATACTGATAAGTTCATTGTTATTATCATTTCCCCACACACCAGTTTCCAGCATATCTATATATCTCACCCATTAATCCGCACAAGAAAATATCATTTCCTTCATTTTTCCCGCCCAAAAAGTCTCGTCTGATATTTTTACAAGAGCACCTCGCAAAAATTGACTTAATGGCCGGAGGCCTAATGACCTAATTAGCCGCAAGGAATTACCATATATTAGCAATTAATTTGGAATATAACGTGGAAATTTATTCTTTCTTTCTGGGTTGGAAAGGAGTATCTCTTAAAAAAAAAACTTTTTATTGTCTCAATTTTAATTGATTTCTGATTCGTGTGTAGAGCCTCCCTTTTTAACCTCATTTAGTATGTTCCCACATGGTACACCACTAGGAGGTAAAATGCACCTTACAACCCCACTCATACCCAAACCACACCAGAACCCCTTAAATGTAATATAGAGCTTCCAATAATCCCGCCATCCGCGTAAAAAATTGAGGGAAGACAAACGTAAGGCGCTAATAAAGTAATTTATCAAAACAATTACCCACTTCAAATACATTACTAGAGAGAGGCAATAGAGAAATATTTTGAATAACAAAATTTCAAAGTTAGGGATGCGTCGATTTAAAAATACAATTATTACAAAATATAAACTATTTTTATCGCGAATGGCTTTTCTTTTTTAAAACAATACCCTACTGCTTCCTTAACACTGCAATGATAAATTTTGGAAATGATGGGGGGGCTGGCTCATTAGTGGTTTGATCAGTTTAGCCTATCATATCGCTCTGATGTTGTAGTTGGCTGTTATACGTTTATATTATAATTCCAATAGGGTGACATATGCAGAAAATTATAATATATCAGAGGCAGATTGAAGTGGTGACACCGCTGGGAGGGTTACCTACCTTTGACCCTCCCAATAGTTTAAACCTTGGTGCTTGAATAGTATCAATTGGTGAAAATGTTATCTGCATAATAAATATTTCAAAATTATCGCGTGGGATAATGATATATTGGAAGAGTGTTAACTATTGTGAGGATTTACATTTTTCGACCGGCAGTTTTTATATCTGAATGAAGAAACTTATCCTCTGAGTATTTTATCCTTGCCATGCATATCTGATAAGTGTTTGTGAACTACTAATTATAAGCATTGTATGTTATATATAAGCCTTAGAAAAGGCATATTTAAATATCAAAATATGAATCAAATTGAAACCAAAACCTAGAAGTTATATTGGGAGGGCCCGGCTTATCAGTGTCAATCTAGTGAAGTTCTACAATGATGAGAAGGTCCTATATTTATATGTTTTCTCATCGAGGTTTTAAAAATAACCAGCCCTACTTGAACGTTGGCTACTTTGCCGATTAATATTTCTCCCCTTCTGAGGTCTGTATACCTAGCCCGAGGTGTGTATCATGGTAAATATTATATTATTGCGGAACAATATATATCTCTGTAGTGTTATTGTCATTTTATAGGCGAGTAGGTAGATAACTGTCTTTGCTCGCCATTGCGTGCACCTCGTTACACATATTTCACCCGTTTCTCAGCGGATATTTGATGTGTGTACTTTATAAAGGTCAAATAGAGGCTTCTAAGCTTTAACAAATCGGTTTAGATGACCTCTGTCTTCGTCATTGTATTTGAAGAGAGATAATGTTCATCATTATAGTCATACGAGTCATACTCGTATATATATACAATGAGAGAGATAGGATCATGACTCAATTTTTCTCAAAAAAACTTTATATAGAAAAGAATATTGCTAGGGTAGTGAACTAAATTCTAAAATAGGATTTTTTCATTACAATATAGGTTGCACGGTCAAAAAAAAAACAAGAAACTAGGAGAAACAAAAGCTGCGAGTTGACAGGGTGCCAAGTAAGGACGGAATTGTGTTAATTCAATTTGGCATCGATTACCTGGGCCGCGATCGGGTCATTAATAAGTGCATCGATTCTGGCGACGCTTCAAACAGCGCTCCACTTGTGCAGGATGAAACCTGCCTGAGATGAGTTACCGCCCGTGTTGGGTCAAGAGACGACCTGAAATAAACCAACCTTCCATGAGAGGCCACCTCCAGGAGCGGACAAAATTATCCAGGTTTTAGAATCTTGTTCTGTGCATTGAGCGGAATAGGTGGGCTTGAAGCAAAAATATTGGGGAAATTTTACAATTTGAATAGAAGTCTTTCTTTCAGAGTTTGTTGACCATCAGCATAAAGAATGAACCTACAAAGGATGGTTATATAACAACAATACGAAATTTGTGCTTATATCTGATAGATATATTAGATTGGCGAAATCTATATCTGGGAAGGTTCCCCACAGATGTGCCTTTTTATCGCCTTCAGTTCATTAATTGCAGTTATCTAGGATTGAAGGAAGCGGCACTGAATAATCCTATCATCAGCACGACCCCAAGGTAGTCTCATTATTCCTTTCTTTGGTGACTTCAACTATGCGTATTTGTAGGTAGATGTGGACCACTTTGAAGATAAACATACACTCATGGACAAAACTTAAAGAAATGGAAAGTCTTTGATGTCTCCGGTCGTTTTTTTTAGGGGGTAGGAAATTTTATTCACAGTTGGTCATCTAATGTATTTTCAATAACGATCACAATGTATCAAATATCTCCTAAAGTTATTGCCTTAATCACGATATACATGTAAAAGGTATAACTTCCCTAAGTTTTGTCCTTGAGTGTACTTTGGTCATTCTCATAGTTAATTCCAATAAAAAATAGTGGCTCCAAGAATATAGTGAGAGCCTGGCTCATTGGCGCTATACCCGTGGTTTCTTCAGCTGGGGGTCACCTCTGAAGGCTCTCTTGTCCTCTCTTAGTCCTCTCTTTCTAATTCAGTATAAGGCCGGTGTAGAAATATATTTTATTCATAAAGTAGTATAGAAATGTGTCAACATTTTCAACGAAAGAGAGCGCTTGAGAGATGCTGCTATTTTAAATGTAAAATTGAATAAACACCCTTACTATACTCGTTTGCTGAGTTTAATGAAATATGGTGTATAATGTTTCCGAGGTCGAGCAGGAATAAACGAGAAGGTGTAATTTAGGTATTATTTGATTATTATATGGTACGCACACTATATAGAACCATTCGTAGAATGTTATTCTCGTAGAGCACTTGAAACTTTACGGTACCATTTAAAAAACAAGCTTGTTGCAGTCCCAAGTTACCTATGGCTATAGGATGCTAGAAGGTATCATAGAGCAGGTGCTCCCTTTGTTGAGAATTTGTTGTGAGTACATAACATTCGGCACTTTTATTGATGAACGTTGGAGGTTATTCATGAAATAAGACACCTGGTGCTATCTCTCGGATTGAATATAAACTATAAATAAACAAAGTGTTTTATTTAAAATATTCGAGTGAACTAACATTTTATCTTTACGAATTAAGCTAATCACACTGGCACTTCGGGATCTTTTCCCTTGTCAGCCTGATGGAATGTTTTTCTACAAAGGACCATTATGGCGGCAGCATTCATTTGCTGCATGACTGTGTGTGCAATCCCGAAGTTTAGACATCTTTTAATGGGTTTTCTTCTTGTCGAGAGGCATCATCTATTGCTTTTGGACATCATACTTCGAAATGTACCATTATTTGCAATAAGGCTCTTTATTATATCAATAAGCGATATAGCTTTCGAATCAAGGCCTCTACATACTATTGTGAACTTGAGCTAGGTCATTTGAAGAGTCGTCCCGCTTAGTGATACAATATATTATATGCGAGTCCTTGTAAGTGTTGATGATTTCGAATAATTTTGTAAAAGTATTTATCATTTGGGAAAAAAAGTGCTTTATTTTATCTGTTTGCATAGTTTATTTTCTTCGGCAAATGGACGTTCTATGGAGGATCTGAATGTCTGAAGCCATGGTCCAGTCTCTAACATTCTTATGTTAACCGGGTATTAACCTCTGTACAAATGTCCGCGTTTACCAGTAAAGATTCCTATGAGCAAGAAATAAGTTTGAATACACAACGTTTGTTCTATGCCCTCTCTGCCATATAATACATAGAGTATATTTAAAAAAATAATAATTGTATACCTATAATCCCCATTATTTACTATATGGCATATATTTTATCCCTAACAATAATTCAATCACATGATATAAATAGCTTAGACCTCATAACCCCAAATAAATAACGCGTCCAATTTCTATATTGATTATTTATAGATATGTATAGAAATAGGCTTCTTCCTCTAGAATTAAATTATGCTTTCAAATACACTGTATAACAAAAATTTCGACGCACCAAGAAGGAGTTGTCAGATTAGGACAAAAATTGGTGTTTGTAAAGAGCATGTATAGGGGAAAAAAAACGATAAAAATTTCAGAACAATTAATTGTTTTATTTCAGAGTTTGATCGTCACAAATTGAGAATGTCAATATGTCGTTGGACCCCCACTGGTCTGGATGCAGGCTGCCACCCGGCGTGTCATGGACTGATAAAGATGCTCTATGGGCGAGAGATCAGGCGACCTTGCTGGCCACGGAAGAGTTCGGCAAGATTCAAGACAATCCATAGTAACTCGTGCCGTGTGTGGTCGGACATTATCTTGTTGAAAAGTAAGCCCGGGGTGATGTGAGAGGAAGGGAAAACAAAACAGGCCGTAGAATGTCATCTACGTACCGTTGTGCAGTCAGGGTGCTAGGAATGACTACCAATGGGGTCCTGCTATCAAATGAAATGGCCCCCCAGACCATAACGCCCTGTTGTGGACCTGTGTGGTGTTCGACAGTAAGGCCAGGATCCACACGCTGCCCAGGACGTCTCCAGACACGTTTGCGACGGTCGTCAGGACAAAGTAAGAAACGGGACTCGTCACTAAAGACTATACGTCCCCAGTCAGCGCAGTTCTAAGTTGATCGCTCCCGACACCACTGTAGTCGGACTTGTCGGTGCACGGGTGTGAGGGGTAGGCATCGTATCGGTCGGCGAGCTCTTAGATTCCGCTCTCTCAGTCGCCTGTTGATGGTCATTTTGGACACTTGTGTGCCGGTCACACGTTGGATGGTAGATAACGTGGATTCCGGTGCTGCGACAGCCATTCTGACAATTGCTCTGTCCTCCCGTTCTGTTGTTGCCCTTGGTCGACCGCTGCCGTCCTGACGTTGCATACTTCCGTTGTTGCCCCACTTTTGCCAACATCGCCTAATAGCCGCATCACTTCGACACAGATGTCGCGCGATTAGTCGATTAGACCAACCAGCCTCTTTCAATCCAATGGCAAGACCCGTTTCAAACTCTGACATATGTTCGTAATGAGCACGAATCTTTCGGCGCGGCATTGATACAGTAGAAATAGGCGTACTGCTAAAATATTAAACGGAAATTCTGAAAATCAGCTCGTGCCGCGCCGAATATTGAGTCTAGAATGCTCGTGCTGGATGCGGAGTTCAGATGCGCTGGAGCTCTTGCTTTGCATAAATCGGCCACCAAATTTCAATCATTTGCATGTTTGGTCGAAACCTCTTTGTATACGTATTTTCATATAAATCGGATAACTGCTTCTTGGTGCGTCAATTCTTTTGTTATAGAGTATATTTCATTATTCGCAAAAACATAAAGATGATTGTTCTTATATCTGTTTTCAGGAAAAAAATTATTTCAAGTTTTGTACCTGATCCTTTTGTGTGTATGTGCGCACTATTCAAAACCCCGCTGTAAATATCGTTATAACGGGAGGCATAAAGATGAGGGAAGAGAGTGGTCTTTTTGATATCGCTAACGCTCTATAGGAACACGAGGTTTCGAACATATAAGTTCTTTAACAGGTGTGATGAACAGCACACACCACAAAGCCGATTTATATACGATCTCTATCGAGTACAAAGATCTATAAACGAATTCGTCTAAAATTATGAGTATAAGAAAAGTAAGAGCTAAATATAAATGTAACGACATGCGCGAATGCTATCTCTAGTATGTTAATCGTTTTTCTTGTAATATTCATAAAGAACAGCCAGGTTTGAAAGTTCGTGTGTTTTTAGCGTTATCGTAATAAAGAGAAAGGTGCTCTTCCCTTTTGTCCTTATTTTATACAGCGGCTATAACTGCGTTCTCGAATTGAGTAGTTGAAATATCTCATTATAGCTGTTCTGCTACATATGGTCAAAAACCACATCACAATGTTCTAAAACTTCCCATTTGTGGGAAGTTATCTGCCCGACAGGACGTGTCTCAGGCAATCTGCACGTCTTAAAAATACACATCCGGGTCATGGGATGAGAATTTCTTACAAATTATTTTGAGATAGTATAGTGTATGATTAGGAGGTGATATTTTCAGTCATATACTTCCAACATAATATATTAAAGGTTAGTGGTCTGAAACTATATATATATATATATTTTTTTTTTGTAATAAAGTTATCATTTCAAAGCTATTTTATTATCTTTTATCTCTTATACTACATATGGTCGAGGTTAGAGAAAAAACAGGTTCCTAGAGATAAAATATGATATGTTGCCAACTATCCGGGTTGTCACTTTAAAGTATCGACTTTATTCGGTTTAAATATACTCACATTCTCTTACTACATGGGTGACGGAATAATATTACAAATAATATATTAACCCGTCCCGCTATCAGAACAACCACTTTCATGAACAAGCACGACAAGGAATATAATCACCATATGTTATTACTGTTTGGCGTCTGTGGTTTGAAAAAGTCTCTGAGATTTCTTTAGCAAAAGAAATTATAAATATGGGCATTCTTAGAAATTCAGCTATCTGTCATTGCACTTTCATGTCAAATAATTTAATTTACAAAAAAACGAGCCCTTTATCACAGAGAACAAACAGTATTTTCTCTCGCTAATCTAAAACGCGATGTTATTCCAAGAAAAATCGTTATTTTCAATGAATTTGCTCTTACCCTCCCCCTCTCAATTTTTATCCACTTTATTTCTTATCACAGAGTATAATTGAGAAGTCAATTCTCCCGCCAATGGTCACTGACCTAACCGGACATTCCAGGAAATGCTTATCACTGGTGTATCGATCTCCCATTTTTATCAAAACTTATCGATTATCATCAGCGTAATGTTCTTCGATCTGGCTGCCTTCGTTCAATACTTCTCTCTTTCAATTCCGCCGATAACTTGCCTCGAGCGCCATCTATTGACTGACAATAGAACAATTTTTTTTTACCGTATTACACACATATATTTCATACGTTGGTTAAGAAATATTTTTTTTTTTTAATTAATATATTTAATAAAATTAAAGTTTTATTTATTGTTTAAATATTTTATTTTGACACAAATATCCAAAGCTATAAGCCGTTCTCGTCTAGGAATTGGCAACACTGATGAATAATGCCAAAAGATTACGAAACAGGCTTATCGAATTGGTGGAGTAGAAACAATGTTTTGCTGTCGTATTTGATATATTGAATGTTTAAAACATGGAGGGAATTTTGCAATTTTTGCTATATTTCTACAGATATATCTCTCTGTTATATATTGAATATTTATGAATGGAATCTCTATAACAAATATTTCGAATACATATTACATTTAATCGTCTTTAAAATCATAAATTTCTTGTTACAATAATACGCTATTTTTAAAATATGTCTGCGTTTATTTATTTAATCAATCTAATCAATGGAATAGTTTTGCCTTGAGTTTTCCATCAGCAAATTTCAGTTGCACTATCAGGAGATGCCTTTTTCTTAACCTGATTCCAGAACAATTTCACTTTTGTACTATTTTTCACACGCACGCACACACATATATATATTTAAAAAAAGGCATATAAATATATATATATGGCAGAGCGCCATCTAGTGGAATAAAAATAAACTAAACGTTTATTAAACTTGTTCTGTATTACCTTTAATTTATGCTGTTATAGTTTATTTTTTGCCATTTAGAAATGCTCATGTGAACACGGTCAGGATATGCCACTTTTATTTTTAATATATATATATGTGTGATAAGGTCCTGTCGACTTATCTGTGATGAGGGATCCTGTCGACTCTCGCTATAAGCTGTGGTAACCGAGGATCAAACCTGTAGTAACCGAGAGGGACAGTCAGGGTGTGGAGAGTTTTCCAGTACCTCTCTGCACCTTGAAGGACCTTTAAAATTTCTCACAGAGTACAGGCAGTCGTGGTCGAGGCAGAGTAGAAAGCTTGGGAATATCCACACACAAAAAACGAGGAGACACAGTTGTAGTAGGCAAGTTCCATGAACAGATAAAAGTCGAGCTAAGAGCAAGATGGAGTTAGAAAAAGTTCTTACTGTTTTACATAGCGATGGGGTGGTCCTGGCTGCAACCAACAAGGGCTCACGCCGACGGTGAAGTGACTGTCTGAGTTCGGCTAAAACCGAGGTTTTTTATATACCATTCCCGAGGAGGGGGGGGGGGGGGGGAGAGTTTGGACTTTGAACGTCTGCGGCATTCTGCACCCTTTGACCTCGATGGCAACGACTTGCCAGGGTTGTTGGATTTCTCTCTCGATTTTAGACGTTTTTGAACTTCTCAATCTTGTTTTAACTCAGCTCTTAATCTATTACATAGTTTTATTTATTCATCCTCAGTTTGTACAAAGTACATTACATATGGTGATGCAATGACACATGTCAATCATGCGTATAATTATTTATAGATGTGTTTCTATATACAACATGACAATCTTGTTATAAGTATTATACAATATAGGGTTGTTGTTTTAAATTACCATATATATATATATAAATCAGGCACTGTAGGGTTGAATGTTATTTAATCAAACTAGAAGCAGATGGCCTCCCAGACAATTTGGTCCGTAAGCCGGCAAGCTAGTAGGAGAGTAGAATTACATGCAAGTATTTTCACCGAGCAATGCTCTTCCTCAAAAATTCGAACCAGGTCTGTTGTGTATAAGTTATTAGCCACTATGAAATAATTAAGGTCAGAGTAGGAGGATGTGTTTTATTTGAAAAGAAGTATTTGTGTTTTAATAGTTTCATATTTTGAATGAAGATGGCGCAGTATATTGACTTATGTTTAACACATTTCAATAATGTTTCAAAATTGTGAGGAAATCTCTGTTTGACAGAATGTGACATGTATTAGAGGAGCAGGTGATCCACTATTTATGCAAATACATTCCTTAGTTGGTTCGTTGAGAGCGAGAGTTTTACAGTTCGTTTGATGGAATTCATGGTTCTTGATGGTGCCGGATTTCTGGTTTGTGCACCTATCCATGCATCAGAGGTTGGTGTGAAATTAGGCTCTTTTCGAAATTGAAATGACGTTATTTTCCCTTTTAATCGTTGTTGTATTTTCTTCCATACTCTTAACTTAAGTTTATATATAAGGTTTTTAAAATGAAAGTTTGTTTTCGTGTTCCTTATCCTACAAGACGAATGAGCCGGGAAATGTCCGAGTGCCTATGTAGAGATAGAAAGAGCCGAAAAAAGAGTATAGAATATTATAGAATAAAAACAAAGTGCGGCAGAAAATATCTCCAACAAGATTCCAATTTGGAACGTGAAAATACAACCCTATGTCCAGGCTTATTACATTTGCCCCTATTGAGCCAATTGGCTTCTCAGGCCAAATTATTTTCTTCAAATCCGTTTTGTTGTTTTTTCATCATGCTAATAAATGAACAGAATAATAGGTTTTGATATAATGTGCCTTTTTACACTAATAAAGATCTACCTTTTTTAAAATATAAAATATAAAGATTATACATGCACTTTTTTCTATACTAAATCTTGATATAAAGGGCTACACACTTGAAAAGAGATATAAATATATATATATACTTGTGAAATTATTTTAACGACTCATCAACCCCATCGAATATATGCTTTGACACGGTGGCAGCGCGCCTATTCATTTGTACCAATAAACAAATCTCGATTATTCAAGAAAGAGGTGAAAACCAACAGTCTTTTGACTGCACAAGATTTCAACAGAATGTGAGATGGAAGGTTCAATGGGAGAAGTGTCTTCCGAACACCTGGTGTGCCGACATGTGGCTGAACTCCCACAGAATAAGAAAGGTAGATGACACGCCCCATATGTAACACGTTAAGAGCGGGGACCTTCTCGATGTCTAGTGTTCATTCAGGTAGGCTCTAGGTGTGCCCTCATCACGGAGTAAAACAGCGTGGGGAGTTCTGTGAAATGTTATTGGTAAGCTGAAAATTTTCAAACCGTGGATTCGCCTTAATCCAACACTAATTCTCATCTCACTTAGGCTAGGTCAGGTTTGACTCTATAAATATATATGGTCCTCAAGACACTATAAATATATAATTACTATTTTTTTAACTCTCAAGGTTTTATAAGAATAAAGGTCACCTCTCCCATCACAAACTAGACGTCAATTCTAGACGCCATCTATTGACCGTTTCCTCAAACTAACGGCCTCGTGTCGGTGACAGAGCCACAACACCAACTTCGGCAAACTGAAATGCGCCCACCTGCCAAAGTAATTGCCTTGTCACCGACCCGAGGCCGCTAGTATGCGGTAAAGGTCAATAGATGGAGTCTACTTTTTACGTGTATTTTACGGGAGAGGTGACCTTTATTTTTATAGATCATTAACCTACCGGAAAAATCCCTATCAATATATTTCAAGGTTATTTTATTTATCTCTAATCTCACATTCGTTATCATTTATATTTTATATTCCATATCTGTTCCATATAACACAGGATATATGGAATACTTTGCTCTTTCATTCCCCACCTCAGAGTATATCCATAAAATCAGTTGGTTTGGTGACAACCTGTAGCTTTTGTCTCCAGAGGAAATGTTACTGCATGATAGCATTGAGAGATAATTTTTACTAGTAATATATCATCCAAGTATCCTTTGGCCCGATAATGTCAAAAACACTGTTACTGAGGTATACATTACTTATTTGTTATCTCTTGTTTCTTCAATAAAGGTAACTGGGTCAAATATCTTTCAGATTTATTGTCTGAATACCGATATTTACATGCTTAAAGGTACAATTTCCTTAATTTGTGTCCATGAATATATATCATGTAGGGAAATTTGGGTTTAATTTTGAGAAAGAGAGTAAAATAAATAATATAACGCTACACATATGTAGGAAAACACTTTATTTAACATTTCGATAGTCATGTGTAGCATGCTGCGAGCAGTACATAGTTCAACTCGAGCAACTTCCAAACAAGAGCAAAGATCTGTAGTCGTATTCTCGTTGCGGAGAGATGCAAGGCTTCGAAATTCTCCATCTTCTGAAAGCCGTATAGGGTGTCACAGAGAGGTAGGGTTTCCTTTGGGCGAAAATGTTTGTCACTCATAGATTACAGATTTTCGGTCAAGCCGTAACGTTCACCTTGTCCTCTTTAATGAGAATATACTGAAAGAAACACGAGCTTTTCTAACAAAGGATCCACTTCATAACGAACCGCACATATAGTTTCATCTCACGGAGAAATGTACCCAATGACTTCTGAATTATCTCACGCCTGAATAGCGACCCAAAAAAACTTGATTAAGAGAGACTCAATTTAGATTATTCACAACCGAAGGTATGGACTGTTGGTTGAAGATGAAGTATTGTTCGACCATCAAACCTAGAAACCAGAGGGCAAGAAAACCCTCAGGTGTAGAGGTTCCGAACTAATGTCGCACATCTTTGGCTCTTCCTTTCAGATAAAAATGTAAAACTGTGTTCTTTAATTGTAAAGGGCAAAACGACCTTTCATTTGTTCCTCGTGTAATTAAAATTAACGCTGTTAAAGAATGTGGAAAAAAAGAACAGGATCCCTTCTGAGTTATTGTCATTAAAGATCTATCTGCATGATAACGGCCGCCCCCATATCGCCGAAGCGGCTAAAGTGGTACTTTGTCGGATGAAATGGAAAGTTCTAAACCACCCTCCATACAGTCCAGACCTTTATTTAAATGTATTCCATATGTTTATTGACCTTTCAATCAAGACTTTTTGCATAGAAAACCGAGGTAGACGCTGCGGTAATAAGAGGGCTACGTCCTTAAGTTAAGGAGTGTTAGGAGCTATGAGGCAAAGGTGGCAGAAATGTGTAGGTCATAATGGGGATATTTGTGGAATAAACGGATTTTTCAGTGATGTAGTTGTAATTTGGTGTAAGATATATTACATAGACCGTTTTTCTTGTTGGAGGCCTTACTACTCACAACAGGCGACACAACTAACTTAGGTAAATATATCTGTATCGTTATTATTTCATTGAATCGCCTCATTTTCAATATAAACAATAATTTCCGTTACGACATATAACCCTTTACAACACAGGCGCTAATGTTGAGAAAAAGTGAATCGTTACTTTATCGTATCGTTATTGTTCTTGGCGCCAGAGCTACTATGAGAAATGTTCCTTGCAGATCAACAGGCAAATGAGAAGTGGGAGCAGAAAACAAAGGTCGAT
Organism: Cordylochernes scorpioides; assembly: GCA_030710605.1. Taxonomy (NCBI): domain Eukaryota; kingdom Metazoa; phylum Arthropoda; class Arachnida; order Pseudoscorpiones; family Chernetidae; genus Cordylochernes; species Cordylochernes scorpioides. Next base: position 75,815,522 of record CP092866.1, on the reverse strand, counting down.
ATTTGAATTTTATCTGAATTTGTCCTAATAGATGTTTTATGAGAAACCTGATTCACACCGCATACAGAAATGCTTAAATTTGGACGTGATGTTTTTGGGTCTAATCCGAAATAATATGGTTTATTAGAACGAAGAAAATGTTTCCGAATAATAAAAAGAAGATTCGCATAAGCGATAAATTTTTGTCATGTGTCAAGTAACGTAGGTAGACCGCTAAATGGAGCCAATTTCTCTGATAAGTGCCTAACGTATATTTAGTTTAATTAAAGGTTAGAAATTATCAGAATACCAAATATCGCGAGGAGAAGAGTTTCTTGTAGATCTACAATGGAAAACTACATATATTGCATGTCCTTCTCTTTGTGTTATTATTTTTCCTATAACTGAGTATAGAGTTGCAAATGTGGTTTACAATCTGCATCCAGTCCTCTGAGGAAGACAGTAGAAAGCTGGAATCCGTCCTATAGAGAGATATATAGCGGAAAGGAAGATAACTTCTTTCTCTCAAAGAGAAGGTCCATTTCGCGGTCACTCGCTAGCTCTGCCAGGTCTGAAAGAAAGGAAGAGAATTTAACGGCGGCCATCTGTTGAAAGCACGGCGGCAAATATCTCTCGATCCAAATATACCATTTGAGTGTGAAGTGGATCTTTACAAACGTTCCCCTCTTATCGAGTTAAAAGGGTTTCCAAGGACGCCCGCCATAAAGAACAACACCACAAAAAGAGTAGTATTCACCGGAAGTGGCCTCCAAAATGGATGTTTGCCATCAATTTCTCTGAGAATTAACGTCCGAGGTACAGTTCTTCCACCCGGTGGCTCCCCATCGACCGGCTGGGGTCGGTGCTGCCATCTACAAGCGGCAAGTGGAACTATTCTACGTATATCGGAAAGAGCCAATCTTCCACCAATCGGCTGCCTGCAGTACTGCGGCGATTAGGCCGATGCGGTTTAGTCGGGTATCCTTGATGCCGTGGGTATTTAGATTGGTTAGTTCTGGGTTTTGTTGCGGGGTTTTGTAGTGTCGGAATATATATGAGAAACCTTTCGAATGTAAAAACCTTTTTATTCCATGTAACCTCGTACGTGGTTCTGAATGGTTGTTACTCCCAGAAAACTTTCGGGCGTGTTCTATGTGGCTGTTAATCTCAATAAACCTCTCGGATGTGGTTCTTAGTGGTTGTTGATTCCGGGACTACTCGGATGTGGTTCTTAGTGGTTGTTGATTCCGGGACTACTCGGATGTGGTTCTTAGTGAGTGTTGATTCCGGGACTACTCGGATGTGGTTCTTAGTGGTTGTTGATTCCGGGACTACTCGGATGTGGTTCTTAGTGGTTGTTGATTCCGGGACTACTCGGATGTGGTTCTTAGTGGTTGTTGATTCCGGGACTACTCGGATGTGGTTCTTAGTGGTTGTTGATTCCGGGACTACTCGGATGTAGTTCTTAGTGAGTGTTGATTCCGGGACTACTCGGATGTGGTTCTTAGTGGTTGTTGATTCCGGGACTACTCGGATGTGGTTCTTAGTGATTGTTGATTCCGGGACTACTCGGATGTGGTTCTTAGTGATTGTTGATTCCGGGACTACTCGGATGTGGTTCTTAGTGGTTGTTGATTCCGGGAACTACTAGGATGTGGTTCTAAGTGAATGTTGATTCTGGGAACCTCTCGTATTTGGTTTTATTTTCTTTCGGACGTGGTCTTGAGTGACTCTTGAATCAAAAACTATACGAACATATAATTGAGTTGTTCTTGCTCCCAACGAACCTTTCAAACTTGGTTCTGTGCGAGTTTCAAACCCAATGAACCTTTCGACACAGTTCCGTGCGTCGTAGATGCTAAAGAATATTTAGGGCAATGTTATGTGTGATGTTTAATTATGAGGAACATTTGATACGTGGCTCTGTGTGGTTGCAGATACCGAAGTATTTTACATTACGTTGGGCCCCGTATATATCTCTCTTTGAGAAATAGTGAAAAAAGTGAATTTGTACTTGGATCAGGTAGATAAGTTAAGAAAAAGGGCATTTCATGATCGTGCAACTGAAAGTTGCTGATGGCTTGTGCCATCTATCGGAATAAATATCAACTAATCGTTGATTTTCAATTATTCCAGAATTGGCCAAATACCGTTTCTTGATTAATCAAGAAAAGCTAACCTCGTATGCGTTTCGGGCTGTTGGCCCTCGTCAGCGTGGTGCAAGATGTACCTCAACGACCAAAAAGGCTGGTCTTTGGGTCTTGCTGAAAGACCACGAAACAGGTATTTAGGCCGGAAGGGCGTGAGAACGCCAATCAATGTGAAAAATAGTACAAAAGTGAATTTGTACTTGGATCAGATAGATATATTAAGAAAAAGGGAATTTAAGAAAAGGGGTATATGGAATAATTAAAAATCAACGATTAGTTGATATTTATTCCGATAGATGTCGCAGGCCATCAGCAACTTTCAGTTGCACGATCAGGAAATACCCTTTTTTCTTGATATCTCACTTTGTTTTAACACTGCTTCCTGAAATATCCTGAAACCACCAATAGATAGGCACCAAGTTTACCCCTACAATTCAGAGCATTCTATTTGGTCTTATCTATAAGGTCTTATCCCCATGGCAATGATGACACGTAAAATCGTGTAGCATGACCCACAGGCGGAGAAACAAGCTGAAGAGGGAGACCTATCTGAGTCAGTCTCTTTTGCCTTTTATTTAACTTTTATTTCATCATCTGGCGCCAAAATTTCAAATTTGGTGAGAAAATGTTCTCTTACTAAAGTCTAGAAACACGTGTAATACACAATTTCTCTGCTGTCAAATTTCCGCATATTTTACTTTCCCCATTGCTGATGAAAGCGTGACATCTTTATAAAGAAACATCACCACAGAAGGATGTGTGTCGTTTGTCACCCTTGTATTTAAGGGATTCTGTCACTTCAATCTCCGCCTTTGCCGATCCCAAGCCCTGAAGAAAAAGAAGGAGAGGGAGTAATAACAAGCTCGCTTAAAAACCTGGGCTCAGCTGGCCCGGCTAATAGTACCCTGTAAGAGCTTCTGACCCTGGGATACAGGATGAGCAGCGATTGTACTCCATGTTGGGAGCGGCTGCACATGGCGTCTGTACTTCATTTCAGAGGCGGCCATTTAATATTGGAGTTAAGTCGGACTGCTACTGAGTAGTGCTCCAGTCTTAATGACAAAAGCAGACGCATTCTACTTCACGCAATCATTATGGATGTCGAATCTCCTTTGATCAGCTCTACTCATCCCCAGCAGACACGATCTCAAGCTCTACAGGCTTGATACCTTAATATTATTGAGGGGGAAAAAACAAGAAGAAGAAGAATCACCAGGTTCAGCCCCACCTCTGGGAAGCCGGTTTACTGACTTTGGTTTTGGCCATTATCGGTACAGAACGGTAGTTCTCCTGGGCGTATAGTTGAGCAAAGACAGCTAAACAGCTAAGAACCAATAGGCTCGAGACCCGTACGTTCTTTCTTTCTTTTTTTTACAAATTGGCAATAGCTTTATAGATATAAAAGTCAATGTGGATATATATTTATTTTCTTCTTCTTATATATAAAAGTCAATGTCTGTTGTCTGTTTCACGATAAACTTGAACCAATTGGTGCCAAATTTTGCATGTCGCTTTTTATAAACCTAAGGAAATTTTCAGTTATATTTTTATTAATATTTTTGGTTATTTATTTTTTTCATTTGAAGAACCTTTTTTTTACGCGGAGTAAATACGAGGCGAAGTAACAACACCAGGCCAATTAAGCGACCAATGAGCGTTCTGCTTTTTTTTTTCAAGTTGCTTGCGTACTTTTTTTTAAATATCTCTATACGCATGTGTTTTTTTTTTACAAAAGTATCGAGTATTGAGAGAGAAAATTTATATTACTAAGTTACGGTAAGTGCACACAATGCAATTGAAAAAAAAAAGAAATTGCAAAATTAGCGTTACTGTATGTAAATAATGACTTTCGTATTTTTATTAATTTTTGTTCTGGCCTTTATACAATACAATGAACATAATTGGTTTATTTGCGTTGATTTTAAAAATGGTTAACTTTTTACTGGGATTACAAAGTGGATACACCAAGTATCCTTGCTTCTTATGCATGTGGGATAGCAGGGCACGGCAAATACATTGGAAAACAAACAAATGGCCTCTTCGAGATGAACTTACAGTAGGAAAAGCTGATGTGATTAGCAAAATATTCTCGGGAAAAAAAATTATTCCAACACCATTACATATAAAGCTAAGTTTATGTAAGCAGTTTGTAAAGGCTCTAGATAAGGATGGAGAATGCTTCAAATATATATTTCGTTTTATTCAGATATTAGCCTAGAAAAGATAAAAGCCAGAGTTTTTGACGGACCTCACATCAAGAGGCTCCTGAATGACACAAATTTTCTAATAACCATGAATGGAATTCAAGAAGCAGTATGGTCAGGCTTTAAGACTGTAGTACATGTATTTTTAAGTAATAGAAGAGACGATAATTACAAAGAGCTTGTCCAAAATATGATTAAAAGCTATGAAGCTTTGGGTGTAAATATGAGTATTAAGGTTCACTACTTGCATAGTCACCTGAACAAATTCCCTGATAATATCGGTGAATATAGTGATGAACAAGGCGAGCTATTCCATCAAGACATGAAAGTGATGGAAGAGAGATATCAAGGTGTCTGGGACTGCCACATGATGGCAGATTACTGCTGGAATCTGTCCCGCGACCTGCCGGAATACACTTATAAGAGAAAATCAAAAAGGTTGAAATTCATGAAGGGTTGACTGTAGCATTTTACATTATTTTTGTATAGATTCGGGTTTCTTATGCTACAGTAAATAAAGTACCTTTTGGGGTATGACGTTCTCAATTTTTATTTGCGTTCAATGTGTTTATCGTACCGCCTATACAGACTGATGTACCACATTGTGGCCTAAATAGGTATATGTTATATCTCTAGAAATCGATGAGATACATAAAAGCTTACATTATATTCGTGATTAGCAAATCAAATTAAGTCAGAAACTGATGCATTATCAAAAACATATTTTTCAGTGTAGACCAGTGTTCTTCATGCAATGTTCCATCTGTCACACAGGTTTGATTATACCCTACTTGTTGGTCAGCATGTAAGTACCAGCTCAATTTATTTGTATTGTATTTTGCTGATATCAATATAGTTTTACTTTCTTTTAAATTAACTAAAATATTTCGACCCAATGGAGTCTACATTCTGGACATGAAGAAGTCAGTTTGGTTAGTAATGGACAATAATCGGGGAGTGGATATGGCGGTACGGATTGAAGCAATTTCTTTCATTTTTAATACATAGCTTTTAATAGAGTTAGTAAGCCCGGTGTTAAAAGGGTCCACTGTGGACCTTATTGTTGTTATCTGATTTACTGGATGGGTTAGTATATTGTTCAATTTGCCTTTTAACAAGGTCCTTCCTTTTAGTGTTCTTACTTGAAAAAAAAAAGGTATAGAAAAAGACGAGGGAAAGTATTGGGGTAGGTTTTTAAAACCTCCGACTAACAAGGCCCCAGCCCAATAGTAGATAATTGAGTGGAGTTATTAGTTAGCTGTATCGGTTTACCTGCGGTCTACCAGCAGGTCGATATGCCGCTGCGAGATATGCATGTCTCACAGCTGTTGGGATGGGAAACCCTAGTTACAGGCGTTTTCTCTAGCCACTAAGCTCGAGTTATGATTACAATGAACTTAATACATTTTGTTCATTTAAATAGATTACATTGCGAGTTTATTATTTTTTTTTTTGCGAATTTATGCACTCTTTCCTATTGCTAGCAAATCTGTGGTTTGAGGAAGAAGTGTTAAAACCGCGAGCTCACAGATATCAATAGGCACATTGTGCAGTTTTACATGCGTAGTCTCTCTTTTCAAATAAATTTAATGCTTATTCTGGATGTATATGAATATATTATTTATTTTATAATGGAAATTACTTTGGGCGTTTTTTTTTTATAAATATCGCAAAAAAAAGTTTATATTTTAAAGAGATGTGGCGCGTGTTTATGCCATATTTCATACATAAGATTGTATATGCATACGCGATATATTCGATTGTATGTGCATATAGGATATATATGATTGTGTGGGACCCATTGCTTGATTAGATCTTTTTCTGTATTACTTACACGCGGCGGGTTGGAAAAGAGTTGGAGGTTAAATGAACATCTCAGTGTTTCATTCTACGATACCTGTGGTGTAACACGATTTGTAAAACGAGAACTTCTAACGAATTGTTTCTTTCGATAAACATAGGCGACGTTTATAATAATAAATTATAAAAATTATAATAATAATTATAAATTAATAACGGTGTTAGGCGGTCAAACATATGAGTTGAATATTTGAAAAATACTAGTAAAAATTATAACTATTATTTTGGCAATATTTTTTATAATATATATTATTAAATATTATCTCTACTGACCTTACACTACAATTATAAAATTATTAAATGAGAGGGCTTGGATCTTAAGTGGTGAACCCTCTCAGCGGTTTCGCCAAATTAAACTTCAGACCGCTCTATTAATGTAATAAAATACAAGGTATGTCCCATAAGTTCCCGGACTGGGTCCATAAAAAAATAAATAAATGAAAAATGTAAATGAATTTGACTGTTTATTATAGAAAAAATATCTGGCTACACGGTGGTACCAATATCGAGGCGGTACGTGCACGCGCCCCAAAGTTATTCTAATTTATTTAAAGGTTACACATAGCGCTGCGGCGATTTTACGATGGAACGAAAATTGAAGCAAAGGATTTGCATAGAAGTTTGTGTGAAACTTCAAATATCAGCAACCGAAACTTTTTAAATGCTTAATAAAGCATTCCCCAAAGAGAACAATTGTTTTTGAATGGCATTCTAGATTTAAAGCTGGCAGAATTTCCATTGAAGATGATCTTCGTCAAGGACGCCCAAAAATTTCAAAGGACTGATGAAAATGTGCAAAAAATCACCGATTTGATAAAAGAAAATCCTCGAACCACTTTGCTGGAGCTAGAGCAAGACACAGACATCTCTAAAACAACGATTGGAAGGTTCGTAACCATATCAAAAAGACTCCTGCAAAATTCACCCCAAGATTCCTCACTAATGAGCAAAAACTGTGTCGGCTTGCTACCTGTGAGGACATGTTGGAAATGACAAGAACGGATCCGGAATGGAAAGACAAGATAATCACAGGCTACGAGACATGGGTCCATGGCTATGATCCTGAAACCAAGCATCAATCTGCCAAGTGGAGATGTCAGGGTGAGCTTAGACCCAAAAAATCCAGATTATTGAAATCCAGAAACAAGGTGTTGCTGGTCGCTTTTTTGGATAAAAAGGGCATTTTTCATCACGAGTATCTTCCTGCAGGCCAAACAGTTATCAAGGATATGTATTTGGGCATTCTTCGCCGTCTAAGGGAAGCGATTCGAAAAAAAGGCCAGAAAAATGGACTAATGGTGGCTGGATCCTACACCATGACAATGCTCGCCCTCACACAGCGCACTTGATGACTAGCTTTTTGGCGAAAAACGGGACACAAATCCTACTTCAACCACCCTATTTCCCAGACATCGCACCAAATGACTTTTTCCTGTTCCCCAAACTTAAAGCAGTTCTAGAAGGAAGACATTTTGACACCAGGGATGACATAATAGAAAAATCGCCGTTAGCATTGAAGAGCATTCCAAAAGAGGCTTATAAAAACTGTTTCGACAATTGGGAGAAACGATGGCGCTGGTGCGTTGAAGCAAGGGGGGATTACTTTGAAAAGTTTTAATAAAAAAAAAATTAAAAAATCTTACCTTTTTTTTTATGGACCCAGTCCGGGAACTTATGGGACATACCTTGTATTTTTCTTATATATACCGTGTATTTACTATGAAAGTCTGTTTAGGAGGTTTTTAGAGTGAACCTATGGACATAAGCTTAAAGATCTGCAGAGGTGCATATATATAAGGAAATGTATGAGCAATGCTCTTCCGCTAATATTATTTCATAGTAAAGCTATTATTAGAAAATTACAAATATAATTTAAATGTCATCTATCGATAAAATGTATGAATATTATTGCCCCCCCCCCCCTTTCATTTAAAAATTAATATCATTCCATTAATACAACAACAACAACTTTTATTCAAACCTCTGTACCTTACACCTCTGTATCATTCCATTAAGGTGCTGTAGCGAGAATATTCGGTAATATATACCATAAGAAACATATTGCCAAATTTAATAGTTTACATTTTATTCATAGAGGGAAATTAGGGAATTGTAATTTTCTAATAATAGCTTTAATATGAAATAGTGTTTGTGGAAGAACATTGCTCGCTACATTTCCTTGTATTTATATGTACGCACCTCTGAATAACTATATACCTGTGTTATAGGTTCCCTCTAAACACCCTCAAGCTATCTTCCATACTAAATACACGGTATATAAGACATTTCAATACAATAGTAGAGCGGAATGGAGTTTAATTTGGCGACACCGCTGAGGGGATTCACCCATCAAGTCCTCTCATCTAGCATTTTTATCAATGCAGTAAAGTCTGAAGAGAGTATATTTGATAATAAATATTAAAATAAGAATATTGACAAAATAATTGTCATATATTTTATTGAAAAAAAATGTGATGAAAATGATAATAAAAATGGGGGGGGGGATAAAATTTCTCAAATAATATATAAAATACCATTGAATGAACAAAATAAAATATGTGAAATTTATTGCATAATTTTAAATATAAGTGAATAATTATTTTTAAAAATTGAGTTATTTCGAAATTTAAATTATATACATTTTTTTCGAATTCAAGCTAGATATGAACAGTTCAGGAAGTTCTCGTGCTTTTTTTCAACTCTTCGGGTATTTTTTATAGATGCAGATGCTTCATAACATTTGATATTTTTAATCTGGTATGTTTGTCAATAAATATGTCAATATTTAATTAAAAAGGCATATATTGGATCAAAATATCATTTATTTTACCAATATTTCAGTTGGCTGAACGCCAACATTTATCAAGGTGTTATAACATTTTAAAGTCTTGAGAATCACTTATAAATAAAAAATATATAATATAATATAATAATATAATAAAAAAATAAAAAATCACTTTAAAATGTTATAACACCTTGATCAAGGTTGGCATTCAGCCAACTGAAATATTGGTAAAATAAATGATATTTTGATCCAATATATGCCTTTTTAATTAAAGATTTATCTATGGATTGCTCTATTTTCAAAAATATATGTCAATATATTGAAAGTAGAGATGTCTATGTAAGATAGTTTAAAACCTGGTGTAACGCCATGTTTAATCAGCATGGAGGCCATGCTCTGCAATGTCAACGACCAAAGGTGGAATGACAAACACTTACCTCTAAATAAGCCAATAATTAGAAATTTCACATAGAGACGGAACTCTCAAGATTTTTAAAGTAGAAAATAACAAATTTACATTGTTATATTATTCTGATTTTATCATCTTCAAACTATTTTGAGGTATATGTTAGTTTATTTTGGCACAGTCGGGGCCTGCAATCTATTTACATATAAGTCAACAACTAAATAACTCAACTAGTTACTGAATTATCTAATATATATATATATTGAAAATAAAGAAGGCATCTCCTGACCACGAGCACATGTGTTCTTTTTAGATGGCAGAGCGCCATCTAGTGAAGCAAAAAAACCTAAACGTTTATTTAGCTTGCTCAGTGATATTTGGCCAACCCAATTTCTTGATAAATCAAGAAAAGAAGCAAGAGAAAATACGTGAAGAGGGGGTCCGTGAGAGGGAGGAAAATAAAATATGTAAAGAGAGAGGGGTATCATAAGGAGAAGGAAAATAAAAAACGTAAAAAAGGGAACAAGAAAAAACTTAGGATGAAAAAAACGTAAAGAAGGGGGCAAGGAAGAACGTGAAGGAGGAAAATAAACTACGCGAAGGAGGGGACAAGGAAGAACGTGAAGGAGGAAAATAAAATATTTAAAGAAGGGGACAAGAAAGAACGTGAGGATGAAAATAAGATAACTGAACAAAGGGACAGGGAGGAACGTGAAGAAGAAAAATAAAATATGTAAAGAAGGGGACAAGGAAGAACGTGAGGATGAAAATAAGATAACTGAACAAAGGGACAAGGAAGAACGTGAAGGAGGAAAATAAAATATGTAAAGAAGGGGACAAGGAAGAACGTGAAGGAGAAAAATAAAATATGTAAAGAAGGGGACAAGGAAGAACATGAAGGAGGAAAATAAACTACGCGAAAAAGGCAACTGTAACGTGAAGGAGAACGTGAAGTGGAGGAAGGGTAAAAGATTGAGAGCGGGAGAAGAGACAAAGGTGGTGTCCAGCCCAGTAACATTAGTCTCGGGTACAAAGCGCGGCCCTGGCAGGCTCTCTGATTAGCCGGGGCATTGTGGCTCCGTTATTGATGGCCCCACTACCTTTTATTTAACTCCAGCCCTGGCGACGCGCAGCATTTGAAACATTTGTCCACACTTCAGCTATACACTTGCTCTGAAGAGACTTCAAAAATAAATTAAAAACCATCTAAACAAAGAATTCAACTTATTTAACATCTTTTTGGAAACTCTGTCATTCACTATATAGGTATCAGAGATGGGGGGTAAATGTGTGATTTTATAGCATTTCATTCTTGAAAAAGCTAAAACATTTGTTAGAGATGATTTAACTCTATTTAATGCTTTAACGGGAATCCAGTCTGAATGGTATTGAGAGGACGATACAATTATATTAGAGAAACTATATTATACACCGATTGCCTTCGCTAAGAGCCCATATAGAGAAAGTTAAAACAATCCTTTATGTTAGTATCTCAGGTGGAGTCCTAGCTCTTGCCGAATAATTATCCCGATACCACATTTCAACCAAGTTTTACTTAGTTGGCTATATAATAGGTCAAATACTTTTAGTTTCAGAAATATATTTCGACAAAAATGGCAGCCAATCAAATTTATTTAGTAGCCATACCAGTGTTACCCTTAATAATAACTAAAATAAAAACAGAACTATTGAAAATTGGGTTTAAATTCAGTAAAATCAACCCACGAAGCTTTTTATGTCTATTCGTTAAGCTAAATCTTTAGCTACCTTCCCATGCAATATAATAATGATTTATCAAATAATTTTGGTGGAAAAGAGTGTAATAAAAATCGATATAGCATTTCACGTTTATGTATAGAAGTATAGGGGAGGGCGTGAGTCTCCAGTATTACCAGCTGAGTCCTTCAGCAGTCTTGTCTAGATATTTAACCTTATCATCGGTGTTGATTTGTCCTAGAATTTCCCACAGAAAAATATAATGTACATTCTTTAATCGAATTGGCTTCACCTCAATATGCTATTCCACACAAGATGTGTGTGCCATCCATCGGAGCAGCACAGTTGTGTTATATTAGATCTGTCTCAGAGATTCTCCTGAGAGCCGCCGCTGTCTGAACATGTGAAAGATTGTCTCAACTCAATATATAGGATTCATATCAATAACGATCAGGAAACTATGTGTGTTGGTTGGTTTGTTTTTCTGACGTTTGTCCTGCCTCTCCGAGCTGGGCATGATTGTCACAGAATTCTGTAAATGAGTTTCGATTTCTGACTATTGTTTGGATTATGTATGGTATCAGGATGGCAGAGAAGCGTTTTTAAATTCGATGGTGTCGGTTATATTGTTTTGATATTATATTTATTTAGGGCTCTATTGATTATTTCAATACCCCGTAGCTGAGTGGAAGTGTGAAATATGATGGCTGAGCTTGGCTGTTGGAAAGAAGAATGAATGTCGCCCAGTGAAATTGTTCATTGATTATTTGTGGGAAGTATAACTAATACTTTGTAATTAATTCAATAGTATCATCCTTTTCACATTTACAGTTTATCAGAGTAATGAGTAGAACTTATGCTAGAGAGGGTTTCTATATTATAATATATTTTAATTATTAATAAGGCCGAAGGCGTTGAAATTCAAGTAACCACCAGTAAGTGTGCAATATTGATCACGCGATGATCAACCAAAGCAGTTTAAAACAAGAAAAGCCCTGACGAAGTTAGGCGTACAGCCTATTGAAATATTGGCTGGCATTTTGTAATAAATAAAATGTTTTGTTTTATTTTAGATCCAAAATATGCATTTTAATATATATATATATATATATATATATATATATATATATATATATATATATATATGTTATGAATATTTTTTGTTGTTGTTAGATAAGGCTTGATAAGACAAAGGATCGATAAGATAAAGGGTTGAGGTGCAGTCGTGATAAAAAAAAGATAATTATTTAGCGTCAAGTAGCTTTTATTTTCAATTACTCGAGGAAAGATTACACATTAGTTATTTTCACATTATATAGAATTTATAAAGTTAATCCTATATTAGTGATTTAAGAGGATTGATATGTTAACTACGCAGATTTACAACAAAAACTATACAACAAAACTGAAAGTCTTTCTAAAAACGATGATAACAAAGTAATATTATCAATGAATAAAATAAAATATATATTTTTTAAAATATAGAAATATTTGAGTTTTTAAATTATATAATATATATATATATATATATATATAAGAAAAAACAATAGAAAAATAAAAGATAAGTGGGTCAGGTGTTGATATTAAAAATAAAGAAAGCATCTCCTGACCACGAGCACATGTGCTTTTTAGATGGCAGAGCGCCATCTAGTGGAGCAAAAATAAACTAAACGTTTATTTAGCTTGCTCCGTGATATTTGGCCAACCCAATTTCTTGATAAATCAAGAAAAGCCATCCACGAACGCGTTTCGCGCTGTTGGCGCTCGTCAGCGTGGAGTAGGCTGTAACCACTGCGACCAAAAAGATTTTTAGTCCCAATGGCTTCTTGAGAAAATTTGTCTATTTGTCTTTTTCCTCCTCTTCACGTTCTACTTTCCTTCTTCACGTTATTTTCTTCGTATCCCTTATACACGTTATTTTCCTCTTGTTTTACCTCTTTTATTTTCCTTTCTTCCTCCACAGAAGACCTTCCAGTTTTCCAGGGTGTTAGTATCTCTCCTATCCTTTATGTGGCAGCCAAATCACTTTGGAGCAATACCATCGAATATAATCGACTGAATTGATCAATTTATAGAGGGTCACAGTTTTGGCAGTATTATAGTGTGTAAAGAGTAGTATTTGTCGGCATTGTCAGTTAGTTGTTCAGTTACAGTGACGTCACCTGATATATTGAAGTTGGTGCTCCGGAAAATTTCCTGGAAGCCATTTGGAAGAGGTCCAAGTAGAGGAATAAAAAACTCGACACCTTTGTCTAAGTTTTGTCTTTGTTGCGGCATAGAAGTTGGTTTGTATGATGGAGAAGTAATTGGTGTGATTTATTTTTCAAACATCAAATAACATCGCGCAATTATCCGGCCGTTTAGAGAGATATCAGATAGGTACGGCGTGGAAATAATAAGTAGACATGTAATTAGAAATAAATACGGCGCGTTGATAACAAATAAGGTACGACGTGTAGATGACAAATAGGCACGGCTTGTAAATAGAAAATAGGTACGGCGTGTAGATTAAAAAAAAATGGGGGTAAAGATATATAAATATCAAATAGAAACTAGGGGTAGATAACAAATAGGTAACGATGCGTAATTAACACTTAGGTACGCGGCGTGTAGATAACAAATAAGTAACGTTGCGTAATTAACGAATAGGCACGGCGTGTAGATAACAAATAGGTAAACATGCGTAATTAACTAATAGGCACAGTGTGTAGATAACAAATAGTTAACGATGCGTAATTAACATTTAGGTACGCGGCGTGTAGATAGCAAATAGGTAACGATGCGTAATTAACAATTAGGTACACGGCGTGTAGATAACAAATAGATAACGATGCGTAATTAACGAATAGGCATGGCGTGTAGATAGCAAATAGGTAACGATGCGTAATTAACACTTAGGTACACGGCGTGTAAATAACAAATAGGTAACGATGCGTAATTAACAATAAGGTACACGGCGTGTAGATAACAAATAGGTAACGATGCGTAATTAACAATTAGGTACACGGCGTGTAGATAACAAATAAGTAAAGATGCGTAATTAAATAATAGGCACGACGTGTAGATAACAAATAAATAACGTTGCGTAATTAACAATTAGGTACACGGCGTGTAGATAACAAATAAGTAAAGATAGGTAATTAACGGATAGGCATGGCGTGTAGTTAACAAATAGGTAACGATGCGTGATTAACAATTAGGTACACGGCTGTAGATAACAAATAGATAACAATGCGTAATTAACGAAGAGGCACGGCGTGTAGATAACAAATAGGTAACGATGCGTAATTAACAATTAGGTACACAGCGTGTAGATAACAAATTGATAACGATGCGTAATTAACGAATAGGCATGGCGTGTAGATAAAAAAAAAACAGGTAATGAATCGTAATTAACAATTAGGTACACGGCGTGTAGATAAAAAATAGGTAACGATGCGTAAAATAGCAAATAGGTACACGGCGTGTATATCGCAAATGGTATGGTGTGGATGTGGATATAGCATATTTTTAAAAAATGAATTTAAACCAACACTTGGTGTATTCGATTAATATCGATAAGCGGGCTTTTTTAACGATTTTTCTATTTTAACGCCAAGTTAATAAATTAACACCTTCTCGGGGATTTGAAATACGATTCATATCAAAATAGAACAAAAAGAAAATTAATTATTGTCTTAAAGTTGTTGCCACAAAATAATATATAGCGACAAATATTAGATCGATATATTTTATTTAGGTGTTTAAATCTAATTTTATAATATCGATTTTTATAATAAGTTTTTCAAAATATGAAATATAACAGATCGTTCGAGTCTATCAAGTTTCAATCACATAAATGATCAAATTAAAAAAAAAATGCAATTTGAAGACGCGACTCGATAAAAAATTGCGAAGTGAATTTTGAGAGTTTAAAATAGAATATTTTAGGAAGGAGTGGTAATCAAACACTGGCAGCAGTCCTAGAGGATGGAATAGGATAATCTATTTTTGCAGAGTTTTGTTTTGGTGATTGAATTGCATTATTTGTTCTTCCTATGGCGCTCGGGTTCACCATAGAGCCTTGACGTCTGTTCGTGCGCCAAGTCTTTCTCCTGATGATCCTCCAAGTTTCCATGTTCTTTGGGAACTTTCTATAAAGTCTCTTAACTCACCATATCTATGGGAATTCTCCCAAACAATTGAAGTACAAACTAATATTCCTTCTAATTGTATCAATTTCGCCAGTGTGTCGTAGTTGCAAGATAAAATGTGAATATTTCCTTTTATTTTCAAGGATCACTCTTGAGCTCTATATATACTACTATGTATTTTTGTTATGCATATGCATGGGTAAATGTATATGGTCGGATAATATTTGAGCGTATTTTGTACAGGATATTCTACAGCCCCGAATTCCCTAGAGAGACTCCTGTGGCCATTCCAATTAAATCCATATAAATATGATATACATTGTGAAATTCAAATATTAAAAAGCTTAGGAAAATAAATATGTTTTGTCTATACGTTGATGCTACTTATTATTCCAATTTTGTGGATAAATAAGTGATTTAATTTAATATAGATCGCCTCAATACTCCTCCCTTCGTCAAAATATATCTTTGAAAATAGCAAAAAAAAAATAACATTTTCCCAAAATAAATTGAGAGTGATTTAAGATGGGAATGTGTGCGCCAAAATTAGTAGTAGATGAGGTCTGGTTTGTATTGATGTGCTGGGGATGCTTGTTACTGACGTATGTTGGAGAGGTCAGGAGTTCAATTTCTTTTGTGATCGCTTTCTCGGTGCACAGACAACACAGCACGGATCTACTTCCTCGCTATGAAACAAACACGAATATCCCAACAGGGAGCTGCGAATAAAAAGAAAAAAAGATTAAAGCAAGAGCATAGGTAACAGAGTGGAGGTAGTGTGACATTCCCCAGACTAGAGGAATTCCGGCAGGGGAGCAGGAAATAACTCTGGATGTGTGAATGGAATCCCTAGTTAAGGCTCGCTTCTGGGCGGGAACCTCAGGGCTGCACGAATGATGGAACGTTATGCTATTCCGCGGGATCTAGGAATCCTGAAGGAACAAAGGAGAATTAAGGAGATGACCTTTTCAAGGACGAGGCCAAGTGAACTGACGTCGGTTTATTGGAGGAGGGGGCGCTACAAGTGCCGCCACCGCCGCGGTCGATCAGTCGATGGATGGAGCGGCGCAGGCGAGCTGCCGACGGCGGGCCAGCAGCTCCAACGGAGGCTGCAGGTGCCCGCCGACCTCCTCCTGCGATAACCTCCTCCTGTGCTGCTTGCAGAGGCTCCCCATGAAGGACTTTGCGGCCGAGGTCCGCGCCTCCATGGATGTCGACCAGTTCCTCAATCAAGCCGTCTTGCTGCTCGATGTCCAGGAGTCCTCTGTGGAGGGTATCGTGGAGAAGATGCTGAACAAGGTAGGTTTCCTGATAGCGTATTATTCTGTGGTAGCTTGGAAATTTATCCAGAAGTTTTACTCTACCTGGTCTTTACCTGAACCATTTCCTGCAAGTTGTCGCATAAGCCTTGGAGTTCTATCATTCATAACACTTCCACCGCTCTGCCTGGACAGGTAGCAATTCATCCGTCCTTCTCGTGCTCCGGTACCCTATCTCAGTACAATATATTTCTTCCCTCAGGTCTTGCTGTTGTAGGCCCGTTTCAGATAAATATTTTATTCCAGCAGGTCCTGCTCTTATAGTCAAATTTCAAAACGCTCTTTTTCTTCCCGCAGGTCCTGCTGTTGTGTTCACATCTCAGAGTTCTCTCATTCTACCCGTAGGTTTTGCTGTTGTGTTCACATCCCAGAATTCTCTCTTACTACCCGTAGGTCCTGCTGTTGTGTTCACATCCCAGAATTCTCTCTTTCTACCCGTAGGTTCTGCTGTTGTGTTCACATCCCAGAATTCTCTCTTTCTACCCGTAGGTCCTGTTGTTGTGTCCACATCTCAGAGTTCTCTCATTCTACCCGTAGGTCCTGCTGTTGTGTCCACATCTCAGAATTCTCTCTTACTACCCGTAGGTCCTGCTGTTGTGTTCACATCTCAGAGTTCTCTCATTCTACCCGTAGGTCCTGCTGTTGGGTTCACATATTAGAGTTCTCTCATTCTACCCGTAGGTCCTGCTGTTGTGTTCACATCTCAGAGTTCTCTCATTCTACCCGTAGGTCCTGCTGTTAGGTTCACATCTCAGAATTCTCTCTTTCTACCCGTAGGTCCTGCTGTTTGGTTCACATCCCAGAATTCTCTCTTTCTACCCGTAGGTCCTGCTGTTGTGTTCACACATCAGAGTTCTCTCATTCTACCCGTAGGTCCTGCTGTTGTGTCCACATCTCAGAATTCACTATTTCTACCCTAAGGTCCTAATGTTGTGTTCATATCTCAAAAATCCATCTTTCTTCCTACGGGTCCTGCAGTTATTGCCACATCAAAAAGCGTCATCTTTCTGCAGGTCCATCTATTACGTCATTCTGTTGTATTGCCATTCTGCGTCATTGTAATGGTCGGTAGTAAATTGAAGTTCTAGAGTCACCCTTGGCGCGTTAAAAAACAGATGGGGTAACATACCAATGAAATAAACAAACCTTACACTTTAAAACTTTGAACGGCCACAACTACTACTCTACTCTATCATGATCACTATTGTAAAAAAATTTTATCATTCGAATCAATCAGGTCATTTATAGTGAATTAAGTGTTTGAATAAAAAAAACTTATTTTTAGTTTCTTTACTGATGATTATGTTACGGGAAAATTTGGGAAAGGGATTTTTTGTCTAGACAACATCTTGACATAGAATATATTCTCGGGAAGAGATCTTAAACGACTCTTTTAGTAAACACCCCAAACCTTTTTTATTATAAAATTGTAACCCAATAGAAAAAGATAAAATATAATAATTCTCATACCAAATAGTCATCGATCGACATATGTATTTTTCTTTTCTTTTGTGATATAGTTTTTAGAATGCAAAAGCTGAAATATTAACCGTTTAAGATTTTAGAACATATATTTAGTGTGTGTAGAAGATAACAAACCAACTCTCTGTATATACAGGGTGCTTCCAAAAAATGTATACACACTTTGAACTTCCATAGAAAATTTATTTACCGTTCTACAAAGTTAAATTTCAGGAAAATAGAAAACTGAAAGTCCAATATAAATGAAACATAAATAACAAATGTTAATACTGTTCAAATTGGTGACCTGCAGCATCAATACAATTCTGAGTACGAGTCACCACAGATTCTGTACATCGTATCAAAACGTCCAATGAGATTTCTCTACACACTTCTCTACACGCTTGAATCTCATTCCAAAGAATGTCTAGGTTACGTGGTTTACGTTTGTACACCCCATCTTTTACTGTGCCCCACAAGAAGAAATCCAGTGGTGTAAGGTCTGGAGAGCGTGCTGGAAACTCGATTGGCCCCCTGCGTCCTATCCACTGGCCCGTACTCAGAATTGTATTGATGCTGCAGGTCACCAATTTGAACAGTATTAACATTTGTTATTTATGTTTCATTTATATTGGACTTTCAGTTTTCTATTTTCCTGAAATTTAACTTTGTAGAACGGTAAATAAATTTTCTATGGAAGTTCAAAGTGTGTATACATTTTTTGGAAGCACCCTGTATATATATCATTGAACTAGTAATCAATAAATATCTAACAAATAAAAATAGATATATAGAAGGGAAGAGAGATATTATTTATCATCATATCCAGTGAGAGAATTATCAGTGAAATAATAATATTTGACCAGCTACCCTGCGCAGCCAGCAGACCGTTATTCATATGGGGTGATGGATGGCGGAAGAATAAAATCCTACGGAACAAGCCTAAGATATCCTTCCGCTAAATCGATGTGCAAAAAGATAGATTGATCATTGTGGCTTTTTTATTTTTATTTTCGGGACAGACACCCCTGCAGCATTGTGATAGAATATTCCAGATTTTAACAAAATTCTGATATTTAGGTAGTCTATTCACAAGAATGGTTTTTGCCACTTTTAAAGATTTTAAAAGAATATATGAATAAATATATTTCGGAACGTATAGCCTCTTTTAGAATTAAATAGCACCATTTGGTTTTATTATACTAAACATAATATTATATATAATGAATATATATAATTCCATTTGTGATATCCTTTGATCTTAAATCAATCATTAAGAACTCCCCACCACTTGAGAAATTTGAACTTTGTTAAAAGAAAGTGTAGTTAGCAAATATTCAATTAAACCCCAGGACATGTATATACTCCGTAAGGAAGAAATTTTATTTTATCTATTTTAATGAGATTTTGATAATTAAAACTCACAGGCAAAAGATTTCTATAAAATTGCTTTTTTTCCTTATCTGATTGAAATAGAGAAAATTTTAAATGGCTCCTTTCAGATGATCGTCTGGTAAGGAATTAGTGCTCGCCTGTGTGATTGAGTTTATCTTTTTGAACATTTTATATTCATTATAACAATTATTTATCTTTAATCATCTTTATCATCTTTTTATTTTTCAAATGAAGATTTATCTATGAAATAATTTGAATGATATTTATCATAATTTTAAACATAATTAAAATTTCCCGATCAGACAAGGGTTTATACTCTCTTTCATTTAAAGAATTCATGAAAATTTAATTATATCAAAACTAAGTATGATGCGATTTGTATATTTATTTTAAATATGGGGCGAATGGAAAATAGATTTTAAAAAATTGGAATCCTTCAATACCTATTCTGTAACTAGGAAGTTTTGAATGCATAACATAGATCAATAAAGTTTTATAGCTATGGTTTTAAAAATGAACCCACCAAGCTAACGAACAGTTTTCTGCAATCAATACTCTATGAAGAAGGGAATGAATAAACCTAGATGAGGCTTTATTTTGTTCACAATGAATATTTTAAGTCGTTACTCTCCACAACAGGGTGCCACAAGTTTGTCGGTGGGAGAAAAGTAAAAAAAAAAAAAGAGTTGGCAGACACATATTTGTGATAATTATGGCGAGTGGTGCTGACAGATATACGGAAGATAATGGTCGGACTTTTTGTACGTTGGGCCTGATAACGACGACTTTTATTTGTTCGGTTACTCAGTCGTTGTTTGATTCCGCTCTGCGGACACTCTGGAGATACATCATTTTGTGGATATTAGAAAGAGGAAGATCCCTCTTCCACGTACAGCCTGCACCGACAGTACAACTATACAATGCGTACGTGTGAGTTTTTTTTTTATGATTCAAGAAAGGATTGTAGCCATTACTCTGTAAAATAGAAAATCAAAAGTCAGTTGATATTTTTTCGATAGATAACGGGGTAACATCAGCAAAATTCATTTGAACAATTAGGAGAGGGATGACATTTCATTTTATAGTAAACTTTCCATTGATCCCATGGAAATACGACAGCAGTATACTTCTATTTGATTCCACACATCTTACCACATCACAGTACTACAGGATAGAACCAACGGTGAAAATACATCAAAGGTAGACTTCCTATTGATCCCACCCTCCAGCCAACTGACATCTACAGTACTACAGTTAACAAACCTTATACTGGAGATACTTCTACAGTCTACTTCCTGTTTATCTACTCTCCAACCATCTATTATATTTATAGTAATCTCGTTTTAAAATTATATAATTGTTAGAGAGAGAATATTTCTCTATAATTATAGCAAAGAAAAGTGGCTTTTTATTAACCTATAATCAAAGACATCGATATATGCATTCAAAAAGTCGGAACATTTTCTATATTAAATTGTATAGCAAGCTACAAAGAGCTCTTTGCCTTGCTTCCATTACTGGTGTGAAGTATTCATAAACGTAAGAGAGACTCAAGTAGTCTGATTGGTTTAAGTTATATTTACCCTGCAACTATGGCAATTGATTATTACACTAATTTTTGCATATTTGACAAAACCCACAAAATTTTATATTTCAACCTACTTCCTATTTTACATGGAGATAACATAAAATGTATATGAACCGCTTACTCCACTTGGAGTATCGGTGTGTATGTCCGTCAAGGATCCAGTTTTATCTTGAAAGCGCTCGCCCGTTTGAGTGACTAAATGAAGGGATGCTCATTGCTATAAGTTTAAATATATGGGCGATGCTATAGCCCTAATACTTTTTATGATACAATCTCATAACTACGTATTACATAAGTCTATATAGACGGCCCCTTTATATTTAAAAGATACAGATTTTCACAATTTTTTATATATATTTGGTAGAACGAACTCTCACAGTCTAATTTAGAGCTTGATAAGTTATGGCAGGTTTATTTCGCTGTTGTGTAAAGTTTTACAAAGGTAATTTTCAGCGGTCCAAGGTATTTCTGGCAGGAGAAGAGAGCCGACAAGGTCTTAAATCTCTCGTCACGTGATCTCTGCTTCCTTAAGTGTTTACCTTACGCCGCAGGCGTTTGGAATTTTAGAAAAGCTTCCTGGCGCTGTGAGGTTCAGATGTCCAGCCGTCTGATTCCTCTCCACTAACTAGCGCCTACCTTCCTAAGACCATTGTAAAATTTCGTCAAAAGCGGAAGTAGAACATTCCATTTGAAACTGCCTAACAACATGGCCTTCCTGATTTCTCTTTGTCTCTCATTGGTGGTTGGGTCAGTTCGGTTGAAGTATTTTTTTATTTCATAAATTTGGTCGTTCAAAGGGGTGGTCGCTAATTGGAGGTGTCAATGCACACAAAAAAATTATTCAGATTGCATAGCTATTTTCTCGCTCTTTATGTCTGCATAACCTAGTAAAAATAGAAAGTGTTGCACTTACAGAAGGAGTTGAGAGAAAATATATGGACTTGTTGCGTTCGAATAGTGTTTTGATTTGAATGTAAATGGCCTGAGAAATAGATACAAAAAAATAATACCTAATCCAACTAATTTAATAGTGTGTGACGTTTCGGTAACAGCATTGTTATCATCATCAGACAAAGGAATAAATGAATCTATTGCATTAGCATTAAGCATTTATTCTTATATCTGATTATGGTAACAATGCTGTTACCGAAACCTCACACACTATTAAATTATTTGGATTAGGTCTTATTTCCTTGTATATATAATCTCGGATACAAATTGTGCTTTATAAAGTCTGAGAAATAGTTGAAAGCGAGAAATTTTAATCTTCTGTTATTATGTTTATCTAATAGCCTCTCTCTCCTGTACATTCATGCGTTTTGCTTCATGATATTCTAACAGTTCTTTCTGATTCAACACCTTCTATTTACGCTTCTATATACACAAGTCCTGTTTCATTTTCCTTAACTTAGACGAACCGCTGTACCGTGCAGCTTAATAAGAGACCTTATATATATGTTTGTATATTTATGGCATGAAGTTTCGGGAGAATGATATTCATGTACCAAAAATGAGGCAACCTTCCTATAAAAATATCCATCGCCCCAGTGGCGATTAAGATAGATCCACAACACCAGTTTTGACAAATTCAGACAAAATCAAATTTGAATACCATCGTTTCAGGCTATCTTCCCTCATCAATACAAGAACGGCTTCGAATTCATGACATCCAACGAGGGGAGTTATGAAATCGGTCGATTTTTTTTCCAAAAGGTGTGTTTAAGCTGGAGAAGTGGTAGGGCCGATTTTTTTTCAGGCCAGGTTGAAACATAAAGTTGCAGGAGAGGTAGGAGCCTTTTTGCTTTCTCTAGGAACTCTTTGTAAGTTGTCCTGAAACTTTACCCTCTCTCTACTTCACCAGCACCTTTAAGCACATTTTTGGTCAATTCGACCGATTTCATAACTCCCTCCTAGGATATTATGAAATGGAAGCCGCTCCAGTGCTGACGTGGACCATATCCCGAAACAATGATATGCAGGTTGGCTTTTTCCTGAAAAAAAAACTGGTGTTGCGGCTCGTTCTCCATTAACCTCTTCACGAGTTCATATCGGTGTCACTTTGTTCATAATCACTGTGCATAGCCATTATATCAATATTCCACACCATCTTATCGTGGTACTAAATATTGTGCATACTATGCACCCATGTGATTGACAAGATGTCAAAACCATTTTAATTGTTAAATTTACTATTTATATATTTAACAAAATGGGACATCGGCGGTGATCACCGAGTTATATTTATAAATACTTTGAGTAAAATATCTCCTGATTGTGTAATTCAAACTTGTTGATGGCTTGCCCCATCGATCGGAATAAATATCAACGGGAATCGTTGATTTTTAATCATCTCAGAATATTGGCCAAATACATTTTATTGAAAAATCAAGAAAAGCCAACCACGTACGTGTTTAAATCTGTTGGCCCTCGTCAGCGTGGCGCAAGCTGTACCTCAACAACCAAAGATTGTGGTCCTAGAGGCTTATCTAGTCTGCCCGAGCTCAGCTTGGGATGGGTATTTATATTCAGGGCGTCACTGCCTGCTCGTGGTAGCTTAAAATGAACCCGAGGGTAGATTCCAGCGTTTCGATTAAAAGTTTAAAGAGAGCATTAGACTTTTTTTGCGTTTAAAAACTATTTAGAAAATCAAAATGGAGATATATTAAAGAATTTCAACATTTCTGCTTAAATATCCTTGAATTTACGGCAGGAGGGAAGGTACAATTGGGAATATGTTATAACAACTCAAATATGGGATTTAGGGAGGGTTGGTATATACTGTCGACCTAGGATCAAAACTGGCTTGAGAAACTTTTGTTTCAATTGAAACGTGCATGATCCCACCAGAGAGGACAAATAACCGAACGTAGCAGGTTGTAAGCGCAAAATTCGAACTGCCTTCTTCAGTGCATTTAGAGTGATAGGTAGTCGCTAACTACTCGCCATATCACGTGAACTAGAGATAAATAAGAAATAACCTGTAGACCAGAGTTCTCATTATTTATTCCACTCTTCAGAAAGTTTTTGTTTAGTTTTGTTTCTTTTTTATTCACAGATGCCACTGCGCCCAATATCTATCGGCTACCAGCTTTCAAACTGCTCCTAGTGGACGAAATTGTAATTACAACGCCAAGTTTCCTCTGTGAGATTTTATCGATAATTTCTTCCAAAATCGTTCCGGGAAAGTTTTCATTAGCAAATGTTTGCCCTCGCCAGTTGCAACGGTGTTTGTGGACTCTCATTTTTTGCTTAAAGGATTCTTCGCTTCTCTATAGGCAGGTTAGACGTTCGCTCTTATTGGACGGAGGAATTGCCCGCTGATTGGTTGCTCGTTGATTGGTTAACGTATATCAAATGGAATTTGATCAATTTACTTTGTAGCTGAGGTCAAGCAAGTGTCAACAGTTGGCAGATACTTGCGTATCATATTAGCGGGCTATCTGTAATTAAGAATTGCAATTATATATTCCGGTAGGTATTTGTTTTATAATGAAAGGAAAAGTATAATACTAAAATAAATTCAATTTTTCTTTTTGTAATCATGTAAAATCGTTCTGTTTTCTTTTTAGATTTATTCTGTATTTTTGTGCATATATATGTACTAACAGCTACTTCTGCCGTTACTAATGTTATTGCTCTAAAAATACTCACCTGTTTATTTGCATCATACACCATGGGAGACACTCATACATCACTACATATAGAAACTTATTTTATGCACACTAGATAAGAAATTTGTCTATAGGTAGTAAACATGTGTAGGTCACATTTTACTTAAAACATGTCTTTAGGCCAAGGCTCTATGCCAGCCCGCCGCACTTGTGTGGAAAATATCTGAATGAAAATACTAAACTTGTTTTATAGCTGGACTTGAGATAGCAGTATGTAAATTGTATGAGTTATAATGAGACATTTGACGTCATATGTGGTTAAATATTCGTCTCGATCCATCTCTCTAAAACATGACTTCGCTTCTTTTCTACAACATTTGGCCAGAGAGCGCAGGCAATACTAGCCGGCAGCTCATGCATGCGACCATCAGCAGCAGCAGGTGTATAGTGCCGTCAGCCGGTGCCCCGCTTGTACGTGGCAGAGAGGAGATAAACACAGTGCGTATTTATCATTTATAAGGAAGGCACTGTGAGGCAAAAGGAAGCCTCAAAAAAGGGTGGATCAATCAGAATCGACAATAGTATAAAAAACAAATTTCAAACTAAAAAAAATATTTTTTTTTCTTTTTAGGAAGAAAATATTCAAAGCTGTGTGTGTATGCATCCTTTACTGCCCTAAAAAATAGTTTAAAATATATTTCAAGCTTAAACTGTTATCCTTTGTTTCTTGGGTGTTGGAAAACCCTTAAAATGCCATTTTGTACCTGATATTTTGAAGTCAAGAATATGATGGTGTATCCAGGATTCATCTCCGGTCACTACTCTATCAAAAAAAAAACTTTCATAACGCTTCGAATAACGTTTTTCCTTCACTTCCTTTGTGAATAGCCGAGACCGAGATTTTTTTGTAAGAATTTTTGGACAAAACTAAGGTTATATTTGGCAGAGATAAGGCCAGTTCTGAAGTCGTTCAGTCTCGCCAATTGCTGAGATATTTGCATCGTCCATACCCATTGATCCATGTCGCGACGTTGGTCTTCCAACTTTCTACGTCGCTTTCTAACCCATTCATATATTCCATTTTATCATTTCCGTAAATAGCTTTCATTCTGGAGAAAATTCCAAACGTTTAACTCCTTCGTAAAAATGAGAAAACGCAATACTACTCACATTACATACTTGGTACGACTGTTTAATTCCGGTCGCCATTTTTGTCGAAATTTAAATGTTGACAAATAGTTTTTTTTTCTCTTTTTGATGATATAAAGTGTGAATATACAACTACAGAGTTCACTTCAAATGTGTATATATGTAACCCTTTTTTAGTTAACGTGTGTGTTTTATATGGATCCACCCTTATAGATACAAATATAGCGTTTATCAGGTATTCTATAGCGATTCCTATAATTTAGGATGATTGCAAAGGTCATAAATCAATAGAACGATTTTCAAAGAGTTTCTTTTATTTGCTAATAGCCCTATTGATCCACCAGGCATATTACAGTGATTGTGCAACGTTTGTGAGAAAAATAGCTTGTGACCTCTTTAGACCTTTATATTGGCAGATATCTTTTTTCTTGAAGATTTTCTTTTCTAAAGGCCAACCTTTCTTCTCAATACTTTATAACTCAGAATAGATCCTCCGAAGGCTAATTTCAGTGGATATGATGGCTGGGGCAATTTGAGAAGTCGTTTCCACACTATCTCGCTGTAAAACATGTCAAAACCAAGAAGAGGTCAACAAATGCACTCACAGGAGACTCCTCACTAAACCTCACTGAATGACTGGCACCTTCAGTAGAACTCGGAATTATATATTTGCTATGTTTATTTAAGAACGGATATTTTATGTCACAGATCATAATTATCTTTCTTCTTCAGCAAAGCCATGTTTTCTGTTTGTTTTTATATGTATTCATAATCTCAGACTTTTTGATTGTTCGGAGTGGTTTTAATCTTGGTTTGATCTTCTTTTATGCTCATTCTTTCCATCAACGTCTCTCTCTCTCTGGAGATAAATATTTCATATATTCCCCAGGGCTGTAACAGTTGGAATATACTTTATTTATATAACCGCCTTATTTCGCTTTAGCCTTCTCTCTGTTTCACACATGAATTTTTTGATCCAATTCGGTTTGTGTCAGCTGCTAGCTGAAGGGATGCAAGGATAGCAATTCCCGGCCATATCTCAGACATTTGTGCTCGGGATTATACCAAAGATGCTCGTTCTGTAGTAAAAAGTTAGTTTCGCTGCATGGGCATGATAAATTACTTGTAGGGTTTAAGAAGCAAATCAATGCGATGTGGGCTGTTAGATGTTTGAAGAGGATTATAAACCCGGTGGTGAAAACTCTTCAAAACCCGAGGTCGCGCTTAGAACACCTTGTTTGTCTAAAAACAAACTAAGCTGTTGAATGATCCCGAGAAAACAATGGGAAATCTGCCACCTTGGAAGTGAAAAGTCTAACTGCTTGCTACATGGGTGGACTTTCAGTAAGACACAGCTACCCTAACACCATGATTATTCTTTATCTTGAACCAGCTATATATCTGGTGGGAGAGATAGAGTAAATAATAAATATAATACAGTTTGCGGTATATTCACGTCCAAAATAGCCACCTCTCCTTTCAATATTCATTTAGTTTTGTTGGGGATATTTTTTCTCAACAAGTTTAAGCAACAGTTTTGGCAAATTCTACCGATTTCATAACTCCCTCCGTAGAATTATATATACAGTTACGAGCGTCATTCTTCGTCGCCTCTGTCACGGTTTGCTTTTTTTTTTTTGAATGGCGCCCTCCTATTGGTCGGCTACGATCACGCCACCTTTGCACCCCCCCCCCCACTCGCATTTTCGTTTTTGTAACTATTGTGTTGGAGCGGGTCGCTCCTTCAATAAATGCATATATAAGTTAATAACCAAATGGAATCCTCTCTTTCTTTTTCCCAGTAAGAGACGCCTACAGAAGCCAACAATACATAGACAGATAAAGCACATAGGCTATAGTTATTAACTAACATATGCATTTATTTAAGGCGCCAAATTATAATTGTAACAAATAGTATTTGAATCAAAACATTCAATCGGGTAAAACACGGGCGTTGCCCGGGTCATTCGGCTAGTGTTATATAATTGAAGCCGCCCCTGTACTGATGGGGGGTCAGAGCCCGAATCAATGTATACAGGTTGGTTATTTTGTCTGAAATTTTCAACACCGATGCTGCGGCTCATTCTTTTATGACTAATATTAGGTTCTGTACTGTGGGCTGATGAACCAGAATGCATTATTTAAATGCTTTTTTAAAGGGAGAGGTGCCTTTTTTGATAAATATATAGAAATCTCAGAGAGTAAATATCAAGATTAAAAAAAAACTCCGTTATCGCTCCAAAGAAATGATTATTTTTAACACAGGTAGGAAATTTTCCTCTTTTTTATCGAGGGCTCCAGGGGACGCCGATACCTACCTCTCTTTCCAACAAAGTGATCGCTCTAATTTAGTTTATTTTTCAATCGATAGATGGCGCTGGTAGATATTCTTTTCCTTCATTTAGCTTTTTTTAAATATATTAAAGATTTTTTTCACGCATATACAATATGAGTTCTTTTTAGGAAAAATATTCGGAATTTTTTTATCATTATTATATTGTAAATAGGACGCGATATGAATTTAAAATGTCTGCGCAGGAATATATAAATAAACTTTCCAGCGTAGCCGAATTGAATTTGATTAGGCACGCTCCAGGAACGCATTAAACCCCATCCAAACCTATTCACAGCTAAATGGCGTTTGATAGGCCGGATGTCGTCTCAACTGATGGGACTTTTTGACCGTTGACCAAACCCTTTTTCATTGCTAATAGTTTTGTGTGTGTGCGTGTGTTTTGCGTCTCTAAATATTTTAAAGAAATTTCTATAAGTAATATTATAGAAATGTTATTTTTTCCGTGAAATAATTGTTTTTTTTTTTAAATATATATATATATTGAAATTAGAAAACACATCTTTGGAATTTGAAACATTTTTCGCTATTTTTTTATAAACAAAAACAATTTCTACAGACCTTCTACTGCAAATTAAAAATTGAAATGGGAGGACATGGCTGATCAGTAGTGCAGGCTGTAGTGAAAAAGCCATCGAAGAACACTTCAACGTTTCTTTGCGATCCAAGAAGAAGGTATTTATAAGGCTGAATGATCCGATCTAGAGCATGTTGAATGAAGATCCCTTGTACATTTCGGGTCAACTGTGCGAAAGGCTTACGTAGTTGGATTTTTATGGATAACTCAAAAATTGTTTTTTTTTTTTTTTGTAAACAAATTTCAACACTCATTTAATTATTATTAGTTGTTAGATGGTAGTGGAGCATCGGCTCTGTTCAGTTGTACGAGCAGGGAGTGGTTTTCGCTCAATTGCAACATCCTGATCCATATTTTTCTCTAGATTTAACTAGAAGATTAGAGAAAAGTGTTCACTACTCGGCCACATATCAACGCTAATTATTCAACAATTTTTAAAAGAAAATAAAATACCTATAACGGAAGATGGAACATATTGGGAGAATGCCGTTAAGACCCAAGAACATACAATGGAGAAATTCATAGAGAAACCGCGATGTGTGCCATGAATATTTTATAATTGAAGACAAACAATACAAGATACCGTCTGGAGCAGCGGCAGTAGCACGCCATATAAAACACTGGTCAAAATATGCCGCAATACACGTGGGACTGTTATCGCCGGACGGACTGATAAAAAAAAAAAAAGCTACGAGATAGTGTCGGGGAGTTTTTGTCGACGTGGATATTACATGGCCCATCACCCTAACTCTATATATCTTCAGTTCTACGGAGATATCAGAGTGACGACACCGCGCTAGATATGGCGCATCCAATATTCTTACATTATTTAAATGAAATATTTCCTACCGAATGTGGGCCTTTGTCTTAGGCTGTAGTTTGAAAGATAAGTTCTAGCTCTTGATGTCAGCAATTTATTTGCCATTATATAGAGTTGTGTGTATGTGTAGATACTGTACCATCTACCAAATATCGTAATTGCACGTTCACATTTTGAAATCCCTATAAGCCCATTTAGATGTTTTAACTCTCCCTATATATTCCCCTCTCTTGGGTTTAAAACGAAGATCTCCTTAAGCAGTTTGTCTAAACATCTGGAAAAATATTGGTAAAATGAATGTAATAGTTAGTGCGATGTCAGATCACCTGTTTAGTGTTTGGAATGGTGGTCTTGTCACCCAGGCCATGGGCGATAAGAAGATTTCAGCAATTAGAGGAACAAAATGTTTCTATTCTCGAAGATTTGTGTCAACATATATGTTCCATGAACTGTTAGGGTCAGACACCGAACTGGATGTGATGTTGCTTGTTTTCTTTCATCAGAAACTATCAAGATATCAGCCACACAGAAGAGGACTTGAGTCTTCTGAATTCCTTACTTCTTTTTTTTTTTCTTTTTCGAAACGCTAGATAATACATGCAAATTGTATATTGTCTCAAGGTCTGTTGCAGGGCTTAAGCCATTCGTGCAGATTGCATAAAAAGAACGTATAGCTCTAAAGCGTGTATTCAATCGTTGATTTAAACCTTGGCTCATTTGATAATTATTCCATATGCCATTTTTTAAATTTGAAAGACTATTGAAGTGTTACTTTATTATATGTTTGTCAAGTATAGGTTGGGTGGATGCCACTGACTATCAATTGAACGGTATATCTTAAGATTGTCAGAATGAAGGGTTCAAAGCCTATGTAGAGATATCTAACGTGATGCTGAAACTTCTACCAGATTTCTCTCAACATTTCTGTGCCAACATTTTTCCTTCATCAGAAACGCTTTAGAAGCCAATTTCTTTCTATTCAATGTGGATGTGCAGCAGCAGAGCATATTCTAAGAGCACAGAGGAGATAAATCTTACATCCTGTGTAAGCTGGTGGTTACATTTCCCACAGCTTACGACAAATCACTTCAGACTTAATTCAATCCCAACATGTTTTCGATATCGGGGTAAAGAGATTAGGCGCCCTCAAGAGGCCACTTTAGACGTCGCAGGAGACTGCCCTTGGGGCGGAACACTCTGGGGTAGCGTTCAATGGGGCGTTTGTTGATGAGCCAGCCAATCTTGCCGTACTCCGTGATGGGGTAGAGCGGGACTTGGTGAGACCCCACCTCCGTCTCGCAGGACCCCAGTGGGCAGGCCGTGCCTAGGTCCCTCCACGCCCCCTCCCGGCAGAGGGCCTCGGTGCTCCGCAGCGGGTGCAGCAGCCGCATGTGTTGGTTCAACTGCCGGTACTCGTCCTTCAGGAAGGAATACCGTGGGTAGACCTCGTCGAGAATGGCGTGCTCCTTGTTAATGGTCTCCAGCCACTTCATCTGCTTTCTCCACGGAGTCTGGTATTGGTACTTGGTGTCCGACATGCCGTATCAATTTTGGCCTTGGTTTTTGGATGGTGGTTTATATATCGCTTTTTATATCACGTATGTTACAGTTAGAAGGTTACACCAATTCTACCCGAGCTACGTGGTGATTGTTGGCATCCTCGATGGAGGTACTCGTCGGAAGTCTGAATTGGAAGGTTATTTATAAAATAAAACTTTTAAATTATCGCATCGGAAGCGATTTGAAAGTTACTTATTCCCAACTATAATTAATTTATCTATTCTAAAATTGATCCTTGATAAAAACATGTTTAACAGTTTGAAAATATACAATAGCAACATATAGATTAGCAGAGTTATAGATTTTAACTCGATATATACAAACGGAACATAATTTAAAATGCCTTACATTTTTCAATAAAATATACGTGATGCATGAAATTATAAAACGCAACAAAAAAGTGGGTATGCATATGCAATTAAAATATATTGTAAACGATGGGACAAGTTGATTCCAAATTTGCACACAATAGTCCCTCTATGCTAGAGAAAAACAAAGTTTATACAAAGCAAACAAACAACATCCTCACAAACTCCATAAAGTACCCAGGAACAACTTGGGAAAGAATCCACCAACCAGAAGTAAAATATCGTCCAACACGAAATAAATTTTAAACTTTAGGCCGTCGTCGCAGAGACCTCCATAATTCTGACATGTTGTTTATGGGATGTGGTCGTCATTCTTCTGTTTATATATTGTAGGAGTTAATTTTACACAAGGCGCTTCTTTATTGATAATGTATTACAAGAGTCCACAACCTAGAAACCACCCACAGTAATGTGCTCAGATTCTGTGTTATCAGAACTGGTGTTTGTGAGGCCACATCGGGATAAATACATTGCGCTGATGTGCGCAGTTTATAGAATAATTAACCACAGCTTTTAATAGGGCTGAATTAAATGCAGCGAGTTCAGAGGTCTGTGTTTATATATCCGAGAATCGACAGAGAGAGAAAGCGAGGTGCATGTACCAGGTAATTCTGGAAGTTTGCCTCGGGCGGCGTCAGCAAATTTGCATTCAATAAAGAAATGGGGAGGCCGGGTAAATGGGGTGAGTTGACAGTTTTAATAAGTGGGTAATGGAGGGTCGGTTCTTTCTTTTCTTTGGGGGTTTCGCCAAGAAAACAAACACTTGGTTAGATGTTTATTGAATCCCTAGCTAAATACATGTAGGTCCCCTACATGTGCAAGAATCTACAGATGCATTACGAAGAGTTCATAATATGATTGTCAAGGACGAAATACATGCTTGCACTCATTTTTCTTATTCAATGTGCATACAATTGAAAAAGATAAAAAAGAATGGGAGAGCTTGATTTATAAGTTGTGAAAACACTGTGATTCCGTCTGATTAATCAGATACATTGCTGCAACTATTTTATTGTTCATTCTAAATCTATGTGTTTGAATCTTGGTGAATGGTAATATGTATACATAGATAACACGCCCTTTATATGATATAGGGCGAATAGCTTCCACGTCAACTCAGTAAAGTGTTTGCTATTTTATTTTTCTTGGTAGGTCGATTTTCATAGGAAGGGTTGGCACATTTTCGTGATTACAGAAGATCACACTTTAAAATAAAGTAAATCATTCAGAAATAAATTTTTGTACAGTTTCGTGATAAGTCCGATTTTGTTTCTCCGATGAATGAATTAAACTCTCCCCGGAGCTAAGAAGGGTGTACAGTTGAGAAATGACTCGACCTGATAATTGTTTAGAATGGCTTCCCATCTCTGCTAACATTCAGAGCAAATAAGAGTTGTCGCATTCGTATTGTCTGTGAAAGGATAAAGTTACAAGTTTTAAAAATTAAGTGCTGGCGCCGGATATCATGAACTGACAGACTGAACAATGTAGGTGTCCTAAAGATGATCGAGGAGAGATGTGGCTTACTGGAGACGATTGAATGGAGAAGAGCCAGCATGTTTGGGCATCTTGTCGGGAACTCAAGAGTGGATAAGGGAATTACTGAAGGGATGTGTGAAAGGAAGTCCAGGAAGAAGGGGGAGAATGGAATTCATGAACAATTTTGGGAGAACGCCCTACGATACTTTCGAAAGACTATCCATAGAAAGGAAGCTCTGAGAGAACAGAAATAGCTGGCTAGGAACTTATCCTTCTAGGAACCTTGCTGCCTGGCAGAGACTAATCGAACCCGCAGATGTAAGAACAGCAGCAGACAAGTTCTGACAGAAGCAGTTCCCGAGGGACAGAACAAGTTCGGAGTGTCACAAAAGGAAAACATTTATTCCTCCGGATTCTGCCAATTTGTTGGAAATTGACCGGGATTTTCTCTTTCTTGTTGTGCGAGAGAGATCCCAATATTACATCATTTTTTCTCCAAGTTTCCCTTTATATCATATAAATATTGCTGCTTGCTATTATTATTACTCTACTTAGGATTTCGAATTACTCCATTTCTTAGATGGTCTCAATGGTTTTTGATGGTATTTAAATAATTTCCTAGAGTTCTTCTCGAAATAGTTTTTTTTTTTGCATTATTAAATTTTTAATGGAATTATTTCTTCCTTCCTCAGAAAATACTAGTTTTTATTCCTTCCAGTAATATATAAAATAATTTACGCATATTCAAAATTAATCGAGTAGAAGAGATTTTTAAATTTTCTTTTTTTTTCAAAACTATTTATTTAATTTACTCATCTGATTTTCTAGTGGTGTATCAACTAATAATATATGGGATGCTTTTCTACCTTCACTACTTTGAGATCATCACTTACTCAACACAAGTGTGTAGATAACATTCTGGGAAATTCCGTTTAAATTCGATCACGCCATGGTTTTTTCGAAACGTATGTCCATATCCGTAAACTGTATACTGTTCTCATGTTACATCGACTACACGTGACATACATAGCTATACCTTTAGAAATCACTCTCCGACTTTGTTTGGTGACATTTTCCAGTCTGGAGTTTACCGTCTACCTGATGATTAAATAGAGCTTAGAATACTGGTAGGCCCTGAGGAAATGTTGAACTCGAATCACGGGTTGTTCTTTTTATCCTGGTAGAAACCGATGTAATCCCGGGCTCTGGTAGCACATCCCTTATCAATAAAACTATTATTTTTCTATGTTTACTTCCGTGAGACATTCCTTCCTCACACAAAAGTTACAATTTCGTTGCTGTTGGAAGGGAGTGCAACCGTACAAACACAGCTTCTACTACACGAATATTCTCTAAGGCAATGAACTTAGAATAGAAATGAAACTAAATTCAGAAGCTAGGCACCGGGTAAAACATAAATTATCTCCCTTTAAGACTTGAAACAAAAGCCTAACTTCACACTACCTAACACACACGTTATGCTTAACATTTCCAAAAATACCATATATATATACAAAGAAATGTAAATTAACAGGCATTATAATGGGCAAGTTACAAAGTAATATCCACGGAAATATTTTCTAAATGTATATATTCAAACATTTACAATAGGCCAAGGAGATTAGGGAGTTGATGCTTATATATTTACATATCAACATTTGATCTTTTTCCGCTAACTTTCCGCACAGATGCATGTATATCTTCGGGATCATAAAATTCCGATTTTTTATAGAATCGATGATATCAGTGGCAGTTTTATTCATCAATATATTTTTTGTTCTTCTGTTTCGCCAAACTGTGATATAGTTTATCAATAATACAGAGCATGTTTTCATCGTTCCCTCTGCGGTAAAGACAGAGGATGATGCTTTCTATTAGTTTAGAATCTGCCTGTTCCCACATTATTTGATGTTTTACAAGTTTGAAATGCGCTTATAAATCATTAACTAAAGCTGTCTCTTCCCAAAGACTCATTGAAAGGCGCTTGGAGAAATTTGCTTCGGAAACATTCACCAACCTCCCATTTGAGCTAACGCTATCAAGAAGATAATATCTACTTGGCTTTAATGTTCCCTCCAGCTTTATAAAGCTCATTAGATTTTACCTTCAAATGGGAAGTAAAAAAATATTTCTGCGTTAAGATGTGTTTTTTGATAATCTTACACTTTGTCAGATAATGTGCTTCACATGTATTCACATCTTTACGCGTCTTTTCGTTTTTATTCCCGTTGGCTTCTTATATATTTGTGCAGTTTTATATCACCTACGTATTTATTTCACCTCCGCAGTTTTTGTTGTTTTTGTCATGTAATGCTAAGGAAGCCCACACATGTGTGGTGCTTTACTCGCACGTCTAGAGAAGCATCAAATTGTGTTGAATAAACTCTTGACCACAAATTTCAGGCATGTTTATTTAAATCACTTTGTATTAACATACACCTCGGTTTTGTTATTTAAAAGAGGTGAATGGACTGAAATAATTGCTTAACATGGTTAGACTTTGTTGGTAGGGCTAAGTCAAAAGGTATATTTTTACTATCTAATTTTATCTACATTATAATCGTCATACTTCATTATTGAATATAGAGAGAGCGTTTAAGGACAAATATTCGTCCTTACTACACGTGGTCCTGATAGTCATGGAGGGTAGTTAGCAACTGCTTTTATTGCAAATGTACCACATGGCTATACATGTGGAAAGCAGTTCGACCTTTGTTATCACAAGTGTGCCAGAGCACTCATTATTAAGGTTGGACTTTTGCGAGAATCAGGAGCCATTGAAGTGATATCTACTTCATAAAAAGTGCTCAATGCGAGATTCGTCGAGGCTGTCTGAAGTCGACGGTTTATAGCCCTCCATATATTACACTGAATACTTAGCCATGCAGTGTTGGTGAGAGACATTAGCGCAATCTGTGTTAGGATGTAATTATTCTGCGCTATTTCTCTCTCATTTAAGACGAAGTTCCACACTTAGGGAACTGACGATGAAAGGATTAGGAGACTCATCAGTGGTGAACCTTCCGAGATCTTCGGCTTATTAATTGTGGAAATTTGTCCTATAGGATTGAAAGAAATAGTGTAAAATGCATTCAAAGAGAAACATTCTAATATCAGAAACAGAAGGAGATCGTTCCACGTCGATAATCGCATCTTTCTTGAGAAATGTCATAAATCAGTTTTCGTGCCACTGCAGTAGTGTCATCATATCTGGAGACTACCGTGTTAGCAGCCTTACCACGGGGGATGTACCGAGACCACCGCCGCTAGGAGCGCCTACGTCAATAACGGCCGCCTCGGAGAGAATGGGATTTAATGAATCATTCCAATTTAATGAGAATGGGATTATTGAGGGGCTTTGCGCTTGATTTGCATAGATTTACCAGCGGCTCTACTAACAGGTGGTGCTGGGGTATCGCACTTGCCGCGCTCGGATATTTCAATAATGACATGTCTAGTAGACGGAAGAAATATAAAGGGAATGCAGATAAAAGCCTTTTATGCTTTCCAAAGGTTTTCTAAGAGATTCTGAGCGTATATTTAGGCGTTTCGATATATAACCCGTCCTAACATAGAAGGTAGGTTTGCAGTTTTCAAGGCTGTGGGGGCGGAGTTGGCTAACAAAATAAAACGGCGGACAAGCCATGGTGTGGACCTATCGGTTATAATTTCTCTCGGCCAAATTCAGTTGTGCAGACAAGGCCAAGTAGGCTGAATGGGCAGCACCAGAATGTTCTACATAAACCTAGGAGCAGATAGCCGAGGAAAATGACCCACAATTCTCTTTCCTAAACTTCACGTACCTAGGGTAAATGCCACGTGGACTTGCCTATCTTAACACCATAGTTTACAAATGGGAACATTGCTTCGGTTTTAGTTGATCGACGAATGTAGTACGAAGACAGCATCTTGAACTGGCTTGACCAATTCGATCTTCGGTTTTGTACCTGTCCACTTCAAAACTTAATAATCGTATTTGCTAACTATGTTAGTGAGGCGCTCACAAGTAGATCATTTGCCGTCGCTTCCGCGACATTGATGGGTCTTCACCGATATTACGTCCGTAACACTTTACATGCAAAACTCGGTTTTCACAAACATACGAGGTGTGTTCAAAAGGTATCGCGACTTTTGTGTTTTTTTCAAATATTATTTATTTATTCATGAATACCTATTTTGTCCCCTTCAAAGTAATCCCCATGAGATATTATACACTTGTGCCAACGGTTTTCCCAATCTTCGAAGCACTTCAAAAAATCATTTTTAAAAAATCTTTTTCAGCTCCTCCTTCGATGCCGTCTTTATCTCGTCAAGCGTAGCGTAACGTCGTCCTTTCATGGGCCTCTTCAGTTTAGGGAACAAGAAAAAGTCACAGGGGGCCAGATCTGGGGAATGCGGTGGCTGCGGCATCATTATTGTGTTGTTTTTGGCCAAAAAGTCGCGCACAAGCAACGATGTGTGAGCAGGGGCGTTATCGTGGTGCAAAAGCCAATTTTTGTTCTTCCACAAATCCGGGCGTTTCTGGCGGATTGCTTCGCGCAAATTGCGCATGTCTTGCAGGTAATATTCCTTATTGACCGTTCTACCCTGTGGCAAGAACTCATGATGCACCACGCCCCTGCAATCGAAGAAAACTGTCAGCAAAACTTTCACATTCGACCGAACTTGGCGCGCTTTTTTCGGTCTTGGTTAGGTGCGGCAGCTTCCATTGAGATGATTGAGCTTTCGTTTCCACATCATAACCATGAACCCACGCTTCGTCACCAGTTATGACCCTCTGGAGCAAATTTGGGTCGTCGCGGACAGAGTCCAACATCTCATTAGCAATGTTCATGCGATGCTGTTTTTGGTCGCAATTGAGCAATTTTGGTACGAATTTCGCGGCGACCCGTCTCATGCCCAAATCATTGATAAAAATCGAATGGCACGAGCCAATCGATATGTTTAGGTCCTCAGCAACTTCTCTAACGGTGATTCGACGATTGGCCAATATCATTTTCTCCACTTCATTAATCTGTTGTTGAAGTGCTCGGGCTTCCGGCACGCCCTTCGTCGTTCACATCTTCTCGGCCTTCGGAGAACATTTTGTACCACCGATAAACGTTGCTTCGGTCCAAGGTAGCTTCTCCGTATGCCACAGTCAACATTCGAAATGCAATCCGCGCACTTAATTTCGTTTTTCACACAAAATTTGATACAGGTTCTTTGATCCATTTTTTTTTAATAGGTAAAAATCGAAGACGATCCAAAATACCTGCAAGCAAAGCAGCTGTCAACAATTAAGTGAACATTCAAAATGGCCGAGCTTGTCGGCATAAGTGAGAGACATGAGTACCAACATAAAGTCACAAAAAGATCGAAATTCGAATATACGTAACCCGCGAAAATTCAAAAGTCGCGATACTCTTTGAACACACCGAGATTATCTCCGTTAATGTGCAAATGTTTCATATCGAGCAGCTGTCTAGTCACACAACCGCGGTGTTTATCTATATATATAAAATTGAATGTCTGTTTGTTTGTTTGTTTGTTTGTACTCTATAGATTCAAAAACCGTACATCCAATCGCCGTGAAATTTTGGGATACTATTAGGCATATCCCCGGAAAGGTTTTCGAAAAATAATATCTTGAATATCTTTAATATCCTTAGAGTTATTTGCAGATTTGTAGATTTAACTCGCAAGCAGGGCCCCCATTGTGACGATGATAACAAGTTTTTTTATCACTAAGTTTGTTATCTTATATATTATTTATCAAAAGTAAGATTATCTCAGGATGACACGGCAATGTGACACGGGAAAAAATCTTCACTAGATAAAACTATGATTTTCTATATGATATAAAAAGCCAACAATGAAGAGTGAATGTAAGATAAAAAGCCAAAAATGAAGAATGAATGTAAGATAAAAAGCCAACAATGAAGAATGAATGTAAAATAAAAAGCCAACAATGAAGAATGAATGCAAGATAAAAAGCCAACAATGAATAGTAAATGTAATATAAAAAGCCAACAATGAAGAATGAATGTAAGATAAAAAGCCAACAAAGAAGAGTAAATATAATATAAAAAGCCGACAATGAAGAATGAATGTAAGATAAAAAGCCAACAATGAAGAGTAAATATAATATAAAAAGCCAACAATGAAGAGTGAATGTAAGATAAAAAGCCAACAATGAAGAATGAATGTAAGATAAAAAGCCAACAATGAAGAGTGAATGTAATATAAAAAGCCAACAATGAAGAGTGAATGTAATATAAAAAGCCAACAATGAAGAATGAATGTAAGAAAAAAAACAAACAATGAAGAGTGAATGTAAGATAAAAAGCCAACAATGAAGAGTAAATGTAATATAAAAAGCCAACAATGAAGAATGAATGTAAGATAAAAAGCCAACAAAGAAGAGTAAATATAATATAAAAAGCCAACAATGAAGAGTGAATGTAAGATAAAAAGCCAACAATGAAGAGTAAATGTAATATAAAAGCCAACAGAGTGAATGTAAGATAAAAAGCCAACAATGAAGAGTGAATGTAATATAAAAAGCCAACAATGAAGAATGAATGTAAGATAAAAAGCCAACAATGAAGAGTGAATGTAATATAAAAAGCCAACAATGAAGAATGAATGTAAGATAAAAAGCCAACAATGAAGAGTGAATGTAATATAAAAAGCCAACAATGAAGAATGAATGTAAGATAAAAAGCCAACAATGAAGAGTGAATGTAAGATAAAAAGCCAACAATGAAGAGTAAATGTAATATAAAAAGCCAACAATGAAGAATGAATGTAAGATAAAAAGCCAACAATGAAGAGTAAATATAATATAAAACGCCAACAATGAAGAGTGAATGTAAGATAAAAAGCCAACAATGAAGAGTAAATGTAATATAAAAAGCCAACAGAGTGAATGTAAGATAAAAAGCCAACAATGAAGAGTGAATGTAATATAAAGAGCTAAAAATGAAGAATGAATGTAAGTTAAAAAGCCAACAATGAAGAGTAAATCTCTATATATATATAAAAGCCAATTTCTGTCTGTCTGTCTGTTTCGCGATAAACTCAAAAACTACTGAACCAATTGGTACCAAATTTTGCATGTCGCTTTTTATAAACCTGAGGAAAATTTTCGGCTGCATTTTGATTAGTATTTTTGGCTATTTCTTTTTTTCATTTGAAGAACTTTTTTTTACGCGGACTAATCCGGAATGGAATGAATACCTAAATAAGGCCATTTTTTTATGCATCGGTGGTTCAGTGGTAGAATGCTCGCCTGCCACGCGGGCGGCCCGGGTTCGATTCCCGGCCGATGCATTTTTGTTTACAATTTTTAAAACTCATTTATATTATCTTATATATATAAAATTGAATGTCTGTCTGTCTGTACTCTATAGATTCAAAAACCATACATCCAATCGCCGTGAAATTTTGGGATATTATTAGGTATATCACCGGGAAGGTTTTTGAGAAATAATTTCATGAATATTTTGAATATCCTTAGAGTTATTTGCAGATTTGTAGATTTAACTCGCAAGCAGCGCCCCCATTGTGACGATGATAACAAGTTTTCATATCACTAAGTTTGTTATCTTAAATATTATTTATCAAAAGTAAGATTATCTCAGGATGACACGGCAATTTATTTGCGACAAGAATAATGATACAATTCCAAGGCGAAGATACTATTCCTTTAACTTCCAATTACCGAGGGAACCAATTAATATTGATTTTATTCAACTTATCGAGTATTTCTCAAGGGACCAGGAAAAAATGTTCACTAGATAAAACTATGATTTTCTAATGTAGAAAATTAGGAAAGACAAAATTCAGGATGACAAGGCACGCAGGGACCGGGAAAAATGTTCACTTTATCGAGAGATTCAAATTTACGAGTTTCAAATTATCAAAATATATCTTTTTTATTTTTTAATAAGTTTTTCGAGAATTGTTTTAACAAATGTTCGCTAGACAAACCTTTACTCGGGTAAAACCCCGGGCGAAGCCGAGTACGTTTTACAAGTTTAAAGAGAATTGTTTTAACAAATGTTCGTTAGACAAACATTCACTCGGGTAAAACCCGGGCGAAGCCGAGTACGTTTTATAAGTTTAAAGAGAATTGTTTTAACAAATGTTCGTTAGACAAACATTCACTCGGGTAAAACCCGGGCGAAGCCGGGCACATCCGCTAGTTATTACATATAAACATTGTATGCTTAAGGCTGGTCTGGACCGTAATTCATAACAAGTTTTAAATGAAACCGCTGCCACACAGAAACAAATATTTTATCGACGAATACGTTTTATCTATTATAAGAAATAAAAGTTCGTTTCGACAAAGTCAAAATATTTTATCGAAATGTCGATTTTTCCTGACGTAAGTGTTCGACATAGAAACATTCGATGATTCGTATCATTTTATCAACCGAAGCCATGCTGAAGTTTAAATAAGCTACCTAAGTGGAGGTGTGTCTTAATGCCACATAGAACTCTGTATGGCATTCCGAGATAAAGTTATCATTCCAACATTTACTGAATCACACACTGTTTGTTTGATGAATCAAAAATAACGCAAAAGAAGATCAAATAACTACGTGTAATCAAACCTTTTCTATGAGAGAGCATGGGTGATTAACTTTAGTTGATAATCTTGTTCTCGTATTTAGAATTTATCTTCCGGGAATAAAGGAAATAAGAACGAGGTAACTTGGTTCCAGTCTGACCGTAAAATATATTTCGAATGTTGTTTCAAAGTTTCCAGCCCAACAGTTCTTAAATTTACAAAGTTTTTCTTCTGCTAGTATTTCCTGAATGGTCAAGTTCTGTGTTAACATTCATAAATTTCCATGGTGGTACAACGTGCAAAAACGGTCACACAACAATATTTTGCTGTTTCCACAGGAGTTTTTCATTTCCACATGTTGGCTGATTGATCAACTTGATGGGGGCCCGATCAATCCTATAGTATTGAGATAGGACAATGTGAAAATTTTATGTTCTTGAAATAGATATTGTCAATGTTCAACTGACGTTCATCACCAATCCTATAATGTCAAATTTGGACAATGGGAATATTGTGAGGTCTTTCAATAGATACCGTAGAATGCTTAAATAATGTACACCATCAATCTTATAACGTATAAGATGGCACAACGTAAATATAGAAAAGGTTTTCAATAGGTATCCTCCGTAAATGGACGTTTATTTAATAGAAAAAAAAACCTCAACATAACTTGAAATTTTAAATAATTCAGTAACAACGTGAAAACGTGTTGAAGGTTATTTTTCAAAAATTAAAAAGGTGTCGAAACATTAATATAATTTAGTGAATTGTATAAATTATTTTGAGTTAAAAAATATAAAGAAATATCGCTTCGTTATTGTAGTCATTTACCAACCTCTCTTTTAATACTAAACATAAATTTGAAAATATTCTCTCTCAATCTTAGTACATCACACATAAATTGTTTACATTACTGTGAAACTTCACGGTTTCTACGACCCGTTGTTTGAAGATTTCACTGAAAGCTATTTCATTTAGTTTGTGAAATTTAATTGTTAAAACGGTTGTGTGTGTGAACATACGTTGATGTGATGAATTTAATTTTATTAAATTAGAGAAAAATTTCAAGATTAGAAAATCTTCTTAAATATTATTCCATTCTTAATTAAGTTATGTATTTTCAGTGTGGACCTTATTTATACAGGACTTATACAAACATGGTTGGTAAACTACAATTAAGAGCCGTAATTATTTTTGTTTATATATTATTAGCTCAATATGTAACATATATTCAAATTTACTCTAATCTATCTTTCTGTAATTTCGTTTAGAAAACCAATCGTTCCGTTGTTTGTTCCTCAACTTTGCGCACACACACACTCGCCTGGAAAGTTAACAGCTATCCATCCATCTAATCTAGCGTTATAGAGACGAGAGCAGCTATATCTCCATACTCTAACATCCCCGGCGCTATGCTAATTAACAAATTTTAATCAAAATCTAATTAAAACTCGGGCGTGTGTACTCTTCGACAGGTCTTAGGAACGACGGAGCTTTCCCACCGTGGATGGATCGATGTGAGGGGCTACCTTTTTACTGGGCGACAATATATGTATAGGCGTCATGAAACTGTCATCATTGCTAATTAGCTGTGGCCGGCCGCCGGTTCTCTCTTACCACAAAGTTTATTTGTGATAAATATGGGAACGACATTTTTACAATTTCAAATACAAGATGATATATTTTCAGCATATATAACCAAGCCCGTTTTATTTTTATAAAGATCTATTGACCCTATCTACGGCTCGACCAAAGCTGCACCATAGGCGGAATCTTCCAGAGCTAGCCGAGCCACATGTCTACAGGTTGAGAGCTCAAGCTACATCCCTAATATCTCCATTTGGGGTTTTTTGAACTTTTAGATACGATAAATATATTTGTCTTATTGCAATTTTTCAGAATGGTCGGAAAGGGGCTCTTT
This sequence comes from Cordylochernes scorpioides, assembly GCA_030710605.1. Classification (NCBI taxonomy): domain Eukaryota; kingdom Metazoa; phylum Arthropoda; class Arachnida; order Pseudoscorpiones; family Chernetidae; genus Cordylochernes; species Cordylochernes scorpioides. Next base: position 75,772,128 of record CP092866.1, on the reverse strand, counting down.
TTATAATGTGTGAAAATAATGCAATTTGGTAATCCTCTCTGAATATATTTAGATCAGTGAATATCCCACAACACCAGCTTTGGAAAATTCAGACTAATTCAACTTATATACCAGTGTTTTTGTCGGTCCTCTTCAGTAAAGGTGTTTCTTGACTTCCTAAGGAAGGAGCCCCATGAAATGTGTTTTATCTCTCTCTAAATATATTTCATTCAAAATCAAAGGGGTGGTCAATAAATATGCGAAAGAGGTTAATAAATGTTAAAAGTCATTTCAGCAAATTTTTATTACAAGTTTTATTTTTCTATCTAATCTTCGTGATTAAAGATACACTTACTCATTTATTTTATATAAGTACACAAAAACCTTCTAGAAGAAGATTTAGTCTTGATTCTCGCACCAATCCGTGACGACCTTTTAAGGGCACCATTGGTCTTGAATCTTCGGCCACGAAAATATCTTTATGGGATCCAAAAATATTAAAAGGTTAGGGGCCTTAATCAGGGCTATGTGCATGTATCTCCTAAATCATATGGGTATCAGATCCAACTGTAAATTAGGCACTATTTGATCTGGCATTGTCCTGCTGGAAAATGGGCCTTTTATCAGTAAACTAGCTCTTTTGGTTCAAATTGTTTCTCTTTAATATTCCTTCAATTTTATATTAATAAAATATTTATTGTTTTTTTTTTTTTAAATAGATATAAGTAATTCCCAAAAGGTTGCCATCATTTTGCCTACTGAAGGATTTTGAGATGTTTGGGCCGAGCTGATTCAGTGTGCCACCATTATTTTGACTTTTGTTTCGTCACGGGTTTTATAATCCGCTCTCTTCAGTAATTTTATTGCTATATTTTAAACATGCTTAGGTGACTCTTCAAATTTTGTTGCCAATGGTTGTCCATCAAATTTTGAGGGACTAACTCGCCGTGCACAGTTCCATGATAAAATAATTTTCAATGATTATTAAAAGTAAGGTTTCTATGAGATATTCAAATTTCATATTCTTTCCAATTCTGCAATAGTGTTTAATGCGAACACAGTTTCACGAATAGGTTTATCAATTAGGGAGATGATTTCATCCTTTGATGAGAACGGCCGTTTTTCTTGCTTTTCATCCTCAACAGAGTTATTCCTGATTTTCCATTCATACACTTGAGAGTTTTGCCTACTATTTTCATAAAGTGAAAAATCAAATATTTCTCATCTTTTAAGTTAAAAATGTCTATGTCTTCCGATGTATCGTGGCTTTGTTTATACTTCTTTTATAATTAGGACAATCCCGACGGTGATGGTTGACCAACCTATACACACTAGCCAGTAGTGTTCCCTATAATTGCTACCATAAACTACAACTGACATATTCGCTACGGTACAATCGGAGCTACCAGCGAAAATGAGGCGCAAACTGCGGAGCTTCCAATTCCCACTTAATTGCGGCCATTTTGTTCCTAACAGCTAGTTTTCTCAGATACAAAATTAAATGCTCTTTTTTAAAATGGGATATACTATGAAATCTTCTATATTTTATATTTAAGATGTTAGCCTTCATTTATAAATAAAAATTTGGTTCGCGCAAAATTGCTTTTTAGTTGTAATTATTTGATAAGATCTTTTTTTTTTTGGTTAATAAAACTATTCTCTCTAGGGGAGTAAAAGTAGTGGAAGTGTGTTCAGTAATGTGTGTGTAACACTAGAAGAATATATATATTTGAGCAAGTGCGGAGATTCTCTAAATGGTTTTCTTGTACTTCAAAGGCATCGCGAATGTCACTGTGAGAGTAGTTTCCACTGTAAGGTCGACTTGACATAGATTTACTGTAAGGTTTTCTCGCCGGGATAGGCAAGAATTTGATGGGGTTCATTATCTTTAAGTTTTATTTGAACTCAAAAGCGTTTAAATAGACAGAGAAAGAAACGATAGCTTGACCATCATGCCGTGTTCCTCTCCTGGCTGCTCATCATGATGAGCTTGATTCCAGGTTGACTCCGGCATACGTGATGTATCATAAAGCTGGCTGTTGAAGAGGGTAGGATCACTAGCTCTCGCCGTTTTCAGTAGGTTTCCTGGAGCTTGCAGAGACGGCAACAAGTCGTGCCCGCAGTCCGTGGGAGTGATCGATGGCAGCGGAGACGCCGTCTACACGCCGACACCTCCCAGTAGATCGTGGGCTCTAGCATACCACTCCGCCAACATAAGATAACACTTGTGCAGGCCAGGTGCATCAACTCAGTCGACAAACTTTGTATAAACAGTAATATTTTGCTCTCTCTCTCTCTCTCTCTCTCCTCTCAGAATGAACATCGTGGATCAATTCAGAGTCCGTGGAGAATCAAATTATTTCTCAATTCTATATTCTATGAATTACCGTACCTCATTATTACCGTTATTTAAATCACTGGGATTCAAATCATTATTTTTATCGCTTCAAATATCTTGGAGCAACAATGAAGTTTCCACAATCATGAAACTATGTTTCTCTTAGGTTTTTAATGTTCTTATTATTTCAAGATGTCCTAATTCAATACGTTTGTAGCCTCATTATTCCTAGAAGTGCAGCGGCACACCACACATCTTGTGACTTCTACCACGCAGATGATATGTCAAATGATTGTTGGGTTACTCTCCTTTTGAGGAGCTCCATAGTGATTAAAAAGTACGTGGCGCGTGTTGGGCGCGGACCATATTTGCATATTGGGAAGGATTATGTAAATATAATCAGTTACGCCGCTGGGATATCTCTTCACATTCAACTTTGATTTTTATCAGAGCTCGGTGATTTGCTCTGTAGTGGTCGAGTCAACTTCTAAACACGTGGCCACTAGAAACCCAGGAAGGGGATGTAGATTCTGGAACATCTACCTATTTAATTAATTAAATGTACTTTTTATATTATCACATGCACGAATAATGAATATTAATTCCTCCTCTTCATTGTTTGAACGCTCAAATCCATCGGGAAAGAACTGTGTGTTAACTTTGTAGAATTGTACTGGTTAATATTTCCATAGAGGCGTTACATGCCGTAGGAAGTTACATTTGGTAAATATTCTTCAATTTCTTGTTGGATAGAAAAACTGAGATAGTAAAGTGGAAATCTAAGGCTTACAGGGGATATGTTCATTTTTTAAATTTCAAATAAAAATTTTACATAACTATTTTACATAATTTTATATAAATAATATTTTCGTATTTATTTATTTATATATTTTAATATATATATATATATAAGTGGGAACACATTAAAAAACATATCTTCATATATATAAAAGTCAATGTCTGTTTCGCGATAAACTCAAAACTAATGAAACAATGGAAACCAAATTTTGCATGTCGCTTTTTATAAACTTGAGGAAAATTCTCGGCTACATTTTGATTAATATTTTTGGCTATTTATTTATTTCATTTAAAGAACTTTTTCACGCGGAATAAATACGAGGCGAAGTAACAACACCAGGGCATTTAAGCGACCAATGAGCTTTTTGCTTCTTTTTTTTTTTTTCGAGTTGCTTGCGTACTTTTTTTTAAATATCTTTTTCTACGAGTGTTACTTTTTATTTTTACAAAAGTATTGAGAATTGAGAGAGAAATTTATATTACTAAGTTACTGTAAGTGCACATAATGCAATTTTAAAAAACTTTACAAAATTAGCGTTACTGTATGTGAATAATGGCTTTGGTATTTATTATCAATTTTTGTTCTGGCCTTTTTTTTAATCTCTTTTTTAAAAAAATCGTTAAAATGCAGTCGCGGTCATTAGCAAACACATATGTTTGCTTAATTTCCATGTGCTCTTTTATTTTTTTATAGAAAAATATTTACATGCCAGTATTTTGGATTATTTTTTTATAAACCTATTTTTTTCTTATTCTTACTGAGAAGATGGGCATCGCAGTCAAGATCCATCGCAGTCTCTCACTCAACTCAGGCAATTTCAAGGGTTAATGCGCTGGGGCGGTTACCACGGGGGTTGGGTGGAATAGCTGTCATCTATTTAAACTATATTGCTTTTGAAAAACTAAATGGATTGCAAAAAAATAATTAAATCAAATACCTAAACACAATTTTTTCCATCACACACACACTTTTTGCCTGTGGTTTATTATTATGTGGTTTATGTGTTTGTTTTATGGCACTTATACTATTTATTATTGATGTACTTTTAGTATGAAGGAAATTGCACTCGGGGGAATTATCGGGCCAAGCCGGGTCATTCGTCTAGTATTAAATAAATATAGACGTCTGGGATATTATTATGAGAGCAAGGACTACCGATTCATGAGTAGTTATTGTTAACAGTATGCACACATCTGGTTTTACTAGAGCTATTCAGAGGGGATTTCTCTACTTGGAGGTTTTGTGGTGGCTCAGGCCTATAACGGATATTTTATTAGCGATTCGCTGTAGTTTCTCTTGTAGAAGGGCTTTAATTCCCGAAAAACTTGTATTTGAATTAAATGTTTTCAAATAAACTTATCTCTGGAGAGTGCCTTCACCTTAATATTGATATAAAATATTATTTTATTGAATTAACAACTGAGATAGCTTTGATTGATTCTGGACATTAATTCTATATGAGGAGTTGTTAGTTTAGGAGTGTTGTTAAACAGTTTTCCGCGCGATATGAAATCAATTCTTAAATATTATACATTATTGCGAATAAGCGAAACCATTTAAAAAGAGTTGAAAACTTTTTTTAAAATATTTTCTTTCAAAACTTTCTAATTAGCTTCCCCCCTACCAATACCCCTTTTCATTTGGAAGAAGGAAGGAGAACGTCCTTGAAGAAAAGTATTAATCGAGAAAGTCACCGGGAGGGAAATAAATTGTATCAATTATTTGTTTCAAGTTTTGCAAACATCATCGAATAGAAGCTACTTATGTATTTGTGGAGGGAGAGGGGGTGAAAGTTAATTTGCGGATGGTTTCTCCCAGATGGGAAAGGGGGAGAGAGAAAAACCTTGGAGCACCACTTGGTGCGGGAAAAATTAATTTTTGCCCGTCTAATTAACCCGGGAAAGATTCTTCCATCGAAACTTATTGTAAAATTCTAAATTAAGATGGAGGGGTATCGACGCGGAATTCGGTTTAATGGAAGGGATGGTCAGTAAGTCAGCGGGAGCTGGGACGTGGAGGTGGAAGCGAGGATGATCAGGCATGGCATGTGCAGATGGAGATGTACGGAAGGGTATTGAACATTAAGATCCAGTTAGTATCTTAAGGTTTCTTCGTTTTTCCTTGCAATTACTGTAGTATATTGACTCTAGTATAACACTCTATAGACCTACAACAGCCGCACTACGAACATCGCGTAGTATATCGGCCCTACACTCTACGAGAGTACAACACCCGCACTACGTCCATTGCATTGTTTATCGGCCCTACACTCTATAGAACTACAACAGCCGCACTATAAACATCGCGTAGTATATCGGCCCTACATTCTACGGGAGTACAACACCCGCACTACGACCATTGCTTAGTATATCGGCTCTACACTCTACGGGAGTACAACAGCCGCACTACGACCATTCCGTAGTTTATCGGCCCTACACTCTACGGGAGTACAACAGCCGCACTACGAACATCGCGCAGTATATCGGCTTTACACTCTACGGGAGTACAACACCCGCACTACGACCATTCCGTAGTTTATCGGCCCTACACTCTACGGGAGTACAACAGCCGCACTACGAACATCGCGCAGTATATCGGCCCTACACTCTACGGGAGTACAACACCCGCACTACGACCATTCCGTAGTATATCGGCCCTACAGTCTACGGGAGTACAACAGCCGCACTACGAACATCGCGCAGTATATCGGCCCTACACTCTACGGGAGTACAACAGCCGCACTACGACCATCGCGTAGTATATCGGCCCTACACTCTACGGGAGTACAACAGCCGCACTACGACCATTGCTTAGTATATCGGCCCTACACTCTACGAGAGTACAACAGCCGCACTACGACCGTCGCTTAGTATATCGGCCCTACGCTCTATAGGAGTACAACAGCCGCACTACGACCATCGCGCAGTATATCGGCCCTACACTCTACGGGAGTACAACAGCCGCACTACGACCATCGCGCAGTATATCGGCCCTACACTCTATAGGAGTACAACAGCCGCACTACGACCATCGCGTAGTATATCGACCCTACACTCTACGGCGGTACAACAGCCGCACTACAACCATCACGTAATATATCGGCCCTACACTCTACAGGAGTACAACAGCCGCACTAAGACCATTGCTTAGTATATTGGCCCTACACTCTATAGGAGTACAACAGCCGCACTACGACCATCGCGTAGTATATCGGCCCTACACTCTACGGGAGTACAACAGCCGCACTACGACCATTGCTTAGTATATCGGCTCTACACTCTATAGGATAATAACAATTGCACTACGACCATCGCGTAGTATATTGGCCCTACACTCTACGGGAGTACAACAGCCGCACTACGACCATCGCGTAGTATATTGGCCCTACACTCTACGGGAGTACAACAGCCGCACTACGACCATCGCGTAGTATATTGGCCCTACGCTCTACGGGAGTACAACAGCCGCACTACGACCATCGCGTAGTATATTGGCCCTACACTCTACGGGAGTACAACAGCCGCACTACGACCATCGCGTAGTATATTGGCCCTTTACTCTACGGGAATACAACAACCGCACTAGGACACCTGCTCACAGACAAACTCTTCTTTTGAAGAAGGCTCCTTTATCCATATCTAAATAAGATTCCGGAAAACGCTGCCATGATTCACTCACTATTATGTTTTTCTAACACTGTTCATATATATATATATATGTTATAATAAATATTATTTTGAGATAGAAATTAATTTCTGGTTCTTTTGAGTACATGAGTACCTAATGGTATCGTTTGCAGTCGTGTCATTTTGAAAGAAAAGCAGAAAAATAACTATTTACAATCAAGTAGTTTTTATTTTAAATTACTTGAAGAAAATTACAATAAGACATTTTTCACAGTTATATAGAATTTATTAAATGAATTTTATATTAGTGAATTTCAAAAATAAGTTAGATAACTTCATATTTACAACAAGTATTAAAAGTCGGCGTATTCTAAAACTATGGTCAAAACACAAGTAGAATTATCAATGAATGAAAATAAAATATATTTTTTGATTTATAGAATATTTTTATATTTAGATTATATAATATTTCCCCCCTGTGAAAAACTAGAATTAGCGGGTTCAGAGAAAAGTTAGAATCAATAATGGGATTTGAAGTAGAACTTATAAGTTTAACATTTGTATTTGGTATATCAAAAGAATTAAAATTACACAATGGGTTGATATTTAGAAGAGATGAATTTTTAACATAGTATGGGTCTGACTTTTGGTTATCAGTTTTTGGATTAAAGGAATACAAGAATTTATAATTTTGAAAAAGAAGATTTTTTGAGAAATCTATTTGTAATCTAAATTTATAAAATGTTGGCAAACCTAAAATAAGATATTCTATTGGAGTATCACAAAAAAAAACATTTCTTGATACTTTGTAATTTTACCTAAGCTAAGCCTAACTAATATTTTGTATAATCGGTAACTAAATCCTTCTACCTGACCTATTTTGTCTTCTGGGGAATTATCTAATATTTTATAATGAATATAATTTAAGTATTTTAAAGGGATAATGGAAATGGATGATGAAGTATCAAGTACACAGGGTAAAGATATTTGATTTATAAGAACAGAGAATAATAATAATGTTCTACCTGGGTTTATGGGCTTTGGAGGAGTATTCTTCTTAAGTGGGCAGTCCCTATGAAAATGCATCTGGTTGGGTATCTGGTTTGTAGAACATATCTTGCAGGGGTATGGGGGTAGGTTTATGGGTTTGTGGTTTTCTTGCTGGTGGTGAGTTGCTGCTGCTGTCCTTGGGAATGGTTGGAATTACTTAGTTTGGGAGTAGTTAGGGTTAAATTTTACTGGAGTAAATTGCCTATTTCTTGTACTGGTAGAGGGTTGTTGGGGTTCTTCTAGACTTTTTTCTATTTTAGTGGCCATTAATAGCCATTCTGAGGGTTGTACGGAATCTATGGTATCTAGATAGGGTTTGATTTTTTCTTTATTCCCTCATTTAATAATTCTATTATGGAGGTGAGGTTTAATTCTACACTGTTGATCAGCTGCATTTTTCGGTGATAATATTGGGTGACTGTTTCATTTTCTTCTTGTATGATTTTCATCATTTCAACCAATGGTGTGAGTTTGGCTTTCTGGAATCTGGTTATAAGGTTTTCTTTGAGTTTATTCCAGTCCTCAATATGGCAAAGGCTTTCGAAGTAATATGTTAAAGCCTCATCCTGTCACCTGAATTGTTATGATTATTTTTTGTTTTGTTGTTGAAAAGAGAGAGAGAGAGAGAGAGAGGCGCAGTCGTGGAAAAGTAAAGATAATTATTTACCTTTCAAGTAGTTTTTTATTTTGAATTACTTGAAGTAAATTTACACATAAAATTATTTATCACTGCAATATAGAATTTATATAATGAATTCTATAATCGTGATTTTAAAATAATAGGTAGAGGGTTAACTATACATCATACATATATATATATATATATATATATATATATATATATATATATATATATATATATTTACAACAATAATTAAAGTGGTATGTTCTGAATCTATGGTCAAAAAATATAGAACAGTCAATGAATGAAAATGAAATATATGTTTTTTAAATTATAGAATATTTTTATATTTAGATTATATAATATATATATAAACCTTTTGTAAAAAACTTATACTGACTCTCAAGAAAATGAAATGGGAGGGCATGGGTCTTCAAATTAACCTATATCTTCCAGATACAAGTATGTTAAACCTTTGTATAACTTGTCAACGGTAGACAGCGCTAGGATGCTATTTGGTAGTTAAAGATGTTACTAACGTCCTAGACGACAAAAGGAAGCTTGTATTTTGAGGCAGTTAGCTTCCACACAGAATAGTACTGCCAAGAAAGATGGCAGTCCAGATAACATTCCTCCTATAATTCAGGGATTCTAGGAGTTGTGTAACGTTGCGGAAACTTGAGGGAGTCAATATGCTAGCATGCTGCCTATGCAAATTGCAAGTTGACAAGCTGGAATTGACCGGCGCATATAATTAGAATGCTGATTCCTTGATCAGTGAGCTATATCGTTGGTGTGTGACTTCCTACATAGCATCTGCTTTCTTGACGGAAATGCTGCCTGAAGTAGATCAAATACTCAAAATATAAATAAATTAACACATCTCCACCGTCAAAAGAGACTTTAATATCATCTATACACTTATTTACGAATATACGGTTTAGGTGAAATGTCTCAACTACAACTTTGATGAATTTGTAAATCTCATAGTTCTGAGCTATAACCCTCGGTATTCCAACTCTTATATTGTGAAGTCACACAAGAATTTGTGTTCGAATTGGATGGCTGAAGTGGCTGAGCTGCTTTATGACTAAAAATATTGATGGGCATTTAGCAGACTGAAAGCTTTAATTTCCTTTTACGTATTTGTATTTTCATATTCACACACATATATCCCTTATATATGCACTCACACAACACTTGGACCAAACTAAAGGAAGTGGAAACTCTTTGATGTCGTAGTTTTTGGAAGGATGCTAAGACTATTTTGTTCATACTTGGTTACATCGTGTTTCTTGAATAAACTCACTGTGTATCAAATAACTTTAAGAGTTATTGTTCGAATTCCGATATACATGCTGAAAGGTACAACTTCCTCAAGTTTTGTCCGTGAGTGTATATATATGCCTTGACAAAGGTTAGTGTTCAGACAACGGAAATAAATATTTTTATTCAATCCAATATATTCCTTTTTATTATCTGATATATACATCTATATTATGGCCCGAATATAAAACCAAGTTCTCTAGTCAAACTTCTTCCGTTTGTTTTCTATCCCTTCCCTTCTCTCCTTAGGACTGAGTAAGTTGGGTCACGTAGAGGACTTTTCAAAGAATGTCACTAGGTAGATGGCGGAGAAATGAAGGGCCAAAGATGGTGATGATAGCTATCTCAAGTACACACCGGGGATTGCGACGGCTTAATGTGTGCACCATGTAGATTTACTTCTTTAGAAAATGAATACTTTGGTTTTCTTGTTTGTTTGTATTTTCCGACGAAGTCTTTTGTCCTCTCAAAAATAAAAACAAACCGTAATATTATGACTTTCTATACTGACTATATAAGGTTTAGTTGAAACAGAACCCTTGTCGTCCGAAGTCCCGTTTCCTAAATAATATGAATGAAGACAACTCCCCTCTATCTTCAAGATGCCGACTTTTGTAGAAAATGTTTATAAAATCCCAGTTTGGTGACTGATACTCACTAGAAGGAGGTTCAACATATGCAAGAAGTGAGAGACCTTTAAAAACTCATTCAATACAGTTATCTAACCGGTGTTGTTACATAGCCCGACAGTTAAAAGATATAAATCGATGGGTAAACGTAATAAAAGAGATAGGAGAAGAGCCTGTGTTTGGGCAGGAATGAAAACAATCGTTTTACATTGGAGCTGAAACATTGACGCGGTCGGCGGTTATTGGCTCATAAACCCCCGGTGCTGTACCGATATGTAAATACCTAGTTTACGGCTTCTTACATAATCCCCGCGTTTTTGCTCATTTTCTTTCTTAAATTAAAACCCTTTTACTGTGTGTGTGAAATATCGCCCTAAAAAGAACATAAAGTGAAAGGCTCCCCTGTGTGAGTGACCATCAGTGGCCATCTTTGTAAAATCTTGACCCAACCTCCAAAAAAAGACCAGTCATGTCTTCATGCTGCAGTAGCAGTAGAGAAGTTCCACTTTAGCAGATTTTTCTATAAAAGAGGTGAAAGTCATGTTTTATCGCTGAGCGTGATGGTTCTGGTCGTGTCCTTTGGATTATTTTAGGCCAAAGTCTTGCAGAGGATCAAACCCAGAAAACGTAGATGTTACATTGAATAAGAACAAATCCGAATTTCTTTACTTGCACGTAGTTGGCGTGCCCCATTGGAAGTTTGAATATTAATTCTGTTTTTAGTGTTGTAATTAAATACATTATTTCATATTTCGATTTTTTTAGATACCGCACTCCATAGAGAGAGGATTCTTTTAGTGAAATCTTGAAACTAGACGGATTTTTTTTTCAGCGGGAAGAGCAGGCGCACTTTTTCAAAATACATATAACTATTTATTTTGAAAAACAGAGAAATCCATAAATAAATCTTTAATTAAAAAGGCATATCAAAATATCATTTATTTCACCAATATTTCAATTGGCTGTACGCCAACCTTTTCAAGGTATTATAACATATTAATGTTATTGTGTGTGTGTTATATATAAGACTGCAACAAAGGTTTCTTCCCCCACGTTATTCGAAATGTTAAAAACAAAGGTATTTTAAAATAATTGTTGTGTGAGAGTTACGTATTAGAACAAACAAATAGTTTTCTGTGAGTAATGAGACAAATGAGAAATATTTTTGCTAGAACAATATCTAACCAACTCAAATTTTGTTCCTTATTTTAAATATGATAAATCATTGTAGAGCTCGCATTAATATTAAAAGTTAAAGATATAAATGAAACACGTTTTTACACAGTACACAACTTTATATATTTGTAAAATATTTTAGGCTTTTTAATTTATTATATTTTTTACCTAACGATATGTTTTCAAAAGTTTCATTTAAAAACGGATATATTTACAAAGCCCTATTGAATCTTTAAAACTTGTGATTTTTTAATGAGAGATTGAAAAGAGTTCTTTTAAATATTAAATCTCCAAAATTATATATTAATATTTCTAATATTTTCTTTAAAATGAAAAATTCTTCTATCGTATTCATAACGGTTAAATATTGTTTTGTTTTTTTTAATTATTTATTGTAATTGAGACTGTTCTTCAATTTTACAAATATTAGAATTTTCACAAATGAGGATGTATTGTTTTATTAATATATAAATGATCGATTTTTTAATTTTAAAAAGAACATCGTTTTTTAAAAAGGATAATTATAAATGGCAAAGTAAAATTTAAAAAGTACAAGCAATCATTTTTGTCAACACCTAGTTTGGTCAAAAGTAAATAAAACAATAAAAATTTATTATGGTACACAAAAGGAACATAAAGGATATACTCGTATTATTATTAAACTCACAGAGAAATATTATATTTTATATTACACAACATGTATATATATATTATATAATATATATTTTACATTTTTTAAACTCTCTCTTTATATCGATTTTTAAAGGGCGTGCAATTTTGTATACGTATTCAATTGATCCTTCTAATTTTTTCCTATAATTTTACTATATGAATGCTAGAGTATTTTTCTATGTGTGTTCTAAATAATTTTTAAATATATATTTTTACGTGTCTATCTCTCTTTCAACCCCACTCCCTTTATTATTTTAAACGTTTTTTTCACGCTTGAAGTAAAAAAAAAGATAATTCTTTAAATATTTAGTTTCTTGGTGTTTTATAAGAGACACCATATTTATTAAAATAAAACACACCCCAGGGCGACAAAAAAAGAAAAAAAACTTTGCCCTAAAAGTTTAAACAAAGGAATTAAAAGTAGGGTTAAGGAAGAGCGCGGGAGAGAAAAAAAAGCCATTTTTCCCCAATTTATATGATAAGCAGCCGACCCTTGAAGTTTTCTAGAGGAAACTCCAGGTGCTGACTGAAGATTCACAACCTATTGGCTTCATAGACACTAGTGGCCATTAGATTTTATTACATTCACATCTGATATATCTATACTTTTCTTATTTTCAATTAATTAAAAATTGTATTTTATTTTAAGCGATTTTTTTATAATTTATTCTAAAAAAACGATAGTTTTACCTTCTCGATGTCTACAGCTATTCAAACCAAGCTTTTTCACATGTCCGCAATATATATATATTTTTTTAAGTTAAATTTGTTTTTGGTGACATGAATATAAGAGATTTCAGGGACAAAATAACATTATTGCATTCTATTAGAAGGTATGTATAGAAAGTCTTGCCAGTGTTTATTTTATACTAGCCGAATTATCCGGGCAACGCCCGGGTTTTACCCGATTAAATGTTTTTATTCAAATACTTTTCGTTACAGTTATAAATTTGTACCGTGGATGTCACTCTTGTGAAACGTCCCACTCCAAACTTTGTGTGTTTTTAAAATATAAAATAAAAATGTAAATTTTCACAACGATATTTTAAAATTATATTATTTTGATTTTCAAATACTATTCGTTACAATTATAAATTGGCGCCATGGATGTCACTCTTATGAAACGTCCCGCTCCAAACTTTGTGTCTGAGAAGCAATATTTTTATAGAGAGATGATCTGGCTTTGTGTCTTCTGCTCGAATGAATGTTTTTCTGTTAGAATTTTGTTCCTGCGTACAAAAAAATTAACTGGTTTCACCCGTGGTCTCTGCTTTTTTTTTTTTAATTTTTCCCGATATAATTTTGTATCTGATAATCAAACATAATACAGCAATATTGTCATCATCCTTTTCTGACTAGAAAACAACTATTTTTGCCCAGAACCTGTCAATTTCAATTTTTCTTGGCAAAAAATGCGATAAATACCTCTTCTATATTTTTCCCTATATCCTGTTAAAACACGTAGGTCAGCTGATATTACCTCCCATCGTCACCGCTAGAGGCGCTGTTTGCGAGCGAAAAGGCAAATTTTCAACGCAAATTTGCAAATAACTCGAAGAATATTCTGGATAGAGACCTGAAATTCTCCCTATAAGTTTTTCCAGATTCTACTATATATAATGTTAAAATTTCAGTTAGATTAGTATAGATGGAAAAAAATTGTCGGGAGGAAATTGATCCATAGAAGCATAGGGCGCTTCTCCCGTCAAAATAAACGTCAAAAACTGACGCCATCTATTGACCGTCGCCGCAAACTAGCGGCCTCGGGTCGGTGACAAAGCCACAACACCAGCTTTGGCAAATATATATATATATATATCGTAAACCCGGGTAAGCCAACAAGTGAGTTGGAAGCAGTCGGGGTTGAGTGGCAAGGCGTGCAAAGTGGGAAGTCCGCACGGGACAGTAAAGACAAAGTTTGGGATAAAAAGACGCTTTCCCAGTACGTCTCAAGTAGCACCAGAACCAGGGGGAAGTTGAGGATTAACTGAGGAAAGCTCGGCGTCCTGCATGAAGCCGCGGAGGCAGAGAGGAGCCAAAACGGCAGCCACGAGGGCCGCCGTGAGACCTAGCACTGAGCGGCTTGTCCGAAAATATCCACTGTAACCTAACTGTCAAAATCCGGACCAACGCCCTTTTTGTCCCTCTCTGGATCCCCCGGGTGTCCAGTGGCAAGCTGGTGTCACTTTTAGACGACTAGAAAAGACGTCATACTTTATTACTTACATATCACATTGTTTAAATTACGATATATATATATATATATATATATATATATATATGAATAAAACAAAGCATCAAGGGCTGCGTTTCTTTATTAAAACAAATATATTCGAGCTTTCGGGCACATACGCCCTTCTACAGGAATTAATAAACAATAATCCAACTAGTTTGAAATAATATTTATATTTAAATTTAACGTGCATATCCACGATACACGTGCATTTCAATTTGCAAGGTATCCCATCAGACATGTGATATCTTATACTGTGAATGAATTATTTTTATCTTATTTTATTTAAGTCTATTGAATTATATGCTTCTGGTAAATCAATTCTGCGATTTATAAGATATCACATGTCTGATGGGATACCTTGCAAATTGAAATGCACGTGTATCGTGGATATGCACGTTAAATTTAAATATAAATATTATTTCAAACTAGTTGGATTATTGTTTATTAATTCCTGTAGAAGGGCGTATCGAATATATTTGTTTTAATAAAGAAACGCAGCCCTTGATGCTTTGTTTTATTCATATATAAATCTTACAGGGCTTTTTCAATTGATATATATATATATAAGCAAGCGATCAGAAAAATGAACAGTAAGTGAATATCAGCAAAAACTTGGTTCACACAATTAAAAGATAAAATTCTGAAAAATCCAAAAGCTTTCATCTAAAATTTGTTAAAAATCTTAACAGAAGCGATCAAGGACAATATAGTTCTGCTGCAATGAATTAAAAACCTAAATTGTGAATCAGACTTTATTAATGATAATGACAGGAATTAAGACTTCAATTTTCGCTTATGATCTTTGAAAAAATATCACGGAATAGCGTCGAAAGAAATCCTAACAAAGACAATTGGAATAGTGTCAAAATCCAAAGGAAAATCTATGCTGATAACCTTTTTGACCAAAGTATTAATTCATTATGGATGTCTGCCTCTTTCCAAACCGTTTATCAACATTCTTTTGAAGATATATCGTAACGTTTGTGTTTAAGAAAAAAAGAGGAAAAAGATACGTAAACAATGAATCTCAAAAGACTTATAAATGTTGAACGATAATGCATTTCCTTCCATACTCCTTTTTTGGTATATAAGTTTCTAGCTAAGCGTGGTGTTCCACCCCACTACTCGCCTGAAGTCTCCTTCTGTCATTCTCGCACAAGCTGAAAGAACCTCTCAAATAAAACAATTTAATTGAAGAAAAAATCGGAAAGAAACTACCAAGGCTGGACGTTTGGTTAAGCCCGATGAATAAGACCAATGTTTTATCTCTCGCCAAATGATGGACGATAATAAGGTGAACAAATTGTGAATAGTTTGAAAGTAATTAATGGGGCTACAGAATATTTTTATTTGGTGTTTTTATGGATTTATATATTGACAAGACATTATGGCACATACACACACACCTTTTATATATGTAAAAAGAGTATATTTATATAAATATATAAAATAAAAACATCATATTTATTTGAATCTGATAAATAGATGTTTTAATAAATCTAGGCAGATTTTTCCGCCACACTCGATGTACTCTCTCGGCATACCTCCTGTAAACCAATGATTTCTACAAGTGTGTGGGTGAGGATAATGATTAGATATATTTCATTATTTACTATTCTACAAAAATGCAGTCTACATAAGTTATATAATTCTTAAATGTAGAATCGCTTAGATTTTAACTAGAGCATTAACCAGACGCATGCAACAGAGCAATTAGATTATATCTACGCCAAAATATTGATCTTGTTTATATATTTATCGTGAATAGATAACAGAAAATTAAGATGACTTGAGCAGATTGAATATTTGCTTTCAATTTAACTTTAAAACATTATAAACACACTTTGATTGAACCACTTCCCTTTGCAACCCCTAGCCAGGAAGCTAATGCATGCGTCCTTCTAACCATCAGGCAGAACAACGATGTTTGAAAGTGCAGTCTACAGTCCAGAGCAAGCAACGACGAGGTAATAAGAAGTCTAAATAGAGAGATGTAGTGAGGGGAAAGACATACTGCGCTCCGTGAATTTATAACTACCAACAGGAAGGGAATTGACCATGCTCGTGCTATGACCTTCAGCTAGAGGATGTTCCAACACGGTCTTAAGTTAATTAACATAATTTAGAAACTTTATTACCCTAGTATAAATTTTCCCGTTGTGTGTTTTATTGTGTTATTATATTATTATATAGATGTGTGTGGTAAATCAAGATAATCTATATAATATATGACATATATATAAACTACTATATTAGGTTTGTTTTATCCAGTTTCTGTGTTTCTCTTCCGACAGTGCCCTCTTCATTCTGTACAGCTATTGGCAAGTTGGCTTATTCGGCAATATAGCCGACCTTTTAGTGGAATCATTTGTATTATCCTTCTTTCTTTTTTTTTTTTTTTGAGGAAGTACCGCACTTCCTAAACTATGGTGCAATTCCTTCTTATAATGTGATTTAGCCTTTTTCCAGTTCGAATATTAAGGTGGATTCATTATGAATTAAAGAATTTTAAATTAATCAATATTTTAACCAATAATCAAATACATGTAAAAAATAATGTTTAGGAATTGAATCCGATCGAATTAATTAAAGTTCCGCCGCTGGAAGAGAAGGTCACGTTCCAGAGAGACTCCACTTAGAACAATGTCACCGATGCTTGTTCGTTAATTGGGCGCTCTGGAGGACTCCTCTTCAAATTAACATTCGAACACACGTTAGGACAAGTTCCTTTTGTCTTTGGAACTGCCTCCCTCTTTGAGAATCAAATCGCTAAAAGGAATCCATTTTTATGACTGGCAAGTAGATCGTTCTTCTTCCAATAATCAATCGCGATGGTTAGAAAAAGGCATAAAACCTATTTATAAGATTTAGTTGAATGTGTTTATTTTTATTATATTCTGTATAATTTTGTCGAGGAAAATGTAAGAGGTAAGCATTTTGAAATATAAAATACAAAAACAGTTTACATTTATTGTTTAAATATATTTTTCTGCTCTTAATAAAACCAACATTGTTGTTTCCTCCTCTTCTAAATATCCGTCGTAAACTACAATAAGGCCGTGTGTCAGCGAGGGATCGCGTCGGCATCAACCAGCTATGCAACAGTGTGGTAGACACACTTTTCCTGTAAATATCTATGCTATCGGGGTCGATGCGCTACAAACCAGGAGATTCTCCACCACCACGATTAGGGATCGAATCCCGCATTGGGAATTTTTTCTGAAGAAACAAATGTTCCAATAGTATTCGATTATGGCATAGGTCCAACCTCACAAGAGTAAAAGTAACCAAACAGGACTCTGTCATTTTGTAAGTGTAAAAGTCTAACTTCTATTTACATGTGTAGACATGGGGTGTACTTCCTGTAAAAGAAGTCCCTAACTACCCACCATGATTATCATGGCCTGGTGTGCATGGTATAAGTATAAAATACTGCAACTTCTAATGATCATATTTAGATATAACAGTATATTGCTATCTCACATTGGTGGAGTTGAAGCTTTGGACCTGTTCTTCCCAACTTTTGAGCATCAGACTGAAAATGGCTGGAAAACAATGCATCTACTTGAAATTGGAGAGTTAGTAACTCCTCCGCGCAAGTCTTTCAAAATGAATCAAGGGTGTTTGTAGTAAATAAATATTTATTTTTAAAGTGTAAAGTTACAAAAGAAGGAATCACCAGACATCATCTTGAAGAAGGAATCAAAGTGTAAAGTAACCATAATCGAATCTTTATTTTTAAATAGGCATCAATCGGATTTTAAAACGTACCAATATTTCGACCAATGGAACACCAATTATTTCCAAGTGCCCCCACGTGATTGTTTACTCGACGTAGTCTCAGCGCCACATAGAGACAAAGTTTCAGCTAAAAACTTTTTCTTTCATGTCACAGTGGGGATATGGTTTTTTGAATATTCAAGAGTTAAAGCTGTGGTAAATATTCAATGTTTGCTTCATATATGAAATTAGAGCAGTGTAGACAACGGCGTATAATTCGACCTACAAGTATGTCGATACACCGCCGAGAGCACCATTGCAGAATAGGGAGATAAAGCGATCCTATAATATGTACAAATATATGTATATACACGTGGAAATAAGTTCGACTTTTTCACTTTCAAATGTTTCAGGTCCCCATTTGGTTACTTGCACTCACTGATGGAGTTGGAAATTTTAAAAAATCGGAATACATTGGAGCAATTTTTGTCGGCTGTGTGTCGACCGTGTATTCCAACCGTCCACCGACCCCCCTCACTCTGTAATCACAGAAATATTCAATTATAAATCTACATTAAATTTCAAGATATAATTGCTAATTTGAAAATATAAAAATTAAAATATAATTAGGACAAACATATTTGTATTTACATTATAAGGGACTGCGGCGTATGACTATAAAACAACTTAAAGTTTCACCGCATAAGTTTCTTTTCTGTGAAAAATCAATATTTATTTCAAAGAGAAATATTTACTATTTCTAACTTTTTTGGATGAAGTATGAAAGGGTGAAAATATGAAGAGTAATGGCGAACGGAAAAATAAAAGTGTCCAGGGGCGGGAATCGAACCCACAACCTTCCGCTTACCGGGCAGATGCCATGTCCACTAGGCTACCCTGGACGTATTTTTATAATCATACGCCGCAGTCCCTTATAATGTATTATATGTTACTTTAAGTATTATTTACGAACGGAAAAATACGTCCAGGGTAGCCTAGTGGACATGGCATCTGCCCGGTAAGCGGAAGGTTGTGGGTTCGATTCCCGCCCCTGGACACTTTTATTTTTCCGTTCGCCATTACTCTTCATATTTTCACCCTTTCATACTTCATCCAAAAAAGTTAGAAATAGTAAATATTTATCTTTGAAATAAATATTGATTTTTCACAGAAAAGAAACTTATGCGGTGAAACTTTAAGTTGTTTTATATTTGAATTTAATTTGATTCTATTTATTCAGTAATTATGTATTTCGAATTGACATCTAATGGGAGTGCTCCGCCACGGTGTGGAACTGCTGTACACCAGTGTGTCTGTGTATCTGATATATTTGGTTTCAAACTACTAGAATTTATAGAGAATTACAGCTAGAGTTTAATAAAAACATAGTCCTACATATTTTTGTAATAATATATAGAGAGAGTCAAGATACTAAACATATATCCCATTAATTATATTACTTCAAATATTATATACATAGACACATGTGTAGAATAAAATGACGAAGAAACCTAGTTACATTGTAGGATTGCTAAATTCCCCAGTATAGTACAGCTAAGTGTAGATAAGTGCACAGTAAGTATATAAAGGTTGGGAGCATTGCATCATATATATTGAACTCCAGGGGTTACACCACGGTCCTCCAGCAAGAATTCAAGTTTTCTGGTATTCCGCCACGGGTTTCCCCGGGGATTCCAAGATGTACTGGATACCTGCGGGTACCAACCTTCATTATTTGCCGTTATCCGTGTGTGACCTATTTATCTTGCTAAAAAACCTTAAAATAAATAGTATTACAAGTAGTAATACTTGTATGTAAAAATTCAAGTTGTAACTCATATAAATAACTTTCGAGTATTTATAAACAATACACAAATAGTAAATGACAGATTAACTAAACACTATATACCACGTGTATATAACACTATATCAAAATTCGAAACTATTTTAAACGCGTAAGATTCTTTTTGAAATTAAACAACTTCTACTGGCCTTATTGCAATGGACAAATTAATGGAAGGGCCTGGCTCATCAGTGGTGAACCCTCCCAGCGGTTTCGCCAGTTTAATCTACCATTATTATATATATTACCAATGGTAGATTAAACTGGCGAAACCGCTGGGAGGGTTCACCACTGATGAAGACCCTTCCATTAATTTTTCCATTGCAATAAGGCCAGTAGAAGTTGTTTAATTTCAAAAAGAATCTTACGCGTTCAAAATAGTTTCGAATTTTGATAACAGATGACGCGCTAGTGCATCATATAACACTATATATATCAACACTATCAACAGAATAAATAATTATTACTATAATAGCTAAACTATAAATAATGAATATTATAAAATAAATATCGGTTCATGAATAGTAATTAAACAATGGATAGCATAAATAATAGAGAGCTCAACAACAAATGATTTTTCTACTACCTCTCCCCGCTCTTAAAATGGTAATATAAATACGCCAGTTTAAATTCTAATCTATCAAGTAAATAAAAGAGTATTTCATATCGATGATTGGGTCACCCCGGAGTTACATCGAATTCTTCAAAGTGCAGAGAAATGTTTTTCTTGGTTGGCGAATATGAGGAAGGCAACAACGTGGTGGACTTGTATCGAAGGTAAAATTTTCTGCCACAATTTTACCACATCCTCATATTTAATAATTGTAGAGAATATCTTTTGTGGAAATAATATTATTTAAAAAAAAAAAAACAGACGGCGCCCTATTTTCTGTTTACTTTCATTGTCCGATATGTGGACACCTCAGATGTAAACACATATGGGTATAGAGATAGCCTCCCAAGCTTTTACACACCCTGAAAATCTTCCCATTGTTTCCCCCAGAAAACTATTATCGGTGAAGACGCATTTTTCAAATCGATAACTAAAGTGATCCTGAATATAAATAAAATCATCTTGAATATATATAAACTCAATTGACAAAAATGTAGATGATATTCGTGAATAATTTAAATGAGCTTTTTCTAATGATATAAAACCCTCTTGAAAGGTGATAGAGGAGGTAACAATTTCATTATATACTTTAAAAACGGCCACGTGTAAAAATTCTTTCGTTTTTAAAAACTATTTCCTTATGCCATATTTAAGAAAACCATCATATGATCAGCCATAAAGAAACTTTACTTGGCCATCAGCATGTTCCCTTCAGAGAAAATTACAGAACCCTTTTACAAATCTCTAATTTTTCCAAAGGGGGAATAAGATTTACTCCCTGAAAGTTTTTTTTTTATCAATCATCAATAACAACAAAAAAGTATATAAAAAGAATAAAGAGAAAATGGAAGTGTGATGATTCTTCAAAGTTTATAAATTGTTTTAATCCAACTTTCAAATGTAATTTGAGAGATGTTTTTAATCTTTCGTTATATATCTTTAGGAACTCTCGTCTCTCTCTCCTTTATAACAACTTTTACAAGCGGGAAGGCTGTCTCTCAACAATTACTTGTCGGCTTCATTCTAGGATTCTGTTTAAGGAAACTTTGATCAAAATCCACATACCTGCCGTACTGATCAAGCTCTGTAGAACTTGGAAAACCTCAAATATTAGTACAAAATTGTGTACCTTATCTGATAATAAATCCTAAAAAGTTACAAAAACTTATATGTAACTGATGTATTAGCTTCCAGAAGAATGAAAAGAGACCAAGGAAGGATTGGATTGATATTCTAATGGAATGATGTCTGGAATTAGAAAGAGATGAAGAGAGAGAGAGAGAGAATTGCTCAAAACAGGTAACGAGGGTATTCTATGATGACCAACTTCAGAATCGGAGATGGTACTACACTATGATGACGACGTAGTAAAAATGTTGAATATAAAAATGTAAATAACTTATTTAGCTCTACCTATTTTAATAAATATCATTAGAAGTTTCAGTTTTGGTGCTTAAGAATATTAGAGTCGTGGAGAAAAAAGATTCAACATTTAGAAATGTGTCGTTGTAGATTTATAAGAAAATTAACCCATTCAGCAGAGAAATTCGATTATGCCTAAATCGAGACACTTAATGTATATTTCAAAGTATTTTAAGAAGACAGCAAGAGCTGAGAAGCAACTATGAGTACATACCCATATAAAGTGGTCCCAATCCGTAAATACAAGTGGATATGCGGTCATTTGGCGGGAGGGAGATATTCTTGTGCAAAGGAAACCTTCTTCGTTGAAATCTCACTGAAACAATGTATCTTTTTCATCGAATTTACTCAAAACTCACGATTTCTGAAAGAATAAGTCACTACACCAGGTTTAGCAACATCAGATATAAGCCAGCCTGTATACCATGGTTCGAGCTTAATCCTCATCATTATATGGACATATCTTCTATATCCATATTCTTCAAAGAGCTTAAAACTAGAGAAAAATACAATCAGAGTGTTAACATAATGAAAGAGCGCCATCTTTTGGAATAAATATCAAAGTGTATTTTTTTTATCTCCGTAATTGGCCCGTTCTTGAAGTAACAAGTAAAGCCAAGCAACTGTTAGCCCTAATTAGCGTAGTGGACGTGTTAGGATGTTTGTGCTTAACTTCTCGACGAAAACTCATGGACCAATCTTTATAAAGATTCACACATACAAAGTTGAAGTTAACATAGAGACTAGTTTACACCTTTTTTTTTTGGCTCGATATCCCTGTGATAAAATATAAAAATTAAAAGCCAGAAAGTCTAATTGTCCTTTAACCCTCGGGCTGTCATTGGTGGGAGCTTTGCTCCGATTGGTTAAACATTTTATAAAAACCTTTTTTAAAATAATCTATAAAATACTAATTATCCAATTAATTTATGAAATATATATATTTGAAGATATATAACATATAAGTGTAGTAATATTTTATCTCTTTCTATGAAGAGAGAAAATCACATCGACCTGCACCAAAAATGTATTTAATGGTAAAATCTAATTCGAATTAATTGCATTATATATATCAATAAAATTCTAATTCATTTAAATAAAGCATTCCACACAGTTTAATTAAATTACTACTTTTTCAATATTATTAGTTTTTTCTTATATAAAAATTGAGCATTTATATAAATGTGTGTGTGTGCGTGCGCGCGTGTTTGTGTTTGTCTGTGCGCCTGTGTGTGATAAAATGCACCTTTTCAAGTTTTATTGCAGCCATTTCTATTCCAATTGAGATTTTTTATATATTAATTGAATAATTTTTGATTAATTCGATTTATTCATATCTTATTTGATAACGGAAATTTTCCTGGAAAAATCGATCTATAAAAAGAAAGATCAATTCTCCGTTTAAAATCTATACGCCATCTATCGGCAGTCTCTGGAACCTAGCGGGCACAGCTACAACTGTAGCAAATTCCAATCGCCCAACTGGAGCCTTGGTTTCGGGATAATGGCCCACGTCAGTCCAGGATGGGCTTTGCTATCGTGGAATCTTCAGAATTAGTCGTTTAAAGAGGCATTTGAAAAAGGCATTTATCAGGCAGTGCGGACAGGCCAATTCTGCTAAAGACGCTCGCATAGGTTTTGACGGGAGAGGTGACCTTATAGGACGATATCCTCCCGGATAAATCAACACTCCGACCATAGACTTGGTCTAGCCTGATAAACAACTTTTGGCAAATTCTGAACATAGCGTGAATCCGTCGAGAATCTCATGAATTTATAACCTGCCCTTTACTGACGAGGGCCATTTAACCGAAACAATGGTCTCCGGGTGGGCATTCGGAATTTTCCAAAGCGGGTGTTGTTCCACTGACCCGATAGATGGCGCATAGTTTTAGTGTCTATTTTGACCTTTATTTTTATTGATACAACGCCCACCTTTATAGAGATTGGAGATCCATTTATTTTAGTGGGCCGTTGGATATAATGTTTGCGAATCATCAAACCAGTTGGATTTATAATTATGTATCGCGTAGATATCGAGAACCAAATCGCGAATATAGAAATAAAATTTAAAAAGAAATAGAAATAAATAAATAGTACAAGCTTGAAGCAGTACCGAATGGAAGCGAACATGTTTATTTACAGAGATAATATACACTATAAATAAAATCCAAACTTTAAGCAATGGATTTCTTTTATTATGTAGCGATAAGGGCAAGTCTTTAGGCACACGCTCTTCACCGGATCTATCCCTCCTGACGTGCAGGGCTGGGTCTTCTAGCGAGGCCCGGATGATGACGCCATCCTTGCGTCGGTCAAGGCCTGCATCTTGAATACATAATTAGGATGGTTGAAGAATATATTCTCTTTGTCTTGAGTAGTACTCTTTCAAGGTGGAGTAGTCTCCCAGGCAGAAATTGTAAATATGTTACGATGTACTAGAGCGCCATCTGTTATCAAATTATAAAACTATTTTAGAGGCGTAATATTCTTTTTAAAATAAAACAATTTCTACTGTCCTTACTGCGATGGAAAAATTAAAGGGAGGGCCTGGCTCATCAGTGGTGAACCCTCCCAGCGGTTTCGCCAGTTTAATCTACCATACCGCTGTTATATTGCATTTTTGGAACTTCCTTTTATAGGTGACTGTTGTAAAATACCCATTCCAAGAGTCTTACAACAGTCACCTATAAAAGGAAGTTCCAAAAATGCAATATAACAGCGGTATGGTAGATTAAACTGGCGAAACCGCTGGGAGGGTTCACCACTGATGAGCCAGGCCCTCCCTTTAATTTTTCCATCGCAGTAAGGACAGTAGAAATTGTTTTATTTTAAAAAGAATATTACGCCTCTAAAATAGTTTTATAATTGTAAATATGTATCTATTATTAATTTATCATTATTTAACCATCGTCATTAAAACATTCAAATTGTCAACGGGCCTATCTTCTTATCAAACGAGAATCTCTAGTCAAATAAAATTATTAATGTATAAATAAGAATTTATGTTTATGAATAAAAACTTGCCTTCTCGCTATCTAATAAAATAAACTCATTTCTAATATTATTTTAGCTATAAATCCTTTGCAAATTTACCTCTTATATTCTCTTGAAGGTAGCTACATAGAGTTCCCACTGTATATGTCTTCATTATACTATCCATATACTTTATACTGTACAAATATAGCACTTCCCCTATTTGATAAATCCATTCTTTACAATAACTAAATGTATTGTTTGATATTCTCCGAGGAGAATGTTCAGACCCAGATCAGCTAATGAGCTACAACACCTGCTTTAGCGAAATAAAACACAAGCCAACATCACATGACTACCGTGGTTTCGGAGAAACTATGATCAGTCTTCATCAGTACTGGGGCGGCTAGGACATTCTAAGAGAGGAAGTATGGAATCGGCCGACTCTGTTAAAGGTTGTTTTAGGTGAAGTGGTGTATATAGAGCCTATCTCAGGCCATGTTCACAATAAAAGCTACACTCTCTTTTAATAAATGTCTAAATTACATTCAGGAGTGTTAAAAGATAATTGGAGACAGTATAAATATTAATTACGATAATTTCATTTATTTTCCCCGCGTTCACTATGCAAAGATCTATCCACTTTATATATGCTTGCTTTTGGCACTGGCTCATCTTCTGGATGATTTTTTTTCCATTTTATTTATCTATCTTGTTTTGTGTTTTGATGCAGCCCGTTTTGTGTAAAAGAGGCTAGTATTGCCATTCGTTACATTTAACATGTTTGAATAAATATATTTGATCTCTAGTCCAGAATGGATGTCAGGGCTTTATTACTGTCAGTTCGTAGTTTGTGCCCACTTTGAATGTGTCAGTTTTAGTGTAAGACTCTCTGTATAATTTGAAGTAAGGGTTTTATGTTTCTAATAATGTTCTTGTTTTTATTAGCAAATGGTGCTTTCGCTATGTTTCTTAGAATATTGTTTTCCATTGTTGAAAGTTTGTTTAAGTTAGTTTCTCGCAAGTGTGGTAAGAGTTATTTGGCGTTCAAACGTTGATATATACACTGCGTGACATTGAAAATGGAACACCAAGAAATAGTGGCCAGAAAATTATGCAAATTTCAGGGTAGACGCGCCTAACCGAGTTATGCAAATGATGTAAAATGCGCAGCTCTCGTGCGCACATGGAGTAAGATATAAGGGAAGGAACTTGCAGAAAGGACAGTATTCGTGTCGTTATTTCTTCAAGGAAAATCATTGTAGAAATTTTGTTCTTGTGTCAAAAGACACGTGTAATAACAGAGAATGCCAGGTCATCGTAAACGGAGGCAGTTCAAGCAGACAGACGCTTTTACGAGGGGCATGGTGATCGGACTAAAAAGGGCAGGTTGGTCCATACGTCAAATCGCAGCTGATACACACCTTGGTGCGTCCACGGTGCACCGACTGTGGAGAAGATGGTTGGAACAAGGAAATGTGGCAATTTATAGGAATGTCGGTGCAACCAGAGTGACGTTAGCATGTGGTGTGGATCGGCGTATCCTTCGACAAGCAGTGGCGGCCCCACAAGCCACTTGTACCGCCATCCTGCAACATGTGCAAGACACCCTAGATCATTCCATCTCGACCAGAACCATTTCCCGTCGATTGGTTGCTAATGGCTTGCACTCATGCCATCCGCTAAGAAGACTGCCATTGACCCCACCGAATAGGCGCCAACGTTTGGAATGGTGCCGGGCTAGATCGACGTGGATGACGGAATGGTACAGGGTCGTGTTCTCAGATGAGTCGCGTTTCTGCTTGTCCAGTGATAGTCGCCGTGTACGCGTGTGGCGTCGACGTGGAGAAAGGTCCAATCCGGCAGCAATTGTGGAACGCCCCACCGTGCGACAACGTGGAATCATGGTTTGGGGCGCAATCGCGTATGATTCCAGGTCACCTTTACTTCGTATTCAGGGCACTATGACGGCCCAACGATACGTTGATGATGTGCTGCGACCGGTGACACTCCCCTACCTTCAGGGGGTACCCAATGCCCTTTATCAGCAGGATAACGCCCGACCGCACACTGCTCGCATTAGCCAACAAGCTCTGCAAGATGTACAGATGCTTCCCTGGCCACCGTACTCTCCTGATCTCTCACCAATCGAGCACGTCTGGGACATCATTGGACGCCGTTTGCATGCCTTGCCACAGCCGCGTTCAGAAGACGAACTGTGGCAAATGGTTGAGAGGGAATGGAGAGCCATCCCTCAGGACGTCATCCGTACTCTGATTGACTCTCTACCTAGACGTGTTGCTGCGTGCATCGCCGTCCGCGGTGGTCCTACTTGCTACTAAGCCGACGCCGTTCTCGCTCTGTATTATGACTATCATTTTGAAATAAAGATCACTTATTGTTCGTCCCTGTCTCTCTCTGTCTGCCGATTTCCATCACTTTCTGGCCACTATTTCTTGGTGTTCCATTTTCAATGTCACGCAGTGTATTTTAGCATATATTTAAAAGTGATTAATTTTGTTTTGCCTTCCATTAACTTTTCCGAACAATCAATTTATCCGGCTTCCCCTGTATACGTTTGTTAATTTGTTCCTCGATGTGGTTTGAAAATTTTAATTTTTGATGAGGAACACTACCTCAATATAGTATTTAGATATTTCTACAGCTCTTTTGTTTTACCAGATTCACCATAATGATATCAATGTTACATGCTAGGTCTAATCAAAGGCCATTGAAATGATTAAGAATAATTCGCTTGTCGTGGTTCTATTATTTGGCATGGCCGATCTTCCTTCTCTGAAAACTTATTGTTCTTCACAAGACTTGTTAATATTTTGGATATCATGGCTTATAGTTTTTTCTATAGACTGGCTAAAACCATGGACTAATCTGTAGTTTTCAGGTTGTTTTTGGACGTTTGGTTTTCGCTATCGTGCATATGTATTGTATCGGGAGTATTGGGGCCTTCTAAATAATTTACAAACAACCAACTAGGGATTAATTACATATACTAGATTAGCGCAGGTTTATACTTACGAATATAAGACATTTAGCGCTATTAAAAGAAACTTTTGTAGAAATTTGATTCAGAGATGATCTTTTTCACATATATCTCCAATCGATAAAATACATCTTACTACCTCTAGTTCTATATTATCGTTTAAAACACTTGGTTGTGAGCAACCATTGACTTGGACACTTCTTTGGCCGGGTTGACAGTCTAATCACAAGAAATACAAACAGTGTTTATAGGTAATATGTAATCTGTGTGTGTGTTAAATCTTGATTCTCAACAATTACATACGAATATTCTGGGTGTTTACACTTCCTCTTTTGTAGTGTGAAATAAATGGTACGTAACCTTGGATTTTTCCTTTAATCAATTCATAGCTTTATGAGTAATTGGCGAAATTTGAGTTTCATAATTAAGCCTAATCAACATATCCTGCAGAGGGAGTTCTAAGCTCTAATTGGTTTCTACAAATTTATAATTAGCTGCGTCCTAAATTTATCTAAATGGAGAAAACACTTGTTGGAATCTCCTCAACACAGTTTGCCTCAAATTTTCCCTTGGTTATACTCAAAGCGCGAGTTGAAATATAAACTCCATCAAGTCAAAGCAATAGGAATTTGATGTAGTGTGTTGGGCAAGGAATTAAATATATATTATTTTTAAAACAAAAATAAATTTGCATCATAAACTTAATGATTAATATAAAATAGGTAATGTAAGGACATGTGTTTCGAATTTTTACAGGATACGATAGATTTGAAGATTCCAGAGGAAGACAACTAAGAAAACAAAGCCTACAGCTACTAGATGTCAACCTAACATTAGAAGATTCTAGTCAAGATGTTGATTAAATGATTAAACTTGCACACACAAATCTTCAACTTGCGAGACAGTTGAACTTTCTGAGGGTTCATTAAAAATCCCTCCCATCCATAGATCAGGGTTTCCCGAGGGGTGATAGTTCCACTGCTGTATCGCCATAACACGGGACATGAAATATTTTATTTATTAAAGCGAACCGTTGAACGATGTTTTTATGTTGATCACTTTTTTGGACCCATCATTTAATTATAGGTTCTCCACTTCTGCAGATCACAATGGCGTCGCTGACTTTCTTCCCCGACTATTATTCTTTCCAAAACATCGTGGTCACAAGTCTTGCTCATGGGGTGTTCCATCTCACTGATGGTCTCCTCGACCACATGCCTTAGGTGCGAGTCAGTGGCATTTATTGTCCAACGGCTATCTTTCTTTCTGGATAAGTGTTCGGTCGATCACTTTTTAAATTTATATATCGAGGATGTTACATCTTGGATTTTAGAATGTTTTCATATTTTAGAATGTCGTATGTGTTCAAATTTACTTATTCCGCCTATTCGTCCCTCAATTAACCTTTGATTTGTTTTTGGTTCTATAATTCTTTATTGGTGGTGTTTCAATGGCCTTTTTCTATTATTGAAGTTAAATATTTAACTGTCGCGATATTTTAATCTCATATCAAGTTGTATAGCCTTGTCTGCAATATTGTTCTTTATTTGGTCAAAGGCGCTCCATCTCTCCAGCTCCTTTTCTTCTTCTTTCAGTTCTGTTCCCAGCTCATTATCCAGTCTGACTACATTTCCCGGATATATACAGTCCTGGCCATTATATTTGCTACACCAAGAAGGCGACATGGTAAAGGCGTGAAATTTACACAATAGGAAGAAGATGCTATGATATGTAAATAATTAGATTTTCGACTCATTTATATATATGAAAAAAAAAACAATAGAAAAAAAAAGAAAGATAAGTGGATCAGGTGTTGATATTAAAAATAAAGAAGGCATCTCCTGATCACGAGCACATGTGCTTTTTAGATGGCAGAGCGCCATCTAGTGGAGCAAAATTAAACTAAACGTTTATTTAGCTTGCTCCGTGATATTTGGCCAACCCAATTTCTTGATAAATCAAGAAAAGCCATCCACGAAATCAAGAAATTGGGTTGGCCAAATATCACGGAGCAAGCTAAATAAACGTTTAGTTTAATTTTGCTCCACTAGATGGCGCTCTGCCATCTAAAAAAGCACATGTGCTCGTGGTCAGGATATGCCTCCTTTATTTTTATTTATATATATGTTTATATATAAGTCCCGGTAGCGAAAAAAAAAACAGAAGGTTTTCTCAAACTGAAAGTACATTTAAAAACCTTATTTCGTTGGGAAAGGTTGTCGTGATGCCTCGTGTAAGAAAGATAAATGATTACCAAAACAGTTCTGAGCTTGATAGAGGTAGATTTGTAGCCTACCGGGATTGCGGTTTATCGTGCCGAAGTATTGCTGCTCACGTCGGTCGAGAAGCCAGTTTTATATTCTCGCTGTATTGGAGAGTCGTGCGTGTGTGTGTGTTTGGGCATAATAAATAAATAATTTATTAAATAATCCTAAACAACCCCGCCGCACCATTTAAATCTCTTCTGGTAATTCCGCACCGCTTCAAGATATTTTCTTACAACATCTTGTTTTTGAAAGGAATTTGAGTTCAATGATGATCTTAGGTAACATTGGCGGATAAAATAATACTTCGTTGTCCTATAAGAAATATTTCTGTAGCACATATATGTGAAGATAATGTGAAACAACTAGGCTTTAACAGAACAAGAACACTTGTGGGGTTTGCTGTGTGAATAGAAATCACGAGATAATTGCCTCCAAAACTGGTCGATGGATGATTGCTCAAGTTCAAATAATGAGTCTTGGCTCAACCACACCTGCAAAGTAATTTGGGTTTCTTTAAATGCTTGATTTTTAAGAGATCTCTCTTTCGAATATTATTTTTATAAAGTGTCCTATCGTGTTTCAACTTTAGTGTATTTCCTAAACAAAGAATTAGGAACAAATGAAGGTCTGGGTGATCTGTCGTAAGACCTTGTTTTTAAACGTCAATATATATAGTAAGTTATATTTGGCTGCCGTGATCCACGTGGGAGAAGCGTATATAAGTTTCATCATAGCTAGATAGGTTTTTAATTTTGTCTTGAGTGTTAGTTTACTTATTCTGCCAATAAATCTTATAGCGAGGGTTGCTTTGTTTATCGATGTCCTTCGATGTGAACCCCGAAAGTAAGACGTTGATCTGGAATAACTCCTCGAGAGATATTTGACAGGTTGCTCCATACAACTCTGTGGCCGGAAAGTCTTACCATGCTTCTTGACTCGAAAGTTATAGAATAGAATTGCTTGTGTCTTCTCGGGATTCCTTCTGACTTTCCAGATGTGTGGCACCAATCCTTTAAGAAATAATAATGGTTCAATTAATAAATAAGTAAATGGTTTCTCAATAAAATAATAAATATATATATTTTTTCAAATGTAATGAAAAATATTATTTTTCTCATTTAACTATCAAGATTATATGATCATCCAAGATGGCGGCTAAAGTTTACAGCGTCTGAAGCTTCGAACGCACGCTCCATCTCTCGGAACTTAAGAAAACTAATTAAAACTGCCGATGGGTTAAATAAAGGCTATGTACTGTGGCTTACGATCTGCCATTTGATATAAATTAACAAGACGCTCAGCTGTATGGCGGAATTTCAACTTTCAGCAAGGTTGCTACTAAATACCGCATGTAAATATTGAAAAGGGAAACGGATCATAAACATATGCACAGAGACGTTGCTAAGAATCGAAATTATTTTCCTAGTTAGGAATTTTTATACAAAGAGAGGTATATATATGTGTGTGTATTAAAATGTCTCAAATAAATCCCTTTGGAAAAATGTACCAAACGATGGCGCGCTAAAAGCTTTTGGTCGTTTTAAAATTTGATAGTCTTCGTTTGGAGGAAGAATAAAGTGATGTTTGACCAAGCCTTCTGTGAGATTCCACCTTTTATAAAATATAGTTTCCACAATAATTATAGCTATTTATTCTCTATAGTGTTCAATGTTTAGAAGTAATGATGTCAAAATGATTTTACCATTATTATTAGAGTGATTGATTTTTTGAATTATATTTTTGTACATTATTGGTGTTTTCATATAGGATTTATTCACGTGTTATTCGATAGAATGAAGCAATACATTGCGGATGCCTACATAACGAAAATAATATTTAAATTATCTCTAAAAAGTGTGTGTCGTATTTGATCGTAATCTATAACGAATTATAAAGGATGACATTTGTATTTAACGTGGGACAATGGCCATCAGCATGGCTAGATTTTATTTATTTGTCAAGAGAGGGTTTTTGCTTCTTATATTGTGAAACAAAAAATAAAATCGACGATAAGTTTATATTTATTCCGATAGATGGCACTATCAGTAACTCTCAGTTGCACGATATGATGAGATATTAGTTTCTTAATTTCTATTTAAGTTTATATGTTGGTGAAATGGTGCACGCAACACAGGGGTGTTTGAATTATTATTATATGTTGATGAAATGGTGCACGCAACACAGGGGTGTTTGAATTATTATTATATGTTGATGAAATGGTGCACGCAACACAGGGGTGTTTGAATTATTATTATATGTTGGTGTGAAATGGTGCACGCAACACAGGGGTGTTTGAATTATTATTATATGTTGATGAAATGGTGCACGCAACACAGGGGTGTTTGAATTAGTATTATATGTTGATGAAACTCTTGGATGCTACAGTTCGGAGAACTCCTCTGAGATTTCAACAAGTGAGATGTCTTGAATAGAGCAAGACTCCAGAAATAGCATGAAGAAGTCCGAATTCCATTTCGCTATCATCAATTTACGGGTCCTATGAGGACTGATAAACTTTTAATAGGGAAATTGAAAATAGTGTAAGATATAACCAAACTTCAGTAAACGAATCCTGCATATATCCAATAGAAGGTTTGATTAAAAGTAAATAATTACAAAAATACACCTTATAAAATATCCACAAGGACGGCTAATAACATAGTTGAAATAGAAATCTAGAAAGAAGTGGTGGAATATCCTGAACCTTGGCAAGAAAACATTCAGGTCATTAAATAGACTAAATGATTAAAAAATGAAAATGTGCCCACAAAGTTTTGCATCCAAAATGTAATCTTTATTTACACGCCACAAAAAGCTATTTTGAGCCAGAAATTTTAAATGTGTTTCTTCAAACCTCCTTATACCTGTTACACTTATGCACACAACTAGTGTGCACAAACATATATAGGATTATACCTCTATACACACAACAATTACACCAGTTTCTCAATATGAGAAGAACGGAGATACCTTTCTAGTTAGCATTTATAATGGATCACATGGGGCTCTAAAACTATTCTTAAACAAACAGTCATTATAAATAAGCATTAAATTATATATTTATTTTAATGTTCTGATATTTAACTAATATATATAAATTAAAAACGAAATTGGCATTTACTGACAGCTCACATGAGTTGAAATTTGTTCCACTAGATGACAGAGCGCTGTCATCTAGAATGCTCAAGTGAGCGGTCGGTAAATGCCAATTTTGTTTTTAATTGAAACACCATTTTTCTATTGTTTCTTGTTTTTTTTTCGCATTTATATTTGATTACATTATCATTTGATTGAAAACCACTCTAACTGCTGGGATAAGAAATGAAGAGCTCAGTTCATCAACTGTGAGCTTATAGGTGCATGTCACAACTAATGTGAATAACATAATTGGGTGGATTGTTCTGGTAGAGAAAAGAAATAGAAGTCAAATTTTACTTTGTTTTCTATCCACACTATACGTTCCGGCAATTCTCTGTCTCATCAGGAGAATTTCCTTTTATTCTAGATAAGTATATCGATGATTTATATGTTCATCTAATATATCGTGAGACTGAATTGTTGTCTTCCGTACAATGGCAGACTTATTCATATTTAGGGAATCGAAATATTCCAATTCCATCGATTTTATAACTAGTTGTTCCTATATTTAAAGGTTGTTTATTGGAACTATCTCTCCCATTTTGTTAATCACAGGGATTTCACCAAGAGCCACAGGAGTTCAAAGCTCTCATTCAGCACATTTGTTCCCAAAGAGTAACAAGATTAGTTGAGCCTACACAGAAATCTCCTCTGTGTGCACGTTGCGTTTTTACTTTAAACAAATAATATACACTGCGTGACATTGAAAATGGAACACCAAGAAATAGTGGCCAGAAAGTGATGAAACTCGGCAGACAGAGAGAGACAGGGACGATCAATAAGTGATCTTTATTTCAAAATGATAGTCATAATACAGAGCGAGAACGGCGTCGGCTTAGTAACAAGTAGGACCACCGCGGACGGCGATGCACGCAGCAACACGTCTAGGTAGAGAGTCAATCAGAGTACGGATGGCGTCCTGAGGGATGGCTCTCCATTCCCTCTCAACCATTTGCCACAGTTCGTCTTCTGAACGCGGCTGTGGCAAGGCATGCAAACGGCGTCCAATGATGTCCCAGACGTGCTCGATTGGTGAGAGATCAGGAGAGTACGGTGGCCAGGGAAGCATCTGTACATCTTGCAGAGCTTGTTGGCTAATGCGAGCAGTGTGCGGTCGAGCGTTATCCTGCTGATAAAGGGCATTGGGTACCCCCTGAAGGTAGGGGAGTGTCACCGGTCGCAGCACATCATCAACGTATCGTTGGGCCGTCATAGTGCTCTGAATACGAAGTAAAGGTGACCTGGAATCATACGCGATTGCGCCCCAAACCATGATTCCACGTTGTCGCACGGTGGGGCGTTCCACAATTGCTGCCGGATTGGACCTTTCTCCACGTCGACGCCACACGCGTACACGGCGACTATCACTGGACAAGCAGAAACGCGACTCATCTGAGAAAACGACCCTGTGCCATTCCGTCATCCACGTCGATCTAGCCCGGCACCATTCCAAACGTTGGCGCCTATTCGGTGGGGTCAATGGCAGTCTTCTTAGCGGACGGCATGAGTGCAAGCCATTAGCAACCAATCGACGGGAAATGGTTCTGGTCGAGATGGAATGATCTAGGGTGTCTTGCACATGTTGCAGGATGGCGGTACAAGTGGATTGTGGGGCCGCAACTGCTTGTCGAAGGATACGCCGATCCACGCGTGCTGACGTCACTCTGGTTGCACCGACATTCCTATAAATTGCCACATTTCCTTGTTCCAACCATCTTCTCCACAGTCGGTGCACCGTGGACGCACCAAGGTGTGTATCAGCTAAGATTTGACGTATGGACCAACCTGCCCTTTTCAGTCCGATCACCATGCCCCTCGTAAAAGCGTCTGTCTGCTTGAACTGCCTCCGTTTACGATGACCTGGCATTCTCTGTTATTACACGTGTCTTTTGACACAAGAAAAAAAATTCTACAATGATTTTCCTTGAAGAAATAACGACACGAATACTGTCCTTTCTGCAAGTTCCTTCCCTTATATCTTACTCCATGTGCGCACGAGAGCTGCGCATTTTACATCATTTGCATAACTCGGTTAGGCGCGTCTACCCTGAAATTTGCATAATTTTCTGGCCACTATTTCTTGGTGTTCCATTTTCAATGTCATGCAGTGTATTACACATCATAAGGGAATATTTAGTCGGCTAGCCTTAGAAAGGCTTGGAATCATCTCAATTTCGTGTTAAATATTGTATAGGTGCCATAATTGTTCGGAATTATTTTTCTATAATCATAGTGCAGAAATAAGATATTATCTCCCACATATTCGAAGCAAAAGGAGTCCGGTTCATAAATATCATCAATTTCGCGGAGATGGTACAAGTTGAAGAAAACCACATGGTGTGCTCCAGTTGTTTTGGGGGAAAGGATATTAACCCAACACAAACAATAATAATGAATAAAAATGAATATACTCATATTTTTTATACCTAAGCGTAGAGGTTTTATTTTTAGTGACCCCAATGAAATGGAATGACTTTTTGTGTTACAGTCGAATGTTTAATAATTTATATACGGACAAAATTGAGAGCAAGGAAACATCTATAAATTGTAGATGCTTGTTCGCCGGTACATTTTCGAAGCATGTCTAGAAATATGCTGAAATAGGTCCCTGTGGGTGACCCACAGTGTGAATACACTGGCGGGAGAAATTGGCAATGACTGATGGCCGAATCAAAGATGACACTTGATGTTGGCCAGAAATATGACACACAAAGTCCATATAGACTTCCAGTATAAGAAAGTGAAAATTCGGAACCCATATTCCAGTATAAGAGAAGTTTGCGTCGCTGCACAGAGCCGTCGCAAGGACCTTGAAGACAATTGACGATGGGGAGGTCCAGGCTGTTAATTGGCTTGTCTAAACTCATTACCACCGTGGTCAGAAATAATAAGAGGAGAACAATGCCACGCGCGCTCTCTTTAAAACAATTAGACATTCATTAAGTTTTTAGAAAGAAGCGCAGAGGGCTATTTGTGGCTAATTGGGGGAGGGGTGGTCGATTGGACAGAGCTGACCTCACACGGTCGGCCACTACGGGGAGATGTCAGCCAGGCTGATGCATACCACAAATTTAGAGGACGATAAACAAGAATCTTTATCGAAATATTTCTCTTAAAAACCGTGGATTTGAATATTCCTTTTTACAGCCTCTACATTCCTCTTTTCGTGTCACTTTTTCATTATAGGAGAGACTAAATTCGCGTCTTTTTTGTGAAGTTGATTCAGTGCTATTCCTTATGATTTGAAGTTCACCTTGAGACGCGGGGCGACATCTTACCGATTTATTATTTCACTGTCAAATTTGGAGGCAATATCAAGTCTCATACCTTCCATTACCGTATTCTAAACGTATATACCAGGAATGGGGTTAGCTTAAGTTTGAGAGAGTTCTTTTAAAAATATATATATTTTAAAGGACGCAATAATACGAAGGTTTTTATTTTGGCTGTGAATTAAGGTGAAATGACCAAAAATTCGCATTACATTAGAGTATTTTTTCAACTCCAATGTTGAAAGTATGTATAAAAGGAATATTTTATTTAATATTATATAGAAGAAATACACGAAGTGTGTAAAATACTTGCAGAATGAAATAACATGGGGCGCAATATATATTAAATTCAATATATTTTGACATATTATCGCCATGTGTGTCCCGACAGTGGAATAATTAGCCCCAGATTGTTCCAAAGGACTGTACGCAATCCAGAAGATGATGGAGAGCAAGTAACACTACTTGGCTTGTGTGGGGATTGTCTTGCTTGGGGTCTTTAGTCTTGATTGTTCCTCTCTACCTAAGGTTTCCATTGAGGCACCTGGGGTGATGCAGAAAGTTTTTTTCCAAGCTTTTAAATATTTACCTTTATAAACCTGCATATTTTTTTTCTATATAGTTTCAAGTAATTTCAGACACACAGGAACATTGTGCTGCGTCTCTTTCTACTTAAAAGTGAGTACGACCAACCTGCAAAATGTCTTTCCTGATTTTTGCCTATAGGTTTCCAAGGAATTTAATACCAATATTACCAATATTTATGTCTTTATATGCCGATATATAGGAATAATTAATAACTTGGAACAAGGGGGCTGGAGGAGGAATGGCACAAACCGTCAACAGCCACGACCGGGGAACACTTCTACCGTTAAGCACTTTTAGCTTGTTTCAGTGGCCCTTGCACAAGTTCAACCTGACCATTGAGTTCAAGTAATCGAACGGGGAACTGGCATATTGTCGAGTAAGGTCGATTTGCTTTATACATGTTCAGACATGTGGTGCACTTATAGTAAATGCATTCACCTACAACCCACCATGTGTATACTTGGGGGATCAGTAGAAAAACATCAAATAACAAGGATTATTGAGGCGACTGATATAAAAGGGACAAGCTGATAAATAAGAGTGGATTTGAAGATATAAGGTAATGAAGAAGGAGGGGTAAGAAGACAAAAGGAAGTGTTGAGACAGGGAATAAGAAAGAAGACTAAAAGATGTGCAATACCCGAAGAAAAACATCTTTATAGTGAAGGATTATCTTTTGTTCGAGAGAATCAAGAGCACAACTAAAGAAATGTTTATTTTGGATCTAATATAGAAAAGAAAAAACGTTAGGGAGGAACTATAACGGTGTGTGGGGGACCACAACAACTGGGTGATTAATGGCTGGCGCGGCTGGAATTTGCATACACGCTGGGAGCCATTAGCGGTTCCCACGCCGCTCCGCTGGGGGAAACTCGAAGATATCTAAACCGGAATACTAAACTTGACAGTGAATCCTACATTTAACTTTTCTCTAAATACAAATAACTATTTAAGCTATGATACTGATTGAGAATATCAAGTCATCAAATAATGGTATTTTTCTGGAATAAATAGAAATCAACGTTTTAGTTTATATTTATTTCTATAGATGTGGCGCAGCAGTCAAAGGCAAGCACCCTTCGGAAGAATAGTTGAATCTGGGCGGTAGAGCTGGGATAGAGATATAGTTTACTAACGACACTAACATGGAAACTCACCTGCCCAGGAAACGGCGGTTCTAAAGGCTGATGGTCGTCGGCATCTTATTTGTTTCTATGATAATTCTAAATGATGGACCAAGTCTTAATAACAATGGCCAGTCCTAGAACTGGTTCTCTCACCTGATTATATAATAAAGTGGCATTGGGGCCTCGAGTTATTAATCCTTTCTATCATCTTATATACGTTTCTGGAGTGATATTGATAAAGATGTATACACCTTCCATGGTGGGTTGTACCCTTGGATATTACATAGATTACAGTGGATGTGGATGTATCTACACATTTTTGATTATTTAAATTCTCGGAACTTCCACAATTGGTACCCATTTAGACGGTAAGCAAAGATGGTGATGGACTGACAGCAACTACTGGACACCAACAAGCAGTTGAGAGAAATTCTTTGTTTTCTATTTACACAATGTGTCAATTATTACATAATTGGTATATAGCTAATACTAATGGAACAGGTGTTTACCTCATAATTTCTAATTATACATTTCGCATAAATCTATTTGAAGGTTTAAAAAATAATACATCCTTTTCACACTTCCATTCATACAGGGACAATTTACTGCTCTAGCAAAATGTTATAATAAATCACAAACTGCACGTTAAAATTCCAAGCATGTCGCTAATACATAGAATTATACTCCATCAAAATACTATATTTATGAAAAATGTAAAAATTTGCACATCCTTTCCACAGAATATCGTTTAACAACAAACACCTTAAATTATCGACCATTTTACCGTTTAGTTAGCTTTATATGACAAGGAAAAGGGGCAATGAATTCATTTCAAAGAAAGGTTTCCATTCTTACCCTTTTAAAGAACTCGATATTGTCAGAAATTTGGTGGAGAGCCAATCGGAGCAATCCCTGGCACCATTAGCTGATGATGTGGTGCCCACACCTACCAATCAGACATTACTGGATATTAAACTCAGCATAAAAACGTTATTTGTCTTTAAATGGGACGATGTGTTGATTCCTAACGCTAGAAAGAACTTGGTATCCATTCTTATGTAGTGCTAACTTGTTTGACTCCGTTGTATGGCAGGAGGATGACATCTGGGCGGTCGGGATAGCCGAGCATATCTAAAGATGCAACGATAGATAAGTCGACAATTGCAGTATCCCACATGGACCTATTTTACCTTATAGTTGGGCCTGTACCATTGTTTAGCAACCGAGGTGCTGTAAGACTGGTAGGCTGTACCATTTATAGCAATCTCTCTCTGTGTGAAACAGATATACAAAATATATTATATATACTTCTGTGTGGTGTTTTATAAACATTTTTTTGAAAGTAGTTTAAGCCCAGAAGGAACTGGTGCAAAATAATTAAACATTTAATTAAAAAGACACATGTTGTATCAAAATATCATTTATTTTACCCATATTTTAGTTGGCTGAACGCCAACCTTTATCAAGGTGTTATAACATTTTAAAGGGATTTTTTATTTTATTATTATATTATATTTTATTTTTTATTTATTATATGTGTGTCTTTATGTTATAACATTTTGATAAAGGTTGGCGTTCGGCCAACTGAAATATTGGTAAAATAAATGATTATTTTATCCAATATATGCCTTTTTAATTGAATATTTATTTAGGGATTGCTCTATTTTAAAAATAATGAAACATGTATGTACAGGTTGCTACGTTGACCAAATGATTTTGAAAAATGAAATTAACTTGTATTTTTAAATATGTTAGGCATATAATATTGGATCAAGCCACAATAAGTAAATTTGAGCCAAATTAATCTTTCTCTTCAATTTCTCCGAGTGCAGCATTTTCTATTTCCATTGGAAGGGATGAGGGGGTGTATTTCATATACAGTTAAACCTGTCTATAGCGCCCTCTCTTGGGACTCACCAAAATAGGGTGCTATAGAGAGGGGGTGCTATAGACAGGTCACTTTTAATGTAAATCGCATCGTACTACGTATTTTAAATCGGGCGTTATAGAGAGGGAGGCGCTATTCAGAGGGGGCTCTATAGACAGGTTTAACAGTATATTCTGATAAAATTAACGAATATATCTATTTATTTTTTGTTTTCAACACATATTTCAAGTCCTTTCTAAGTGGGCCGCTAAGTTTTGAGATAAATGTATGAGTACTATATAGAGGAAAATAAGGTAGTTGAACATTACCATATGCCACAAGCTATATTTTCTCTAGATGAATTTTACCAATGTTTTTTATATATATATATTAAACATGCATATTCTATAGATACTTCATATTCAATGTATTCTATATTCTCTCTATATGTACTATTCATATATACACTTCTCATACTCAAAATATAATGTTATTCACATTATCGTAATATAAATATGTTGAACCCAACATTATAAAACGCATGATAGTTATTTAAAATAATAGTAGAGTATATTATAACTACTATGTTTATTATCAAAGTATCGGTTTACTCTGGAAAAAGTAGTTATTTCTCCCTGTTTGTTGTACGCGATAAGTAGAAGAATCACAATCCATCGATAAAGATAGTTTATAATTAGCTGTGAATACACTTGACACAACGATGCTTACCTGTGTAGTTAATGTGTAAATTCTTGATAAAGGGGCTCTGAATAGATAGGTCTATGACATCAGGTAGGCAGGAGGGTAAGAAAAGTCTGCGTTATGACAAAAACAAAAGTATTTTTACCCGGAGTTTGTGGGTTGGGGAAAGAAAGGAGTCCATCCCAGACAGCGGCAGGGGCCGCTTATCGATCTTCGACGGAAACTTTCATTAAAGGCAAGAGAATCTGTTCAGGTGACGAGGGTGAAGGTCGGGGAATCGATTTGGGATGCGGCGCAGCATCTTTGGCGTCACAGGGGCCTGTCGTGGGGATGTTGGGAATGGTCAGAGCTCCGTCCTGCTGGCCACATTATCTGATAGGAGCCCTAGTTCTGACGTGGGGATGTTGGGAATGGTCAGAGCTCCGTCCTGCTGGCCACATTATCTGAGAAGGGCCCTAGTTCTGACGTGGGGATGATGGGAATGGTCAGACCTCCGTCCTGCTGGCCACATTATCTGAGAGGGGCCCTTGTTCTGACGTGGGGATGTTGGGAATGGTCAGACCTCCATCCTGCTAGCCACATTGTCGGACAGGGGCCCTTGTTCTGAGGTGGGGATGTTGGGAATGGTCAGACCTCCATCCTGCTGGCCACATTGTCGGACAGGGGCCCTTGTTCTGACGTGGGGATGTTGGGAATGGTCAGACCTCCGTCCTGCTGGCCACATTATCTGAGAGGGGCCCTAGTTCTGACGTGGGGATGTTGGGAATGGTCAGACCTCCGTACTGCTGGCCACATTATCTGAGAGGGGCCCTTGTTCTGAGGTGGGGATGTTGGGAATGGTCAGACCTCCATCCTGCTGGCCACATTGTCGGACAGAGACCCTTGTTCTGACGTGGGGATGTTGGGAATGGTCAGACCTCCGTCCTGCTGGCCACATTATCTGAAGGGGCCCTTGTTCTGACGTGGGGATGTTGGGAATGGTCAGAACTCCGTCCTGCTGGTCACAT
The DNA here is from genome assembly GCA_030710605.1 of Cordylochernes scorpioides. Lineage (NCBI taxonomy): Eukaryota > Metazoa > Arthropoda > Arachnida > Pseudoscorpiones > Chernetidae > Cordylochernes > Cordylochernes scorpioides. The sequence goes on along the minus strand of CP092866.1, from coordinate 75,730,132 downwards.
TGTCGGACAGGGGCCCTAGTTCTGACGTGGGGATGTTGGAAGTGGCCAGAGCCCCGTTCTGCTGACGTCACTATCGGACAGGGGCCCTTGTTCTGGCTTGGGGATTTTGGAAGTGGTCAGAGCTCCGTGCTGCTGATGTAACTTTCGACTAGGGTCCATATTCTGAGGTGGGAAGGTTGTAAGTGCCACCCCAGACCTACCAGTCTTTGGAATCCCTCACTTGAAAACAATTGTAGGTGCAACTTCTAGGTCAACTTCCGTATTTTCTACCTTCAATTTTGACCTGTATAATTTTTACCAATAGCTAGAATATAATGAAGCAAATTTATTTTTTACAATTTTTATATTTCCTATTATATAATTAGAATGACGATAATATTAGTCGAATGGCTAAAATCTTTCGAAATCAAGAACACACACAGTTGTTAAATAATATCCTAATTGCTTTTAAATTATCATTTAGCAACTAAGCGTCTGTGATAATATTTGTAATACTGATAATAGTGATAGGCGATAATTATTATAATGTGTCCCAATGATGCTAATTATATTAATTAGATATATAGGTTGGTTAAGCATTCACTTAGGGACATCCCGAGCTTTCCCTTCTTTTGGGAAAATAATAGAGGTGATACACTGCTGACACCATATCTTATGTTGGATTGATGAATACTCTTTGTTAAAACATTTTTTAATATTATATATATATGAAAATTTCTACACTCACTGAAAGGAATATAAAGGATCTTGGAAAACCTGCTGGCTCATCATTGATGAACCCCTCCAAACTCACAAACCTCTCCAACTAAAGCAGTGAGTAGTCGGCTTCTACGTAAGTGATTCGAGAATAGGTTTTTATCAGACAAAATTATGAGAGAACACTTTTCATTTTCAACTTTCCAAAGTGTCTTTCCTAACATCCGAGACATTTCAGCCTTCTATGGAACCATTCACTCACCCCACTATTCTTCTGGCATGATTCCTTGATAGCCGTGTTTAAAATGAAGGCGCTTTCCAATAGGAGCGCACATTTTATTTATTTGCTGGAATTTATGTATTTATAATAACCATCCTTGCATAAATAATATTTGAATATTTTCCCTTGGGGTTACGTGGAAAGATTAAGATATTGTGATTCTAGTATTTTTTATTTGTATTTCAGACAAATGACCCGGCTTCACATGAGTTATGTGGAAAATACGGAATAGGTCTAGCAGCCTCTTATCCCGGAGGTTATTTGACCTATCCCAGGTTTGAAACAATGGCAGTGTATGCTTGTGACCAAACCCTATCGTGTCAAAATTTATCTGGAGATGTCAAATATTGCGCAAAGAACATTCGGCATATGCAAATTGACCTGATATCGAAATAATTAGCATATTCAGGTGTTGAAACTATATCAGTAACTTCTTCCAGACCTGTTTCAATATGGTATATTAAATTATTATCAAGGAATAAATCAAATGTTGTGCAAAATGTATATACGGAACAAAATTCTCTCTTTATAATAGATGTTTGAGTCGAGAGTAGGCTTTCAGTTCAAAGTACAATAAATAGGAGGGCCTGTCTGTTTAAACAACATTTAAAACTGAAATTAACGCATCAATCGAGCTAAAAAGGTTATTAGAAAATTCTCGTTCAATTGACTCTCCACTATCAAGTTGAATTTAAAAGGTATTTCTCACGACGGCAACAAATCCTTCGAGTGGGTGCAGAAGATTTATATTAAAAGCTCTCTCCGCTGTAATAATAATAATAAATAAGGCGGGGAGAGAGAGTGTGCGAAAGGAAAAATAAACAATAATGATGATAATTGTAATGATAACAATGGAGAGAGGGAGAAGGAGGGGAAAGTTGTTGAAATTATCGTTTGGAGAACAATCTGATTACACTAACGACGTTGTTGGTGTCTTCTGCATTATTTAGGATTTTCCCGCCCAAAATGATCGTCTGTCTTTCCTTTTTTCCATTTTCTTTTCCAGTAGCTAATTATTTTAATAGAGTTTCTACTCTTTATTTTTCAGCTCTATTGTTTCTTGGGTGTGTAGTTTCTAGAGTGCCAATTTTTCATTTATTTCAATTAATAAGTGTTTGCAACGAGTGGAAAAACCAAAATAACAAAGTATTTTAGAAAATGTGAATGCATTTGTTATAGCAAATAGCTTTATTCCCCTAAATTATTATATAGCATCATCTCTTATAAGCTGTACATTTTATTGTTTCAATCAAAGATTTACACTTTGTTTTTTTTTTTGTTTTTTTTTTTTGAGAAATTAATATTATACTGGTTTGTTATGATGTGTATAAAAGAGATATGCATTCATATGTTTTGTTTCTCCAAAATATTCATGTATCTATAACCATTATCCAATAAATTAAAGAAGACTAAGGAGAGAGAAGATTGGTCATAAAACCACAGCAGAACAGGTAAGAACCAGGTTTATACACGGTATAATTAGGATAGCCATATTTAAACATAAAATCTAAAAGGAAATTATATAGAAACTGAGACCAATGAAGTTAGCGTTAAACTCGGGCTAGCCTTCTGATGAAGTGCACTGAACACAGAATGGACATTTATTCATTGAGTGGAGAATATATCGACGCAAGACAGAGTGAAGAATCCGTGGTGCATTGAAGAAGGCCCAGCATGACGGGACAGGAGATATCCAACTCTCTAGATATAAGAAAGTTTAAAGTTGGTGGGAGGGTTGCCCAATGGTGTGAATCAAGGATATATGGTAGAAATGTTTGGTGAAATCGCTGATATCCGCTTTTCCTTTATTATTTCGCAAAGTACACTGGAAAATAATTTCTGTTTAACACGCACAATGCCTTTATTACGACTATTAATTTCACACAGGGATGAATATTCACCCTATATTTTCCCAAAGAGACAATATGAATAGATAAAATTGTGAAAAGGCTGGAGAACATTTGAGTTGCCCTTTCTGAAAATAGGATGAATCGTTGTGTTTGAATTGCTGTATTAAACCATGTTTGATAATTGGATGGAATTTCCTCATGAGCCATGAAAACTTCCTTCTACTCTATTGAACTGTGTGTAGAGTGGCTGGTTATAATTTGTTTTTGCCAATATGGCTGTTCATTTGTCATTCATCCGCATCTCTTCTCTCGCTCTCTCTCCTTTTCTTCTTCCGGCCACATCTCTCTAACTTTACACATCCTTCCTTTTCAATCAATCTTTCATTTTAACCGCTTCAAATCAAATTAGAGAAAACAGGTGAATTAAAATTTGAACACTATTCTATACACGAAGACATGATACAGTCTTTACATATTATGATATTCAAGACTGCATCGGATCAATTAGAAAAGATATCCTACTAAGATCTAAAGAAGTCTTGAGAAATCCAGATCTACACAATCTCCAAAAAAATGGCTTAAAGACAAGAGCAAGCATCACCACCTGTCATTATTTAATGACCACAGCAATAAACCAATTATTCAGGACGAGGTCAAAACTTATATTATTTGCACACACAATATCACAAAGTACACTTTCTGTCCAAGGCCTCTCTACCCAAGTTTGTCCTTGAAGCTTCTACTTCCTCCAGGCTTAATTTAGAAGCTGCTGCGGCTTCATTAGGCGGGGTGAGTGAGTGAGTTTCAATTACTGGAGGAAGAGCTAGAATGTAAGCGGTGCTGGAGATGGTTTTTGTTCTATTTACTCTGAAATTGCGGAGATTAAAAAACAAAGGTAGAGAGCGGTCGAAAGGTATCTTGTTTGCCAATCTGGCCGCCGCACGGTTGCATTTTGAAAAGGTATATAACTTTTGTTCTCAGTAAATGTGTGCCAAGCTTTCGGAAACCTGGCCCCTCTCTTATTAAACGGTTTTAATAAATTATGGAAATCTTAAAATTGCAATTATTATGTGCGCATGAAACTTTTTTTCTAGGCTAAACTTTTATAAATAGGGCTTATAATAGCTACTTTAGACCATCAGCACTTTAAGGTGGTAGAATTGTGTATGTAATTTGGTTTATATAATTCACTCTCCTTCACATTGTTAGGTGGACCTGAAGGTTTCAGCGCCCACTGGGGGGATGGTGATACATCATGGTCTTCTGTTCTTAATTACAAGTCTATAGGTACTGCTGGGTCAACATTCGATATTTGCGCTCTCAGCCATGGGGTAAAATATAGTCTGAGGGAACTTGGCTAAACGGAACTCGATATGGCAATGCTGTCATTTATAAAACGGTGATAACTTTTCTTTTTAAAAGAGTTTATTTATTGATTGTAATATTCACAATAAATAATTCAAAAATATCTTTGTGATTACGGGGCTGAAAACTGTGGAGAGAGCAAGCACAAGGACGTCAGCAACATGAAGAAGATTTTCCCAACCTCGGCCAATATGTTGAGGAGAAAGATTGTTTCAAGAAATGCGACACGTACTTTATCCTTTCATCATATGCTTTCGAATATATTCCGGTCTCAACCTCTGAGTTCCCTACATCGTTCCTCCAGAGCTTCTACAGGGTACCGAATTTCATATTTATTATCTTTATTTTACATATAGAGGCAAAATAGGGTGAAATTATGTGCAAATATTTATCTAGGGACTCGATTGACTTGAAGGGTGTCCCTCCAACTTTCTCTGCATCGTGCGAATCTGTGGATAACTGTGTCTGCTGGGATATAAGATCTGGTTGTATTGGTTTGGTGAGATCTTCCTCTTTTCCTGACGCCAATGTAGAGGGGATGCCAGCAAGTTTATGTCAAGAGGTTTAAAAAAAAAGGATTGTTTCTCGCGAAGAGAGCGGTGAGTAATCAACAGAGAGTATTGTGCGTCGAGATACACTGTGTTCCCAACTGACGGTCTCCGGGGACGAGCTCCAGGATCAATGAGAGTAAACCGCAGGTCCATTTCTCTCCTGGACATTGCCTGCTGGAGATTGCACTCTCTCTATCTGCCATCTTTATTTCTTTAGCTGGTATATCGTAGAATATATATTTGTTATATCGTCGGATTAGTTTAATTATACACTTATCTTACCTTTCAGGGGTCTATAATTAATGAAATTATAGTTTTCTTTTCACACAGTGAATAAATAACCAACATATATATATAAATTATTAGATATATTAAAAAGGCATATATTGGATATATAACTATCAGAATTTTTGCAAGAGTCATTTTCTATTTTTCCTTTCAAAATTTTTAAAATTATATTTAGTAATATTCTTTTAGAAATTTTGAAAGGAAAAATAGAAAATAGCCCTTCCAAAAAGTCTGATAGTTTGTCAACTTGAATTGTCATCAGGTTTGAACAATTATATTTAGTAATATTCTTTAGACATAATATTAACATGATACATTTTTAGCGCGCATAAGGCAACAAGACTAATTTTGTCTGAAGATAGCAATAGCCAAAATTTATTAATTTAGATGCTGTCTTGTGTGAGTTACCTCCGATGTGTTATATATTCAATTTTGAACAGGTTATTTAATGATTTCAGCTCTATTTCAAGAATGATGGAGAAGAATGGGGAAATAATAAATATTACTATGAGGAAAATTCGAACTTTTGACGCGTACGTTGATTTTTAAAATGAAATAAATTACCCTGCCCCCCTTACTGCATTTATCAAATAATTCAAGGGACTTGCTCATCAGTGTTGAACCCTTCATTATTTGACCATTGTTTTATTTTCAAAACGTACGCGTCAATATAGTTTGAATTTCCTATATCAATATTTATTATTCTCCAACATTCTTAGAAGAGAGCTCGAATGGTTTGTTTAAAATTGAAGATCTAACACATCAGAGGTAACTCACACAAGGCCACTTCTAAATGAATAAATCATGCGTATTACCATCTTCAGACAAAATTGGTCTTGTTGTCTTAGTTTTCTAACCTACAATCAATCCAAATTGTACCTTATCCTGATCTAACACATCATTTTTAAGGAAAGGCATCTCCTGATTGTGCAACTAAAGGTTTCCGATGACTTTCACGATCAAGAGATGCCCTTACCAACCTGATCCCAGTACAATTTCTCTTTTGTAATATGTTTACATCCTTTTTTTGTTAATTACCAAAATTCATTAATATCTTAAGTTAAAGATATTTTTCTATTATGATGAATGATATTTAGTGATATATTTCACAAGATCAAATTATATAGCATTGACATAATTACAGTCACACATCTAACTTTGAGTCAGGGCCTCTAGTGTAGTCGATGAAAAACCTGAACCGACATTACCCTTTGGTGATTTCCAGGAGCATGAAGAAATCACAACTTTTGGTTACATCGTGACCCCAGGACATAGAGCATCGGTCCAAGATGAGCATTTAAGTAAACTACTGGAAGGGACTATCATTTGGCTATGATAAGTTTGTGAATTTAGAATTCATGACTAAAAATTAAATGAATAAATAATTAATTAATTAATTAGTTTTTAACGTTTTTGTGACGATTATCGTCCCCGCCGCTTTTATATTGACTCGCTCAATTGTTCAATGGCGGTAGCTGAAATATTTATTCACCACGTTTTAGTGCATATTAATAAGATTCATTAAAAAACTGTTTTATCAATTAATTATTTAAATTTTAAATATAAGGCATAAGCGCCATCTGTATTTAGGAAAATGAATTATTTACACGCGATTTTTTTTTCAAATAAAACGAAATCCTATTATCCTTAATACGATAGAAAATCTTCGGAGGGTCTGGCTCATCAGTGATAAACTCTCCCAGCGGTTTCGCCAGTTTAATCTACCGCACCATTCTAATATTGTTTCGATTTGTTCTAATCATATATTCTGCATTATGAGTATATTAATGCTTTAAAAAATTCGAGGAAATATTTATTAGAAACCGTATTGAATATTGGGAATTCATATATTGCCTTATGGATTGCTTATCATATTTGTAATATATATTTTATTCCCATAATTAAAAATGAAAAATAGGATAACTTATCGTGTGTGCGTTTGAGAATTTCGGGTTATCAAAGAATTATAATCTGTCTCCACTTACGTGGTGATGTGAAGATATTTGCTTGGGTTTAAAGTGTTGACAAACTCCGACATTTTATCCCCTAATGCACAATTCATATTTTTCTATTCGAACTTCCTTCTTTTCAAATTGGTGTTTGCACAAAACTCCAAGAAACATTCTGTTGGGATGGAAGTTGATGGTAGGGTAAATTCACCAAATGTGGCGGCTTAGTCGCTCCACCCATGTGGGAAACTTTTCTTTGGATCGTCCTGGTGACGATTGGAAATATTGGAATATCTCAGTTATATATATGTGGGGGGAATACATATAGGATTGAACCATAAGCAAGGGACCAACTAGAGTTAAATCTTTTAAATCCTTGAAGGCCCTTTTATAGCAATAAAATATAAACTAAAGAAAACCCCTTACATGTTTATACCATTTATATGCATAATTCACATATAGAGAATATTCAATACGGGGACTAATCAAAAGCTAAGAGTATTAAAGTAAGAACAATTGATACCATAAAATTATGACATAAATCAATTTTAAAATAAATAAGAAGTTTGCAATAATGTAATTTCACACAAGATGTTGGTCATTTAGAATCCATATAGAGGAGATCTCACATATCGCTCAGAGTAAATGTTGATGTTCTGGTGTGAAAAAAGTATAATTTCAAAATATAACTTCGCCTTTTAAAGCTACATTTGTCTTTAAAGAATTCCGTCGTCCACCAGTATGATATTTATTGAGTAACGGTTGGCTATTTATATTTGGTGTACCGCGCACACGGATTAACAAATAGAATATGTGTGGTTTTGCACTTAAAAGGTGTCTAAACCTTACATTCAAGTAGAGTTGGAAGTGAACAAGACTTTCTTCGAATTTGGGGATCAGCCATTTGATACAACTCCACGTCGTCATAGCCAACAAAAAAAAAACTCAATCCTACTGTCATAAAACTCATCAAGGAAGATTTACAAATTGTAAACTTCGGTCAAGAGAGCGAGAAAGATCACAATTACTAGAATACCTTAACATTAACACACCAGAACGACAAGGAAATTTAATTCCCAACAATTTTCTCGTATTTGCATAAAATAATAGAGCGACAATTCGATAAATTTGTTATGTAACAGAATATTTTGAAATTAATCCATAAAATCATAAAATTTATTTTGTATAGCTCTTCCCTATGGAATATTGAAACTTCCTTTTTGCTTCCGACATGGATCTGGCGTGTTTCTGTCAATAATTCCTCCGGTGTCTTGAGAGTTGGTCCTCGGTAAGCTTCGCGTCTTTCAACCTCGCGTCGTAGAAAGCAGATTTTGTCGTCGTCGTTAGAACATGTCTTCTTGAAGGGAAGTTTGGCTTTAACGCGGCGGTGGAATCCTAAAATATGTCGCAATCAAATAGCGATTACATGGCCAAGAGACCTGTTCTGAGATCTTCAATTTGTCCTTCCTATACTACCTAGCACTTCCACCGAAATGTAACATACGTTAAGAAATTAGGAAAGACAATCGCTAGAATGGCAAAGCAATTATTTCAATCCCAATAATCAAAACCCCTATATACAGGAAAGAGAGTCTCAATAGGAATTGATAATCTGTTTATAGATTCCTATAAATATTCCCGTGCATTACAATATATAAATTAAAATATGGTAAAACACTATATAATATTATATAAGAGGGCGTACGTGGATCTGTAAAGAAAAAAAATTCAAAATATTTCGAGAGATTGCTCCCTCTTTATCAATTTATTGCACAGTATTATTATTATATTACTATGCAATAAATTGATAAAGAGGGAGCAATCTCTCGAAATATTTTGAGATTTTTTTTCTTTACAGATCCACGTACGCCCTTTTATATAAACTTATTGGATAGATCGCCTTTTGACTCAAACTATATAATAACTAAAGCCAATCTAAACAGACCAATATAGCGTTGCAGTCTTACAAAGCGGTCTCACTATATGTTAGATAGAGGCAGTTTCAGTTGACACAAACCTAGTTGAAGGTCAATCCTAGCCTGTACTAATTGTTCCTAGAAATAAATTGCTTGGTTCGATGCTAGGGCGGCATATAGCATTTTGGTATTGCTAAACTGGGACAATTCTATCCGAGGTCCAACTCCAGCGTAGCACCTGAACCACCAAACATAGTTGGATTGTTGAATGTCACACGGGTTCACGCCAACATATATCTGTTGTTTGAAGGCTGTCCGTACCAGGACTACCCGGGTTTGAAACCCCCGCAAAGGGTTTTGTATTTCTTTGGGTAATGAATGTCTTAACAGAGGTTGTGTTCATTTATTGATTATTAGTTTTAAATAAAAAATTGCTTCGATATATATGACCCGCGAATCTTGCAAAATTCCAAATCGGGTTCTGACACCTGTAATTGAAAATGTCGAACTGCTTTTACACATGAAAATGTATGTACATTTACAAAATAAGTACTTGCAAATCTATACCCGCCATGACAATCATAGCCTTACCACATGTAGTGGGATAAGTACCAAAACCCTACTTGGTGGAGTGGGAAATGTCACCAGAAATATGTGCCGTGTGAATCCTATTCTAAGAAGCTCCCTATAAACGACTTGATCGAGTAAGTGCAAATTAAAAGAGGAATTCTTAAAATGTGCAACTTCTTAAAGTGTCCTAACGTGCCGATAAATGGAAGCCCCAATATTCCGTCAAATGGTGAAACAGCCTCGTTCTGTGGAGTTCATCTTCTAAGGCTTCCTTTTCAAATTACTTCTATATTGGCTGTCACATTGCGACTGCCTCGAGATGGTAAATCACTCACGCGCCACAGTAGTTTACTGTAGTGAAAATTTGGTTGAAACCGTCTATCTCTCCCTTTTGGCAGTTTTTAGCTTCAGATAATTCCCCAGTTCCTGCATGGCTTTCAAGTCTCGGTAAATATTTTAAAAGGCAATCGTGCAGCGATCAAAGTATCGTGTTATGGAGGTGGCCTAAGGCAATCTGAATACCTGGGCCACACGTCTTGTAAGGGCAGCAGTGATTAGACAGCACTGCCACGAGATGTTTCAATAAACCGGTCCGAGGAGGGAGAGATCTTCAGGTGCCGGCGGCCAAGGTTTATCGATTGATGCGAGCTTTCTTCCAGGTAGCTTGCTTCCCTCACCTCTGGCATTTGAGCACTGCAGCGCACTGCTACATGCACTGTTAGCGTATGGTGGTAGATGGCGTCTACAGCGATGGCAACCTCTACCGCAATAAACCCTCTTTCCCCCTGGGTACCTTTCGTGTATATTGAATACGTGTATATTTCCAGGATAGGCCGGCTCCTAATTCAATGCAGGCAGCTGATTTAGTATTGATATACTTTCATAGAAATGTCCTTTACGTCTGGCGTTTTACATACATCGCTTTTGACAGATTGACTTTCTTTTTAAAGAAATTTCGCGACATAAGGAGTGTTATGGACATCTCTGTGATTCTTAGATATGAAAACCCGAAGTGTATATCTAATTTTGAGCGACAACACTCACTATCGCCGAGATGGATGTTGCTGTATCCTCACTGAATTTACAGGTGATTAGCCCAACTTTCACCTTGGCGTCGAGATGGAATGAGAATCAGAACCAAGACATTTTTATCTCTATCTATATATTACGTTGGTTTTGTTTTCTTGTTTCAATTGCAAGAGACCAATGTCGGCACTTGTTCCAACAAGCGTAGGTCTACATATGGGAACGTTTTGTGACTCTCTGCTATACTTTTCTTTCAGATTCGCCGCCTTCTCATATTTCCCAAGCTCCACACAAGAACTTCTTATAGGATACACTATCGAACTGATGGGTGTGTGCAGGTGCTGGACAGCCGGGAATGTCTGGTGACCCTATCCGAGGCCAAGGAAGGCATCTTCACAGAGAACTCTGGTGAGTACCTACAGTTGGTTGGATTAGGTCCGAGCCGCTCTGGACTTCGATCCATACTTGCTCTAAGCCTGCGGTGGCTGAGGCACCGCCTAAAGACATCTTCCAAAGCTCAACGAAAGATGTGTGTGACTATAAAATATATATTTTTAACTACAGTATTAAGTAATTAGAAAACATAATGCCCGTGAAAGTGATAATTGATATATGTATATATAATCTCTAAAATATTATATACTCTGGAAAATACAGGGTTCTAAAGTCGACGGCACCTTTGTTATTCCAGAAAATATAAGAGAATAGATTTGGAGTTCGGGGAAATTGTACAAAATTCATTTCGTCAATACCCATTAGCTTTGAATAGAGGGAATAATACACCGTGATTTCTGGCTCGGATCCACGGTTATAAAAATGTACAGTGCTCCCACACTGTGCTCCCAACAATCCAATATTTAAACTCCCATCAATAATTCCGGCCGGAAATTCTTCTTCCATCAAATAACCGCAGGAATTTGATTCCGCTGGAGAGAACGTGATGTTTTAACCGAATCTCACCTGTTCCTGCATTTGTCTCTGCCCCTGTACTTGTCTATGTCCCATTACCTATCAATCTTCCTGAACTGGTCTATGTCCCCGTTTTTTTCTAGTTCCCCTGATATTATTCATCTCCCTGTACTTGTCCTTGTATTTGTCCCTGAAATTATTTATCTCCACGTACTTTTCTGTCTATGTCCCTCTATTTGCTTCTATATGTACATATTTAATATTTACGTAATATTCTTGCAAGGTATAATAATAATATTTTATTTTCTCTTTTTAACATATTTATTTTATGAGCCAAAAATATAAACATATTAATTTGAATTGTAAAAGAAAATGTACCTAAACTTGTCTCGGTCCGTGTATTCCTCTATGTATGTTTTTATTTCGTACTTGTATCATTTACGACATTTTTCTTGTCCCACATCTGTTCTTGTCCACTGAATCACCTGGCGGAATTTCACAATTAACATCCCCGGCCAGGCATTCCCCTGGAATTCACTTCTACCTCGCCCTTGTTTATGCCCAGTCATTCTTGTGGCCCATAAATTTGAATAACGCCTCATTTCCATATCGCCCACAGGCAGGTCTACACAGACAGCTTCTTTAATGCCGCGGGAATGTCGATGGCTTTTAGAAGTCTTTGATGAGAAATTCTTCGATGATATATTATTGCCTAACTTGTAGTCTAAAAAGAAACCTCTCGTGAAAAAATAGTATTTTCAACCTTTTTCATGTTGTGAATTACAAGTTATGAGCTCCGACTGTATTTATTAATTAAAGCGTATTTAAACGAGGGTTTATTTTTCTTTTTTTTATGTATATTAATATTTATTAGCTCAATTTGTCAAATGAGATATTTAGTCGTGATATTATTTCTATTAAACGCCGTGGTCTCAACAAAAAATGCGTATAAAAGCTGAATATTTAAATTCCATGTTGTGTCTGGCCTCTAGTCGATCAGTCCAGAGAGATGTTGTACTTCCCTGTGTAAGTCGCTGCCTGACTTCATTGTAAAATGGGTGTTTGCATCCGAGTCCACCAAGGGTACTCTTGACAATTACAGTGGGGAATGGAGATAGCAAGCTATTGCAAAATTCTTTTATGTGAGCAATTTATGTGAAAAATGTTCAAAGCACGGGTAACTTCGATAGAACTTATGGCAGACTAGGCTTAGAGGCACAAGGTAGTTTTTTCAACATTCTGAGAGGTCTAAGGGAAGCAATTCAGAAAACAGCCCCATAAAAATTGGCAAATGGTAGTTGAATCTTACACCATGCCTGTCACACACGGCTCCTTTGATTCTGGCTTTTTTTTTTGTGAAAATAGAGATTGAAACCTTACATCAACTGCCCTGGTTTTCAGGAAATTGCGCCTAATGACTTTTCTCTTCATATTCCGTAAATTCAAATTACTAAAGAGGAGGCGCTTTGACACAAAGAATGCCATTATTGAAAAATAGCCGAGGACTAGATATTTTAAAAATCTAATAACTGTCCCGTGTGTCTCCAGAAAGGTACCGTCGTGTAGCCAACACCGTATAATGCCGATATTATGCCGATAATGACTTAATGTCTTCAATCCCTATTGGGACAGTTCATACAGTATTCAACGTCATGTTTTTAAAGCGAGAGATTATTGGGCAGGAGGAGAAAGTTCTGGAGAATTAATGCATCTCATAAAACCAGAATACGGAACCTTCAACTCCACAGAACTATATTGGCCTAGTGTAGATGGTGAAAATAGACTACATATGTTTGAGGCTACCAAGGGTTGATCTGAATGTAGGCGTTGATGTAGTGCCACACACACATTTAACGTAATAATTATTTGCCTTCTGTCTGTGTGTGTACTGTGTGGCTGAGTTTTATATCTTGATCCTTGTCTCTGAGGTAAATCTTTGACAACATTCCTGTAGATATTTATTTGATTTTTTAATCTCATTGATATGGACTCTGAGTGTGGGTTGGTCGATCTCTTTATTTGACATTCGTCTTTCGTTTCTCGGTTAGTTCTTTGATATCTTCTTAATGACATCTACAGTGTTACGTCTCACGGACAAAACACTGGAGATACATCAACAGTATACCTTCCATTGGTTGATCCCACTCTCCAACCATCTGACATCTACAGTACTACAGACGCAATACTGGAGATACACCAACAGTATACACCCCATTGATCCCACTCTCCAACTATCTGACATCTACAGTACTACAGACACAATAGTGGAGATACACCAACAGTATACTCCCCGTTGATCCCACTCCCCAACCATCTGACATCTACAGTACTACAGTCACAATAGTGGAGATACATCAACAGTATACTTCCCATTGATCCCACTCTCCAACCATCTGACATATACAGTACTACAGTCACATTACTGGAGATACACCAACAGTATATACCCTATTGATCCCACTCTCCAACCATCTGACATCTACAGTACTACAGATACAATACTGGAGCTACACCAACAGTATACTTCCCATTGAGCCCACTCTCCAACAATCTGACATCTACAGTACTACAGACACAATAGTGGAGATACATCAGCAGTATACTTCCCATTGATCCCACTCTCCCACCATCTGACATCTACAGTAATACAGACACAATACTGGAGATACATCAACAGTATACTTCCCATTGATTCCACTCTCCAACCATCTGACATCTACAGTACTACAGACACAATACGCAAAGCCGGTTTTACCCCTTCTTACTTGCATTTTTCATCACATGCTCCCGTCTCCCATAAAATTACCACCGTGAAAACTCTTTCTAAGCGCGTTTTTACTCATTGCTCCCTTCCTTTATTCAGTAGAATCGAAAAATGGATCGTTTACCTACACCTTTTATCCGCGGGTTACCCACGTAACTTTATCGATCGACATTTTTATACACCAAATCACGACAGTTCTATTCCTCCCCCGTTTAAAGATGTTTGCGTTCTTCCGTTTTCTACTACGAATTCCGACATCGGTTTTTATCTGCGTAAATTTGGCATCCGCACGTTTTTTAAAAAATCACCTTCCCTAGGCACATCGTTACGCCATCCCCTCACAAAAAGCTCCGTCAGGCCCAGCCCCCAATCTTTCTCCAATGCCATCTACAGAATACCGTGCAACGACTGTCCACAATCATACGTCGGAGAAACTGGCCGCACCATTGCCACTCGTGTCCTAGAACACGAACGAAACATCCGTTCCCACGATCGTAAGTCACTACTATATCAACACAGCCACGAATTTAACCACTCTTTTAATCTACGCAACACGATTCCGGTATACAGTGAAGTTAAGAATAAATATCAACGTTTGGTCCTGGAGGCTCTCGTGTCTAACTCCATCCCTAGTTTTAATAGGAAAATAGATCTCCCCCCTCAATATACTGCTTTTTCTAAACTTGGCCACTGACATCTTATTTCGCTTCCTTCCTTCATTGTGCCTAGATGCCTACGCTCTTCTCCCCATCCTTTTTCTCGTGTTTTACCTTTTATCCGTCATACACAGATTTTTAGTCTATTTTTTAGAAATTTCGTATTTTTTAGAAATTTCGTACTTTTATCTTTAGTTCTTATGTAAATTTCTTAATTATTTTAAATAGATGTTAGTTAGCTTTCTCTTATGCTAATTTACTGCATGTATATATTGGTTCACTTTTTCCAACCACCCATTGTACCTGATGAAGGGCAGCTGATGTCCGAAAGCTCGTAGTTCCCAATAAAGAAACTTACCACGCTGTTTACCTACTTGCTGTTTCAAAGTATACTTCCCATTGATCCCACTCTCCAACTATCTGGCATCTACAGTACTACAGACACAATAGTGGAGATACATCAACAGTATACTCCCCATTGATCCCAATCTCCAACCATCTGACATCTACGGTACTACAGACACAATACTGGAGATACATCAGCAGTATACTCCCTATTGATCCCACTCTCCAACTATCTGACATCTACAGTACTACAGATACAATACTGGAGATAAATCAACAGTATACTTCCCATTGATCCCACTCTCCAACCATCTGACATCTACAGTAATACAGACACAATACTGGAGATACATCAACAGTATACTTCCCATTGATCCTACTCTCCAACCATCTGACATCTACAGTACTACAGACACAATACTGGAGATACATCAACAGTATACTTCCCATTGATCCCACTCTCCAACAATCTGACATCTACAGTACTATAGACACAATAGTGGAGATACATCAACAGTATACTTCTCATTGATCCCAATCTCCAACCATCTGACACCTACAGTACTACAGACATAATACTGGAGATACATCAACAATATACTTCCCATTGAAACTACTCTACAACCATCTGGCATCTACAGTACTACAGACATAATACTGGAGGTACATCAACAGTATACTTCCCATTGATCCCACTCTCCAACCATCTGACACCTACAGTACTAAAGACACAATACTGGAGGTACACAGCACCTACAGTACTGCAGCACAAGCCATCACCACACCTACCGTACACCTACGGTATTCCAAGAAGTTTTTGTTGTCTTTCTCACCGCCCCTAATTGTGTAAAGTTGGGCCGCCGAGTAAATTACCTCCCCGGCTAATTAATTAAGGACTTCCTCCCCTCCCTACTGTTTTCTCAGCAACGTCCTGGGATGCCGCACTACTGTAGTGAAGTTGGCACACGACTGGATCGAAGGCATCAGAAGCGTCTATTCAACTCACACGATATAAAATGTTACTATCCACTTCAGTAACTGGAGTAAAGCTGTGAGGCGAGGTGGGAACATTCTGGCACTTTGTCAGTCGACTACCCGCAGCCATCTTGTGAATTATCTACAACGGTAGCCCCACTACGTGCCTACCAGCACAGAACATTTTGCCGGGCTACCTAAGCCAGAACCTGCTATTAAAATGTTTTAAATTCAAAGAAGAGATGGAGCTTTTTTAAAAATACAGTGTGTAGAAAATCTTTGGCGCATTTCCTTTTTTATATATCTTTTTGATGATTTCTCTCCAAAGAAGTGCCAGTTATATCTGGCTGTAGTTTCCGTTGGAGGGGGGAGGGTTATAAAGGAGGAAAAAATAATTGTTCGACAATTCAGATAAGTTCTCTAAGGAGCTTCAGTTAAAGTCGCCGTTGAGCAGAAAATTTCTGTAATTTGGCGCTAAATATAAATAAATGGAGTTAATTTTATTACCTTTTTAAGTGCCATTTATATCATCGCTGGGTTTTTTGAAATAAAAGAAAGCTATTATTCTCTCGAGTTAATGATCTCGAGAAGTGTTTCAAATATATCAATCAGTGTATGTATGGCATAATAGTTATATATATGACTTGTCCAAGCTACAGGTTGAACTGCTCTATACACAAGATGCTCTACACACGTAGCTTGGAGAGTAGTGAGCGCCAATCAAATTGTTTTCCGCCAATATTCCCCAGCCAATAAAAAACGGTTAAAACAATGTAGCGGCCGTCCCGGAGACCTCTTTATTTATTTACTTGGTCATTTTTTATTCAACGGGGCATTGTCAGACCGCTGCTGATCCCCTTCTTTTATTGATTCCTTTATCTCTTTCTTATTCTCTCTTCTTTTCGCTCGTTACATCTCCTAGCCAATCTTCAACCGTGGTCTTGCAACAGAGGTTACCATTAATACTGCGTGTAAAGTAGTTTTCTTTCTAAAAGGATAAAATTACCCTCAACCCTCTTTTTTATCCTCCGTAGTGCCACTTCGCATATCTTGGACCACACCAGAGCCTACCAGTACTGTAAATTAGTAAGTATACCTGCGGTGGATACAGGAAAAGAAGGGGATACCATTTACCCAGGTTTTGACGGACTGCGTGTGAGATAAGTTAAACTTTAATGTAACGTTTTCTTTAGAGCGCCCCAATGGAAATTCTTACAAATTAGAATTGTAAATGGGATTCACCGAGTTAACCAAAGGTCCTGAGAGGAGGAATTCTTCGGTCGAGTAAACCCTGTTGGATGAAGTTGGGATTTTCCTCTGGAGTTTCTGACCTTGGTGATGTCACTCCCTCTCGCAGCTCATATTCTCTTCAGCATCATATATATCGCGATCAAATCTTTCGGATTTTTTCAAATGAAAATCTCAAAGAGCGATGGAATTTTATTTATTTTTTATTGGGACGTTTCTTCCTTCCACATTAGAGAGGGAAAATTTTTATTTTTACCTTTTAAATAATTTCTGGGTAGCTATTGCTCACATGAATATAGGCTTCTGGATGTAAATTTTGAAGATGTATATTGAAGGTGCTTTTACTGTTCCCTAAAAATGGGACATATATAGTTCTTTATAAGTTTCTATAAAAATTTTTCTAAAAATGTTCTTCTAGAGTTGTTTTATAATTTTCTCTCAAAACAATAATATTCATTTCACCAAATGGTTATTTTTCAAATTGTGAAATCGATTCAGTTCTGAAAATATTTTCCTGCAAAATTCAAAACGTCAAATCACAGAAGAGCCCGCCTGAAGTTCCAGCCTTTCTTGGAACTGAGTTTGTACCAGTCAATAACAACGTCATCTAGGAGTCAGAATCGAAACCAATTGGAGAAATATAATTTGGACTAAGTAATGTCTTGGTGACATCACCAGTGTGTGGATTACTTTAGACGATAGGTATCACTTATTTGATTATTTCATTATGCTTGGGTGTCATCCTTTGGTATTGGAGAATGCATGCACACATCATGGTAAATATGAAATTATTTTTGGAGACTTGAAGTTTGTATAGATGATATCATGGCTTGTTCAAAAAACGGAATTTGCGTGCTCGGCGCAAAGATTATCTGATAAATGCATTGTTTTTTGATGCATTCAACAAATGTGTTTCTAAGCCATTATTGAAAGGGAATGGGCAGGTGCCTTTATTGCACATTTATTTATATATTAAACTATATTCGTGATTAAAAAGATAAAATAAGTATTTATAATGTAAATTTGTCGTTTTAATTATTGATGTTACCGTTCAAGGTGAAGCACATATTGTCCACCACATATTTAGTAATTTAACGGTAGAAGCATTACCTGCTAGTTGCGTTAGATTTGGTCCTGAAAACATGAAATACTCTTATACGGGGGGTTTTAAAATTGGGGTCTAGCAAGATGAGACGAAAGTTTCAGGAACGTACGTCTAGCTGTTACACCATCATGTCATACCATCCCTTATTGCCAGCCCCAAACCACTCTACCTAATATATGCTTTCTTTGTTTGGAAGATACATTCAAAGAGAGATGAACATATGTAGTCACCTTCCCGTCAAACAGGACGTTAAAGCGCCATCTATTGACCGTGTCTGCAAACTAGCGGACTTGAATCGGTGGCATAGCTACAACGCTAGCTTTGCCAAGCACAGAATGTAAACTTGGAGACCATGGTTTCGGGTTCATATCCCTCATCAGTCCAGAGATACTTGATATCATAAGATTTGCGAGGGATTCGGGAAATATTCAGAATTGACCAAAGAGGTGTTTAGCTGGCAAAGTGACCAGACCTAGACTGACGAGGGTCATTAGCCCGAAACTATCGTCCCCAAGCCTTCTGGGTTTGCCAAAGTTTGTTTTACGAGTTTTTCACCGAGAGACCAAAGTCCGCTAGTTTGCGGAGATGGTCAATATATGGAAACTTAGTTTCAGCTCTCTTTTAAGGTGCAATGTGGCCATTCTTTTATAATCAATATCTTCCGGTAAAATTTCTTATTTACATATATATATCTTATATAAAGAAAAAAATATATTCTGCTTGTATTTAGAATTGTTGAGATTATCTTGATTTTGGTTATCTTGAGGATTAAGCTATGGTGGTGCAGTCGTGGCATGAATCTTCTTGAAAGTAAAATAATAAAAATAGTATAGATTAAAAATTGCTTTAATTGAGCTATAAGATAAACATAATTCTGTAAAAGTACCGCCTGGCTTAAGGCGTAAGAATAAATTAAACAAAATATTATTTACATAATTACAAAGTTTTGGGTCGGCCAACGGAGAAGAACAACAATGAGTATTTATAGGGAAAGCACGACCTCTGGCGGCCGATTTAGCAGTATTTGTAACTATGAAATATATAATTTTAATAATAATAATATTTTAATATAACATTTTAAATAAAATATTTTAATATAACATTTTAAATAATACCTTTATATAATATTTCCCCCCTGTGAAAAGAATAATATGGGCAGAGAGAAAAGTGAAAAAATATATAGTTTCAAAAAAAGATAAAATGATGATAAAGAGAATAAGGTGAGAAATAAAAAGGTGATATTCCATTATCATATTGGCTTGTTGTGAGCCAATAGATTTGAAACGACATGAGAAAATGGTACACATGTATTATTAATGTAGAAAAATATATAATGGGTATTACAAAAGTATAAAATGAAAAAATGAAGAACATTGAAAACAATATGAAAAATAATTGGCAATAGATATATGGCAATGCTAAAAACATTTGATGATAAAAGGCTTTCATGAAAAAAAAAACAATAAGTTGAAGGCAAAGTTTAATTATGTACAAAGGAAAATGTGAAAACAAGAAAACATGTAAAGATGAATGAATTAATGGTAAGAATAAAGAATGATCATTTGAGAAATAGAAATAAGTTGAGGCAAAGTTTATGTACAAAAGGCAAAATGCGAAAACAAGAAAACATGTAAAGATGAATGAATTAATGGTAAGAATAAAGAATGGGCATTGAAAAAAAGAATCAAGGTGAACAAAAACAAAATTTAAAATTTACATATGTTGGTCTCGCTAAATTTACATATTGGCAGAAACGCTTTAAGATATTAATTACATATGAAATAAGTAATGGGGTAAAAATGCAAATTTTGAAAATAAAAACATTGTGAAATAAGATTAAATAGAAAAATATCAAAATCACAAAAGTTAAGGAATTTTAAATATAAGATAGAACTGTGTGTGAAGACATAAGATATAGTGGTCATATGATAAACAATAGGAAATTCTGAACATATTGTAAAAGGCTGTAGAAGGCTAATTTTGATTGTAGTTTGTCTATGGCTTGATGATGACTATGGTTACTTGTAGGTGATTATATTTCGTTAGAGAAGGCTATTTTTGATTGAGGTAGGTTATGTTTGATTTGCATAATTAAAAATGAGCTATGGTTATAGTAGGTGAAAATGACTATTTTGGATTGGTGAAAATTATGTTTGATTAGAGATTACTATGTTCGATTAGAGAAGGTTATTTTGCTTGGAGGTAGGCCATGTTTGATTGGAGATGGCTATGTTCGCTTGAATTGGGCTATGTTTGATTGGGGATGGCTATGTTCGCTTGAATTGGGCTATGTTTGATTGGGGATGGCTATGTTCGCTTGTGGAGAAGACTATGTTTGCTTGGAGATGGCTATGTTTGATTGGAGATGGCTATGTTCGCTTGAATTGGGCTATGTTTTCTTGTGGAGATGACTATGTTTTCTTGGAGATGGCTATGTTTGTTTCGAGATAGCTATGTTTGTTTCGAGATGGCTATGTTTGTTTGGAGATCGTATTTTTGAATGTAGATGGCTATCTTTGATTTTATAGGGGAAGCATGACCTCTGGCGGTCGATTTATACAGAGTATTTATATCTATGAAATATAATTTTTTTTTTAAATAAAATAACACCCTAATATAACATAATTCTAAATAAAATATTTTAATATAACATTTTAAATAATACCTTTATATAACATTTTAAATAATACCTTTATATAACATTTCCCCCTGTGAAGAAAATAATATGGGTTCATTCAGAGAAAAGTGATAAAAAATATAGTTCAAAAAAAGACGATATGATTGATAGAAAGATGAGAGGTGATATTCAATTATCATATTGGTTTTAAATATGGTAACCAATAGACAGGAAAGTAGAAAATGATGTAATGATTGTTAAAGAGAGAAAAGAAAGGTTCCATAATCGTATTGGCTTATTGTGAACCAATAGATTGGAAAAGACATGAGAAAAATGATACACATATATTATTAATGAGGAAGAAAAATAAAATGCAGAATTATTAAAAAGCATATTTAAAAAGTGAGAAATAAAAGGATGATATCCCTTGATCATATTGGCTTGTTGTGAGCCAATAGATTGGGAAAAACATGAGAAAATGACATTATTAAAAATAAGAAAAATGCATCATATTTAAATTTTCATTTATGTACTTTTGTAAATATCATGCATTTTTATTATTTTTAATATAATAGATATATATATTGTAACGTAGAAAATTAGGAAAGACAAACTTTAGGATGAACGGCAATTTATTCAAGGCACAAGCACAAACTAAAATTCATAAAATTCAAGAGAAGCAATGAGGGAAGTTTACGCAGAGTAACAAAATTTATAAAGATCATATTTAATAATCTGTTAATAAAATTATAAATACTTTGCTACAATATGTTGAATTTTCCTTCCCATTATTTATGTTGGCTGTACCATATGAAGCCTGTTCTGTAATTATTAGGGCATTTTTATACCGTAACATGCTTGTATCCTACGATACGTCGAAACCCGTAGCCTAGCTGTGACTTTACTCCTCGGGTGCCAGAGCATTAATACCTATCTAAGCCATGTGGCCAAGTATCTGTTCTGTCACATTTGTCAAGGGAAACTGTCTTTTGACACCATGACAGAGAGCCTTTGACAAAATTTGAGTTTAAAATAAAAAGAAACTGACTATTGCGACGTGTGGTATTTTTCTCTACAGAAAATAAAACATGATTCAAATAACAATAATGTTCTTTAAAACTATATTTTAATCAAAGGTCTATCCAATGATACTAAATAGATGTTGTGTACAGTTGTGAGTGAACACAAGAATCCCTGTTCTAGGGACGAGAAATGATAGAAACTACGGTATGGAACTAACTAACCACAACTACACTGGGTCACTTAGAAGTGGTTGGTGCACCCCAGTGCTAAAATTCTAATTATTATTATTTTTATCGCCGACATCCCTATATAAGATCTATTTCATCGTGTTTCTAAGGGTAGCTGTGCAGCTTTCTCTGTTATATTTACATATTTACTCAAAAAAGCCACCTTTTTATCTAATTCTAATTATTTTAATATTGCTATTGTACATTATTCATTCACCACAACCTCCTTGAAAGCAACCCTGATTATTTAAACTTATTTTTGAAATTTAAAAAGATGAAGGTGATTTCGTTTAGAATTACTCCATAACATATTCAATAAAATATTTGTATGGTACAAAGTCACCTTGAAATTTACAGTATCTTCTTATATATTTAAAACCCAGGTAGATTGCCAAAGATTTGTATATAATGGAGTTGTTTCATCTACCGCCTATGGATGGAGCAGTGTATATGTAAATTACTCATGGAAAATAGTTATTTGTTGTCTTTGGCTTCACATCGGTTGCTGGTAGATGGGACAATTCCATGTTCAAATTTAATCTACCCAAAGAGGTCTCTCATTTGTTACTACATGGAGATAATTCTGTTGTCCACTTACCTAAAAGATACTCAGCATATCAATCCTAGGGATTTGTAGTTCCGAGAAGTTCCTGCATGCCCCTGATAGATGGTTCCCCGTCGACTTCCAGCCCTCCAACCCCCCGCGGTAGTGCCATGTAGTGCATGGTTAGATCTTTTCTCTCTTTCCCCTTTCCTCTGAAGTGTGCAGTAGTGGATCCGGAACCTGGGAGCCACCTCAGCGTAGTGCCCTCGGGAGTTGTTGCAAGTAGTTCAGAAGTTGCCTCCCTTTTCTCCCCCACCTCTTTCAGTTCAGTTTGTTTGCCAGTTTCTCTCTCTCTCTTTCTACTTCCTCATTTTTGTTTTTTATTCCTTTTGTTTTGGAAATCTTGTTCTCAGATCATTTTATTTTGAATTGATTATTTTTTATGTTTGAGCCACCATGGTCTTTGTTCCGTCCCTCCCTGGCCCTGTGAGAGGCAGGGTGTGCTCACCTGACGTCCGTTTGCAGTGACTGGCAGTCCAGACGAGACCAGCTCCAGCACGCACCCCAAAGGTACTGTACGGTGGTGGTAGTGTCTAGTAGTGTCTGCCCCAGCCTGCACTAGCCTTCTTCGTGTAGTGCCGCTATTGTAGTTGTCCTTCCCCTCCCTCCCGCTGTGTTGGTCGACGGAGGCCCCGTCCTTGTACAAGTACTGTATCTACATTTAGAATGGACCGAACTCTCTCCACTTGGTATGCTATCAAAACATAACATTTGATTTTAATGTTTTCTAGTAATTTATTATTGCGTATTAATAAATTGTTCTATGTATTTATAATCCTTTTAAAATATTTTAAATGAGAGTAATATATTTCTGTGTTCAGATGTTTATATACCTTTCTAGTATTCATATATATAGTTATATACTATAGTTTTTACCTCTTTACTTTGGGTCTTATTATTCGACATGTTGTTCTCTACATCAGAACTGTCGGCACACCTGGACCTCTACAGTTTTATTTCTCCCCATTCAGTCGTATTTTAGAAAGTGCTACTGTATCCTGGTGTCAAACTGGTGGTTTCCACGACTTTGATAACTATGCACTTCCCTGGTGTTTAAAATCGGCGGATTAAACACGACCGGATTTTCACAGCTGAGAGCCAATACCTACTATATCTTCTTAGCACTGGCAATGGGTGGGTACAGCGTACAGTATCCCGACCTCCTACTTCACTCTTCGGTGGACAGTAGCCTAGAATGTCCCTACTGCACTCTACGGTGCGCAGGTCTTAGTAGCCTAGAATGTCAAAGGCCATAGTGGCCAAACATCCTAGAATGTCCCTACGGCATACAGGCCATATTAGCCAATAATGTCCCTACTGCACACTACGATACCATTGGCCTATAGACTTCGTTCTAGGCAGCCCGCCATCCTCTACGACGTAGAGGCCATCACAAATTCGAACGTTCATCTAACTAGACTTGAGATAATAGCATGGCGGTTTCCAGCGCGTTGCTTCGGTTAAAATTATAACTAACTGTAGGTATATGCCACATGTTTACATATGTAGAAGCGATTAAAGTTTTGCCCTTACTTTTTAATTACTTGCACACACAGGTGAGGTTAGACTTTTGCAAGAAATAGGTTTAAAAGGTAATCTGTTGTTTTTAAAAAAAAAGTGTTTTCCAAAACGGGTTTGGATCCCGACAGTTATCTTACGCTATCTCTACTTACTTGGTTACGTGGAACTCCCCGGGGGGAGGTGATAGCCAGGCCCATTGTTCTAAGCCTAACAATGGCAGATATTCCAGTTAACCCTGGTATCGTCCTCGACGGTAAAGAGTGGTCTACACCTTGATGGTCTCTTCTACTGTGAACTTGAATGGTTTGTCCCCCACCACATGGAGCATGGAAGTACGCAAATAGTTTTGAATAGAAATTCGAATATATCGAAACCGATATACATCGTTTGCTAATTTAGTAACCACATTTTGACAACATTCTGGTCAGAGGTCACATTCTGATGTCCTCTCACCAGTCACTGCTGTCCACTCTCCACCATGAATGGATGCCCCAGTCTAGAATCGTCGTTTTCATTTCTTGAACAATGTTATCTCTCATCGAATTTGGCCAACACTATGGATACTCTCTGCCTTAGTAAAGGAGAGGCTCTATATATGTGTGTAGTTATTACGACGTGAGCGAAGGCCGTCTACACGTGTTCGGATTGCTTGGAACTAGGACAATGTGAACAACTGCTGAGGATTTTTATTTAATTCACTCCAAGAATGTATCCAGAGGTTCCAACTTGAAAGCACTATCTTATATAAATATATATATATTAATTCCTGGTGTTATGTTTTAAAAGATCCGTACGTTGTATGTTTGTCATCGATGATGTATTTGGGGATTGGTCCGATGATACACAGGAAATATTTTTTGCTAATTGAGAGGGGACGGGATAACATTTAAGAGGGTTTGGATCATCCATTGTTGTTTGAATAGGATTATCTAGCGTCGGGGAGGGTGTGAGAATTGGGAACATCTACGAATTAGAGGTAGATTCTGGGTAAGTGAAATCGAAGTTGACACAGTTATTCTAATTAGAATGTTTCACAGTATAAGCTATGGGTAAAACTACAATAGTATTATCAGTCATATAAATATATATATATCCATATTTTTACCAATCCTTCCTTCAATGCCACGAGGTCGGTGATTAGTAATGGTTGACGTTTAGAGATAGAGGGGTATGAAAATTGGGCTCCAAGATTTCAATTTGTTTATTCAATGTCAATTTGTTCTGACAACAATGAAGTGGTAGAAAAAGGTAGAACAGTTTAATTAGATATTCTGCAGCCTATTGACGTCATCAAAGTACAAACTGTATCACTTAATAAAACTCGGACACAGGGAGCTGTTGTTATCTATGGTAGACTTGTTGTTTGGCCTGGTCCATCTGAGAGGACAGCAGCTGATGCTGCCTGGCTAGCGCTCGGCTACCGGCGTGTTGTAGATCGCCTGGAATGTCTTAAGAAAATTACTTCGAGATCAAACTACACAGATGCAAGCACAACACTCCGCCGGGAGCTCCTGGTGTTGAGTAGTGATCCTCGGTGGTACATGGGCCAGCAAGGAAGCCATCAAACTGCCCCGCGGCATTCTGAAATGTTGGTACCTTCTTAATGGATGTCTCCTGGTAACCTCAGAGAATTTGAAACCGGGTTTCTTCATTTTTAAACTATAATAGATGTCGTTGGAATAGGTACATAGTTTATATAGGCCTGAACCAATGCTATCATGCGAATTCAGACTTCATACACATTAATTATATTTACGAGTCGCACGTCTACCTAACAAGGAAACTGCATGCCACCAACGCTGGAAGCTGTTCGAGAGAGGGTAAAGAGCTCTATAGAAACCACTATTATATAAGCTATCACTAAATGTGACATGCGACATAATATTTTTTATCTAATTTATCCCCTCTAATAGATTTCAAAAATAATTTTTCAAGTCCTTTATTTTGTGTAATATTTTCGAATCATCCCAATATATTTTTAATTACAAGGGCGTTGATACTATTCCATGTAGTTGTGTAAATTTTATATAATCTATCTGCTGAAAATTTATCTCGAAAGTTTGGGGAATCTCCTGTTTAAATATCAGAAAAACAAAGTTGTCTATTTAGACAAAAGAAAAACTAGATTTAATCAAGTGCTCTTTAATTTGATTCGTTAAAGCAATTAATCTCGGAAATTGGCTGATCAGAAAAAAAAAACGTCGATTACGTAATTTGATTGGATGACACCAGCATCGTTTGGCATTTTTTGCACATCTCCCTCGAATTAACCGTCTGTTTAACTTACGTATCTTGGTAAAAAACAATTCGTTTCCAAAAATCTTTTTTTTTTTTTAAAAGAGAACATTAACCATATTTAAATTCAAGCTGAAAATATTTCAGAATTTTTTTTTATTTAAAAGGCTTTTTAATTTCTCCTTTTAGTGGTTTGATAAGAATTAAGTTAGCGCATTTCTCTTATTTTAAAAGTACAAAGTGGTTTTTATTATTTATAAAGTTATTGCAGTTTTTTTCGTTTATTCGGTGCTACTAATCGTTTGGGAGGAATAGTGTTTTTAAAATATTTAAATCATTTTCTAAATCTCTAATGGTATGTGACTATATTTTGGTACGTCCGTTGTTCGATGTATTTTGTTGTATTAAAATTGTTTATACCTTGTTTTTACATATTCAGGTCAGCTAAGTGGGGAGAAAACACGATGTGGAAACACAGTATAGAAACCCATCCAAATGCAAACTATGATTTTTCTTGTTGTTTTAGTGTTTTATCCGTTCATCCATTAAATATATAGATTATTAAAAGAGCTTACCTTGATATGTGTATGGGAGGGGGGGGAGAGAAATGCTTAACTATTCATTCTTTGTCCGTGTATTTTACTCCTCCCCGTTTTGTAAGCCGAATAAACTGACACGGAGAGGAAGCAATCGGTCGAAATTTTTTAACTTTTTACACACAGAGTATACATAGCAAGGGATTCTCTTTTTACTCTTCTCTTACTGGTTCTGTGTGAAGGTTTGAAAAGTTTTCCCATTATCGTAATACAATCAACAATAGGATATCAGCACCTCCACTACCTGAAACATTTACATTCCATAGTTTCAATAGATTATCTTTGAATTTCGCTCATTCTCAAGCATCCCTCCCATCAATCATGTTTTCCGGGGGGGGCATGATATTATTTTTACTATAGTGTCTCATAACGATGTTAGCATTCTTAACCGCAATATGTTTTCTCATAATTGAGTATCTTCAATGATATCTTTGAGCACGTGTATTTCAAAATGAATCACCTGTTGTGTGTTGTTTGTCTTCGTTACAAAACTCACATCAGTATCACAAATTGAATACAAGTATATTGTACTTGTGTATTTGTGTGCCAGTTATCGAATTAATGTTATAAATATTTTGGACACTAATGTTTCTAGGTTAGAGAGAGAGCGGTCTCTGGAGATTAGAGGGTTCCCCACTGATGAGCTAAGCCTTCTTATCTAATGTTCCATCATCACAGTAGTTTTCACATCATAGCAGGTAGTTTTAATGATTTATCCAATAAGAAACATTAGTGAACAAAATTGTATAAAATATTTACCGATGTTGATTTCTTCTATTCATTACTAATTGCTTTTGAAGTAATATGAAATGCCCCATTTTTTTTATTATTATGAAACATTGTCTATTTTTGTTAAATCTCTCTTAAACGCCATAAGCCCGATGACTTATTGGAGTCTTTTTTTTTCCTTCAAACCCCCACCTCCTGCAATTAGGAAATAAATATTTGGGAGTGATTAAAAATTTCTTTAAACGTATATAACGGCGAGACTAGAACCAACAGACCAAAGAACCACCTCGCCGGTATGTTAATAAAGAATTGGAAATTTTGCCGGGAGGATATTTATATATATAATTAAGGGTTACCTCTCCCTTCAAAATGTACGATGATAAATAGATGGCGCTCAGTAGCTAAAGAACTACATAGATTAATAAAGAAAGGTATTGCGTAAGTTTTAAATAATTTATTGTACTAGAGGTCGATTATATTAGGGAGGGCAATGGTGTGCTGTAGTGCTATCTAGATGTATTTATTCTTAGCTTGGCTAGTATTTAGTTGCGTGGCTGAAATCCAGTAATGTAGAACTAAGCGGTTTTTATTTAATTCACTTCTTCCTCGCTAGATGCTGCCTATAGATCCTAGCTGCGTTCTTTTTCCGACAGTTCTTGGCAACCTATTCTATGGTTCCCAAGTCTGTCCCAGGATGTCCCCGAGGTTCTCTGAGGACTCCGCCAGCTTGATTCACTCTGGTAACACATCTACGCAACAAAAAATTACATTGTTAGATATGTAGCCTTTAAAATGAAACCAAAGATTCAGCCTTTTTATTTATTTGCTCTATTATGTGACTCACCGAACTGTTGAAATAGTTAAAAGGGTGAAAAATATTTTGTAATATGTTTTCTTCAATATTATATATTTACCTCCTGAAGAAAAGATATAATTGAGAGTAGAAGCTACCAGTTATGTTAATCAAAATGTGTAATTACCTCAAATTTAACTTTTTTGTTACGCGTTACATATAAGAAAATGTGTGGTATAGCACTATGGTATCTAGTTATATGTGGTGTCCGCATTATTCTCCAACTGATTGTTTCTTTTCTGCTCCATGGCGTCATTAAAGGTACGCATGCGCACTTCATTTACTTTCTGCCACCGTTTATGAGGCGAGCTGACTTGAGCTCACACAGATGCGCCGTTACAGATTCTGATTGGTCGGTAGGAAGCATGCGCGAGCCAAAGTCCAATTGCCATATGAACTCGCTACTTGTTTCAACTAGCGCGGTGTTTTAAAGTTAAGTTGAAACAGATATTTAATCCTATCTCTGGTGTCAAGCACATCGATACTAAATTTCAATTTACTGTTCAGTTTAAGTTAAACAAATTCACATGTTAAGTAAGTAGAGATAAAGTTTTAAAAATAAACAATCCGACAGGCTAAGTTTTTTCACATAGTTTGGCGTTCTCACGCCCTTCCGGACTTATGTACCCGCTTCATGATTTTTTTTCAGAATGACTTAAATATATATATTTTTGTTTTTGTTGAGGTACAGCTTGCATAACGCTTATGAGGGCCAACAGCCTGACAGTACGTGTTTAGCTTTTCTTGATTTATCAAGAAAGGGTATTTGGCCAATTCTTAAAAATTTAAAAATCAACGATTAGTTGATGTTTATTCCGACAGATGGCGCAAGCCATCAGCTATTTTTAGTTTCACGATGAGGAGATGCCTTTTTCTTAATTTATTCACCTGATTCCCCAATATAATTTCACTTTTGTATACTTTTGTCCAATGAACCAATAAACGTTTGAAATTGACTTGTTTCCGTAATTAAAATCCGTGTAGTTAGGTTTCGGGCTGAGAGCCGCCGTCAACAGACTCTGAACCAATACTTAGTACATTAGAGCATTTGTTCCAAGGTCGGTTGAAGGGCTTCAGCCTGGAAGCTAGAGTCACGCGGGTTTTATAGTAAGGAAAGTTGTCGCTTTCAAACGTCTCTTGAATTGTTGATTTTTAAAACTTCGTCTCCACTTGACAACCCGCGCGATTGAAATGAAAATAAAAATAAGTTTTGTATTTGCTCAGCTATATCCGAAATTGTTTCCGTCCCATGTGTGCTGGACTAATGCAGCAGAGTACATAGCCTCAGGGTTTGAATCATGTAAAAGTAAAACTAATGGATACTCAGTTAACCTTACATCCAGGGTTGGTGTCCGGGTTGGTGACATCGGAGACAGCCAATCAACAAGGCCTTTTTATTCGACATCTCTCTCCCGCTAGTTCCTTCAAGCCTATGTAGTTTTCTTTACATCCATCTTTAGTTAGATTTAAGAACAAGGTATCGATATATTTTGGGTTTTCCGCGTACATGGGACCTACGGGAACTAATGTTCTCGTGTCATTAATGAATTAAACTGGACTTATTTCGAGGTACCTAACACACTTGCAATGTTTAATCTTTCCTACTTATAATACAACATTGTGGAATGACCCACCCATTTATCACGTGAAATAACCAAATCTGTGGTAAGCTACGGTGTGCATTTCCATTTAGGAAGTTCTGCCCGGTGTAATATCTGTATTAGGATAATGGGGTGGTTCGCTCACAGAGACTTGATCCTACATTAGTAGAGATATATTTATGACGTCCAACAGTAATGGGGTCTCTCTGGACGATAAACCTTTTTAACAACCAGAACCTGGGCTCGGAAGCAGCTGTTGTTGTTGATAAATGCACAAGTCAAAATATATAGTGCGTTACACCCAGAACGTGATAGAAAAACAAGGAATTTTTGGCTCAAATTAACTAGCACGTAATTGATGAGAATACATTTTGGACGGAAACGTATTAAAAATAGATGAATTTGATTGATTTTTATGTTTAAAAATCATTCGGTGTATGTAATCTCCTGGGAATTCATTCCAATTTCCATGTTATTTCGACCGTCCGTTCTGAGCGTAACACTATCAACCAGTGTATTAAAGTGCTTCAATCCATATTCTAGCACAGGTTCTACCGCGTCAGTGGGTGTAAGGAACCAAACAGGATCCCTTGAAGTCAAACTGCTCTCTACATGTGTAGACATGTCTTTTTCTGCAGCATTACTTCTATGTGGGATATGATTACAAATTTTCAATGCAACATGTTTGGACCAATGTAGTTTTGCCACTATTTCTCTCTCTCTCTCACGCTTGTTCGGCGGTACATATACTAAAATTGGAACGATACAGAGAAGATTAGCATGGCCCTGCGCAAGGATGACACGCAAAATCGTGAAGCGTTCTCTCTCTCTCTCTCGGCCGTGCGGCCACGCGGCGCGCGAGCTCCGCGTTTTTTTGAGTCTGAGATGGAGGCCATGGAGACTAATAACCCCTTTGGGGTATTGGCTGAAAGCCAGGAGAATGGGCTGCAAGCCCATATAAACTCCACAGAAAACCCTCAAGGCTCCACCGAAATATCGGCAAAAGAATCAGATATGGCTGAAAGCCTTTCTGACTCAAACAATCGTAAAGATGCAAATTCTGAGCCGGCGGCGGACGGTGGACATGCAAATTCTCGCCGCAATTGGGCTATTGCCCGGAACTGGACGACCAGCTTCCCGTGGCCGAAGATGGAATCTTCACCACAGTGGGTGGCTCAAAGAAGAGGCGACATGACCCTGACCATGTCAACTCGGGGGCCAAAAAGGGATGCGTCCAGGCACCGAGGATCGCTCCCAACAGCAGCAGGCCACGAGTCACGCCAAGGGCCAGCAGGGTGCACGAATGCCAGACCACCAGGCAGAAGCAGGCGACCTTCCGAGCCAGGTCGGCAGCGATGCAGGCGGACCAGTGTGTCTACCTGGAGTTCTGTCCAGACTTCACCGAGGACCAGTACTTCCTTGCGCTGGAAGCCAAGCTGGGCAAGGGCACCGTCTACCAGCTGACGAAGATGGAGGGGCAAATCCTGGTCGGCCTCTCCGGTGTCCAGCAAGCCGACAAGCTCGTGGAGGATGGGCTGGAGATCGAGGACGCCCTCCTGCGAGCTACACCACTGAAGAAGCGGGCAGAACGGATCATGATCGGGAACGTTCCGTTCTTCGTTGAAAACCTGGACCTCGTGGCAGCCCTGCGGCCCTTCGGACAGATAACATCCATCGTCCAGAAAATGAAGGAGCTGGGCGAGTCATACTGGGCTGACGCACGGCGTGAGGCCTTCATCACTTTCCGAGACGGTATGAAGCTCTCACACATCCCAGCCCGTCTCGATATCAAATCCAAAGGAGTGACTAGCCACGTGTACGTCACGTATGGTATCAAGTGCTCCTTATGCTATAAGCACGGGCACAAGCGTGCCAACTGCCCCCGGAAGACTGGTGTCCAAGAAGCTAACCTGCTTCTACACCTGGATCCCCCCGCAGGTCCAAATAACGCCGGAGGAAGGCAGTCCTCCTCCTCGAACGTCATGCCTG
This sequence comes from Cordylochernes scorpioides, assembly GCA_030710605.1. Taxonomy (NCBI): domain Eukaryota; kingdom Metazoa; phylum Arthropoda; class Arachnida; order Pseudoscorpiones; family Chernetidae; genus Cordylochernes; species Cordylochernes scorpioides. Next base: position 75,697,644 of record CP092866.1, on the reverse strand, counting down.
CTCCAGTACCAACGCCAGCCGCAGGTCCATCATCGACAGCTGCTCCGATCCCAGATGTATCACTAGAACCACCCGCAGCACCACCAACTCCAGCTACATCACCAGCTCCACCTGCAGCTCCTGCACCTGCTCCAGAGACCCTACCTACGGCTTCTGTGGACCCAGTCCCTCCTACATCAAAGCAGTGCCGTGGTGGCGCTCGGAAGACGCATAAAAAGTCCAACGTGACCCGGACGCAGCTCAACGAACTCCTTGAGCGCATTCACAGCAACATCTTGGACAAGTCTGGGCTCGAAGGGCTTGAAAGAGAAGAAGTCTTGGACGCACTAGCCTCAGTCCCCGGTCTGAAGAGCCTGATAAACAAGATCGGGAGCGAGCAGTTAACCGCCCTCAACAATACTGCCCAGGAGCTGATCGACGCCCTGCCCGACTCCAACTGCGCTCTCTACAAGCGCCTATCGGACGTTCGTGCCCAGACGAGGAGCGCCCAATGAGCTTCCGTCTGGCTTCCATCAACGCCCGCGGGCTCGCCGCTCGCGAGAGGAGCATTGAGCTCTGTCACTTCCTGCGCCAACATCACGTAGACGTCGCCTTTGTTCAGGAGACCAACACCTCGTCGCTGGATCCCATTCAACATCTGTGCCTGGGCTACAGCGCCGCCACCGTGCCCCCCGCAGCCCTCAGGGGTTCGGGCCTCGCCTGCTTCTTCGCGCCGGGGGTCGCTGTCCTGCGGCAGCGCGTCCTGTGGCCGGGAAACATCTCCATCGTCTCCATCGACGTCCGAGGCCAGGAAGTGCGTGTCATCAACTGTCACTTGTCACACATTCCTCGCGAGCGGCTTGAGCAGCTGGAGTCCATAACAGCAGCCGCGATCCAGGAGGACGCCTGGGTGGTGGGTGATCTCAACATCGACGAGCAGAGCCCGAGCGACATAACATCCGGCTCGGTGGAGGCCCTCACGGAGCTAATGGACCAGACAGCCCTCGTTGATGTAGCCACCCTCTTCGACGCCGAACACCTTCCAACCAGAGTGGCCAGCTGCAGGACTCGGGTTGACGCAGCTCGCCTGGACAGAATTCTCTTGCCATCGAGACTCCTGGAGAGAGTGACACTGTACAAGACCATCTACTACAGGCTCTCTGACCATCGAGCTGTCCTCACCCAGATGGGCTCGCCTCATTCCCCTCGCCAGCCCTGCGTGGCCGCCATGCTTCGTTCGGCTCTGGTGGATGAACATCTGCTGGCAACAATAGAAAGAACATCTGGATCTATTGCGGATATGTCCAGCGAAGCTCTTTGGATAAGATGGTCCAAGATCAAGGCCGAACTCCTGGCGGAGGTGAGATCCCTCCATGTCCCACGCGTCGCCGATGACGACCACATCTCGCGCGCCTGGCGGTATCTGCAGGCCAGACTGGAGGCAGCATCATCAGCCGCCGACTACCCATCGCTGCCCGACCTTGTGCGCTCGCTTCGCGTCCGAAGGCCCGCTGGCACGACCATCCGGGATGAAGATGGGAGCGTCATCGACGGCGGGGAGCTGCGACGACGGGCATACTCCGTCTACCAGCGCCGCTTTGCCTGTGAATCCGGCGACCCCATCGCCGCCGCTGAGTTCATCCGGGGGACGACCACCACCCTCACCCTGGAAGAGGATGATCCACTGACCCGCCCTGACATCACCGGCGCAGATATCGCGGCGGCCATCCGCCGACTACCGCTCGGAAAGGCTCCCGGGTGGGACGAATTGCCCTGCGAGTTTCTTATCACCTACGAAGACTTCTTCGTAGAGGCTCTCAGGCGCGTCTTCGAGGCCTCCAAACTCCGCGGGGCCCTGCCTTCATCGATCAGGCGCAGCACCATCTGCCTCGTCCCCAAGTCCAACGGCGGCCCTGGGCTCAGCGGCTACAGGCCGATTTCGCTCCCCACAGCTGACTACCGCGTCCTGGGCAACATCCTCCTCCAGCGTCTGCGGCCCCATCTTCCCGCCTTGGTGCCTCGGTGCCAGACATACGCTGTTCCGGGAAGGTCTCCCAGTTGGAACGTGGCGCGAGTAGCCGACGAGATCGACATGGCTACGAGGAACGGGTCGGAGCTGGCTGTCATCTCAACGGACCTAGAGTCGGCCTTCGACACCCTGGACCGCTGCTTTCTGGTGTCCCTGATGGTCTCTCTGCGGCTGCCTCCTGCCTTCGTTGAGTGGTTCCTCCTCCTGTATGCCGGGGCGGATGCGGCGGTGCGAGCCGGAGGCCTCCACACAAAGCCCTTCCATCTGCTGAACGGGGTGAGGCAGGGCTGTGCCATCAGCGCCGCTTTGTTTAGCCTCGCCACTGGCCCTCTCCTGGTGCGCCTCGAGCGTGCGCTCGGCCCCGGAAACGTCCTCGCCTACGCAGACGACATCGTGCTGCTCATCAGGCGCGACGAGCTCTTCGACGTGGTGAGAATCATCTTCGAGGACTTCCGGCGCGCTTCGGGAATAGGCGTCAACTTTGCGAAGTGTAAAGGCCTATGGTGCGGCGCCTGGCGGGCCCGCACCGACGCGCAGCTTGGCATCTCCTGGACATCGGAGCAGATCCGGGTACTGGGCTGCAACTTAACACCTGCAGTGTCATCCTCCGCCCAGGAACAACATCTCCTTGCACTTCTCGAGAGTGCTGTGGCGAGGTGGGTCCCCTTCACCCGCGGCCTCTCCTTAGTCGGTCGAGCCAGAGCCGCCAACTCGCTGGTGTTGTCCGCCGTGGTACACCATCTTCACGGCTACCTGCCCACAGACTCCACCATCGCCAAGCTGCAAGCCCGACTAGTGCGCTTTGTCTGGGGACCTCGGCGTACTACCTGGTTGCCGGGCGGCGTTCTTGCAAGGCCAGTCTCCGTGGGCGGCTTCGGACTTCTCGACATTAGGACGCAGCTTCGCCTGGCGTGCTTGAGGGGCGTGCAGACAGCGCTGCGCGGAGGCCTCAACGCCTACTCTTGGCTCGCTGTGAGTGGGACGTGGCTGACCCCTCCAACATCTGGGACATGGCATCCACCTCGGCGCCGCAGGCTCCTCAAGCTCTGGGAGGCCGTCTCGGAGATATTGGAGCTGAACCACCGGGTGCTGCCGCCACATCAGCTTCAGGAGCTCCATATCATCGGGGACTCCAGGTTCCTCCGGCCTCCAGATCTTTTGGTCGCATCGCGGTGGGCGGGAATGCGCGTTGGCGATCTCACCAGCTCTTCATCTCTCCCTCTGCGCACCACCCGCGCCGCCCTCGCTGACATCGCGGCACTCACCACCTTCTGCAGCCGGATTGTGGAAGAAAACCGGAACCACACCCACCGGGTTGACAACATCAAGGACGGCATCGTGCTGCGCGGGACGGCCACTGCGTTCCAGCGCCTAACCACCCGCACTGCCCGCCGCATGCTAGAACGTCCACGCCTGGCTGCACTGCCCATCACCCAGCTGCTAGCCCGGTGGCTTCCCCACGTCAGCATTCCCATCTCCATCAGCTGGCCTTCTCTCCGGCGAGGTGCCTTCTCGGGGCACAATGCCGACGTTGCCGTGCGGCTGGCCCTTCACGCCCTTCCCCATCCAGCGCATCCGGCCTCAGCCCGGGAGTCCTGCATCGCCTGTGGGTCCGAAGACCTATCACTGGCCCACCGCTACTGGTCCTGTAGGCGGATCAGGCCTGTCATCCTGGAGGCCTTCACCATCATCCAGCGGCCCCCTGACCTGCAGGGATGGATCTTCGGGCTTGACCTGGAGGACGACGCCCTGGCCATCCTGGCGTCTGCCAAGACCCGTATCTACAGGCACTTCCTGGGCCTGGAGATACGGGGCGTCCAAGAAGACCCTCTCATCGTCTGGAGGAGGACTCTGGCAAGATGGTGGAGCCTTCCCCAATCATAATTTCACTGTATTATATCTTTTTTTAACACAAAGCAATAACGCGCCATCTATATATATAAAATAAAAGGATTTAAAAGCGCGAATGTTTCTTTTATACATAAAACGAACTTCTACTGTCCTTACTGCGATGAAAAAAATATATTGGGAGGGCTTGGCTCATCAGTGGTGAACCCTCCCAGCGGTTTCGCCAATTTAATCCACCAGACCGCTTCTCAGAGCTCTAATATTGTATTGGATCATTCTGCTTTTATATGCTACACTGAAGGATGGAATCTTAGAAATGGTTTTTAAGTAAACTATGGACATAAGCTTATAGGACAGTAGAATTACATTCAAATATTTGCTTCGAGCAATGCTCTTCAGCAAACTATAAAGACAAGGCCAGTTAGGCATAAATTAACATAAAGCAATAACGCGCCATCTATATATATAAAATAAAAGGATTTAAAAGCGCGAATGTTTCTTTTATACATAAAACGAACTTCTACTGTCCTTACTGCGATGAAAAAATATATAAATATATTTTTATATATATTATATATAATATAATAATAAATAGTTATTTAATTTTATAGTCCAGTTTTGTATTAAGATTATCTTCACTATTATGATCATTTAAATACAAATTATAAAATTTGTAAAATGTTATTAATTTGTAGATAGAGAGAGAAAAAAAAAATCCTTTACTTCTATTACATCCTCAAGTTAATTATATATTTATAATTAATAACAATAAAAAAAATTAACAAAGTAACGTCTATTACATCGGCTTTTACACGTCATTCAGACATACTCTAATCCTATATATAGAATAATCGAAGAGATAATATATATAATAGTTAGAAAAAAGAGAGAAAGACAGAACCATGCACTTTTAATCAAACTAATAATAAGGAAAAAAAAAAAAAAGAGTTTTATAAAGAAGGTAGATAAGATTGTTAGTATATATATATATATTTTTTTATGATTTTATATTTTATCCTTTTTTTTTTTTTTTTAAAAGATTTTTAAAGGTTTTTTTATTTTATAATATGATTATAAATAGTTGTATTTAGTAATATATCTATAGTATGAATTAACATTTGTTATAAGTTTGGATATTATGTTTTGAAACCCTAATGGTAGACCAGACATACACAAAAAACTTTAAATTGAAATAAATTGGAAAAAGAGATCTGCTGGAACGGGGATCATCAGATAAAATTCCAGCGACATTTCAACCCCTTCTTTATTATGTCATAGATCTCTTTTAAACCGTATTTTATGTGTTAATATTAAGTTGTTTTAGTGAAATATTTAAATGAACATATAACAGATACAAGTGTTAACAAATTCAAACTGTAAACCTACCTTGGCCGCTGCGTCCTCCATTGTGTATATCTATTTCTGGCTGGCACATGTCGCGGGAGGGGAATGTCCCCCCACATTTCAAATTTAGACCATTTATTCAGAATTTTTTTGAACAACAAGAAAATTAAAGAAGATAGGAAAAATAGTTAAAGGAAGAAAGCTAAGTTTTATAATCTTTACAGATAGTTATATCAAAATAACTGATTTAACACTTATTCATCTTTTAATATTCCTTTAAAAAGGCAAATTATAAGAGTTTAATAAAGCTATTAATTGTGCAAATTCATCTTTATTTAACTTCCATTTTCCTCCCCAGAAATTGGAGATTAAACAAAAATGAACTATATACTTTAACACTTTAAAAATCTTGTGAAAAAATCTTTTAATCAGTTATTTAATAAAAGTTTAATTAACTGTTAAAGATTATAAATTTGTATTAGTTAATGTTAAGAGAAATTATAGAAAGTTGATTTCATAAATGGATATTTCCATTTATTTTTTTTTAAATATTTTATAATTGATATACTGTTGAAATATTTTACTTGTTTGATACTAAATTTGTTTTTAATAAATTCCATGTTTAAATTTTTAACATCTTCTATGAAATTATCTAATATATTATTTATTCTATAAAATCTTAGAAACTGACCATAATATATACCTTTACAGCAATTTAATGATATATTAGAATTCATATTACAGTATTTTATAATATTGAAATTATAATTACTCTTTTTATTATAAACTCTAACAGCACTATTTGTAAGGTCTATATTCAAGTCTAAAAAGTTAACTTTTTTGTTTCTATAAATTTTTTCATTGTTCTTAAGTTTCAAGTATTTAGGATATATTTCAGGTATTAATTTTTTAAACAGTGGATTATTAAATATTATTATGTCATCTACATATCGGAATATTTGCCAATTAATATTATTTTGTAGAAAGTATTCTCTTTCGTACCAGAACAATATTAAATTTGCTAGTAACGGACTAGAAGAAGTACCCATGGGAACGCCTTCTGATTGAATATATATTTTATTTTTAAATTCTATATAGTTAAAATTTAAAAATGTTTCCAGTAGAGTTTTTGCTGTTTTAAGATCTAATTTAAATGTTTTATATCTGTTATGAATAATTTTAATGTAGAAAGTTTTGTCATTAATTAATTCATTAAATAAATTGGTTATTTTATTATTTAGATCTCTTAAATTTATTTTAGAATATAGGTCCTCAAAGTCAAATGTGTGTACTGTTTCAATGTTTGTCCAATTGTTCATTAAATAATTAATGATTTTTTTATTTGAGTCGATAAATTTATAATTATATTTATTAGTTAATTTATTTATAATAAATTGTAGTGTTGAGGCTAATTGTATATCAATATTTTTTATGACTGAATTTATACCAGATGTGATTGTTCTGAAAGAGATAGGTTTTTTGTGTAGTTTAGGAATTATATAGAACTTTGGTATGTTTGGATTTTTGTGGTTATTATAAATTTTTAGTGAATTTTCAACATTTTTGATGTCTTTTTTGATTTTTGTGCCTGTAGTTCTAGCAAAAGTGTATTTATGATTATTATCAATTTCCTTTTTTAGTATATCGTGGTATAGATTTTTACAAATTAAAGATAAATTATTGGGACATTTATCTATAGGAGTGATAATATAGTCCTTCTGTAAATTAATTATATTTTCTTTGAAAGAAGGAATGTCTGAATTGGGTTTTGTGTATTTAAGTGTATTATTATAATAATTTATAATTTCCTTTTTAATATTATGTTTCCATTCCAGAAAAGTAAATTCTGGAATACTGTATTTTATACTAGTTTTATTTATGAAAATATCTATATCTTTTAATATAGATTTAATTGTATTATTATAATTGTGTTTAATTTGAGGTATATATTTATACCCTTTATTTAAAATTTCTTGATATTCTGGATTTAAAAAAGAAAAGTTGCTAGTTAATATATGACCTGAGTACTTATATTTATCAATATAGTTGTTGCAATTACATTTAATTTTTTTAAAATTTGCCAAATTATTAATAAATTGGTTATAATTGCAAACTAAATTACCTATATTTTTATTGTATCTCCAGATTGTTTTAAAATTTAAATTTTTTATAGGGAAAAGATTATTGATGATTTGGTTATTAAAAATATCATTAAATTTAATATGATTGAATAAATTGTTATTAAATTTAATGATAATATTAATGTTATTAGTATTTTGTTTAATTTTTCTGTATTTAAAGATGTCGTGTGTGATATCTATTAATCTGTTAGTCAGATTATGAATTTTAATATATTCTATGAGTTTGATAAATTTATTATTATTTAGTTTAAATAATGTTTTAATAAATTTATCGACGAAGTTGTTAGTGTACATTTGTTTTGGGTCCAGTAATTCTTCAGTAATTCTTCACACACGACATCTTTAAATACAGAAAAATTAAACAAAATACTAATAACATTAATATTATCATTAAATTTAATAACAATTTATTTAATCATATTAAATTTAATGATATTTTTAATAACCAAATCATCAATAATCTTTTCCCTATAAAAAATTTAAATTTTAAAACAATCTGGAGATACAATAAAAATATAGGTAATTTAGTTTGCAATTATAACCAATTTATTAATAATTTGGCAAATTTTAAAAAAATTAAATGTAATTGCAACAACTATATTGATAAATATAAGTACTCAGGTCATATATTAACTAGCAACTTTTCTTTTTTAAATCCAGAATATCAAGAAATTTTAAATAAAGGGTATAAATATATACCTCAAATTAAACACAATTATAATAATACAATTAAATCTATATTAAAAGATATAGATATTTTCATAAATAAAACTAGTATAAAATACAGTATTCCAGAATTTACTTTTCTGGAATGGAAACATAATATTAAAAAGGAAATTATAAATTATTATAATAATACACTTAAATACACAAAACCCAATTCAGACATTCCTTCTTTCAAAGAAAATATAATTAATTTACAGAAGGACTATATTATCACTCCTATAGATAAATGTCCCAATAATTTATCTTTAATTTGTAAAAATCTATACCACGATATACTAAAAAAGGAAATTGATAATAATCATAAATACACTTTTGCTAGAACTACAGGCACAAAAATCAAAAAAGACATCAAAAATGTTGAAAATTCACCAAAAATTTATAATAACCACAAAAATCCAAACATACCAAAGTTCTATATAATTCCTAAACTACACAAAAAACCTATCTCTTTCAGAACAATCACATCTGGTATAAATTCAGTCATAAAAAATATTGATATACAATTAGCCTCAACACTACAATTTATTATAAATAAATTAACTAATAAATATAATTATAAATTTATCGACTCAAATAAAAAAATCATTAATTATTTAATGAACAATTGGACAAACATTGAAACAGTACACACATTTGACTTTGAGGACCTATATTCTAAAATAAATTTAAGAGATCTAAATAATAAAATAACCAATTTATTTAATGAATTAATTAATGACAAAACTTTCTACATTAAAATTATTCATAACAGATATAAAACATTTAAATTAGATCTTAAAACAGCAAAAACTCTACTGGAAACATTTTTAAATTTTAACTATATAGAATTTAAAAATAAAATATATATTCAATCAGAAGGCGTTCCCATGGGTACTTCTTCTAGTCCGTTACTAGCAAATTTAATATTGTTCTGGTACGAAAGAGAATACTTTCTACAAAATAATATTAATTGGCAAATATTCCGATATGTAGATGACATAATAATATTTAATAATCCACTGTTTAAAAAATTAATACCTGAAATATATCCTAAATACTTGAAACTTAAGAACAATGAAAAAATTTATAGAAACAAAAAAGTTAACTTTTTAGACTTGAATATAGACCTTACAAATAGTGCTGTTAGAGTTTATAATAAAAAGAGTAATTATAATTTCAATATTATAAAATACTGTAATATGAATTCTAATATATCATTAAATTGCTGTAAAGGTATATATTATGGTCAGTTTCTAAGATTTTATAGAATAAATAATATATTAGATAATTTCATAGAAGATGTTAAAAATTTAAACATGGAATTTATTAAAAACAAATTTAGTATCAAACAAGTAAAATATTTCAACAGTATATCAATTATAAAATATTTAAAAAAAAATAAATGGAAATATCCATTTATGAAATCAACTTTCTATAATTTCTCTTAATATTAACTAATACAAATTTATAATCTTTAACAGTTAATTAAACTTTTATTAAATAACTGATTAAAAGATTTTTTCACAAGATTTTTAAAGTGTTAAAGTATATAGTTCATTTTTGTTTAATCTCCAATTTCTGGGGAGGAAAATGGAAGTTAAATAAAGATGAATTTGCACAATTAATAGCTTTATTAAACTCTTATAATTTGCCTTTTTAAAGGAATATTAAAAGATGAATAAGTGTTAAATCAGTTATTTTGATATAACTGATATATAGCTAGCAATAAATATGTATATATATATGTTTCTATGAAAATGTTAATCTGCAAGACGCAGGTTATCATCATCCCTTTTTGATTTGTTTTTGTCACTTTTTGGCGTTCCGAAAATAAACAATAAAAGGCTGTATCAGACTTTACTAAGACAATAAAGATTTGCTAAAAATAAATGTGTACGAAGATGTTGCATTTGGCGACGAGGATATAAGAGTAAGTACCCTCGAATTTTGAAGTAAATATTTTTAGAAAATATCTTTGATTTTGCATATAATTGAAAGTAAATTTTAAAAGACACAAATTGCAAAGTTTTAGGATGCAAATTTAAGAAAGAGTGAAAAAAATGGCTAGTTACCAATTTAAGGAATATAATGAGGAAACTGAAACTTTTGAAACGTTTTATGAACGATTGGAACAGTTTCTCATATTGGAGGAGGCAGGGGATGAGAAGAAAAAGGCTTATCTCCTAACCCTCATGGGAAGTAAAACATATGGTGTTTTGAAGAATTTGTGCAGTCCTATTCTACCTAAAGATAAAACTTTTGATAACCTAATAGATATCTTGAAAAGGCACTTCTCTCCAAAGCGCTCAATTGTAGTAGAGAGGTTCATTTTTTTTAAAAGAATGCAATTAAAGGAAGAAAGCATCTCGGATTACTTGGTGGAAATTAAGCGTTTGGCTTCCTCATGCAACTTTGGAAATTTTCTGGAGGATTCTTTACGTGATAAAATGGTTTGTGGATTATATAATGCCAAAATACAAAATAGAATTTTGTCGGAGGGCGACATTTCTTTAGCTAAAGTAATTGAGATAGCATTATCTATGGAAGCGGCCGAGAAAAATACAAAATTATTTCACTTGGAGCAGGGTGAAGATTGTGTAGATAAGTTGAGGATGGAACGCAAGGTTGAATCAAATTTCCAGAATGGCAAATGTAAACATTGTGGTAAACAGCATAAAGAACTATGTAGATTTAAGGAGGCGATATGCTTTAAGTGTAATAAAAAAGGACACATTGCCTCAATATGTTGGAGCAGTAGAAGAAATCTAAGGCAACATCAGAATCAGCCGGGAAATATACATCAGATAGGAGACCAAGAAGAGGAGGAAGAGTATGTCCAGAAAATTATAAGCGTGACGATACCTGAGTATAAAATTAATTTTGCCTCAAGTGACCCTCCCTATCTGATGGAGTTAAAAGTAGAAGGAAACTTTATTAAATTTGAAATGGATACGGGTAGTGGTCTAACACTGATATCAGAAAAGGATTTTAAAAATAGTCTTCAACACTTGAAATTGGAAAAAGCGAGTATTATTGTAAGAACTTATGATGGTACCGTGGTACCCATTCTGGGTAAAATCAATGTCAAAGTGGAGTGTCAAGATATTACTTACAAACTTAGAGCGTTGGTGGTGAAAGGAGAAAAGAGGGCTTTGATGGGAAGAGAATGGATAAATAGATTGAAATTGGGCTGTTTCGCGGTAAAACATATGCCTGTGGAAATTACCATTGAGGAAATTTTGAAGGAAAATCAAGCCCTATTTGTGGAGACAACTGAACCAATAAAAGGTTTCACATTTTCAGTAAACATGTGTGATGTGAATCCAATTTTCCATAAGGCTCGTCCGGTGCCTTTCGCCATTAGGCCAGCAGTTACTGAAGCATTAGACAAAATGGTGGCTAAGGGTTATCTATGTGAGGTGGCGAGCAGTAAATGGGCCACTCCAGTGGTTGTAGTGCCGAAGAAAAATAAAGAGATCAGAATTTGCTGCGACTTCAAGGTAACTCTAAATAAATATTTGGACACTGCGGCCTATCCCCTTCCCACACAGCAAGATTTATTCTCCACATTGGCCAAGGGAAAATACTTTTCTAAATTGGACTTGAGGAACGCTTATCTGCAATTAGAGGTGGACCCAGGCACCCGACCGTTACTAACGATAAATACTCATAAAGGGCTTTTCAGGTTTAAGAGAATGCCATTTGGATTGGCAAATGCGCCCAGTTATTTTCAATCTGTAATGGATAGGGTTTTGTCAGGTATAGGAGGCGTAATTTGTTATATTGATGATGTCCTTATAGCCACAGCATCAATTGAAGAACATCTGGCGTTGTTGAAGACTATATTTGCTCGCTTGGCGAAGTATAATATCAAACTAAAGAAAGAAAAATGCCTATTTTTGCAAAAAGAAATTGAATATTTAGGACATCTTGTCACGGAAGAGGGCATCAGACCTTTAGATCATAAGGTACAAGCAATACAGAAGGCCAAAACGCCTACGAATATCTCTGAATTAAGGTCATTTCTTGGTTTGGTAAACTTTTATGGGAAGTTCATACCCAATTTGCCAGAGCTTTTGAAGCCTCTTCATGAGCTTCTTCACAAAAAACGTCCTTGGGTTTGGACAAAGGAATGTGGAGAGGCCATTGACAAGTGCAAGAATAGCATTACCTCGGAGAGGGTGCTAGTCCCTTATGATGCGACTTTGCCATTGTGTTTGGCCACTGATGCATCGCAGATTGGAGTGGGCGCTGTGTTGTCACATATTATAGAAGGCCAGGAGAGACCGATTATGTTTGCCTCACGGACTTTATCGGTAGCAGAACAAAATTATTCTCAGATTGAGAAGGAGGCTCTAGCCATTATTTATGGAGTTACCAAGTTTCATCAATTTATTTATGGAAGAAAATTTATTCTTATTACAGACCATAAGCCATTGGTGACCATTTTGGGCTCAAGATCAGGAATCCCCACCTTATCTACTTCAAGATTGCAGCGTTGGGCGCTTATTTTGTCAGCTTATACTTACGATATTAAATTTCGAAGAACTCAAGACCATGGGAATGCAGATCTTCTGTCACGTTTTCCTGTGGGCTGTGAAGAAATTCCAAGATTAAATAATGTCTATGCTTTATCCTATGTGGAAGAATTGCCGATCACAGCAGAGGAAATTGCCACGGAAACTGAAAAAGACGAAGTGCTCTCATTGCCAAATTTTATACTCAGCAAGGCTGGCCTGAAAAGGTGGCTGATCACCTCAGACCTTATTTTCAAAGGAAACTTGAGCTAACTGTAGATGGGGAGTGTTTGGTTTGGGGAATGAGAGTTGTCATTCCACCATCTCTCAGAATAAAAATGTTGAACTGTCTTCATGAGACTCATTCCGGTATGAACAAAATGAAGGCTGTAGCAAGATCACATTTTTGGTGGCCAAATCTAGATACCCAAATCGAGTTTTTGGTAAATAAGTGCAGAAGCTGTCAGCAATCCCAGGATGGGCCAAATAAAGGAAAATGGCAACCCTGGAAATGGTCAACCAGACCTTGGCAAAGAATTCACATTGATTTTGCAAATAAGGAAAACATTAATTTATTAATAGTAGTAGATAGTCATTCAAAGTGGATCGAAGCCATCCCAATGAGAGAGACCACCACACGCAAAACCATTGAGCAACTACGGCGACTTTTTTCTTCCTATGGTCTACCGGAGGAACTTGTATCTGATAATGGACCTCAGTTTACTGGTAGTGAAATGAAAGGTTTTCTGGAAGGAAATGGAATTAAACAAACATTGATCCCGGCGTACCACCCGCAAAGTAATGGCTTGGCTGAAAGAGCGGTTAGAACAATTAAGACTGCCCTGGATAAAAATAAAAGGAAAATTGGGGATACCATTCAAGACACCTTATCAAAAGTTCTTCTGGCATATCGAAGCACCCCGCATGTGACAACGGGAAAGACTCCATCAGAGCTCTTTATTGGGCGTGCGCTTCGAACCAGAGTATCGTTGATACATCCCAGCTTGGCATCTAGAGTTAGGGACCAGCAAGCCAGGCAAATGAAGTATGATCGGCGAACCCATTTGGAAGAATTCCAGATAGATGATTTAGTGTGGTGTAAAAACTTTAGAGGTGGTGATAAATGGATCCCAGGAAAAATTGTGGGCAAGAAGGGAACTAGAGTCTACACCATTTTGATCCACGGACAGGTAAAGGCCTATCACAGGGATCAAATTAGAAAAAGGTGGAGGAATGGTGAGGAAGATGAGAGTGGAGATGGAGAGCGTCAACCCGAGCACTCAAGAGGAGCAGGTCCCAGTGCCATAATCTCGGAGGTTGTACGAGACAGAGGTTATATGGAGTCGCTGTCGCCAGGACTAACTAGCCAGCGGTCGGATCAAGATTCAGAGGTTCAGAGTGATACAGACGATGGAAAGTCATTGGAGCCTCTTCGCTCGCTGGACCCCGAGGCCTTGAAAGAGGAGGGTCCTGTCCTGAGGCGGAACCCACCTCGAGCGAGGAGACCGCCTGTGAGATTTCGTGTTTGAAGAGAGAAGATGGTGATATATAGCTAGCAATAAATATGTATATATATATGTTTCTATGAAAATGTTAATCTGCAAGACGCAGGTTATCATCATCCCTTTTTGATTTGTTTTTGTCACTTTTTGGCGTTCCGAAAATAAACAATAAAAGGCTGTATCAGACTTTACTAAGACAATAAAGATTTGCTAAAAATAAATGTGTACGAAGATGTTGCAATAACTATCTGTAAAGATTATAAAACTTAGCTTTCTTCCTTTAACTATTTTTCCTATCTTCTTTAATTTTCTTGTTGTTCAAAAAAATTCTGAATAAATGGTCTAAATTTGAAATGTGGGGGGACATTCCCCTCCCGCGACATGTGCCAGCCAGAAATAGATATACACAATGGAGGACGCAGCGGCCAAGGTAGGTTTACAGTTTGAATTTGTTAACACTTGTATCTGTTATATGTTCATTTAAATATTTCACTAAAACAACTTAATATTAACACATAAAATACGGTTTAAAAGAGATCTATGACATAATAAAGAAGGGGTTGAAATGTCGCTGGAATTTTATCTGATGATCCCCGTTCCAGCAGATCTCTTTTTCCAATTTATTTCAATTTAAAGTTTTTTGTGTATGTCTGGTCTACCATTAGGGTTTCAAAACATAATATCCAAACTTATAACAAATGTTAATTCATACTATAGATATATTACTAAATACAACTATTTATAATCATATTATAAAATAAAAAAACCTTTAAAAATCTTTTTAAAAAAAAAAAAAAAAAGGATAAAATATAAAATCATAAAAAAATATATATATATATACTAACAATCTTATCTACCTTCTTTATAAAACTCTTTTTTTTTTTCCTTATTATTAGTTTGATTAAAAGTGCATGGTTCTGTCTTTCTCTCTTTTTTCTAACTATTATATATATTATCTCTTCGATTATTCTATATATAGGATTAGAGTATGTCTGAATGACGTGTAAAAGCCGATGTAATAGACGTTACTTTGTTAATTTTTTTTATTGTTATTAATTATAAATATATAATTAACTTGAGGATGTAATAGAAGTAAAGGATTTTTTTTTTCTCTCTCTATCTACAAATTAATAACATTTTACAAATTTTATAATTTGTATTTAAATGATCATAATAGTGAAGATAATCTTAATACAAAACTGGACTATAAAATTAAATAACTATTTATTATTATAATTAATTTAGATTTAGCTTGCTAATCTAATCAAATCTAACTGATATAAGTTATCATTATTATCAGTTTGCTCCTTAAGTTTTTAAAATTAGAATCACTGTTATAATTTTGTTATATAGTTTCTACACTATATTATATATAATATACATATATAATAATATACATCCAATGTTCGAAACCGAGATTGAATCAAATGTAAAAATAAACCTGCCTTTTTTCACAATGTAATCCCTATTCTCGCACAAATCCAACCCCATTAATGAGGGCAAATAACCAAACAGGACTCTGGCACATTGTAAGTGTAAAGCCGAGCTGCTTCCATACCTTAACCAATCAACAGATGGATAATCAACTTTATTGAAACTTGGCGAACTCTCAGCGCGGACACTTTCTTCTTCATGCCAAAATTCGAGACAAGCTAAAAGGAGTTAAATCAAATAATAGAAAAGTTAAAACTGTAGAATATAAAAGCCGCGCTAATTTAAAATTGATTCTGAATATGTCTTGAATATTTTCATATGGCGTGAGCTTGAAAATTTTCGTTTTTCCCCTATAGCGATATTTGGTAAGAGAGATTGTATCTTTAAATTTTCGTATATTTTGGTGGGGTAACTCCATTCTCCTACACTCATGGACAAATCTTAAGGAAGTGGAAGGTCTTTGATGTTGCCAGTCGTCTGTTTTTTTTTTTTTTTTTTGCAAGAGCCAGAGGCATTTTTTTTTTTACACTTGGTTATTTCGGGTGTCTTCAATAAAGGTCCCTGTGTATCAAATATCTCTCCGAGTTATTGTCTGAATCCCGATATACATGCTGAAAGGTTCAACTTCCTTAAGTTTTGTCAATGATTATGCTCTCTCACTCCTCCTGGCTCACCTAATACAACCCAAGTGGGGGGGGGGGGGCTAATTTACATCGTTCCCTGTGGTACATCACTCACCTTTACAAAAACATAGATTGGGGAGAGCTAATAAAGAACAAACAAACAAAAAGCCTAAAGAATAACAAACTAACTCCCCCCTGCTAACCCTAATTAACGATGCGGGAAAACAAAATTAATTTCCACATTTAATTATGACAGACCAATTAATTGTTTTTTTTTTTAAATCCGGGAAATGGTCCGCAAATTTTGGTGAGAAGTTTTAATGGAATGGACAGCTTGCCGATGTCACGTCGCCTGTCAGAGAATTGATTAGAAATATTTACGTTTGTCCCTCAGAACTGTCCGGTTAGAGATGGGATTCACTAGAACATTGCAGGCTTCCATCTAAGTCAGAGCTCCTAGACAAAAGTTTACTTCTATTGATTTATGTTCCGTAAAGTTGCATTTACCTGGTATTATATTGGCGGTCGGTTTTATAAGGAAAAATTATGATTTATGAGATTGTTTACCCATTTATCATCCCGTGTAAGATTGGGTTTTCAAAAATATATTTCACTAAAGAAAATATAATTCTAATCGAGTAGCATGCATGTGTCTGGGGAGTATAAATCACATCATAATTTGTCAGGTGAAAGAAGGCGCGATGGTCGTGCGCCTACTTTGACGTTTTCACGTGTGTACTCTTCGCTATATAGGGAAGGTATTGTTCTTTAGGAATTAGCTTACTGAATTATCTTCCTAATATATGCGAATGAGGAAATATTTCAATCTTTATGTAAATACTTGGGTGTGTGGGTGCGTTTTAATATTTAAGAAATGTTGTTGTGAAACAATCTTTAAAATTGCAACTTAAAAAAACAATGCGCGCTGTGTACACCTATCTCTGCTTTGAATAAATTAGTTTTGTTATAAAAAGAAGCCTCGATACTGTCTTGCGCGTTTTAAAACATATCGTGACATCTAATGTGGCATAAAACAAAAGAGGAAATGGACGGAGAGAGAATCAGGTGTGTGTAGTAAACATCCCTCGATCGTGGAACTGGAGGTTGCTGATGGCTTGCACCGTCTGTCGGAATAAATATCAACTAATCATCAATTTTTATTATTCTTCTGAATATTGGGGAATACCATTCCTTGATAAATTAAGCCAACTACCTACGCGTTTCAAGCTGTTGGCCCTCGTCAGCGTGGTGCAGGCTGTACCTCAACGACCAAAAAGGCTGGTCCTAAAGGCTTTTCGAAAAATCAAGAAATAGATATTTAAGGCCAAAAGTGCGTTGGGACGCAAAACTCATGAAAAATTGGACAAAAAGCAAAATTTAGTATAATTAATATCGTGGTATATGTTTGTTTCCTTCAGCTGGGCTACTGAAGCGTGTTACCTACTGTCTGTGAAAATGTCAGATTTTATAGTTCGCTACAATACATGCGTACTGTACGTTTATAATCTGTAAATGCGTGAACACCAGTTCAACAGCTTCCATCGATAACTAGGTAATAGCGATTTTTCTGTCAAAATGGGGGAACGAAGGAAGGTTCTCCCCATGCTTTACCTTCATAGACCAAACCTTTAGAGGTCCATCTCATTGTCTAGGTCTCTGATGGGACGGGCGTTAGCTTTTCCTTTTGATAATATGGTTTAGGTTAGAAAGCCAACGCAGTCTTAACGTACGGTAAGCATTGAAGTAAATATATTGTCAAAATCATCTGTTCTCTCTTTTTCTTCTTTATGGAAAATGTCATTACTTGGAATTTCTCTTTTATCAAGATGTCCGAATATTTATTACACTATTTTCACTCAATGAACTGCTGAAATACGGGCGACACTATTCCGTTATAACATTTAAAAAAAAATTCTTCGCGCGGTATCATGAATGCTCCATATTAGTGGGGAATACTTCTCCCGGGCTCTCCCTCCTGGCTTAGCTGCTCTCAGGCGTTTGTCCGTCACGAGGAGGCGCCTTCCTAGGAAATGGCATTTCCCATTCTCCTCCCTCCAGTACTTTGTAGGCCACTATACTATACTCAGCCTCAATCTGTTTCGATATTACATGATGTCTGTTTTATTGGCTCTATCCCCAGCGTCTCCCACCTGGTGACGCATTCGCAGTCTTTCTTTGTGAGTGTGGGAAGGGATAGATCAACTCTGTTTTCTTGGTAACTTTTAAAAGCTCTGAAAATGTTGAGTGCAGAGACTTATGGCAAGTTTGGTATTTCTGTTTAGAGGCATTCCCGAGTTTCACCGTCAAATGTAATGTTGTGGTATCTTGTATGAATTTTAAATATAACATGCATTTAACAAACAGATAGCGTTATGCCTTCTGTTCATAAATGTGACCTAAACAGGAATTTGTCAATCATAAACTGAATGGCTTAAAGCCATGTACAATTTCTACACAGTCCTACGTCCTAGACACCAAAAATAAACCTGATGATTCTCTAGATATTATATTAGTAGCTTAGGTGGGCTGGTAGAGCTGAGGCCCTCCCAGCTCAGGTCTTGTAGATATTACGTAGATAGAAAGCCTAAAATGATACGTAGTGACTAGAGTAGGTAGTGGTAGCTGTAGAGTGCACTCTCTATAGAAAGTTGATCTATCAGCTGAGTTGTGGCTTGGTTTTCTCTCTAACACTACATATTGCCGTTTTTACTCCTTTCTGGTTGTTACAAATACCTTTATCACTTGTTTTTTCTTACTCTTCCTTATTGATCGCCTGTATCTTCTCAAGGTTTATTTGTGGGTGTTTTAGTCACTTTTGTCTTTCATTTCTCGTTTAGTAACTTTTGTGTGTATCAATATATACACTCATGGACAAAACTTAAGAAAGTGGAAAGTCTTTGATATCGTCGGTCGTCTGTCTTTTTGAAGGAGACAGAGGCAATTTTGTTTACACCTGGTTATCTCGTGTGTCTTCAATAAAGGTCACGTTGTATCATATATATTTCAGAGTTATTGTCTGAATCCCGATACACATTCTAAAAGGTAAAACTTCCTAAAGTTTTGTCCATGAGTATATCTTTAATGTATATTTTTATAAGATAAAATGTTTTCTGATGAAATTTTCCAAATATCAATGGACAATTAATAGATAATCGTCTGAACTATGTTCTTTTTAAAGTGCAAGTTAATCTTTTTCAAAATGAAATTTCTTTTCGAAAAAAATAAAAAAAAACAAGGGTGCCGTGGTCAAAAATATTTTTTCGTCATCATTGATCTGGTAAACAAGGAAAAATTCTTTTAAAAAGACATTATTTTTAAGAAATTGTTTTTTTGTTTTTAACTACTTATTTGATTTTCTATTTAATGAAAAAAATGTAATTATTTTGCATGATTAAAATTGATACTCACACTATATTAGTCAACCATCATTAAAAACGTAGACAAAATAGGGAAATAATTGAATGCTAATAGAATTTTTCTATAATTTAAAAATGGAGTGTTTTTCTTTAGCGAAAAAGTGTAATTTTTGTAAATGTTTGTAAATAATAGAACACAATGTTTGTTGTTGGGTCACGCACACATGTTGTTTAGGAAACAGTTGAGGCATCATTTGTTTCTGCCACACTTAGTGGGAATAGATTGTTTAAAACATCTTTTCCCTTCTTTCTTTATTTAAACTGGAGTAGAAAACATGTTCCGCCGTGGCTGGTTAGTTTGATCAACTGCCGTTTGATTCTTCTGACATCCAATGATTGCAAGTCTAT
The DNA here is from genome assembly GCA_030710605.1 of Cordylochernes scorpioides. Classification (NCBI taxonomy): domain Eukaryota; kingdom Metazoa; phylum Arthropoda; class Arachnida; order Pseudoscorpiones; family Chernetidae; genus Cordylochernes; species Cordylochernes scorpioides. The sequence goes on along the minus strand of CP092866.1, from coordinate 75,677,758 downwards.
AGATGACAACATGGTCTTGTCCGATTGTTGAGACATTTCTGAGAAATGCCTCAGTAGGACTTGATCAGAGAAAACATTTCTGAATATTGGTAGAGCCTAACTTCTTTAATATAGCGTAGTACTCCACCACCTTGATATATATATATGTGCGAAATAAGAAAATAGAAAAAAGGTCAAAGCTGTTGATATTATATAAAAACAAAAAGAAAAGGCATGTCCTGACCGCTCACACAAGCATTTTCGATGGCAGAGCGCCATCTAGTGGAACAACTTTAGGCTTGTACCATGATATTTGGCCAAACATTTTTTTATTTAAATAAAGAAAAACCAACAACGGGGTTGGTTATATATCATAGAACAAGCCTAATCAACGTTTAGTTGATTTTTGTTCCACTAGATGGCGCTCTACCATCTAAAATGCTGATGTGAGTTGTCAGGATATGTCTTTTTTGTTTTTAATATATATATATACCTACGGTGCACTTTCATCTACCTCAGCGGTTCACTTGAAATATAGAAATAAAAAAAAAAATTAATGGGCTCATTCGTTAATTTTATTAACGTTGTTTTTAATTCTATTGTAATATATATATATATATATATATATATTAGTATGTTTCCCAGGCTCTAATAAATGGTGCGGCACACCTAACACAGTTTCACGGCGCGTGGAGCACTGGTATGACGATCCTTTGATTTGGTTGAGTCGGTATTAAGTAAAATGATAATATTTAACGTGGGTAAGGTAGTTTATTGTGTGACGACCTTGTTGCGGACGTGATTGTGTGAGTGCCTGTGACACTGTTGTTGACGGGGAAACGCTGTGCAGTCCACCTACTATCGAGGACCATCCAGGGCACCTACGTGAGCGAAGGAGGAGGGTTCGACTACGACCAGTCGTGGATCTGCGCCATGTAAGTAGCCTGCCCTCTCTCTATCCGCCCATGGTGCGACCACGCGGGGTGCGGCAGGTGTAACCTGGCGACCATCCAGAAACGCCATGTGGCCATCGCGCGGTTGAAGCACTCCGCCAACATGGGACGGACCTCCCACGAGGTGCGGTTCTTCATCCTCGTCCTGACGCCCAGCAAGGAGAAAGGCACAAAGAACGCTCTGGAGACCGGCCGGACATTCGCGACCATCTTTGCGGACATGGAATTTCGCCAGAGGTTGCTGGAGGTCCACTCGGAGGCGGAGTTCAAGTCCGTGCTCCTGAAGCATGCGCAGGACCTCGCGGCGGAACAGAGCAACCCTGGGAAGCGCCACCCGCAGGACTACGAGGTTCGAGGTGGGGGCAACGCCTCGCACAAGTGCCGCGTGGGGAGGGGCCTGTTCGAGGATATCAGGCGGAGGGTGTCGTTCTACACCTCCGACTACGTGGACGGTAGGTTGCCCTCTGTGAGGGAGCGTTTTTCTTTTGGGAAGTTACTTTGTGAGCTTCATGCTTATAGAGCGGAGCTTCTTGTCGGGTAAGGTGTCTGCAGGGTGGAGGTTCTTGTCTGTACAGCGGAGTTACTTTTCTTTAAGCTTCTTGTTAAAAATGTAAAAATGTGCTTTATTCCAAATTTGTCAAATTCTTTGGGGATATCAAAAAGATACCTCCTATCAACTGTCATTATTCCATGTCCTATCTGATATTTTAGTGACGATTACTAGTTGATGTAAGGTGAAGCTAGGGTTCTAGCCTTAATATTTACCCATTAAAATCTTACAGTTCATATAAATTGTAGGGACAAAATTACATTGAAGCTGTTTAGACATATGGTATCCTCGACCTACGGAATGTTGTTTTACTTATCTCCAAACTTTGCGTGAACTGGGCGAGAGAACATAGCTCCTGTGTAGCTATCAAAACATAAGATAGTCGAACTTCTATATATTGAAAATTTTGATTATTTCATGAAATATATATATATATTAAACGAACAGAACTAGAAAGTGTCACTCAGAAGGAGTATAAAAAAGACGGAATTTGGCTCTTTTGGCATGAAATGAATTATTAACTTTCGAATACAAAACTTCTGAAAATAATCAAACGTGGGCAAATTTTCATTCCTCTCTCAGAGGAAAATATCCAACAACGATAAAATAGCATACATGATCCGGGAAGCCAATTCAGATCATCAAAGCGGGAAATTGCAAGAATAGAGGGATAATTGAATTGTCTATTGGTATTTATGGAGGCTATTTACCCTCTCTTCCATACATAACCCTATACTGAATATTTTATGAAAAAATACAATTTTAAATTTATTAGCCCGTGATTTTTATCATAATTACCTCTTGCATCAATTGGAAAGGGGGGGGGAGAGACCTGTATGTATATAGAAAGGACCTTTCCATATAGGTTCCATGTATACTACAATTATATTTAAATTGCAGTAGTGTACAGCACCCTGTACGGATTAAAATTGGGGAAACCTTAACGCCACTATTTTTTATTATGATGCATTAGCGCGCCATCTGTTATGAAAATTCGAAACTATTATAGATGCGTAAGATTCTTTTAAAAATTAAACAATTTCTACTGCCCTTACTACAAAAGAAAAATTAATGGAAGGGCCTGGCTCATCATTTTTTATATTTGAAAATTATACAGACCGGCTGTAAATTTTAACGGTAACAATGTGTTGATTACAGTAAATATTCAACCTTTTGATAGAACGCAAATCCAAAATATACATAAATAGCTCGGAAAATAGAAACAGACATTTTTAAAACGTAGAAATGGAATCAAACCCTAAAATATATCTCTTCCACCATAAATAATGTCCCGTGAGTTCGTTGTTTCGAAGACTTTTGCTCCTATTCTCAAGTCACTCCAATAAGTGCCATGAACCCCTATCAGCCCAGATTTAGTTTTGAATTTGCAAAGTGGATTGTACAGAAGTAAGCAATGGGTACACAGAGGAGATCCGACAGGGTTCGACGAAGCGGCGTTATTGGAGCTAAATAAACCCATGCGTCATTCAGTAATTTGTATTATTCAATATATAGGCTATTTTTTATTACTTATTATTTATTTTTTTGTTATATAACGGAAATGTTACTTCGAACTGGATCCAGTTTTCCCCAATACCCATTCTAGAAATGATATATAGAGAAAGGAAATAATCTTGAGATTCCATAAAACTTTGATATGAAGAGAGGATCTTGATGGTGTAACAGTGAAATAGTCGATAAAATAGGCATTACATATATCTATTGATGATCCTAACCCCTTCCTCACACATGGAAGTACAGTGCGTGCTAACCATATGTACAACATCTCAAGAATAGCCGTCTCCGCAAACTTCTGAAACAGTTTAAATCTCCTCCCATGTCCACTGGATTGTCAAAAGGTGGAAAACTCGAGGGAAAGAAATTTTCTCCGTAAAATAATCTATGGGGAAGAGATCAATGAAGTTTTGTAAAATCTACTTTCAACGTAAGCACACGGCCCTGATTGTGTGCGTGATGTGGGCAATTTCTCGCACATTGTTACTCGCTTGGATTTTACAGCAAAACCCCAAAGCGGCCATCCCCAAATTTTGAAAATTCTGTCAAATTTTGTTTTCAAAACTTTTTTTCCCGAGCAGCAACCTCTTTAACACAATAGGCTCCCTACATTCCACATAACCTCCTTTGCTCACGACAATTTTCTACAAATATTTAACATTTAATAAAATTATATTACATACTCTTTGTAACCTTTAATTCTTGTCTCTTAAAAAGAAACGTACAGTATATATGTGTACTGTACAAAATTTCAGGAAATGTATTTTCCCACCGATACTTCCTAGAGCATTAACCCCCGTCGCATATGCAACCAAATATTTTTAGACCAATTAAGCCTGGAAATGTGGCGATGAAATCAATTTGATATAATCTCTCCCGCTAAAGTCTACCATTACAGAAGGAGGAGATCAAGAGTCAAATCTCCCTATAATACCAAACACTAATATATATAATTGATAAAATACACACGGTGTGAAAGAGAGAGAGAGAGAGAGATAAGTATATACTTTGTAAAAAAAATAAAATCACAAAAAAAAGGTTTAGTGACACCATAAGCCCTTCATCGTTAATTTAATATAGTACTTCGTTGTTCAATGAAACCTCTGAGCTAGAAACAAAAACACCAAGAGCTGATTTTATGTGTGTCGGGTGGTAGTTAGAAACAAATTAGCGTTCTAATGAGTCGGATACTAGTTAATATATGAATATAATAGAAACTACACCCTGGTAGACCAGAAACAACGGTCGATATAAAGATATTTCTTTATATAGAGATCAATTTAATAGAAACTACACCCTGGGAGACCAGAAACAACGGTCGCTATAGAGAAATGTCTTTATATAGAGATCAATTCAATAGAAACTACACCCCGGGAGACCAGAAACAAAGGTCGCTATAGAGAAATTTCTTTATATAGAGATCAATATAATAGAAACAACACCCTGGGAGACCAGAAACAACGGTCACTATAGAGAAATGTCTTTATATAGAGATCAATTCAATAGAGAACCTAGACCCTGGGAGACCAAAAACAACGGTCGCTATAGAGAAATGTCTTTATATAGAGATCAATTCAATAGAACCTACACCCCGGGAGACCAGAAACAACGGTCACTATAGAGAAATGTATTTATATAGAGATCAATTTAATAGAAACTACACCCCGGGAGACCAGAAACAAAGGTCGCTATAGAGAAATTTCTTTATATAGAGATCAATTTAATAGAAACAACACCCTGGGAGATCAGAAACAACGGTCGCTATAGAGATATGTCTTTGTATAGAGATCAATTTAATAAAAACTACACCCTGGGAGACCAGAAACAACGGTCGCTATAGAGAAATTTCTTTATATAGAGATCAATTTAATAGAAACAACACCCCGGGAGACCAGAAACAACGGTCGCTATAGAGAAATGTCTTTATATAGAGATCAATTTAATAGAAACTACACCCTGGGAGACCAGAAACAACGGTCGCTATAGAGAAATGTCTTTATATAGAGATCAATATAATAGAAACTACACCCTGGGAGACCAGAAACAACGGTCGCTATAGAGAAATATTTTTATATAGAGATCAATTTAATAGAAACAACACCCCGAGAGACCAGAAACAACGGTCGCTATAGAGAAATGTCTTTATATAGAGATCAATTCAATAGAACCTACACCCTGGGAGACCGGAAACAACGGTCGCTATAGAGAAATGTCTTTATATAGAGATCAATTTAATAGAACCTACACCCTGGGAGACCGGAAACAACGGTCGCTATAGAGAAATTTCTTTATATAGAGATCAATTTAATAGAAACTACACCCTGGGAGACCAGAAACAACGGTCCCTATAGAGAAATGTCTTTATATAGAGATCAATTTAATAGAAACTACACCCTGGGAGACCAGAAACAACGGTCGCTATAGAGAAATGTCTTTATATAGAGATCAATTTAATAGAAACTACACCCTGGGAGACCAGAAACAACGGTCGCTATAGAGAAATTTCTTTATATAGAGATCAATTTAATAGAAACTACTCCCTGGGAGACCAGAAACAACGGTCGCTATAGAGAAATGTCTTTATAAAGAGATCAATTTAATAGAAACTACACCCTGGGAGTCCAGAAACAACGGTCGCTATAGAGAAATGTCTTTATATAGAGATCAATTTAATAGAGAAACTACACCCTGGGAGACCAGAAACAACGGTCGCAATAGAGAAATGTCTTTGTATAGAGATCAATTTAATAGAGAAACTACACCCTGGGAGACCAGAAACAACGGTCGCTATAGAGAAATGTCTTTATAAAGAGATCAATATAATAGAAACTACACCCTGGGAGACCAGAAACAACGGTCGCTATAGAGAAATGTCTTTATAAAGAGATCAATATAATAGAAACTACACCCTGGGAGACCAGAAACAACGGTCGCTATAGAGAAATGTCTTTATATAGAGATCAATTTAATAGAGAAACTACACCCTGGGAGACCAGAAACAACGGTCGCAATAGAGAAATGTCTTTATATAGAGATCAATTTAATAGAGAAACTACACCCTGGGAGACCAGAAACAACGGTCGCTATAGAGAAATGTCTTTATATAGAGATCAATATATTAGAAACTACACCCTGGGAGACCAGAAACAACGGTCGCTATAGAGAAATGTCTTTATATAGAGATCAATTTAATAGAAACTACACCCTGGGAGACCAGAAACAAGGGTCGCTATAGAGAAATGTCTTTATATAGAGATCAATTTAATAGAGAAACTACACCCTGGGAGACCAGAAACAACGGTCGCTATAGAGAAATATTTTTATATAGAGATCAATTTAATAGAAACAACACCCCGAGAGACCAGAAACAACGGTCGCTATAGAGAAATGTCTTTATATAGAGATCAATTCAATAGAACCTACACCCTGGGAGACCGGAAACAACGGTCGCTATAGAGAAATTTCTTTATATAGAGATCAATTTAATAGAATCTACACCCTGGGAGACCGGAAACAACGGTCGCTATAGAGAAATGTCTTTATATAGAGATCAATTTAATAGAACCTACACCCTGGGAGACCGGAAACAACGGTCGCTATAGAGAAATTTCTTTATATAGAGATCAATTTAATAGAAACTACACCCTGGGAGACCAGAAACAACGGTCCCTATAGAGAAATGTCTTTATATAGAGATCAATTTAATAGAAACTACACCCTGGGAGACCAGAAACAACGGTCGCTATAGAGAAATGTCTTTATATAGAGATCAATTTAATAGAAACTACACCCTGGGAGACCAGAAACAACGGTCGCTATAGAGAAATTTCTTTATATAGAGATCAATTTAATAGAAACTACTCCCTGGGAGACCAGAAACAACGGTCGCTATAGAGAAATGTCTTTATAAAGAGATCAATTTAATAGAAACTACACCCTGGGAGTCCAGAAACAACGGTCGCTATAGAGAAATGTCTTTATATAGAGATCAATTTAATAGAGAAACTACACCCTGGGAGACCAGAAACAACGGTCGCAATAGAGAAATGTCTTTGTATAGAGATCAATTTAATAGAGAAACTACACCCTGGGAGACCAGAAACAACGGTCGCTATAGAGAAATGTCTTTATAAAGAGATCAATATAATAGAAACTACACCCTGGGAGACCAGAAACAACGGTCGCTATAGAGAAATGTCTTTATATAGAGATCAATTTAATAGAGAAACTACACCCTGGGAGACCAGAAACAACGGTCGCTATAGAGAAATGTCTTTATATAGAGATCAATTTAATAGAAACTACACCCTGGGAGACCAGAAACAACGGTCGCTATAGAGAAATGTCTTTATATAGAGATCAATATAATAGAAACTACACCCTGGGAGACCAGAAACAACGGTCGCTATAGAGAAATGTATTTATATAGAGATCAATTTAATAGAAACTACACCCCGGGAGACCAGAAACAACGGTCGCTATAGAGAAATTTCTTTATATAGAGATCGATTTAATAGAAACTACACCCTGGGAGACCAGTAACAACGGTCGCTATAGAGAAATGTATTTATATAGAGATCAATTTAATAGAAAATACACCCCGGGAGACCAGAAACAACGGTCGCTATAGAGAAATTTCTTTATATAGAGATCAATTTAATAGAAACAACACCCCGGGAGACCAGAAACAACGGTCGCTATAGAGATATTTCTTTATATAGAGATCAATTTAATAGAAACAACACCCTGGGAGACCAGAAACAACGGTCGCTATAGAGAAATTTCTTTATATAGAGATCAATTTAATATAAACTACACCCTGAGAGCCCAGAAACAACGGTCGCTATAGAGAAATTTCTTTATATAGAGATCAATTTAATAGAAACAACACCCCGGGAGACCAGAAACAACGGTTGCTATAGAGATATTTCTTTATATAGAGATCAATTTAATAGAAACAACACCCAGGGAGACCAGAAACAACGGTCGCTATAGAGAAATTTCTTTATATAGAGATCAATTTAATAGAAACTACACCCTGAGAGACCAGAAACAACGGTCGCTATAGAGAAATGTCTTTATATAGAGATCAATTTAATAGAGAAACTACACCCTGAGAGCCCAGAAACAACGGTCGCTATAGAGAAATTTCTTTATATAGAGATCAATTTAATAGAAACTACTCCCTGGGAGCCCAGAAACAACGGTCGCTATAGAGAAATTTCTTTATATAGAGATCAATTTAATAGAAACTACACCCTAGGAGACCAGAAACAACGGTCGCTATAGAGAAATTTCTTTATATAGAGATCAATTTAATAGAAACTACACCCTGAGAGACCAGAAACAACGGTCGCTATAGAGAAATGTCTTTATATAGAGATCAATTTAATAGAAACTACACCCTGAGAGCCCAGAAACAACGGTCGCTATAGAGAAATTTCTTTATATAGAGATCAATTTAATAGAAACAACACCCCGGGAGACCAGAAACAACGGTCGCTATAGAGATATTTCTTTATATAGAGATCAATTTAATAGAAACAACACCCTGGGAGACCAGAAACAACGGTCGCTATAGAGAAATTTCTTTATATAGAGATCAATTTAATAGAAACTACACCCTGAGAGACCAGAAACAACGGTCGCTATAGAGAAATGTCTTTATATAGAGATCAATTTAATAGAAACTACACCCTGAGAGCCCAGAAACAACGGTCGCTATAGAGAAATTTCTTTATATAGAGATCAATTTAATAGAAACTACTCCCTGGGAGCCCAGAAACAACGGTCGCTATAGAGAAATTTCTTTATATAGAGATCAATTTAATAGAAACTACACCCTGGGAGACCAGAAACAACGGTAGCTATAGAGAAATTTCTTTATATAGAGATCAATTTAATAGAAACTACACCCTGGGAGCCCAGAAACAACGGTCGCTATAGAGAAATGTCTTTATAAAGAGATCAATTTAATAGAAACTACACCCTGGGAGACCAGAAACAACGGTCGCTATAGAGAAATGTCTTTATATAGAGATCAATATAATAGAAACTACACCCTGGGAGACCAGAAACAACGGTCGCTATAGAGAAATATCTTTATAAAGAGATCAATTTAATAGAAACTACACCCTGGGAGACCAGAAACAACGGTCGCTATAGAGAAATGTCTTTATATAGAGATCAATATAATAGAAACTACGCCCTGTGAGACCAGAAACAACGATCGCTATAGAGAAATTTCTTTATATAGAGATCATTTTAATAGAAACTACACCCTGGAAGACCAGAAACAACGGTAGCTATAGAGAAATTTCTTTATATAGAGATCAATTTAATAGAAACTACACCCTGGGAGCCCAGAAACAACGGTCGCTATAGAGAAATGTCTCTATAAAGAGATCAATTTAATAGAAACTACACCCTGGGAGACCAGAAACAACGGTCGCTATAGAGAAATGTCTTTATATAGAGATCAATATAATAGAGAAACTACGCCCTGGGAGACCAGAAACAACGGTCGCTATAGAGAAATGTCTTTATATAGAGATCAATATAATAGAAACTACACCCTGGGAGACCAGAAACAACGGTCGCTATAGAGAAATGTCTTTATATAGAGATCAATTTAATAGTAGAAACTGTTGGGAGAATCTTAATAATTATTTTCTATTATAAGTAAAAAAACTTCTTCATTGAAGACACTAATTACAATGAAGTCAAATTACTATAAAAAGAGTTTTAGAAACTCATACGTCTCCACACAGATTCTCAACCACACTCAGATAAAGAAAATACCTATATATATATACACATAATCAACACCACAGAATAAAATAGTCCACAGATTAATATAATCATAGAATGAAAAATGAACATTTTAAATTATAAATATCAACAAATCTCCCCTTCAAATTTTCAATTTTCATTCCTCAAAAGTAACTCCACCACTTAGGCAGTTCTTAATCTTGACAGCATCCACACTCTTGGTGAGATGGTCCGCTTTCATTTCTTCGGATGGGACATGCAAAACTTCAATTTCTTCATCTTCCACAATTTGTCTTATGAAGTGACACTTTCTATTCAAGTACTTCGTACTTGCTTTCATATTTTTTGACTTAATCATTGAAATAGCATTCTGGCTGTCACAATAAACAGTAATTCGATCTTTCAAATCAATTTTTATTTCTCCAATGATGTTACGTGTCCAAATCAATTCTTCAATTCCTTCAGATAAGGCTTCTAATTCACTCTCTGCAGTTGACAAGGCAACATTTCTTTGTTTATTACTTTTCCAATTAAGTAAGTTGTTTCCCATTTCTATAACAAAACCAGAATACGATCTCGCATCAGCTGTTCTGTCCCAACTCGCATCAGTATAAGTCACAATACTTGAATCTCCCCTAGAATAAATCAATTCATAATTCATAGTTCCCTTCAAATATCTTAATATCCTCTTCAATCCATTCATGTGAACCTCTCTAGGATCTTTATTAAATCTACTCATATTGCTTATAGCATAACAAATGTCCGGTCTAGTTCTAGTTGCTATGTAAATCAACTTTCAAACAATTTCTTGATAGTAATTTTGATCAATCGATTTACTATTTTCAAATAAATCATAATTTGTAGAAATGCATAACGGAGTTTTCGAAGGATTGCAATCACGTAAATTATAGGTTTCCAATATTTCTTCAATATATTTCTTTTGATTTATAAAAATACTATCATCCCTATATTCAAATTCCATTCCAAGAAAGTTTTTTGCAGCTCCTAAATCCGTGATATCTATCTCTCTTGTTATCCTTTTCCAAATATTTTCCTCAAAATCGTCACCAGATCCTACACTTAGTATGTCATCCACATGAATTCCCAGATATAAGAAATGATTTCTAAAATTGCAATAATATAAACATGGATCATTCTCAGATTGTTTCATTCCTGCATTGGTTAATAATTCATCTAATTTCTTATTCCACATTCTACTCGCTTGTTTAAGGCCATAAATACTTTTCATTAGATAACAAATCTTGTTGTTTCCCTTTTCATATCCAGGAGGTTGAAGCATAAATATTTCCTCCTCCAAATCACCATATAAAAAAGCTGTTTGAACGTCCTTTTGCTGAGGAATAACTTTTTTCATTGCAGCTATTTTTATTAGAATTCTTATGGTCTCAGGTCTTATTGTTGGAGAATAAATTTCGTGGTAATCACTACCCAATATTTGATCATATCCAGTAGCTACTAGCCTCGCTTTGAAGTTTTTAATTGATCCATCACTATTTTTCTTAATTGAAAAAATCCACCTACTTTTGATCAATTTTTTATCTTTAGGCCTATCTATCAATCTCCAAACTTTTAACTTATTAATCCTTTGCATCTCATCTTCCATGGCTTTAATCCATTGTTTTCTATCATCAGAATTCAGTGCTTCTTGGTAATCCCTCGGACATTCAATTTCAAAAGTTCTATCAGAAACATTTTCCTTATTCTTTATTAGTCTTAATCTTTCAGATCTCCTCACACCCTTTTTTATAAGTTCTTCTTCCTCTGTTTCTCTCAAACGAAGATCTCGTTCTTCTCTCTTTTCTCTCGTCATTCCTGGTTCTGGGTCTCTTCTATGTGGAGTAATTATTTCATCAGGAGGTATTTCCTCTATTTCACTCAAATCTATATCATTTTCATCTTGAGGAATATGCTCATCATCGATGTTAAAATTTTCTACTTGGTCTTCTCTATTACCACCATAGTCTTCATTCCAGTGAGAAATCAAATTTTGGTCTTCTCTACAAAAAAAGAAAAGTTCATTTTTATCAAGATTTCTACCTCTATTATTCATTAAATAATATCCTAACTTAGCTTCATTAAATTTAACGTCTGATACTTCATGAATTTCATCCATTTCCGGTAAATATATTCTATAGCCTTTTCTTATCATACTATAGCCCATCATGATCCCTTTATGAGCTTTTGGTTCCATCTTCTTTCTCTTTTCTTTTCTAATATGAACATAAGCTTCGCTTCCCCGAACCTTTTTAAGTAAACAATGTTTGGTTTCCATCCTTTGTATATCTCGAAAGGAGTTGTATTCATTTCTTTGATTTTAATTCTATTATTTATATGAACAGCCACCTTAACACTTTCGCTCCAAAATTTTAAAGGTAATTTAGAATCAATTAGCATGGTTCTAGCTGACTCAACTATGGTTCTATTGAATCTTTCGGCTTTTCCATTGCTTTCAGGAGTATAAGCTGTAGTAAATTCTTGTTTGATGCCCTTACTAGATAACCATCGCCTCAAATAGTTTGAAATATACTCTCCTCCATTATCATTTCGAATTCTCTTTACTTTCCTGCCAGTCTGTCTTTCCTCTTGCATAATCAAGTTTATTATGGAATCTGCTGTTTGAGATTTATTAGCAATTGATATAACAAAAGTAAAATTACTATAGTCATCAACAATAGTGATAAAATACCTATATCCAAAAGAATCATTTAAAGGTCCAACTATGTCGGTATGCCATAGATCCAAAATATCTTCAGATTGTTTATATTGTATACTTTTGTAAGATTTTCTATGAATTTTTCCTAATGTACAAGATTCGCAATTCGCTTTGTTATTATGTAAATTTTTTAATCCTAATACAGTTTAATTATCATACATTTCTTTCAATTTCTGAAAATTTACATGAGCAAGTCTTTGATGCCATAGCATATCATCTACTTCTGCTTTTCTAGCTATTTCCATATTTAGGGTTCCTTCCACTTCAAATTTATCACCATTTCTCCTTGCCTCATATAAAATCTCACCATCTTTACCTATTACCTCAGCTTTATATTTACTAAATAATACACTTAAATCATGATCCACTATTTTTGCAACCGATAATAAACCTTCTCTCAAATCAGGCACATGCAAAACATTTTCAAATTTAATGAATCCCTCATCTACATTCGACTTCATTCTTATATCTCCAATTCCCGATGATTTCATCACTGCACCCTTCTCAGCTGTTGCTATAATTCTCTCCTCCTTTTCATACTCTATAAAGAATTCCTTCCCACTAACCATATGGCTAGAGGCTCCAGAATCCATTGTCCATCTTATTCTCTCATCCCCTTGATCTTCCTCTTCGTAATTAACTTCACTTGTCTCCATCACATGACCTGTAGACTCTCTATAATTTCTCCTGTTTACTCCTCTCCTAGGCCCATTATAATTATGCTCTGCATTCTCTTCACCTCTATTCTTTCTACATATTTCCGATTTATGACCAAATCCTCCACATTTAAAACATTTGATCTTGCCTCTGCACTCTCTAGAAATGTGTCCCATCTTTCCACAGTTGAAACATTTGATAGCAAAATTTCGTCTTCCCGTTCGGCCCTCTCTAGCTTTAGATGCTATTTCTGTTTGCCGTGTTTCTTCTTTTCTAAGTTTTAATTTTTCTTCTGTTTCCCTCAGGATTTGTCTTATAGTGTTCATATTATTTTGCCTGTCTGATTTTATAATTTTTATGTCAAAATCAAATTCAACTCTCAACCCTTCCAAAACGAAGCAAATTAACTCTCTATCTTTAATCTCATCTCCTGCTTGAATGCTTTTGCTCTTTATAATCATTGCTCTATTTAAGTAGTCATCCACCGTTTCATCTTCGTTCATTTTCAATTTTGACAATTCTATTCTATTTTTCATCTGTAAGTCTTCATTTTTAGATGCCATTTCTTCTCCAATTATATTCCATAATTTCTTGGCACTTTTTTTCGCTCGAGTATTTCAGCACTTGAGTGTCATTCATTGTTCTTTTCATCAAATTTCTTGCAATGGCATTGTCGTCATCCCAGTCTTCCCAGATTTTCATTTTTTCATCAAATTTCTTGTCTGTTTCTATTGGCTTTTCCACTTCTTCTCCTTCTATAATTCTTCTCCATAATTTTAATCCCCCTAATTCACTTTCAATTCGATTTGCCCAGATCAAGTAGTTTTAGTCTGAAAGTTTTTCTATTGGAGATAAATTAAAATTTTGCATCTTTTCTTTTTTCTAAAAATTTTTCAATTAATCTTGATTTGCATAAATTTAAATTCAACCGCTCTCTGCTACCAATTGTTGGGAGAATCTTAATAATTATTTTATATTATAAGTAAAAAACTTCTTTATTGAAGACACTAATTACAATGAAGTCAAATTACTATAAAAAGAGTTTTAGAAACTCATACGTCTCCACAAAGATTCTCAACCACACTCAGATAAAGAAAATACCTATATATATATACACATAATCAACACCACAGAATAAAATAGTCCACAGATTAATATAATCATAGAATGAAAAATGAACATTTTAAATTATAAATATCAACAGAAACTACACCCTGGGAGACCATAAACAACGGTCGCTATAGAGAAATTTCTTTATATAGAGATCAATTTAATAGAAACTACTCCCTGGGAGACCAGAAACAACGGTCGATATAGAGAAATGTCTTTATATAGAGATCAATATATTAGAAACTACACCCTGGGAGACCAGAAACAACGGTCGCTATAGAGAAATGTCTTTATATAGAGATCAATTTAATAGAGAAACTACACCCTGGGAGACCAGAAACAAGGGTCGCTATAGAGAAATGTCTTTATATAGAGATCAATTTATTAGAAACTACACCCTGGGGGAGCCCAGAAACAACGGTCGCTATAGAGAAATTTCTTTATATAGAGATAAATTTAATAGAAACTACTCCCTGGGAGCCCAGAAACAACGGTCGCTATAGAGAAATTTCTTTATATAGAGATCAATTTAATAGAAACTACACCCTGGGAGACCAGAAAAAACGGTCGCTATAGAGAAATGTCTTTATATAGAGATTAATATAATAGAAACTACGCCCTGTGAGACCAGAAACAACGATCGCTTTAGAGAAATTTCTTTATATAGAGATCAATTTAATAGAAACTACACCCTGGGAGACCAGAAACAACGGTAGCTATAGAGAAATTTCTTTATATAGAGATCAATTTAATAGAAACTACACCCTGGGAGCCCAGAAACAACGGTCGCTATAGAGAAATGTCTTTATAAAGAGATCAATTTAATAGAAACTACACCCTGGGAGACCAAAAACAACGGTCGCTATAGAGAAATGTCTTTATATAGAGATCAATATAATAGAAACTACACCCTGGGAGACCAAAAACAACGGTCGCTATAGAGAAATGTCTTTATATAGAGATCAATATAATAGAAACTACACCCTGGGAGACCAGAAACAACGGTCGATATAGAGAAATATCTTTATATAGAGATCAATTTAATAGAAACTACACCCCGGGAGACCAGAAACAACGGTCGCTATAGAGAAATGTCTTTATAAAGAGATCAATTTAATAGAAACTACACCCTGGGAGACCAGGAACAACGGTCGCTATAGAGAAATGTCTTTAAATAGAGATCAATTTAATAGAAACAACACCCTGGGAGACCAGAAACAACGGTCGCTATAGAGAAATTTCTTTATATAGAGATCAATTTAATAGAAACTACACCCTGAGAGACCAGAAACAACGGTCGCTATAGAGAAATGTCTTTATATAGAGATCAATTTAATAGAAACAACACCCTGGGAGCCCAGAAACAACGGTCGCTATAGAGAAATTTCTTTATATAGAGATCAATTTAATAGAAACTACTCCGTGGGAGCCCAGAAACAACGGTCGATATAGAGAAATTTCTTTATATAGAGATCAATTTAATAGAAACTACACCCTGGGAGACCAGAAACAACGGTCGCTATAGAGAAATGTCTTTATATAGAGATCAATATAATAGAAACTACACCCTGGGAGACCAGAAACAACGGTCGCTATAGAGAAATGTCTTTATATAGAGATCAATTTAATAGTAACTACACCCTGGGAGACCTGAAACAACGGTCGCTATAGAGAAATGTCTTTATATAGAGATCAATTTAATAGAAACTACACCCTGGGAGACCAGAAACAACGGTCGCTATAGAGAAATGTCTTTATATAAAGATCAATTTAATAGAGAGAAACTACACCCTGGGAGACCAGAAAAAACGGTCGCTATAGAGAAATGTCTTTATATAGAGATCAATTTATTAGAAACTACACCCTGGGAGACCAGAAACAACGGTCGCTATAGAGAAATGTCTTTATATAGAGATCAATATAATAGAAACTACACCCTGGGAGCCCAGAAACAACGGTCGCTATAGAGAAATGTCTTTATATAGAGATCAATTTAATAGAAACTACACCCTGGGAGACCAGAAACAACGGTCGCTATAGAGAGATGTCTTTATATAGAGATCAATTTAATAGAGAAACTACACCCTGGGAGACCAGAAACAACGGTCGCTATAGAGAAATGTCTTTATATAGAGATCAATATAATAGAAACTACACCCCGGGAGCCCAGAAACAACGGTCGCTATAGAGAAATGTCTTTATATAAAGGTCAATATAATAGAAACTACACCCTGGGAGACCAGAAACAACGGTCGCTATAGAGAAATGTCTTTATATAGAGATCAATATAATAGAAACTACACCCCGGGAGCCCAGAAACAACGGTCGCTATAGAGAAATGTCTTTATATAGAGAGAGATCAATATAATAGTAACTACACCCCGGGAGACCAGAAACAACGGTCGCTATAGAGATATGTCTTTATATAGAGATCAATTTAATAGAAACTACACCCTGGGAGACCAGAAACAACGGTCGCTATAGAGATATGTCCTTATATAGAGATCAATTTAATAGAAACTACACCCTGGGAGACCAGAAACAACGGTCGCTATAGAGAAATGTCTTTATATAGAGATCAATATAATAGAAACTACACCCTGGGAGACCAGAAACAACGGTCGCTATAGAGAAATGTCTTTATATAGAGATCAATTTAATAGAAACTACACCCTGGGAGACCAGAAACAACGGTCGCTATAGAGAAATGTCTTTATATAGATATCAATTTAATAGAAACTACACCCTGGGAGACCAGAAACAACGGTCGCTATAGAGAAATGTCTTTGTATAGAGATCAATATAATAGAAACTACACCCTTGGAGCCCAGAAACAACGGTCGCTATAGAGATATGTCTTTATATAGAGATCAATTTAATAGTAACTACACCCTGGGAGACCAGATACAACGGTCGCTATAGAGAAATGTCTTTATATAGAGATCAATTTAATAGAAACTACACCCTGGGAGACCAGAAACAACGGTCGCTATAGAAAATGTCTTTATATAGAGATC